>OZ014520.1:148690039-149890039 GCA_963966055.1 Lathyrus aphaca | reverse complement strand
ATTAACTTAGTTAAAATATGTATATATTATTATTATATATTTAATTTTGTAAATAGTTAAATTAATATTGTAATTTAAATTATAAACCCTAATTCTATTTTCTTTAAAATTCCTAACCCTAATCTTTAAATATTAAAATTAATTAAATTTTTCTAATATCTAATTAAAATAATTAATAATATTTTCTTTGTAAATAATTATTTTATGGTTTATTATTATTATTATTCATACCATCTTATTTTCATCTCAAAAATTATTTAAAGTTGTTTATTTAAATCTAAAAATACTTAATTAAATTATATATATATATTTTGTATATTATTACTAACCTTTTCTTCTTATAATTATCACTAACCTTTTTTATTGTTTATACTTATCATTTTATTATATGATTATTATTTAAATTGTTTTTATTATAATGTTACTGTAAAAGCCATGTAATAGTTGTAGCTCTTATTGTTTATTTATAAATATATTGCTATGGTTAGTAAAATAGGGAGTGATAACATGTTTGCTTTAAAATTAACTTAGATCACTAATTATAAGGTAAATATTTGAATTTGTACACGCACACACATAAGTCGATCTTGGATCGCCATCTCACATTCTTAAGGATACCTCTCATGTTGCCTAAAGAAAAAGGTCAAGTAAGGTGTAAAGCAAAGTCCCTTCTCTCATATCATCTAGTCCCTTAAAAGATAATAAGATCAAGTCCCTTCATGGTTGCCTTCGTAAATGATCTTGTCCCTTTCGAATAAAGATGATAAGTCCCTTCGAATTGCTAAATACACCTTACAGTTGCCTAATCACAGTTTGTCCTTTCATTTGTCCCTAACATCCAAAGTAATGACTACCTATTCCTTAATAATAGGGATAGTTTTACCATTGAAAGAACATTCAAGAACAGTAAATATTTAATCATAGGGTAGGTTCCTCTTAAGTACTTGCTCACTCTTTCAAAAACACTTCATAACACTTCACATTTTCAAACAATTTTCAAAACAAAGTCTTTATATATATCCGTACAAGGATCATTATAAAGTACTTAAGAAAATTTTTAATCACACACTACACTTCTCAAAAACAGTTTAAAGTGAGCTAAGTAACTAAGAGCCCATGGATAACCATGGATGTAAAGGGTGCTAACACCTTCCCTTTACATAACCTACCCCCCAAACCCAAAAATCTTTTAAGGTCTTTCCTGTTCTTTTATGCCCTTTCCTTTGGATAAAATAAAAGTCGGTGGCGACTCTTGCTATCCGCAACATAACTAAAGTCAGTTCTCCCACCGTGTTACAAGATGACACCCAAAAACCTCCTATTTCCATCTACCACACGGAGAGATCACTATTACCCTTGTCGACCTATCATGTCTACTACATATACCGCTTAGGGGTATCCTCCCCCGTCACGATAGGATTTCGAAGGAGGAGGCTCAGAATCTTATGGTTGAGGAGCTCAGGTTCTCTCCAAATCATGCACTAGAAGAGGTGGATAAGACCCGCGAGGCTCATGTGAGCTTCGCCACCCTGGAGCGTTATTATGAGGAGGTTATGGCTGTTGCAGGACAGATAGAGGGTGATCCGACTGAGGTCAAGATACACAGACAGCGGGCGCTGAGATGTTATTTGTTATACTTGGTGGGAACACAATTGTTTGTGGACAACATCTCCTCATATACATATGTAGCTTACCTCAGGTACTTCTTGGATTCCGCACGGATCTGTGATTACAAATAGGGTGCGGCTACGTTGTTGGCTTACAAATATTCGAGAATCTCAGAGGGATGCTTGTGGAAGACTAAGATTGTCCCAGACAGTTGTTCACTATATGTGGTAACAATCTTATACCCTTCGACTTTTTTTCATTATATTTTCGTGATAAAGCTTGATACCGATGTTGTTCATTTTCATTTCAGGTTTGGATCTTCCAACACTTTATAATCATAGCTGGTTGGGGGAGTGTGCCTGAGTACACAGAGGACTGGCCGCAGGCACGTGCCTTTGTTTCATTGAGAGAGAAATAGGTGATCAATCGTATAGAGTCTATCTAGACCACATGGTTGTTGAAGATGTCAGATACGACGTATATGCAGATCACCGTCAGACACACCCGTTTGATGAGATCTCACTGTTCAACGGATGATTGACATGCAGTTATGTTGCACCCCAAAATTTGCCCTCACAATACAAAACTTTGTGTGCTAAGAAGGTTCACAAGGTTCACAAGACCTTTCATGAGGTTCATGAAGAGACACTTTATGAGGTTCACAAGGTTCACAAGATCTTTCATGAGGTTCATGAAGTTTACAAGACACTTTATGAGGTTCACAAGGTTCACAAGACCTTTCATGAGGTTCACAAGGTTCACAAGACCTTTCATGAGGTTCACAAGATTCACAAGACATCTTATGAGGTTCACAAGGTTCACAAAGTTCATCATTGGTAAGAAGATTTGACAAATCCCTCAGGCAAGGCATTCTCCTAAGCAGTGCATCCAAAACTAGGGGTTTGACTTTAATCAGGCTAAATAGATTTCCAAGACTTAAAGTGAGCTTCATAACATATTATATGTGTTTAAGAATCCCCATGACAAGTTTCAATACTTTTCTCAAAGGTTTGCTCAGTCAGATGATCAGATAAGTTAAAATCAGTCAAAGTAGTTAAAAAGTCAAACTGAGGTCAATTGTGGTCAAACCAAAGTCAAACTTCATAATTTTTTGCCAACATCAAGTATATGAAGTAAAATTCATCATTTGATCAAGGGTTGATCATGATTCATCAAGGAGATTTCAGATCATCAAGAATCAGGAGTTTCTAAATTAGGGTTTTCATAGGAAAAGTCAACTGAACTTTGACCAGCCATAACTTTCACATGCTTCATCAACAATTTTCCATCCAAAGCTCATTTTGAAGGAAATTGAATTCTCTACAACTTTGTGTCTCACAAGCCAAGCCCAAAAATGCTTCATTTGGAAGGTATGAGCTAAGACATTATAGGTCCTTTTGAAAGTCAACAAAAAGTCAACAACTTCAAAAGGGCATAACTTGAGAATGGTAAATGATATGGACATGAAACCAATGGGGTTGGTTATAGGACTCTTCAAGCTTTCTAAAATGTCCAAGAACACCCTCATAGCATTAAAATTAAAGGATTTGTGCCCTTGCAAAGTTGGGAAATTTTTGGTTGGTTTATGAAGAAAATGGAGGTTTAAAACCAATTTTTTCTAAATGGGCTTGCCATATGATGATCCAATCCATACCAATACTTCATGCACGACCCAACTCTCAAATATTCAGATTTTTTATCATTTTATTTTATTTATTTTGATTTTATTCATTTAAAATCATTTTAAATTAAAATAAAATAGAAAAATCAAATATTTAAATGAGATTTTGTTTCTAGAAAGTCATAAAAATAATTTGGATCAAATTGATATGAGAATTATGAAGATTAGCTTGAAATAGAAAGGTTGAATTCACAAATATTTGAGTTTTAAGTCTTAATCTTTTTCAATCTTTTTCAATCAATTTCTTCACACAACAATCAATTATTTTGACCTAGTTCTATTACACTATAAGTATACAACACAACCCTAATGCAAGGACACGAAATTCTGACCTCTAAGAGTAAGTTCATACATTCAAAAATCTCACAAAAACTTCAATTCGGTTTCCTCTCTACAAGAGCTTTTAAGGTATTTTTAAGACATGGAAGATTTCCTTGGACATCACAAAACCAATCCCAACCATCAAAAGCATCAAAATCACCCTCATATGCCTAATCTGATTCATCATATTCATGAAATTTTTTATTTTCGATTCTAAATATTGATTGTTTTTTTAATGAGTTTTGATCAATGTTTCTTGTTTGTGATAAGTTAGGGATTGATTTTGGACAGGTTATGTGAAGTTTCATCACCTAGAATGAAATCCACAATTTTCAGGGTTTCGGTTGAGCTTTAGGGCTTTGTGATTCATCAAGTATAAATAAGTTCTGAAACCGTGAATCAATTCCAAATGACTTATAGACCTTGCTTGCATTCTTAATTCAATAAAATTGAATTGTTTTGAGAGTGTTTCAAATTCGCAGGTTTCTTGTGTTTTGAAATTCGCAGGAAAATTCATAGTTAAAAACGCAGCAAAATTCGCAGGAACCATGAGGAAGAAGATGAAGTTTGCGCGCGTCTGGAAATTTGAAATTTTAACATAATATTTTATGATTTTGTTTTCATATTATTTCAGATGAGGTTGCTTGGCCTGGTGGTGAGAAGCGCTCGTGTATTCCTTGAAGGCTGGTGTTCGAATCCTGGCTTCAACAAGTTTTTATTGTTTTTTCATTTTAATTGTTAAACGTAATATATTATGTATTATGGTGAACTTAATATCAGAAGCGCCCTCCCGGCTGGATGGAAAGTTTGCCTGCGTATTGCTTAAAGGTCCTGGGTTCGATCCCCCCCCCCCCCAGGCCTTTTATGTTATTTTATTTTGTTTTTTTCCAGGATTGTTTAGAACAACAACAAAACCACATGGAAGGCTTTGCTACCACACGCGCACACATAGCCCAGTGGCTGGAATCTTCTTCAGGTATTGGGGAGGTCCTGGGTTCAAAACCAGGCCTCCCCCTTTTCTTTTTTTCTATTATTTTTATTTGTTTGTTTATTATTATTATCTTTACATTAAAATTAATTTTAATTAAACTATAACCCTAATTATATTCTAATTATTAAGTTACCTATTTATAAATTTCAATTAGGAATATTTAATTTATAATTTGTATTTAGTTTTATATGTAAATAATTTAATTAATAAATTAACCCTAATGTAATAAAATTAATCTTAATAATATTCTTTTAAAAACCCTAATTTTCTAAAACCTAAAATATTTTGTAAAAAACCCTAATTAATCCTAATAATTTTCACAAACCCTAATATTCTTCTATTTAACATTTAATTCTATTATAATTTTTTTAATTTTTTAATTTATTATTTAATCATGTACATATTTTATAATTTGTTTATAATTTAAATCTTGTTTAAAAATAATTAAAATTTTGTAGATATAATTATAATTAATCTTATTTTCATAATATGCATATATTCTATAATTTATTTATAATTTAATTTTTGTATATAAATAATTTTTAATATATGTTTAAAATAGTTGAAAATTGTTAATTTAATTTTGTAATTATAATTTTATTTTCATAATATGTTTATAATTAATTTAATTTCTAAGCATGTATATAATTTAAAATTTTATGATAATTGGTATATAATTTCTTAATCTTAAAATAATAATTGTTTATAAAAAATTGATTTTTTAATTATTATGTCAATATTATGAATTATGTTTATATGATATTTCATTATTACTAACCCCATTTATATATTATGATTATTATTATTTTACTAACCCAATTATATTATTATTTATGCTTATTTATTTAATTTGTTTTAATTATTATTATGTAATTGTCTCTTTGATGTAATATTTTAGTAGTATTATTAAATATTTATGTTTATGCTATGGTTAGTAAAATAGGGAGTGTAACATGTTTGTATGTTTAAAATTAATTTAGCTCATTAAATTCAAAGATAAATATTAAAATTGTACACTCACACACGTAAGTCGATTTTTGATCGCCATCTCACTTCCTTAGGGATACCTCTCATGTTGCCTAATCAAAAGGTCAAGTAGGGTGTATAACATGTCGGGCAAACTTTAGGTCTTTCTTTTAAACATTGTGAGCATCCTGTGGATGCCCCGAGCGAAATCTTCGTGATTTCCTTGAATATCTCGGGCATTCTTTGAATGTCGCAGGCGATGTTAGTATGACTAGGTCGGGCATTTGCCTCTTCTCCCTTTCACTTGGACTGCGGTGGAAGGGTGAATTTGATGCGACGTCGAATTTACTTGTTCCTTATGCTTTTCAGGTAATCCGAACCAAAGACGTCTTGTGGAAGGGAGAGGGCCCTCCTCGTCAAGGAACGAAAATCTCTCGTGGGTGGCCAACGAGCCGACGGAGACGAAGTCTCTCTTTGTCGAGGAACATGCTTCCTCCCACACTTTAGTCGAGGATGTGGATGGCAACAAGTTTGTTAATTGTAAGTGCTATGCTTCTCGAGCCGAGGAACGAATATGTTCACGTTTTATGGGGAAGCGATTCGCCATGTACGAATTCTCCTTCCGAGAGGCAGGATTACGGCTCCCCTTCAATGAATTTCAACTGGAGGTTTTCAGATGGCTTAGGATGGCGCCTTTCCAGCTTCACCCTAACGCCATATCATTCATTCGGGAGTTTGAATTGGTGTGCCGATACCTCGGGATAGGTTGCACCCTGCCCCTCTTCTTCCGTGTTTTCCACCTGCAACGGTCGGGCGGTGATGAGCGACATAGCTGGGTTTCTTTCAAGCATCCGTCGAGGCTATTCAAGACCTACGTCGACTTCGTCCAAAATTTCAAGGATATGTGGTACACGGTGAAGCCCATCACCCAGTTTTCCCTTGATAGACTATACTTTCTAAGGCGGGATGCCAATAGAGACGAACAACTGTTGTCGAAGATCCCCTTTAGGTGGAAGCCAGATCATTTCAACTTGTCGACCAGTCACTACAGGGTAAAACACGAGCTCCTAGGGGCCGAGGACAAGCTGGCCTATAAATAATGGTGACCTATGTTCAAAGATTTAGTCCTACGACTTAGGTAGATCGACTAGATTGACCGATATTGGGCGACGACAGGTTACCTATTTTAGAACCCCGATTGATTAACACAAAAGTCGTGCTTGAGTGTCGTTCAAATGAAGAAGCCATTAGATTTCTAGGTGGTATCTCTTCGACCTTCTTGCCTTTCATTATTTAACTTGTCTTGCCTACTTCTTATATTTTGCAGAAAAAATGCCTGCACTCTGAGAGCAAGCACTGAAGCTGGCCAGCTAGGCTGCCCCCCCCCCCCCCCAAAAAAAACCAAAGAAGAAGAGCAAAATCCGCGTTCATCAGGTGGCTACCGAACAAGTGGCCGACGGGTCTGGGAGTGCTAGCCCGATTCAACATTCACCTCGGCCAGAGAATCCGCCAGTGACACTCATGCCAAATGACACAATCTTGCTGGATGACTCCCCAACCCAAACGTAACCGTCCAGAGGGTACTGCTACGCCCAGAGGTCTTCCTGAAAGTCAATGGGCCTACCTCCTTCCTCCTTGCTTTTCGGAGTGGGAAACCTTCATCTCAAAAGGTTCCTTTGTGGTGTTAACCGACGAAACCAAGGCCATCCCTAATCAGGAGCCGGCGAACAGGTGTGGCAACCTTGCTCAGGACATAGTGACAGTGATTAGGGTCATGGAGACAGACATGGTCCTATCCGACAACTTCTTCCCACTGTCCGCATTGAGGGGTGCCGAGGAAGCACTGCGGGTCGTCACTGCTGAACGAAACATGCTCTCCTAGAACCTGTTGAATTATAAGGAGGAATACAAGCTCCAAGAAGGGTTGAAATCTGAGCTGGACGAGGTGAAGCGCGAGCGCGACACCTTGACTGGGGAGAATATGAAATTGAAGGAGAAGGAGACCAAGTTTACTAAGACCGAGGCAGAGAATGGGTGTCTTCGTTCAAGGGACGAGGTGTTGGAGCAGATGGATCTCCCCGGGGAAGGTGAGACTGATGAAGAGCTGACCTTGAAGAAACGGGATGACCTGATTGCTCGGATCAGGGGCCTTGAGAAGGATGTTGTTGGGGTCTTCAAAGAGGGCTTCGACAACACCACCGACCAACTCAAGATCATTAACCCCAGGCTCGTGACTGATGGGACAACCTTCCACTATGTTATGACCGACCGGGAGATCATCTGCCCCTTTACTGGTGAAGGAGAAGATGAGGAACAAGATGACAGGGAGGAGCATACTGAGGAGTAGGTTTGGCCGATGTTCCCTAGTTTTTGTATTCTAAGGCCTGCGAGCCATTTATGTTGTTTTTATGGCCTGCACGCCGAGTATGTTATTTTTGTATGTATTGTACCGGCAAGTTTTTGGCCGGGTCTATAATACAATATTTTGACTTGTTTGCTTAATTTTGATGATGTGTGTTTTGTTAAATTTGTTCAAATTAGATGATTTTATGTGAACTTGTTTGCTCGACCGTATAAGCTCGTCGGTTTAGGGAACTAGCGAGGTGGTGGGTTGTACGTCTGCCGGAAATCGGGAAGAGGGTTACGGTTGATGCCCTGATCCTGGGGGCTTAGGCCTTCCCATTGTGATCCGGGTGTCCTACTGACATGGTACTGTGAAGTCGAAGTTCGTTTGAAATGTTCAACATCGAGGAAGGTTATGCTCGCCCTTATAGGTAGTCGTCCTTCCTTTTGTTCAGTGATGACGTGCCATGGTCGTATCTTCCATGTCTTCACGAGCTGTTTAGCTGTAATATTGCTTGAGTTTTTCAGCATTCCATGGTCGAGCAAGTTCTTCCCCTTGTAAGTTCTCGAGGTAATAGGACATGTTGCCTGTTTTATCTCGAACACGGTACGGGCCTTCCCAGTTCGCGGCTAATTTGCCTTCTCGTGGGTTCTTTTGGTTCCGTCTGAGGACCAGGTTTCCTACTTGGAATTCTCTCTTTATGACTTTCCCGTCGTGGCGCAAAGCTAATTTCTGTTTAAGTGATGTTTCCCGTAGGGCTTCCTTAGAACAAATTTCTTCAACGAGGTCTAGTTCTATTTGCAAAGCTTCGTCGTTCAGCTCCTCGTCGAGGGGCGCTTCTATTCGCCTCGTTGGCTCCCGTATTTCGACCAGGATGACCGCTTCGATTTCATAGGTTAGTCTAAATGGAGTCTCCCCGGTTGTAGAATGTGGGGTTGTGTGATATGCCCAAAGGACGTTGTGTAGCTCCTCGACCCACACATTCTTTTCTTCTCTGAGTTTTCATTTTAATCCGCCTAGGATTACTTTGTTAGCTGCCTCCGCTTAACCGTTAGTTTGAGGGTGCTCGACGGACGTGAAGTGTTATTTTGTGCCTAAGTTGGTAACAAAATCTTGAAATCTTTTGTCCGTGAATTGTGTCCCATTGTCGGTGACGAGGACTTGGGGTATGCCGAACCGGGAGAGAATATTTCTCTTGAAGAAACAGAGTATGTTGTGCGCGATAATTTTGGCCAGGGCTTTGGCTTCAACCCATTTTGTGAAATAGTCCACCCCGAGGATGAGGTATTTATTCTGGTAGGAGTCGGTCACGAACAAACCGAGGATATCCATTCCCCACCAGGTAAAAGGCCACGGGGAAGAAAGTGTATTTAGCTCGTTAGGGGGAGCGAGATGCATGTCCATATGTCTTTGGCACTAGTCGCATTTCTTGACATGTTCCCTGGTTTCGTGTTGCATTGTCGGCCAGTAGTAACCCGCCCGTAACGCTTTGCGCGCCAACAACTTCCCGCCAAGGTGTTGAGCATTAATTCCCCTGTGAATTTCTCCTAGGATGTCGGGGACCTTTTCCTCTTCAACACACTTGAGTAACGGGATGGAAAAGTCTCGTCGATAGAGTTTGCCTTCAAGGAGGACGTAAGAACATGCTATTCTTTTAGTTGCGGATGCCTCATTGGGATCAGCTGGAAGCTCGTCCTTCGTTAGGTAGTTGTGGATGGGGGTCATCCAGTAGTGGGCGTCACCAATGGCATTTACTTTAAGCGGAGGAGGCGATTTCTTGATGCTTTCCGAGGAAGGATCTCCTGGATTACAGATTTATTGCCGCCCTTCTTTCGCGTGCTCGCTAGTTTAGATAGGACGTCCGCTTGTGTATTATGTTCGCGACGAACATGTTGGACTTCCCAGGCATCGAACTTCTCCAGTTTGTCTTTCACGAGAGCTAGATATTCGATGAGATTGTCGTTTTTAGCCTGGTATTCTCCTCGTACCTAGGACGACACTAGATGAGAATCCATAGATATCTTTACTTCTTTCGCTCCCAGGTCTTCGGCCAATCATAGACCCGTGAGGAACGCTTCATATTCGACCTGGTTGTTTGAAGTCAGGAAGTCCAATGCCAGAGATACTTCGATTAAGATGCCATCTTCGTTTTCAAGGATGATGCCCGCGCCACTCCCAGTCGAGCTGGATGCCCCGTCGACGAAGTCAGACTATGTGTCATTTTGGCGACAAAGTCAGCTAAAGCTTGTGCCTTCAAAGCCTTCCTGCCTTCATACTGGATGTCAAACTCCTCCAGTTCCAGCGACCATTTAAGAATTCTGCCGGCCATGTCTGGTCGACCGAGAAGTTGTTTAACGGGTTGGTCTGTTCGGACCTTAATCGCATGGGCGAGGAATTAATGCTTTAGTCTCCTTGCTATGTTTATTAGGGCCAAGGCGACTTTCTCAATCTTTTGATATCTAAGCTCAGGTCCCTGGAGGGTTTTGCTCGTGAAATAGATAGGTTTTTGCCCATCAGTAGTTTCACGGATGAGGACGGTGCTCACCGCCTCGTTTTCTACGGACAAGTACAGGTATAAAGTTTATTTTTCCAATGGTCGTGACAAGACCGGGGATTCAGAGATTTCCCTTTTTATGTGGAGCAACGCTTGCTCACACTCTTCAAACCACTCGAAGGTGACCTATTTTCATAGTAGTTTGAAGAAAGGAAGGGCGTGGTGTGCGGACTTGGCGATGAAACGGGACAAGGAGGCGAGCATGCAGTTAAGATACTGAATGGACTTCTTCGAGGTTGGGGTCGGGAATTCTGAAAACGCTCAACATTTGTCGGGGTTGGCTTTGATCCTTGTTCGGTGAGGTAGAAGTCGAGGAATTTCCTGCCCGGACGCCGAAGGTGCATTTTTCAGGGTTGAACCTTATTTTGCATTGTCTCGCCTGCTCGAATACCTTTGGGAGATGTTGGGCGTGGTCGATCTCTTCGTGTGACTTCACGATCATGTCGTCCATGTAGACTTCGAGCATGTCTCTGATCTCTCCTAGGAAGACTTTGTTCATCATGCGTTGGTATGTGGCCTGACGTTCTTCAGTCCAAAAGGCATTACATTGTAGTAGTAATTTCCCGTCGGGGTCATGAAGGCCGTTTGTCTCTTGTATGTGTCCAACATAGGGATTTGATTATATCCATTATATGCATCCATAAAAGACAAGATTTTAAAACCTGCAGAATTGTCGACCAGTTTATCTATATTAGGCAAAGGAAAAGCATCTTTGGGGCATGCCCTATTGAGATCAGTATAATCAACACACATTCGCCATTTTCCATTATTTTTCTTAACGAGAACTACATTAGAGAGTCAGGTTGTGTATTGGGCTTCAAAAATAAAATTTGCCTCTAAGAGGTATTTTACAGCACGCTCGGAAGCCTCAGCTTTCTCGGGAGACTGCTTGCGCCTATGCTGTGCTACGAGCCTAATGGTCGGATCTAAAGCTAATTAATGACAGACGACCCCGGGGTCGAGCCCAACCATCTCGGCAACACTCCACGTGAATAGACCTGCATTCTCCCTGAGACAAGTTGCATGTTTCTCCTTTGTTGCTGATGGTAGTCTGATACCTATCTTCACGGTTTTTTCGGGGTCGTCGCCCTGGGGGATAAGCTCGAACTCGTCGTCAGGGATTTGGCGGAATGGGTGAGTTGGAGCTTGCCCGTTAATGGGGCCCTGTGTTTCAGCGTCGTCTTCGCCAAGGCGACTATTGAGATCGATGGAATTGACCCGCATGGAGGGTGGTCGCTCTTCGACTTTAGGCTTCTTGTTGCTCTTTGAGGTGTTGATTATGGATTGTCCTTTGACCGCATCATCATAGCATCTTCAAGCAACCTCGATGTCACCGTGGATCGTGACCACACGACCCAACTTGGTGTAGTTCTTCATTTTCAAGTGGACGGTAGATGGGACTGTTGTCAGTTCGGCCAGAGTGGGCCGACCAAGGATGTAGTTGTATAGGGAAGGGCACTCTATCACCAGGAACTGGACTTTGACCTCTCTGGCCATTTCTTGTTCTCCGAACTGGACGAGGAGTTCCACATACCCCCATGTTCTCGTGGTAGCCCCATTGAATCCTTGGAGGTCGGACCCCACATAAGGGGATAGGTTTGTTTTGTCCAACTTGAGAGTCTTGAATAGATGGACGTACATAATATCCACTTAGCTGCCTTGGTCGACCAGGATACGTCGAACATCAGATTGCGCCATTTTGGCTCTTATCAGCAGGGGGATGCTCGAATTAGGTGATCCACTGGGAAGTTCTTTGAGAAAAAATGATATCGGGTTAGATCTTCCCCGAGATTTTGTTAAGGTCACCAACTGTTCAAGCGTGGTTTAAAAAATTTCGTCGAACTTCCGCTTCACAGAAATGGCGGCGTTCTCGTTATTTACCCCTCCCTCATAGATGACCAAGGCTGTGGGGAAATCCTTCCACGGGCTGTATGCAGTAAGTTGTCCTCCCATGTTGATATCAGGGAGGTGGAAGTCTTCCAACCGCGATATACACATCGCCACTTGGAAGGGAGAGTCGTTGCCCGGGGAGTCTTCATGATTCCTTTTGGTGGACTGTTCCTCGCGCCGGGGAGTATCACTTCTCTTGACGTATTGTCTGAGGTGACCCTCTTTGATCAGAATTTTGATCGCGTCCTTGAGGTGGACACAATCTTCGGTCACATGCTTGTGGCTCTTGTGGAAACGACAGTACTTGGACTTGTTAGTGTGGGGCTTGGTGCTGTAGGTTTGGGGAACCTTGCCTTGCCTTGTTTGAACTCAGAGTTGATACATTCAGTGAGGATACGCTCGCGGGGAGCAGTCAACAACGTGTATTCGGAGAATCGCCCCGCCGGTCCTCTTCCTTTGCGGACCGCATGTGGCTTATCGTCTCTCATCTCCTCTCCGGTGCGACAGGGAGGGGGTAGTCTTTGTTTTTTGAGCTTCTGCCGTCGTCGTGCCCGTGATTGCTCCAGACACTGTGAGCGACATGTTTCTCCTTATACCTGATGTACACATGAGCTTTGTGAAGAAGCTCGTCAAGTGTACGAGGAGGTTCTATCCCGACTTCCCTGCTGAGTTCGCTTCCAGGAAGGAGTCCTTTTTCGAGGAGATACTTTTTCATGTAATCAGTCGTATCGACCTCGACAACTTCTTGGTTGAATCACTCGATGTATGAGCGCATTGTTTCATTCTTCCCTTGCACGATGGCCTTTAGGGTCACTTCGGTCTTGGGGTGGCGTCGAGAGGCGGTGAAATTCCATGTGAACGCCAACCTCATGCTCCTCCAGGAAGTGATGGACTCTGGTGCCCGAATCTTGTACCAGGCCATGGCCCCTTTCTTGAGGATTGTCGAGAATAACCTACACTTGACGTTCCCGGTGATATCATTGCGATACTCGAGCATGGCATTGATATTGTCGACATGATCGTCAGGGTCAGTCGTCCCGTTATAGGGTGTCAAGTTCGGGGGCTTCTCCATGCCCTTCGAGAGTGGTGCTTCCATAATAGCCTGTGAAAGAGGGCAGTGGGGGTCATCTTCATCACTCCTTAGGGGGGAGTAACATTCGTTCATCAGACTTTGATCTCGCCGAGGAGAACTCCTTTGTTGGTTGTCCACTCGATCAGGGCGCCCACTGGGTTGATTCTTCTTTGGCTCGGGAGAACGTTGTCCCTGACGAGGAGGTGAGCATCCCCGCTTCTTGGTCGCCTTTGGCTGGTGCTTCTCGGGTTGAGGTTCCTGCTCCCATCGGGGAGGTCTAGTTTGACACTCGACCTCCAACGCTATTATCCTTTTGTGTTGTTGAGAGAGCATGAAGTTGGTCTGATTCAGAGCATGCTGTTGCACCCCAAAATTTGCCCTCACAATACAAGACTTTGTGTTCTAAGAAGGTTCACAAGGTTCACAAGTTCCCAACACTTATATAACCTTTCATGAGGTTCATGAAGTCTACAAGTTACTTCTTGAAGGTTCACAAGGTTCACAAGATTCACAATGTTTACATAACCTTTCATGAGGTTCATGAAGTCTACAAGTCACTTCATGAGGTTCACAAGGTTCACAAGCTTCACAATACCTCCCATGAGTACCACAAGACATTTTATGATGGTTCACAAGGTCCACAAGGTTCACCATTGGTCAAAAGAGTTGACAATCCCCTCAGACAATGCACCTCCTAAGCAGTGCATCCAAAACTAGGGTTTTGACTTTAATCAGGATAAATGGACTTCCAAGAATTCAAGTGAGCTTCATAGCATCTTATATGTGTTTAAGAACCCCCATGACAAGTTTCAAGACTTTTCTCAAAAGTTTGCTCAGTCAGATGATCAGATAGGTCAAAATCAGTCAAAGCAGTTAAAAAGTCAAACTGAGGTCAACTGTGGTCAAACCAAAGTCAAACTTCATGATTTTTTGCCAACATCAAGTATATGAAGTAAAATTCATCATTTGATCAAGGGTTGATCATGATTCATCAAGGAGATTCCAGATCATCAAGAATCAGGAGTTTCTAAATTAGGGTTTCCTCAGTAAAAGTCAACTGAACTTTGACCAGCCATAACTTTCACATACTTCATCACCAAGTCTCCACTCAAAGCGCATTTTGAAGGAAATTAAATTCTCTACAACTTTGATCTTGCAAGTTAAGCCCAAAAATGCTTCATTTGGAAGATATGAGCTAAGACATTATAGGTCATTTCAAAAGTCAACAAAAAGTCAACAACTTCAAAAGGGCATAACTTGAGATTGGTAAATAATATGAACATGAAACCAATGGGGTTGTTTAGAGGACTCTTCAAGCTTTCCAAAATGTCCAAGAACACCCTCATACCTTTAAAATTGAGGGAGATGTGCCCTTGCAAAGTTGGGAAATTTTGTGATGGTTTATGATGAAAATGGAGGTTTAAAACCAATTTCTTCCAAATGGGCTTGCCAAATTGTGATCCAATCCATACCATATCATCATGCACGACCCAAATGATTAAAAATCAGAATTTTTATTATTTTATTTTTATTTATTTTGATTTAATTCATAAAAAATCATTTTAAATAAATATAAAATATGAAAATACAATATTTGATGAAGATTGAGCTTCTAGAATCTCATCAATACTGATTTGAATTGAAAGGGAAGGAAATCATGAGATTGGTACAAAAATAGCAAGCCTTCATGAACAAATATTTGAATTTTAAACCATGATCTTTTTCAATCTTCAAATATCAAAATCTCCACACAACAATTCAATTTTCTTAACCTAATTCATTCACATATAAGTACTAAACATAATGCAAACCCTCATACACGATTTTGCTGCCTCTAAGTGTAAGTTCCAAACCTCAAAAATCCATCCAAAACTCATATTCGGATTCTTCAATCCAGGGCATTTGAAGGTAAAGTAAGAACATAGAGATGTTCTTTGGACATTGTTGAAGCTAAACCATCACTCATATGCAACCCATACACACCATATTGTTCAACCCGAATGCATTTTATCCATCTTACAAATTTTTTCGGTTTGAACTAACTATGCATTAACAATGAAATCTAATGATGTATTTGTGTTTGTAATGATGCATAGATGCTTTCTGGGCAATTGGATTGAAGAATAAGTGCTTAAACCGTAAACGGCCATAGCTAGGGTTCTTGAGTGATTTTTGGGGTTCTTCGATTTAGGATTCATAAATTGATTTTAAGACCATAGATCGACTGTATGAGACGTGGTGATCATAACCCTGTGTTTGATTTAACGAATGGTTGCATATTCATGATGATTGAAATTTGCAGGTTTTGAATGTAGAAAAATTCGCAGGTAAGTTTCCAGCAATTTTCGCAGGAAAAATCGAAGGGCATAAGGAAGAAGACGAAGTCAATTCGCGCCTGTTTTAAAAAATTCAAATTTCGTTTAAAAATATTATGAATTAATCCTGATTATATTTCACAAACGCACGTTTGTCCCAGTGGTAAGGCTGATACGCGCATGGTGTGAGGTCACTGGTTCGATACTTGGCTGGTGCATTGTTTTGTTCTTTTTTTTCAGGTTAAAAGCAAACTTAATATATTATGATTTCTTGCCATTCAATTACCAGAAGGGCTCTCCCATCCAGGTGGTAACGCGCGCGTATGTATAGCTATGAGGTCCTGGGTTCAACACCACCCCAGGCCTTTTGTTTTCTTTGTATTTTCCTGATTTTTCCAGATAAGAAACAAAACCAAATGGAGTTCATTCCTCTTGCATCAACCAACGCATGGCCTAGTGGAAGAGACTATTGTTGGCAAGCATAGGGGACTGGGTTCAAACCCCAGCCCCATCAGGTTTTGATTTTTTTTCTTTTCTTTTGTTTTATTTTTCTTTAATTTAATTACCATTATATATAAAATAAATTAAAATTATATTATTCTATTATTTTCTATATTATAAAATATGTATATATTATGTGTTCTAATTCCTAATATTATTTTCTAAAAATTCTAAACTCTTGTTTTCTCAATTTAAATTTTTATTTGTGTAATTAAATTATACATATATATTAGTTAAAATAGCTTTGTATGTTATAAATTAAATCCTAAAAATATTTTCTAAAACAAACCCTAATTTTCAAAACCCTAATTTATTTTCTAAATACTTATTAAAAAAAACTTAATTGTTATTCTCTAATTTTTAATATAATTGTCATGTATACATTTAACATAATCTTTAATATAATTAATTTTTTTTTAAAATATAATCTATTATTAATAATATGTAAATATATTTTATATATTATGTCTATAATCTAAATTATTTTCTTTTAATATATGTATAGAAACAATTAAATTTATAATAATTTAAATTTTTTACAATTATAAATAATTTAATAATTAGTATAAACTAAAATGCTATAATTATTTAGTTGTTCATATTAAACTTTTGTTTATTATTTTAATTTTGTTATTATAATATTTTTGTTAATTCAATTTATTTTGATTTCTATTATTATTATTAACCATATTATTACTAACTTTTGCTTATTATAATTTTACTAACTTTTATTTAATTTTTTATTATTATTACTAACCCTTATTATTGCTTATTTATTTATTTTTCACCTATTATTTATATTTTTGCTTCTATATTTATTTTGCTATATATTTATATTTTTGCTATTTATTATTTTTATAATTATTTTGTAATTGCTCCTTGGTGTAAATTTTGTAAATATTTAATTATTTAATTGGCTTGCTATGGTTAGTAATTTAGGGAGTGCAAATATGTATTCTATTTAAAATTTAACTTAGATCATTTTTAATTAAAGATAAATAATATTGAACACTCACACACGTAAGTCGATTTTTAATCGCCATCTCACCTTTCTAAGGCTATCCCTCAAGTTGCCTAAATCATAAGGTCAAGTGGGGTGTATAAAGCAAGTCCCTTAAAAGAAAAATCATCAAGTCCCTAATGGTTGCCTTTACAAATCAAGTCCCTTCGAATAATGATGATAGTCCCTCCTATATGCTTAATACACTCCACAGTTGCCTTCATAAAAACAGATGTCCCTCACATGTCCCTTACATCCAAGGTAATGACTACCTACTCCTTAATAGTAGGGATAGTCTTACCAATTAAAGGATAAAGAACAAGAAAGACTTAAAACTTTAGGGTAGGTACCTCCTAGTTGCTTGCTCACTCCATTTTTCAAACACTTAACAAGTTTCAAACAAATTTTCAAAAAACAAGTTTTTACGCATCCGTACATGGATCATTATTAACTATTATGAAAATTTTTCTATTCACACACTACACTTTCAAAAACAATTCAAAAGTGAGCTAAGTAACTAAGAGCCCATGGATAACCATGGATGTAAAGGGTGCTAACACCTTCCCTTTACATAACCTACCCCCCGGACCCAAAAATATCTCTTAAGGTCTTTCCTGTTCTTTTATACCCTTTCCGTTTGGATAAAATAAAAGTCGGTGGCGACTCTTGCTATCCGCAACATAACTAAAGTCAGTTCTCCCACCGTGTTACACATGCACCATGGCTATCATGGTGGGGTCTCCTTCGAATAGCACTGATATGGGCTGGAAAGTAGTCGATGGCTAAGGTTGAGGAACACCATTGTCCTCAGGCTTAGGTGATGGGGTGAAGGAACACCATTGTCCTCAGGCTTAGGTAACGATCAGGTTGTCATTCGTCGTGTAGTTGATGAGACCGAAAGTGTTGTTATCATCGTGTTCATCAGCCATACGGGAAGGGCGAGGAGTGACTAAGCTTTGATCTTCGAACGTGGAAGAAGGGGATAACTAGTTTCCCACAGACGGCGCCACTGATCTTACCTGGTCATAAGGGTCTTCCAACTGTTGGGCTGTGAACGTCATGATTGATAGAGAGATGAAGGGGGGTGTACCTGCAACGTACTCCGATGCTTAAGTGAGTATAGATACAGAAATATGGTAAGTGGTGATAAGTTCAGAATACCCGACCCTTTAGTGAAAAAGGGTATTTATATGTGCCCCCAGTGCTGGGCCAAGGTCCGTCTTTGGGCTGGATTAGCTAGGCCCAAGGAAGAACTGTCAAGGTACGTGTAGGAACGATCCAACTATCCCTACATTTGGGGAGAGAAGGGTGGATAGTTGGGTGACGTGGCACACGTTAGGGAGACGCAACCTCCCTAGCACAAGTTAGGTGGGCCGTGTGCTTTGCCCGACAGTCTAGATCATTGCCCGCGATGTAGGGTTTCTTCCCGACTGACGGATCACCTGCCCGACTGATTGGGCTTCTGCTCGAAGGGTTTGGGCTTATGCCCAACAATGTCTTAGATGCCCAGTCCAGAACACCTCATAATGTTTTTTCTACTTTCCAATGATCCATTCCTAGATTGCTCAAATATCTGCCTAGCATCCCAACTATGAATATAATATCTGAACGTGTACAAACTTGGGCATACATCAGACTCCCTACAACTAAAACATAAGGAATCTTTTGCATTTCTTGAATTTCTAAGTTTCCCTTTGGGCACTAACAAAACTAAATTTTGTCTCCCTAAGTGGTTGGAGTTTCCCCTGATTTACATTCCTGCATGTCAAAACTTTTAAGCACCTTTTCGATATAACTACTTTGTGATAATCCTATAATACCACGAGATCAGTTTTGATGTATTTGAATTCCTAATACAAATGAGTCGAAGATCTTTCATTTCAAATTTTCTTGATAGAAATTTTTGGTTTCGTGCATCATGCCTATATCATTTTTGGCAAGCAGTATGTCATCAACATACAAGACCGGAAAAACGTACTTGCTCCCACAGTCCCACTAAATTTGTGATGCACAGAATCTTCAACAAATTAACCTGAAAACCAAATGGGAGAATTACTTCATGGGGTTGTGAGGGGTCGAAAAGCCTGGGACCCGACGACTATAATTTTTTCTTCATCGGGAAGTATTGGTACTTTATGAAGTACACTTTTGCTCATCTTTTTCATGATTTTCATGATCAGGTTGTGTTGTCCAAGTCTATTACTCCAGCCTTTTTTATGCTTATTCTGAAAAACATCCATCTGTTGGATCTCGATGACTACATGCCTATTTGTCTAGGTGGTTGCCTCTATAAGGCTCTTTCCAAACTCTTGGCATCAAGATTAAAAAAGGTGCTTGGAACTATTATATCTTCTTGTTAGAGTGTTTTTGTTCTAGGTAGATAGTTGATGACAGAGTAGTGGTGGCTAACGAAATCGTGGATTTCACATCAAATAAGAAGAATGAGTGTCTTCTTTTCAAGGTAGACTTCGAAAAGACTTACGATAAAGTGAATTTAGAATTTCTTAAATATATGTTGAGAGGGATGGGGTTCAGTAATTTATGGATGAATTGGAAGGAGGTCACCATCTTCACGAGGTACATGTCTGTCTTGGTTAACAGAATTCCAATTAGTGAATATAGAGTGGAAAAAAGGCTTAGACAAGACGATCTGTTATCACCTTTTCCGTTCGTTATAGTCACTGAAGGTCTGTCTAGTTTAGTGAAGAAGGTTTACGAAATTGGTGGCTACTCAGGTTTTAAAGTAAGAGAACCTTGCGTGGTGGATGCTCTGCAGTTTGCTGATGATACATTATTAGTATGGGTGGAATTTGGAAACACCTATGATCTCTTAAAGTAGTTTTAAAAGGTTTCAGAATAATTTCAGGGCTTGGAATTAATTTCTATAAAATCAAGTTGATCGGGATTAAGATTATTAATCACTTTTTATCAGCGATAGCTAACTTTCTTTCTTGCAAGATTAAGATTTGAGACTAAAGAATTCTCTTTACTTGGCATACCGATCAATATTAATCCTCAGAGAATTTCATCTTGGAACCCGTTGGAGTGTAAGCTGAAGTCGCGTTAGGCAAATTGGAAGGGCAGAATGTTGAGCATTGGTGGAAGGATCACGTTGTTAAGGTCTATATAGTGTAGCTTGTCCATTTTCCTGAAATCGGTTTACAAAGCTCAGTTGGCAATTTGCAGTGAGATTATGAATATTCGGAATAAGTTCCTTTGGGCTGGTGCAGACGGTGACAGGAAGATCCATTGGACAGGGTGGGAGAATCTCTGTTTGTCAATAAAAAAAGGGGGCCTTGGGTTCAAAAGCATTTCAGAAACTTATTATTTTTTTAATTTTTATTAAATTTGGTTTTCTTTTATTATCATACTTCCATAATAAAATATTTTTACTATGGAAATTAATATGAAGTCCTAATTATTTTAGGGGCTTTATGTTACGAATAGCAATTAGGTGAGATATTAATCCAAAAGGAATATTGTTATAAAAAAAAGTCTCTTAATCAATTCTACATATATATTGCAAGTATACAGTTTTCTAAAAATGAATGGTAACCTGGTGGAGTAATGGCAGAGTTTGAAGGATTACCAGAAGGGTGCATTGCCTCCATACTCTCTTATACTACACCAATTATAATGTGGACTTAGATGTTGATTTAGTAAAATTAAAACAAATTAATCTATGTTAGTTCAATTAGTTTACTTAATCTATATTTCTTAGTTCAATTAGTTTACTCCCTTTTTGCTAGCGATCTATGCCCATTGGCCATTTTACTTTATTCATAAAGATTATGAAGTCATTTTTTAAGCAAGAGATATATTGATAGGAGTATAAAGGATATTCAATATTGTTTACAAAAAGAAAACGAGACGAAGTTCGATAAAAATAGGCGAAAAATTACCCATCAATTGAAACCTAAGATAAATAAAACAAATAGTCTTTGTTGAATTTATACAAATTACAATTGGGATGGTAATTTCTCCAATAAAAGACAATCTAACCAAATATTGTCTTCCCTACCCGGCTTAACCCGCTTACATTTACAAAAGGAAACTCCCCATGAACCCTTGGTACCGATGTCAACACTTCCTAATGAAAAGGAAAGAATACACATAGGGTCTCGGACTTTTAGATCCATCACACCCCCACACCGCTTCTTTAATCTCCTCCTCCGAAAAAGGGCTCTCTAGCGACGACCTCTCCTCATGGTTAAACATCTTGAAAGTAACCCCATCCAAAATGGGCCTACCAAAATCCGTTTCCACAAACTTGTTACAAAAATGATTCCTTACCCCATCCTTGACCTCTTTGACCGATGCTAACACACCGCTACTCAAGTTGATCGATCCAATATAATTGCGCCTCATTCTCTCCATGGTACAATGGAAATAACGAATATTATCATCCCCATCATTTAACCACTTTAAACGAAACTTTTGAATAAGAATATTCTCTTTGATCCTTATATTCAACCAAAACCTACTAGTTGCCTTCTTGCGAGTCTCTATATCATCGGCCAATAAGAGCCCATTAACCATAGAGGCCAACAAATCCCCCTCGCTGATCTCATCAACACATTCAACCATCTCCAAATCAAATCTACCAAAAACTTACGAATTCCACCTTCTAAGACTAGCTTTAAGCAACCTAAGCTTTTCTGTACGGACATAGTCACTTCTCCCCTATATGTGCAAGTTGTTCCACTCCTTCTCAACAAACAGAATAAAATTCTTGTCATTAAATCATTCATTGTTGATTCTAAACGGTTTCGGGCCCCAATCTGACTCATCCACCACCAATCAAACTGGGCAATGATCGGAAATGTCTCTTAGCCCAATGAATTGGCCCACAACTCCCCATTGGCCAATGACACCTTCTGATACTAGAAATAGGTTTATTCTACTCATGGAAGAACCATCGACACTATACCAAGAAAACTTCCTCCCTTTGCATGGGACGTCAACCAACCCACTATCCGCAATGAAATTCAAAAACTACTTAATTTCCAACTTGCGACTACCTGTCTCACTACCTTTCCTCTCACCCGAGTTAAGGATCACATTAAAGTCGCCCCCTATACACCACTCACCATCCATAAAACGAGACTTCAAATCAAGCAAATTACTCCATAGAATTCTTTTCAATTCCAATAAACAAGGCGAGTAAACATTGACAATGTAATAAACATTATCCATCCATATGGCTTTCACACCTACACACCCTTCCTTTTTGAAGCTGCTAATTACCTCCACACTCCCTATCTTCCACATTATGATTATCCCTCCCGACATTCCTGAAGCACTAGAGAAGGTCCACCCAATTTCCTCCCTTTCCCATAAACTTCTAGCCATTACTTCAGACACCGTAGACAATTTAGATTCCCGAATCATGAACATATCTGATTTCCCTCTCTTGATAATTTGACTAATTATTTTCCTCTTAACCAAACTTCTTCCCCCTCTAATATTAAAAGACCTAATAATCATTTCCACTTCTTTTGAACCGCCTTCCCATCCAACTTTCTGTTTTTATCTATTCTCTCCATCTTATCCAATCTCCTCATATAATCCTTCTCCAAACCACCAGCCACAATTCTAAGATTTTTAATTGCAACCCACAGTTTGTTTCCCACATTAGTCTCCAAATTTTCCCATAGACGAATATTACTTCTAACAATGTTCGAATCTGCTGAATTATTAACATAATAAGTCGAAGAAGAAATATCCAAGCCATTCTCACAGTTTGTTTCCCACAGACGAATATTACTTCTAACAATGTCTGAATCTGCTGAATTATTAACATAATAAGCCGGAGAAGAAATGTCCAAGCCATTCTATTTATCACTCAAAGATGTTGATATCATGGCTAATTTATCCCCTGCCAAAATATCTTTATCTTTGGTGTTATTTTTTGGTTTCCGCCCTTTTAAATTTACTAAGTTTTTCTCCCATCATGCGTTACTGGCCCTCCCATTTTTTGTATTTTTTTTTAAACTTCCTCTGCACATCTATATGGTCCCCACCGTTTACTCCTTCATCCAATAGCACTTTCCCAAGAGAATACTCCACCCTTGTTTTCTTAGACCCAAATGAGACAATAGGGTCTTCAGAAAAGTTGCACCCATCAATACCTTTTTTCATGAAACTGCCTGCTCCTTCTAGCATGGTGATCCTTGTATTGTTTGAGGGATCACCAAGATAGTTTTTTAATCTTTGATAACATAAAATACTTTGTGTTCCAACTTAATGGGTAAGTGGTAAGCTTTTTCATAAACTAACTTATAGGGAGACATTCTTAAATGGGTTTTATATGGAATCTTATAAGCCCACGAAGCATCATTAAGATGTTTGGACTAATCCTTCCTTGAAGGATTAACCACCTTTTTTCTAATATCCTCTTTATGATCTTATTAGATAACTCAACTTGCCCACTACTTTGAGGATTATAGGTTGTAGCAATTGTGTGCTTGATTGGCCCGCAAGTGCATGACTTTATCAGTTTAGTATAAAAGATTGTCGAATCCCGCAGAGATTAATTGGCAAGTACTGCTATTTATTACTACTATGTTTATCTAAGGTGACACAATGATATTGTTTGCATAATTAAAAATTGACAGTTTGAAATTAGTATTAATAACATGATACCTAAATGTAATTCCCATCCACCATTTGTACTCACACAAATTGGAGTTTATTATTATAATGAGAAAATATTTGTTCGTGGGAAATAATTAAGTTAGAGGCACCGCCCGCTTTCGCATATCCGATAGTGAATTTCGAACCTGTAATCATCCGCTTTCGCGTGGTGCAAGTTATAGCTTCAAAGTCCCTTTTAGAAAATAATAAGTTCTCATTTAAAAGTTATTTTTAGTAGAAAAATGAATTAGAAGGTATCTTCCACTTTCACGTGTCCATTACTGGATTTTAAACTCAC
This sequence comes from Lathyrus aphaca, assembly GCA_963966055.1. NCBI lineage: Eukaryota > Viridiplantae > Streptophyta > Magnoliopsida > Fabales > Fabaceae > Lathyrus > Lathyrus aphaca. The sequence goes on along the minus strand of OZ014520.1, from coordinate 149,865,862 downwards.
AAACGTCTACTTTCGCGTGGTCATTATAAGTTAAAAATCCCTTTTTGAAAATTAGTATTCTTTTTCAATTAACTTGAAAAGAGCTTTCCCTATATTTAAAAATTATTTTCTAAGTTTTCTTGAGTTAAACATATCCTTTTCTCTTTCAAGCTAAAATTGGTATCACATAATTTCTACTTTCGTAGCATATATTTAACAGTAAAAACATAATATTTCAAATTTAAAAATGATTATCATTATAAAATTTAGCATACAATTTATCAGAGTGTCGTTGGTATGACTAATGTTGTCATGTTAAAAGAAATAAATACAAAACTTATTTTAATGGCCTTCATACTAAACATATTAAAATACAACATATAATAATGAATAGACCCTGAAATTGCTTCAATAGATTACTTTGAAGGGAGAATTAACTAGTACAATTGGCTTGATGTAAAACAGCAATAGCTTGAAAATAAAACAACAATGGTAGAAAAAGGGCAACAACAATAACAACTAAAATATATCCAAAGTAAAAAATGTTTAGTGAGAGAAGCTTTTGCCTCTCTCTAAACTTAGGGTTTCTCTCTTTTAGTGGGTGTTTTCTCTCATCTTGTAGGGGCTCCTCCTCCTTTATCAGAGCTATCCACCACCATTATGGTGGTCATCTCCTCTTCAATGGAGGTTTTTCCTCCACTATAAGTTTTCCCTTCTCTTTTTTCATTCCTTTGAAACCTTCATCCATGTTAGATCCACATATGTTTCTTCCTCCAATCTCCATCAAGCTCCTTCTCCTCTCCGCCATCAACCAACAATCGCTTGTAACCCCAAAATCACCTCCACCAACCGATGGTCCAAAGTGGATCAGACATGAAAATCGACCCCCACCGGAGCCGCCGCCATAGGAAGACAAGGAGGTCATGAGTTTATATGTGTGTGTTCATGTAATAGTTTCTATTATTATTCTTGTTTTGTTGGGGGGTTTTGTTTTTTGTTGCTTGGTTTGTTTTGTTGGGTGTGTTAGGATTAAGTTTAAGTTGTTTTAAGTTTGTGCTCAAGGTATTTTATGAAATTACTCAAAGAAGCATGGATGAAGAAGTTGTGTTTTTGAGTAAGAATCTAGCTAGGGATGTGGAAAATCAAACTCCTCCTTCCAGTCAACAATTGTTTCATCCACAAATTGTGAGTTTATTCAATATTGTGAACCTGAATAATCGAATTGAACGTTATAAAGCTAGCGATAAAGCTAAAGATATGATCAGTAATTGGATAGATTTAAAGATTGGGGTTCCAAAACTCATTTGTCTCTTGTGGAAGAATATTGATTGGTTGATTGGATTAAAGATTCAAATTAGTAACTTCATGTTGGCTTCTAATTTCTCAAAGTCTTTTGATCTTCATAGCTTGTTTGACTTAATTATTAGTGTTGTTAATTTGTGGAAGGGAAATGTCCTAACACATTTTCTTTTTCTATATTTGTATTATCTCCTTTTTATCTAATGAATGAGATTGTTTATAAAGAAAATAAATAAATAAAGCTCCAAGATACAGGAAATTAAAATTGCAAGTACACCTCAATACGAGATATAAGTGTTTTTACAAAATCTAATTTTTGGCGCTAAGAAAGCTTGGATTATGAAATTAATGAACTAGGGTCCTATTTATAGTGAATAAATCATACATGAACAAATGAATACATGCAATTTGAGTGGGAGACAGTGGGGGCAAAACTGATGATACATGTGCTATTTTTATGGGCATTAGCATAATGAAGGGTGTCAGGTGAACTAACAGCTTACCCATCACGACCTCTTCAATTAGATTTTCCATCCCGGGCCCATAGTGGGCGTCATTTAGTATGATGGTCTGCCTGTCATGGCGTTTTTACTTCCGCTCCTGGTTCCTTTGACCTTTGGAGCTAACGGTCTGGGTCTTGGGTAATATGACACTTGTCATGAATATGATTGGGTAGTGAGTGTCATGATAGTAGTAAGCTTAGAATAAAGTTCAGTTTCGCCATTTTTTGTAGTTTTTACGCACATAGGCCCTTAAATGACCATTACCTGAAATATAAACACAATACCGGCATAAAAGCACACAAATGCATGAATCTATCCTAAAAATGAGTGTGAATCGAGCTAATTAAATAGTTCATTTTATAATTGATCAAACTCCCTCACACTTGAACGATTGTTTGTCCTTAATAAACTTATCTTAAATATGAAAAATGTAAAATGCAACAATTATACATAAATAGACTTAAGAAAATCAATCATCATAAGTACTCATAAGTGATTCCAAAATTTGATCGACTAAAGGCTAATTTGATAGGTACTAAGATCAGCACCATGGGTATTGTGACAACACAAACCAAATTTTACAAAGTAAAGTCTCCCTCTTATTTATACCAATTTGAATCATGCAGTTGTATAATAGTCTCACTCTCATATTTGTTTCATCCCTTTTTATTTTATATAGTGACATTAAGGCACTTAATTATCTGTGTAAATGTCACACACATGGTAGGAAAGTCGGTTGGCATTTTTATTCATCTCTTTGCATTTAAACATTTTGACCAAAGATGCATTTTTTTCCTGTTTTGGATTATCAAGGTTTAACCATCGTTAAGCCAAGTAATCGAATGAGGGTTAGACAACTTAGTAGATGCAATTTTTCTTAGGCTTCAAAATTTTCACTTAGATTTTGGGATAATACCAATTTTGTTAAAATTTTCTCAAGTTTCCTTAACCTTAGCCTCTCCTCTCTTAGAACCTATATACTTTCTATGTGAGCCACTAATCCTAAGCCTTTTAAAAAAAATGGTTGGTTCAAGAAATGGGAAACTCAATAACATAGTAGAAATACACCCATAAATGGCTCAACAACACATGCATTAACTAGATAACACTAATTAACAATAAAAAAAAGTGAGAAACAAAGGGTAGAACATGGACCAATCATCACTATCAGAGCCAGGTGGATGCAACTGGCCCTGCTGGAGGAACATCTGATACATCTGACAGGCCATCAAGTGAGTATGGTTTTTGCACACCTCTTGTTAAGCTTCTTCATCATTCATGGCTTGTTGCACAACTTCGACTTCTAGCGCTCCAGTTGCACCAGTTATCTTATAAAAATTTGTGAGATGTGTAAACGGATCCTCATAGACCATCTATGGAAAGGGATTTTCATATAAGAGAGCTATGATTCTCGTTTTCATCTCATAATATCTATCATTGGTAGCATTATATGCGAACTATGAATTGTGTCTTGGACTATTAACACATGGCGTTAAAGCAAGAGGTGGTAGTGTTGTTATTGCTTCCATGTTTGGCGTATCAATGGATGTAGATGAAGAAGATTATCTTTGCATTCTTCTTTCTTTGGCAAGTTGTCTCCTCTGCCTAGTTTTGCTATTGAGCCTGTGCACGATCCTCTCAATCTCAGGATCGAAAAGAAGTTAGTTCGTGTAGGTATACTCCCTCGCATAAACAAAATCTGCACACTTCACCAAACAAATCAAATTGCATAAGAAAATAAATTGAGATTAATAAATCACAATACAAAGATCTTGAAATCAACAAACTATTGTAATGCTTTCAATATAAAATAATCCCCGACAATGACGCCATTTTGTTTGAAGTTTTCATCTATCCTAAGTTATATGTATTCTTTCAATCTTGCATGTGAAGTCGCGTCCAATTAATATCGTCGTGTATTCTCTCAATATCGTCTATCTCTAGAGCAGTATCATGATAAATATTGTATTAATCGCTACACGATCTCTCCATATAACAACCAATATAGTAAGCTTTAAATTCAACACAAAGCAACTATCGACCAGAGACCGATCTCTCTAATCTATGAATCAATAGATGAATATTTTAGGTCTAGTTCCATAAAATCTATGTCTAGAGTTTTACAATATAAGAATGGATCATTAAGAACAAAAATATTTATCATAAATCATCACTTGTTCACATACAAGGTTAATCAAAAGAAATACATAAAGCTAAGATAGACTACCTCTAACTTTGATACAAATGAAATTAGTTACCCATAACCATGGTAGCTTGCTTTTCAAGTAATGAGAGAAGATGAATGAGCATCCACATCGAAGAATCGAACTCGGATGCGAATCCAACTTCTATTTGAGAAATATCATTCTTTGGTGAAGAAATGGAGAAAATGGGTTTTTTTGGTGAGAAATGGGGTTATGATCCCCAAAACGTGTGAAAAATACTTATATAGTACAACGAAAATTTGCTTTGTTCACCTAGCAAACCCTTTCTTCGCCCAATGAAGGTTGCTTTTAGGCACTTGATGTGCCTCAGAATAGTTAAACTGCCCTAGAGGAAAATACTTGTGTTCGTTGTGCAAACAATCCTTCACACAACAAACTTATTTTCTACCAGTTCGCCTAGCAAACTTATGATACTACTACCTCAAATTTGGATTGGTTCGTTGGGGCTTCACTTTGACTTCACCTAGCGAATGTTTTCTTTTCCTCACTATTGTTTGCACGACGAACATGTTGAATCTTCTCCTTTTCTTTAGCTTCCTTGTCCAATTTACTTGTGTCTTACACATTGATGTTTTATGCCTAATATCTGCACAATAACATATAAATCAAGAAATCCAAAGGTATTTACAACAATGTTGAAGAATAGCATAAAGGAATTTATAAATGCATTGAAGCAAATCAAAAGAGATGAAAAATGTCAAGTTTAATGGATCAAAACAAAGCATATTTGTCATTCAGCAGTTCCATAATCAGATACTAAGAAATTCACCCATCTCAGGCAAGGCATGATGTGACACGAGTGAAAGAAAAAGTATGTATAAAGCTTTACAATTTTTTTTCTTTGATAACAACAACGATAATGACAAATTTAACAATTTTTATTAATAAATTAAGCTTCTATAATCAAAAGGTTGGGAATGGATAGAAAACTTAAGATATAAAACACAACAATAACAATAAAATATTGTAATACATATAAATCAGCATGCTTCACTTCTTAAACACACATCATAATTATTTTGTAACAATACTGGAAGAGATTTTGTTGGATAAAAAGTAAAAAAGGTTTTAAAAGAGAGGAAAATTAACCAAGAGAACTTAAAATACGAAGAAGACAATTAGAAAAAAGAAGAACGACGGTGACAAGAGAAATTGTAGTGGCGGATGGTGAGAGGAATTTTGTGTGACTTAAAGTTTCAACTTTCTATGTTTGAAGTTTGGTTGTTGGCTTCCTATTTTGCTAAAAGGAAAGAAGTGTAAACAAAGATGAAGAAGGGTTGGGCTGATAAAAAAATTGGATTTAATAATGGGTTGAATAAAATACTAAGTGGGTAAATATAGCCATCAGTTTGGTTCACTGATTTAGCGGTTCCTAAAAATTAAAATCGAGAACCAAACCAAACTACCTCGAATTTTATCAATTTTATTTTTGCACTGAATCAGAAAAAAATGGTTTTTTTATTTAATTTGTCGATTTAATCGATTTTCCTAATCTAGTTACACCCCAGGTTGTAACCACATGAACGGTCTTATACTTGACAATAGATTGAACGTGTGTGTTGGTTCCGTGTGAAGAAAAACAATTTTGAGTGAAATGATTCTGAAAAATTGATTATGTGTATGTTTGGTTTCACATTTGGAGCATTTATAATTGATTATAGACGTGTAGAATTGATTTTGACTTTTTTTTTGAAATAAAGATAATTTTATATATCAAAAAGGGAACCCTCGATCAAAGACCTACAAATACAAAAAGGCCAAAATCCCAAGAACTAATCTACAAGCAGATTAGCTATGTGTTTCCTAAGTCTAGAACTATGTCATCCCCTATTAGTTAGAGTAGTAATCACATTTGCATATATGGCATTACTATTTACATTCAAATCAAAAAATTTCCTATTCCTATAATTCCACCCTTCATAAATTAACTCAGCCACTGCTCCTCTAAAGAGGCAAGCTCTCCAATTTTTACCTCTACTGTGACGACAAATCCATTCCAAATATTGAGACCATCCACAAGGCTTATGATCCATATGAAGCCACAAGATTTTCTTCCAATTCTCCGCCATAAACGAACACTTGAAAAAGAGGTGATCACATGATTCAGTTTCATCACAAAAGATACATTTATCATCATCAATTAATCCAAATCTCTTCAACATGTCTCCGGTAGCCAAACGGTTATGGCACACCAACCACAAAACAAAAATCGCTCGCAGCCTTGCCATGTTACAGTACAAAAGTTTTTTCCATTGAACCATCGGGATGTTCTGAAGAAGAAACAAATAAACAATTTTAGTGGAAAACTTACTAGTCATACAATTCCAAAGAGGCATACTAGCACTGATGTCACGACTCTTCAGTATAGATTTCAGCACCCACGACATATTACTCTGGATGTTAACATTCTCAATTTCCGCCCCTTTGAAATAGAAGGAGTGAACCCATTTAACCCACAGAGAATCCTTTTTGTGGCTAAGGTTCCATAACAGCTTGGCCATATTCGCTTTATTCCACTCCTCAAGAGAAATAATGTTAAGACCGCCATGTTTTGTTGGAGCACAAACATTCTTCCACGTGACAAGGGAATTTCGAGAAGGGGTATCACCACCGGTCCACAAACAAACTCTACACTTGGCATTAATAATATGAATGACCGTTTTCGGGAAAGGGATGCATTGCATCCAAAATGACACCATAGCAGTAAGCACACTATTAATAAGTTGAAGTCGACCTGTATACGATAGAAGTTTTGAACTCCAATGCGAGATTTTAAGAAGAATACGATCAATCAAAGGAAGATAATGCTGAACCAAGAGTTTCCTGCTAGTTAGAGGCACGCCCAAATACCTGAAAGGAAGACTACCGATAGAAAAACTAGTCAGCTCACCAATAGCAGCTTTGACATTTTCCGCCACACCACCATAATACACATTACACTTTGTCGGATTGATATGCAGGCCCGTGGCTTTAGCGAAATCATCAATTTTCCCCATATGTAACTGAATTGACCCAATATCCCCCCGCGAGAACAACAACAAGTCATATGCAAAGGACAAATCAATAATCTTGTGTTTTTCGCATCTTGAATGGTAGTTGAAATTGTGATTAAGCTCAAGTTTTCCAAGACACCGATGGAAATATTCCATGACCAACACAAACAACATATGGGAGATAGGGTCTCTCTGATGCAAACCCCTCTTAGATTTCATCAAAGTCGACCGTCTTTCATTCACATTAAAACAATAGCTAACCGAAGTTACTTCCAACATGATCCAGGAATAGAATATGTGAGGGAAACCAGCCTCCTTAAGGATGCTATCAATAGCGGACCATTCGACCGAATCATAAGCCTTATGGATATCAAGTTGAAGCATACACCTAGGAGTTCCACCTTTCCTACTATAACCTCTTATCGGCTCATAAGCTAGAAGAATATGATCATGTATGTGATGACCCGACACAAAAGTCGCTTGATTTTGGCTTATCAGAAAGGGAAGCACCTTACTCAACCGACAAGCTAGAATCTTGGAAATAATTTTGTAAACAGTGGTACAACAAGAAATGGGACGAAAATCCTTCACCATGTTACCTTTGCTTCCTTTAGGAATTAAAGAAACAAGGGTAAGATTGAAAGCGGGGAGCATACGATTACAGGTGAAAAATTCCATAACAGCATTAGAGACATCATTACCAACAATCTCCCACGCGTCTTTGAAAAACTTGGCCCCGTATCCATCGATCCCTGGCACTTTTTGATCATGAATGCTATTCAGAGCCTGCAAAATTTCACCTTCATTGACAGGTTTATCTAACTCCAATCTTTGGTCAAAAGTCAGCTGAGGACCACTTCTCATAGCTTCAATGTCTATTCCATCCATAACCGCATTAGAACTACCCATCAGCTTTTCGTAAAAACCGAGCACTTCATTTTCAATAGCCTTTTCTTTAGTAAGATTTGAACCGTCTTCACTAAAGATGTTAGACATATCATTATGCATGCTTCTAAGCTTCATCTGCGCGTGAAAATACCGGTTGTTACCATCACCAAGTCTAAGCCATGTGACTTTATCTTTCTGACTCAGATTCTGCTCCTCAATATTGCTCCATTTAAATACCTCGTCAGTTGCAGCTTTGGCTTTCTTGAGCAAGTCAGGATTGGTTCTGTCATGAGCAAGAGAGATTTGAATATTTTCAAGGTTCCTTCTAGCCGTGACCAACGAATTAGTTGCTCCATACAAAGGTGTACACAACTTCTTGATAATACCTTGGGCCCTCTTCAGCTTCATCCACAAGGCTTTCATAGGGTGATCATTTAAAGGGGTCTGCCAACTCTCCCTAAGCTCCTTATGATAGCCATTCGCCTCCACCACACTATTAAGAAACTTAAAATGGAACTGTCTAGGGATCTTTGTAGCAGCATTGGTCTTCAGTTGCAACAGAGTGTGATCCGAGACGCCAGGGGTAAGGATGTGAAGCTTATAATCTTGATTAAGCTGAAACCAATCCATATTGGCAATGGCATGATCAATCCTAGAATAGATTACATTATCATAATTTTTGTTGGACCAAGTAAACAAGCCACCATAGCTACCGATAGGACTTAAACCTGCACAATCCATCATGTTTCTAAGATCTCGGTATTCGCCTTCCATAACTGGGTTCCCTCATTTGCGATCGGTGGTCGACATCACATTATTAAACTGCTCTCTCGTATAATTGATTATGTTTTATAAAAGTGATTCTCCTCAAAGATAATATTTGTAACTTTTAAGTATAAACATAATTCTTATAATGAAATTTACCGTTCAACTCACGTTAACAGAAAATTATCCAAACATATATCACTTTATGTTCAACTCACTATTTTAGCCAAAATCAACTTTTCAAAATCAATTCACTTAAAATCTATTTTCTTCACCATAGAACTATACACACACTATGGTTAAAATGAGTTGAAGATAAATTAGTTTATGTTTTTTATTAATGTCTACAAAAGTGTATTGAGCACTAAATTTAAGTGTAAAAACCATGTTTAGATTCAAAAACTACAAATTAAATTTTTAAGTAGAATCAATTAAGAAAATCATAATCAATTATATTTGATAACAACTAAACATATCAAAATCAATTTTACACATCTATAATCAATTCTAAATACTTCAAACGTGATATCAAAAATACACTGAAATTATTTAGAGTTACACTCTCCTCCACCATCACTTCTAAGAATATTCAACTTATAACCACAGTCTTAAAACTAAATTTAGACACCATTTGTTAATAATTAATTGAGAAAGTATATATCAATGAGCTATTGATTCTATTTAATGTTTGTTATTGTGGAATATTGGAACAAACCTTAGTACGAATAACATGTCGTCAAAGTCTGCTCACATGTTATTGTTTAATTGGGCCTTGTGTTATGGATCCAATTATTTAAGTTAGCTTGTACCCTAAGTTAGCTTGTAATGGGTAATTGTTAAAAAGCCCATTAGGTTCGTATGTTAGTTTTATTATAAATAACATACTAGTCTCTCGTATTTTGTATAAGGAAAAATAAGAAGATAAAACCCTAATTCAAAAGTGAGATAGGTTATTTGTTATTCTTGTAATCTTGTTTTAAGAGAAAGGAAAGAATAACAGTTTATAACCAATCTTTATTGTTTTCTTTGGTAACCCTAAACCCTAACCCTTGTGGGTTTCTTGATCACAAAGAAACCTATTATACTTTGTTTCTAAGGTATCCAATTCACAACAAATTGGTGCGGTGAGCGTGGAGAAGATGCCTTCAACAAAGTATGAGATTGAAAAATTCACCAGGGTTGTTTTGAAGCGTTGAAGGGAGAGACGATCATGAATGCTGCATTGACGGCAGCTGAAAAGACGACCATGATTGAGAAAACACACATCGCAATATTGTTGAGCCTTGGTGATAAGGTTCTTTGACAGGTATCAAAGGAGACGATGGTGTCAAGGTTATGGTTGAAACTTGAAGGTTTGTACATGACCAAATCGTTGGTGAATCGACTCTACCTGAAGCAAGCCTTGTATTCATTCAAGATGAGTGAAGACAAAGTGTTGGCTGAGCAGTTGCATATATTCAATAAGCTGATTCTTGATCTTGAAAATATTGATGTGAAGATCGATGATGAAGATCAAGCGATGTTGTTGTTATGCACTTTGCCCAGAACAAGTACTCACTTCAAAGAAACCTTCTTGTATGGAAGAGAGTCCCTGACCTTTGAAGATGTTCAATTTGCCTTGTACTCTAAGGACTTGAACGAACGGAAAGAGCATAAACCTTCGACGATTGGTGAAGGTTTGGTCGTTAAGGCAAAATTCTTGCGAAAGGATGGTAAGTTCGACAAGAAGAAGGGCAAAAGTCAGCAAAAGTCTTATAATGGTGAAGCATCTGGTGTTCCGACTATACTTGGGACACCAGATATATTAATACATGAGTTTGATTATAATGGTAAGTTCGACAAGAAGAAGGATAAAATTCACAATAGTTATATTAATACATGAGTTTGATTAACTAACTAACAAAAATGATTAAATCTTAACCAATAGTCAGTATACTATACAGATAGTTACTAAACTATAAAACTCCGACATGGCATTCACCTGCTGTGTCATTGCACCGGACACATGTCCAACATGCATATACGTAAGATACGTTTCTAACACGTTTTTAAAGTGTTCAACAAAAAAATTGAAACACATTAGACACAGATACAACATCTTTTTCAAATAAAAGACACAGCTCAACTCAAAAATTCTAAAATAAAAAGGTTTTTTTACCTTTCACATTCTATTTACCCACTATAAAAACAACACAACTAAGACTTTTATATTTTTTTCATCTTTGTCGCATGTACTTCGCACTCCACATGTTTTTTTTTCATCTTCTCCATCTTTTATCATAATTTTTTTATTTTATTTCTAAATATTTGTGAATTTTGTAATTTTTGGTTATATATATATATATATGTATATATATATATATATATATTTTATTTCTAAATATTTGTGAATTTTGTAATTTTTGGTTATATATATATATATATATATATATATATATATATATATATATATATATATATATATATATATATATATATATATATATATATATATATATCTTAAGTGGAAGTAATGCTTACAAATAAATGAAATCAATGAGATAAAATTGAAATCGATTACATAATAAACATACTATAAAATCAAAAAATATAACCAAGTGGTGATGGAAATTTGGAAGTACTGTATAAATTTTACATTTAAATACCCAGGAGCACAAGTATCATCCCCATAACTTAAGATACCCAGCATCAAATATAACTAGCAACTATTACTTTGCATTGCCAGGGTTCTACTTTTTACTACTAGCTCCCTGTTTCATCATATCTATCAAACCCAGCATCCTGCTAGCCTAGAAGTCCTCAGGGATTGTTGCAACAGCAGGTGTGTATTTAAGATAGTAGTATAAAAATAAACACCAACTTGCTTGACCAATGTTGTCCATTACATCTCAATGTCTTCGAGATCAGGGAGAGGAAACCGAAGAATTGCAGCAATGCCACTTATCTGTTCTAGTTCTGTTCATTGGTGTAAAATTAGTTAATTAAATTTAAAACAAGTAAAAACTTCAATCGCAAATCTTGCCACAAGTACTAAAACTTACGTTCTCCAGAGACATGCATAGATGAAAATACATGGACAGAACCTCCAGAATCCTTAACTGAATTGACCAAGTTGACAAACTTTTTCCTCGTTGGTATATCTGCATTCCTATAACAAAAAACATGCAGATCTATTTATATTTACGGCACCATAGCAAAGATAGAACAACCCCAGCTTGCTGACTTGGTTCAGAATATTTTACAAACCTGAAAAGAGAATCTGCAATGAGAAGCGTTTGCACAGCTAGTCTTTCATGGGCAACCTCAACATGTTTTGCTCCATAACAAGCACGTGCCGAATCCTGTCCCACCCAAAAAAGAATATTCAATCAAGATTTCCTAGATATCTAAAACTGCAACATTTAGGTAGAGACATTTTCATGAGTTTGACGTGACATTTAGTGTAAGGGAGAAGTACAGGATAAATAATAAAAACATCTGGATCTGACATCTTACCTTCATGCATATAATAAATGTAAACCTAGGAGGATGTGGATGCTTTAAAATGTTCTGTGCTAATGTTTGATATACAAATTTACTACCGATTCCAGTGTAGATACTGAAACAGTACTTGTTCCTTGAATACTTGATAAATGTTAGTTTGTAATGTATTTCTAGTGGTGATGCTTTCATATGTATTTTATAATAACATTGTGATAAATTATGCTGTTAGTAGCAACAGAATTTTTAAAAGGAAAATGACATTTCAACCATAAATATAGGCCAGGAAAACAAGAGCATTTCAAGTATAGAACCTTACATTTGAAAGCATGTCGTAAAATTCCTTCAGAATTCGAACCTGAAGAAAAAGGAAGAATAACTCTTGTTTCAGACTCAACTAAACAGGATAAGGAAATAACTCGGCAAAAAATGTCTTGTACTTCGGTTTTGAAGGTACCTCTTGTGCTGCCTTAGTATCTTTTATCATACTCATGACATTTGGAGCATCCAGAACCTCTTTTAAACTATGCCTACAGAAAATAAAATATAATGTGAAAGAGTCAAGTCAAATGCTACTGTATCCACCAGCAAAGTTCATCCTTAAATGACAGTGTGTGAATCTATGATTGCCGACATTTTTTTTTCTTCTAAATTTCAAGGAAGGCATGAGATTTGACATTCACTTAAAATCTTATATACGGAGCAGATACAACAACAAAACATAATTAAATCGCCAGAAGCCTGAAAACAACTACACAACTAGAGTAGAATCAAGTGTTAAAATACTGGGAAGCATGGTTTACAACAATAAAAAGTCACAGCTGTCTTCACAAACCTCAAATAATACAATTTAGCATATCTCATCACAGAAATTATGCAAGTAAACCTACACCTATCTAATGAAGAAAGCAACATTACTTGTATCCTGAGCTTGTGTGCGCAAGAATGATGCGTGACTTGTTTTCAATAATAGGCCGCAGTTGTTTTCTTTCTGCCTCCAAAAATAAGTGACGATGAAACTGATCCTGGAACAGAAATAGAGACGTACAAAATAAATTATAAGTATAACAAACATGTTATACCAAACCCTGCCTAAGCTTACACATGTATATTATTATCATTATAAATATATGTGTGGTACAAATTTGTAAACAGTCGACAAGAATAGAAGCCCAAATAGAAAATTACAGGGAAAAAGATAACATACTTTTGTAAATCCAGGACTCGCAATCACAGCACAACGAACCACATTGAAATCTATAATTCTCAAGAATGCCTAAAACAGATCAGTAGAATCCGTTAAACTTTTACACGCCCTTTCCCAATTTTGTTGGATAAAAGAATAAATATATTATTAGAGAGATTGAATAAAAGAATGCAGAAAAAGACGAGGATAAGGTATCCTCTTAATTGAGAGAGATTAAATATAAGAAAAGACTGCAGAAAAAGATGAGGATAAGGTATCTTCTTAATTGTGGAAAAAGAAACATAGCAAAAACAAAGTCATCAATAAAATAGAAAGATGTTTGAGACATGACATCCTCATCCAAATATACCATGTTACTGGATATAATATAGTCTTTAGCAAGACACATATGCTTGGTAGATGGGTATAACCCACTTTCTATGTTATATGGAAAACATATCACAAATGAGAATAAATGCTAAGCATGAGAAATATAAGTCTTTGGGAAGAAATTACCTGTAAAACATTATCAAAGAACTTGTTCAAAGCCTACAAAAAAGGAAGACAGTGGTTTAGAATTAGAACAGTCACGTTATAGGATTCATTTACAAACGTATTGTAATTTGTAATAGAGAGGAGGAGACAAAGAGAACATACTCTCTCATAACCAGCAATAGCAGGTCCATGTTTGCGAGGAATTGAAGCTTCTATTCGTGAACGAGTAACAGTCATGCTGTAATATCAGTATAATATGATGAATAAATTCATTGTAATGACAGATTAATCCCATGTCAAAATTTAATATCCAGGGTTCTTTGTACCCCACAGAAATCAAACACACGTGAAACAAACAATCCTACTACTCTATCGAGTTCTGACGAAGTGGTCTAAGTATCTTCTTATATTATAAACGTTAAATTCATTGTAATGAATTTTTTTAATACCTTCTACCAACAAGGAGGATATGAGCTAACCCTTCTTGCATCAACACTACAGCTAGATCAGCACTTGCACCAGGATCTGTAAAATAAGCATGGAATTTTGTTCACCAACAGTGCTGTCAATTGAAGATCACTTAAACTAACAATTTGTTCAAATACCGCTACGCAATACTGCTATAGAGCAGTTATAGTAAATATTTGAAAACATTTTGAACTTAACAGCATATCATAGAACAAAAGCGATTTATTCAAATTCCGCCACAACGTCACTATAGCTGCTATTTAACCATATTAACATTATTTACACCAATTATTATATTACAAGCTGAACAGGTGAGGATTATGATTTTAATTTTTCTTACCAAATACGATTGTGATTCTACATGAAGTATTTACTTCATTTTTCCTACTTAAATAAATAGGTGCAAGATTGAAGACATCACAAAAAACAGCAGTTCCATGATTTCCCGTGGTTTCCATGAACACATATAGTATCGTCTATTATAAAATTGGCAGATTTTTCAGGTAACTGATAACATACCAGAGGCCTGCTGGAGTACCTCCAAAGCATAAGAATCCCAGACATCCTACAAAAACCAAAACCCGATCTTCAATAATCACAATTCTTCAAAAAGGAAAAAGAAATTGTCATAAACCTCCCCAAATTTCAATATTACTTTTTAAAACAACTTCCATAATTCTAACCAAAACGATATATCCAAGTAAAAGATCTAGTTTACATCCACGCAAAGCAAAGACATAAGAAACAGTAACAACAAATCATAACATTTACCTTCCTGAGCACAAAGGGTCGCTGTAACTCAATTTCTAAAGTATGGAATGCCCCAATCTGAAGAAAACAATAAATATAAGAAGTCAAATTTATCAGCTCAGCTGAAAGTCTGAAACTGAGACTGACAGCACCTGTTAACTAACTATACCTTGACATGTTCATTCTCTAGAATATTCTTCCCGCGAACACGCAGAACAGCACCTTCTTTATCATAATCCACACCCTGAAACCAACAAAAAAAAACTTAAACAAACTCAACCCTAATCAACAACTTGTTTACTATTATTATGTAAATATAAATAAATGTTGGCGCCAGAAATTGAATTCACAGACAGACATATTACACTTATTTAACTCAACTAGTACATACTGACTGCATTATTACATTATAAATACATTATAAATGCTAATGAAAATAAGCTTAACACACAGTGACATTTATACTTACGTCTTCGACTTTAATTTCCAATTTGAGCTTAACACGTTCTGCATCTCTTCCACCATTAGCTGCTTCTCTAAGAACCTTCCTGTTACAACAACACAACTAGTAGTAATAAGCAAAAGAAAATTAAAAAAATAATTTTTTTTCCAAATATAATCAACAAAGTAACAACAAACACATGCCTAACCTAATTGTAACAGCCATGACAGAATCTCCAGGAGCTATCAAGTTATAGACATACCATAGATCATCAGAATCCACTGGCACCATCTGTGTATAAAAAAACGCGTGTTGTGAAGGAATTTTAGAAATTGAAATTGAATAATTGCGTGAAAATTGAGAATTGGGGATTGAACCTTGACGCTTCCAGGTCCATTGCGCACGAAGTCCTTACGAACGATTCTCATATCTATTGCTTTCTGCTACTTCGTTTACTTCTGTTTTTTCTTCTTATATATTTTTCAGTTCTCTATTTTTTTTTATTTGGTCGAATATTCTTATATTCAATTCATAGTTGAAACTAAGATTGTATCATATACCCTTACAATTTATCTTATATTCTTATTAAAAATATGATTGAATTAAAATACCCTCATATAAATACTTAATAGTGTAAATTTTATTTCCTTTTTCACTGCACAGCTCTCACAAAGTCTTCCCAAAATCTTCCCGGAAGACTACAAGTAAGTCTTTCGGTTTGTTTTTCATATATCCGAAGAGTTTTCATAAGTCATCCGGTTCACAAATTGTATGCGTTGCATACCGGAAGACTTAATGGAAGACTTTCATTAAGTCTTCCGATTTTATCTCTTTTGTGTAATGCCTTCTGGAAGATTTTCAATAAGTGTTCCGGTTTAGCTCCCAAAAAATGTGTACTGGATGTCTTTCATTCAAGTCTTCCGGTTTTCATTTTTTTTAATTAATTTTTTTTATTATTTTTATTATTTTAAATATGTATTATCCCAATTTTTTTTTTATTATTTTAAGTTTTATTAATTTTTTTTGTAGTGGTACGCACACGCGGCAGAGATGGTAGGATATATGTTCGATATATGGGACGGGGCGATACGTCTAGAAGGACACAAGAAGAACATATCGGTACATCTGCAGCAACAACAGATCCAGTTGGATATCCAGGAGGACCGTACGATACCATTGTTTTGGTTAAGTACGAGCATCATGTCGCTAGACGTTTATGGTTCAGTGAGATAAGTAAATTATAATTATTTAGTATTGAATAAAAACAAAAATTTCAATGTTGTATTGTATAATTTGCTTAATTTTATTTGTTTTCAGGAGAGAGGTGCGAAGAAGGAGTTGAAGGTTGTAGGACATGGATTGAAGCTGATTCATATGGTTCCACAGCAGCTTCCACTAGAGATGGAGGCTTTGATATCTAGGTCTGGTTTAGCTTCCCTACAGAGAACCAGTTTGAAGAAGATAGATGCAAAGTTGGTATACGCATTTGTTGAGAGGTGGCATCTAGAGACATCTTCATTTCACATGTCGTTTGGTGAAATGACGATTACTCTGGATGACGTTGCATGTTTGCTTCACCTACCCATCAGGGGGTATTCTGGAGCCCTCAACACATCAGTGAAGACCTAGCTATTGAGTGGGTCGTTGACTACCTAGGAGTGTCACAGAGAGTGGCACTATACCAGGTCCGTGAGTGCAGGGATTCGTACTACAAGCTGGAGTGGTTATATGATCGATTCGTAGAGCATCGAGTTGCTTCATCGTGGGCATATGCGATTAGGTGTTATTTGATGATGTTAGTTGGTTGCACGATTTTTGCGGATAAGACCTTTACACTTATTGAGGCACGATACCTGGCACTATTTAGAGACTTGAATGGGTTATCAAACTATAGTTGGGGAGAAGCTGCATTGGTGACCTTGTATAGGTATCTTGGAGATGCGTCCATGTTCAGTTGTAAACAGCTCGGTGGTTACCTGACTCTCTTACAGGTATATGTTTTTATTTTAAGTCTAATGTTAATTTTATTATGTTCATTATGCTATACTTAATTATTATGTTATAATATTTTTTTTAAGTCTAATGTAAATTTTATTATGTTCATTATGTTATACTTAATTATTATGTTATAATATATTTTTTTAAGTCTAATGTAAATTTTATTATGTTCATTATGTTATACTTAAATATTATGTTATAATATATTTTTTTAACAGTGTTAGATTCATGAATATTTTCCAACACTCGAAATACAACTTATCATGGATACTAAAGCTTCAATAAAGGTCGAGATTTAAGATGTTATGACAAAGGTTTTCTTGGACAAGCTTGTTGCTCTGGCTACGTATTCACCTTCAAAGTTTCCTCAGGGGATTCGTTCTAAAGTCATTTGTCGCCCAATTAGTGAATTTCAAGGCACATATCGTGACGAGAGATACAAAGGTGTGGATATCCTTTTGGAGCGTAATGTTTTGCCTATTGGGTTTATTTTGGATCAGGATTGCTGTGGGGTTTGCTTGGTTAATTGATAGAGGAGCCAAGGTCGTTTGGCATTAATATTTAAGTGAATTTGTTCCTATTGGAAATTAATTTGATTTCATTACCGTGAAAGAGGTTAAAAAGTTGTTTGGCATGCAAAGTCAATGTCCATTTGAAGTTCAAGGTACAACAATCCAAGTTCATTCAAGTTCATCCGTTTTTATGAGGTTACTACATTATCCAAGTTTCATCAAAATCAAGGGATTCTTTCAAAGATTTCAAGTTTCAGATATTCCCAAAGGTCAGTTTTATTCAAATGTTTTCATTCAAATTGTTAAAAGTGCATTACAAGGAATTACATCACAAGAACATCATTCACAAGGTTCCATGAAAGAAAATATAATAAGGAAATGACGGAAGTGCAATTGGATATCAAGCAATACATTGAACGTTGCAAGGCATAGGGACCCGACATTTGTTGGTTAAATAAAATAAAGCAAATGAGTACAGGATCTGCAGAATGCCAACCCTCACAATGGATACAACATAACGTCTGATACATTTACAGGCTAGGAGGTGTGTCCAAATAAAAACAAGGTCCCCTAACTTGCTGTAGCATGGAAAATTCATGTTACAAACAGAAGCTCGTGTTAGGAGTTTGTTGAGTTATATCTTCTGCATCAATGAATCAATCTGAGCTCATGAATTAGGCGAAAGCTGTTGCATTATTTCTGGTTCTTCCAATTCATGTGATTGAATCCTGCCAAAGAAAGCGTCACTGTGTCTGTACAAGTGGTTGAGGTTGCTGATCTTGGGCCAAAGGACAAGCTTGTGCTTGGGATATTCTATAGTAGGGTTCTTTCAGATCAAGCCTGCAAGAAGATGCTTGAATAATCCCTCCTTGTTCCGCACCAGGACCCCACATTTTAGCAGACAAAGTCAAGTGTATTGTATAACTCTGCGCACCGCGGGTAATCAAACGAAGCCTGCCAGTAATTTCCTGCCCTGCCATGACATAAATCGGCTGGGAAAGAACACAGCGTAACTGGTACCAATGGGTTGTAGGTGAACCGGGAGCAGTGGTAAGCCACTTTTGCACAGCACTTCCAGTGAACAATAAAGAGGCAATGAATCTCAGAGGAATGTTAACTTCGTACAAATCTCCATGCTCAATTAATCTTCAGCATTCACTCAAAAGAAAACCTGCATATTATAGAATTTCACCAATATCAGATCATTACCGGGATTCAACGCACGAAAATTCAACGTTGGAAAAAGAAAGCAATACTAAAGGGGAAACTATCATTTTTCGGAGGTGGGTATTCTGGTTCGGTGGCTAACGATTCGTCAAAGAATGAAGAGCTTCTTCCTGCATTGAAGCTTGAAACTGATAAATAAGGTTATATACCCGGTGATCCAGTTATTGTCACCATTCAGATTTTGAATCCTTCAAATGCATACTCTTTGTTTTGGTGGAAAGACTCAGTTTTGAAATCAGAGGCATTGAGAAATTGGATACTCAATGGTTTATTACCCAAAAAGCTTTATCTGTTTCAATGCAAAAAAAAAAAGGGTTTTGTCACTGCATATTCAAGGCAAAGATTTGTCCAAGGAGAAATATTCCGCAGCTAATGAGAATAGCTTCAAATGGATTTCTACCCTCCATCTGCAGCAACAAAAGAAAGTCGGAGATTAGTAAATAAAAAGGGGTGAAAACAGGGGATGATAATCCATAACAAAAATCACAAAAACTCATAACAAAATCAGTTCAAAAAAAAAAATAATAATAACAGAATGATAACTAACTCTAACAGAATTTCAGATTGGTGGTTAGAAAACACAACAGAAAACAGAAATCAAAAATTGCAACTTACTTGAGAATCTTCCAGAAAGAGCTAGAAGATCAGCTCCTATAAATCAGAGCTTTTGTTCTTCAATTCGATTTTCGGACACTCTTCACCATTTTCATTCTTCTCATCACTCTTCCACAACCCCTCAACCTCTTCTCAAACTCTTCTTCATAGCTTCAACCTTTCTTTTTTGCAATTTCTTCCTGAACACCATGGCTTGAGCCTTACTTTGAGTTGCATCCCACATAATCCTCATCCTCAAATCATCATTCGCCGGCATCTTCGGCATTGCTTTAACAAAGCTCCAACCTTCGTCTTCCACGTCCAGCTTCCGAATCTATTATTTGAAGTCCATTTCTGGTCGCTATCATCGATCTAATAGGGACAGGAACACACCAGTTTGAGCCAAGCAATCGAGCCACTACTGAAATCGTGCAAATACCATTCGCCTTCACAACCAATGTCGTACCGGTTCGACGTCCATCCTGTATCGTCCTTATCAGTACTCAAACAACAACAAGAAAGGAAATAAAACGCAGAAAGAAGAAGAAGAGGTGATATTAATATGTATACCTGAACGGGGCTTCGTGATCTTCTTCTTTGCGCTACCAACGACTTTATCGTTGCATCACCGTTCAACAACCAAGATCGTCATCAAGCTCACAGCGCCATCAGAAGAGGGACGATATCATCCTTTTCCATCAAGATTGTTGACTCAATTTCGATTCACAAGGTACAAGTATATATCCCTCTTATGTGTGTTGCCGACTGCTCTCGTTTACGTTCATAGTCCTAAGGCTCCGTATCTGTTTAGAGTGGAGGATGATTAGGTTGTTAGGGCATTTAGTTGTTCGGAGTTTTCTTGTTGTTAGGGATGTTGAGTAGGTTATAGATTAGGGATGGATTCCGCAGCGGCATTTGGTGGTGGCAGAGAGGAAAAGGCGACGGTGTTAGCTTAGCTCGAAGAAGAAGAGAGTGTTTGAGGTGATGATGGTTTCGGAAAGAGAAGGAGAAGATGAAATTAGGGGTTTTGGCGGTGGAAATCAGAGGGTTGAAGAAGGAGGTTTGGCTGCGGCGGAAGAATAGGGCATAAGAGGATAAGATTAGGGTTCTTCACCCCTTTTGTTCCTCTTTTCTGTTATTTATTTATTAAATGGTGATTAATGGATTACTAAGTCATAAAGAGATATTAATAGGGTCTTTAGTTATAATATATCGAAATTAATGTTAATTAATGTGTTTGATTTTCTCTAATTACCACCATAACACTGCCGTTAGAAGTTGAAAAGGGGGATAGGTTGTATTTTTGAGGTCCAATCCGGCGGTGACACTTGTCACCGTCCGGTTGGACCAACCTTTCATAACTCTATTGTTATCCGCACCCCTCTCATAAGCCCAATATTGAAAACAAGCTAAAAATTTGCTATCTACACCTCTTAGCAAGGCTGCGAAAATGGGCTTCATAACACTGCTAATTTCACCCTCCTTTCCAACCCATCATAAAAACAACCTGAAAAATAACTTTTCGCACCCCCCAAGTTCTGTGTTTTTGGGCCCTGGAAGCCTTGCTATTTGCACCCTTTGGCTTAGGCCCATCAGAAAAGCAGTTAAAAAATATTTCTAAAACTACCCCCTTCATATTTCTTTTAGGATTTAATTTTTGTTTTAGTTTAGTTTAGAAATAATGCCTTAAAAATAGGAAAATTAATAAAAAAATTCCTAAAAAATTCAAGTAGACTTTTAATTCACTTTATAAATAATTAGCATTTTATTTTTCTGATTTTGCTGTATTTTTTATTTTATTGTGAATTTTTCATGTAAATAGTTCTTATTAGATTTTCTTCAAATATACATGATCTTGTAGATTTTATATTTTAACTTTCCAGTAACGTTTTTTGCCCATTATTTTTACTATAGTTATAGGACTTATAATAGTACCTAGGGTAATTTTAGTGGATTTTTTAGGTCATTTTATCTTAGGTTTTAGTGGCTTAATCCTTAGAAATTAATGGTTAATTCTTAGGTGGAAATAAACAATTTTTAGGCATAGCAAAATTATGATTTTTTAGGATCCCTCTAAACACAATATTATAGGTAGTTTTAGGACCCCATATATTAAATTTCATAATGTTTCCAGAAGTTTTACTATTTTTTAGGATATTAGTTCTTAGGCTTTTATGCATATCATTTCCATTAGTTTAGGCTATGATATTAAGTTTCATAAAAATAGTTTAGATTAGATCTAATCTTAGAATTTAATATGGGCTTAATTTAGTTTAGATTCTGATTTTTAGAATGAAAATATTAGGTATTACCCTTAGTTTAGAACTTAGGCTTAGGATTCATTTTAATTAGACTTAGAATAAAAATTAGGACTATTTTAGGTTTATACCTTTAATTGAATTGTTTTGAATTTTATTCTTACTTTCAAATTTTAATGTTTTGTTATGTTGATTAATATCACTTGTATAGGTTCCCCTTGGCTTTAGAATCAACTTATCTTCCTTAGGAAGTAACTTGTATTCTATTAGTTCTAAGTGTTTTTTTCATTAGGTTTAGAAACCTCACAAACCATAGGACCTCATTTGTAAATAAATCAATAAAATTAGGGTTGTGTCTTAGTCCCCATTAGGTTTTTCCTTTTTCAATTTGAGTCATTCTTTCTCACCTCATGAAGAAAAGCAATAAAACATCTAATGAGAAACCGAACAATCTTGTACGACACGAGACTTTGTTGCGGAGTGTTTATACGCGTCCTATTTCGGAGCGAGGTGTAAATACTTCCCGCGATGGATAGGTCTTAGTACAAGACCGTTCACAAATAAATTCAAAACACTTCTTTTAAAAGACAAAAAAAAACAAATAACAAGCGACTATCCTGCGGGAACTTCTCTTCTCATCTCATTCACTCACAACGCGAACTCGCGACGACTTGTCTTTCATGCAAGACGGTAAACGCACTCGTACCAGACGAGCCTGCAACACCTGAGCATAGACATACGCAGTTCCAACTATAAAAAACACAAACAAATAGTTCCCGCCTTAGTTAGGCGAACTACGTCGACTTTGATCCTCATTTTCCCGATGAGGTACGTAGGCAGCGGGGCAGGGCCCGTTCGAGCACATTCTTTATTTTCCCTACATTTCCCTCTTTCTTTTCATTTTCTTATTCCTTTCTCATTTCAGTATCTATTCCAGTTAGCAGTTTTATTCAGCAGCATATTATTTCTAACCCTTTGAAACATACAAGCAAGCGTGGATCCCGTCGGGTACGGCAGACGATTTGGGGTGCTAATACCTTCCCAGGTCGTAACCGACTCCCGAACCCAGATCTTTGGTTCGCAGGACCTTGTCATTTCCTTCTTCCTCCGGTTTGTGCAACATTACCTTTTCCATTCTTTCGGGATAAAAATGTATGGCTGGCGACTCTACCTTTTCCGCGCCACTTTCGCGTTTGTACTAGGATGAAAATCCCGGGAGCGACAAGGTGGATGAGTTGCGACCTGTTCTAGATGAGCTGACACCTACCGATGTCATATGGCGACCATTCGATGATCATAGAGTTCACCATCTATTTGATGAGATTTCTCTATACAGAGGCTGTTTGAGGTGGGGTGACACTATTGTTCCATATATGCCTGACAGGTGTCTTCGACAATTTAGATACCGTCTGTATATTTCACCTACACCTATTGATTATACGATGGTTGGTGATATCGATGTTGAGTGGATTAATTACATTCAGAGTGTTGGGAAGGTGATTCGTCTGACAACACCGGCCATTATCCCATTTGAGACAAATGATGGATATCTCAAGTGGTATTATAGTGTTTCGCATCCTCGATTGGTACCATATAGCCATGATGAGCCGAGAGTTGCATTTGTTCCTGCCTGGGTTCGTGTGTCTACATTGATTCATCGTTACCTTCAACAGACTGCGGCTGAAGAGGATGACCCACAGTTTGCTGATCTGTTTGAAGCTTTACGTATTGCTCGTTCTCAGTGATTTATAGTTATGTTTATGTTTATGTATTAACTTTAGAACATATATGTAGAATGTTATTTATGTTATATGTTACACGGTTTCTGCTATAATTGGAACTGCTGCATCAGTTTCTCAACATGAGGGAGAACGTCACACGACTATTTACCATCGTCGTCATACTTCACAAAGGGGTCCAAGACCATGAAAGCATGTTGCATTGCATCTCATTTTCATATGCATTATTTTTGGTTTTTCTTTTTTTCTTTTTTTTCTATATAACAATAGTTAATGTTTCCTTATATTGGTTGACTTGTCTCTCCTATTTTATTTTGGACAATGTTTAATTATTTTCGTTGGTTTGGTTATCCTATCCTATTTATTTGCCAATTATTATTCATTCATCGTTTATTGTGTGTGTTTGTTGGTGACTGTTTCTTATTGCAATTTGACACCTAATAATATTTCTCACTATCTGGGTTTTGTAAAAAGTTTTTCTCTCTTTTTGATGTTGTCAAAGGGGGAGATGTGATTGGTAAAGGTTGTATCATTTTGGCGGCACATATTCAGGGGAGCATGGTGTTGTATAAAATGCTCTTTCAATTCCAACAAGTTTTGCCATCATAAAAAAGGGGGAGTTTGTGTGACATAAAAGATATTTTGAATGATGTAAAAACTTATATCCCTTAAGATGTATTATGGGATCACAAGAAAAAGGAAGATTCCATCAAAAAGGGGTTTTGTAGGGAAGTGAAAGAAATGAGTCGACTCATTCTGCTAAACAGGTCGACTTACTCAGTTAGAAAATTTTGAATTGACTCAATGAAAGCTTTAGGTCGACTCATTTGATGGTTTTCTTCCCTTGGAACTTTCGGGTCCCAACAGGCTGTCTGAGGGACATTTTCAGGTCGACTCAAATAATACAAATAGGTCGACTCAAAACATTTTTCAGGGCGACGCATTCCTGTACAAAGAACAAGTCGACTCAAAATATCAAACAGGTCGACTCATTCCTGTTGTGAGCACCATTTTTCACTTTCTCTCTCTTTCTGCATTATGTTTTAATTTTATCACTATTTTACTAACCCGTATAAATAGTTGTCATATTATTTTTTTCAAACAAACAAGAAAAGTGAAATATATACACAAGTGCTCTCTTCATCTTCTCCTTCTCTAGCATTCATCAACAATTACGCACAACAATTTTTGTTGATCAAAGTGCAAGATCAAGGTGATAACGTTCAAACATGAGACTGTGATTTTAGTTTGGGTTGAGATATTTGTGGGTTTTTCTTGAATAAACCTAGAGGGTTTGTCCTCTAAGATCATTGTGATTTAGTGGTTTTGCACACATCATTCATTCGTAGATTCAGCCGAGTGAGGAGGTTTGAAGATCAAGGTGATCGTTCATTCATATCACGGTAACCAGAGGATTACGAAGAACGTTGTGGGTTCACAAGCATCGAAGCAAAGCGACCATGCTCAAAGTTTGGAGAATTGTAAAGTCTTGCAAGAGGGGAGCAATTAATCGGAGGTTTGTACGACGCGCGTGAAGGACTTGGTTCATCTCGAATCAAGGGGCAAGAAAAGTTATAGTAACAATCACAATTCAGATTGGTTTATTGTTCCAATTTTCTTCTTGTATTAATATTTCAATATTAATAAAAGATCCCAATTCGGTTTGTGAATTGGGGGCAAAGTACCCTTAGCAAGGACGATGGGGGAACTGCCTAAGCAAATCTCGTGTGTTCTTCGTCCTTTTCATTTGTTAATTTTTATGCACTATTTGAAGTTGTGTTGCTTGAAAAATTCTATTTTGGATTAGTGTGTTCCTACCAAGTGTTTGTGAAATTGTTGTTATCATATTTGGATAGCAACTTGATAAAAATTATGCACTACACTAATTGTCAAACTACATTATGTGTGAGTGCACACCAAGTGTTTGATAAATATTCAAAACACTCAACTTCTTATTCCTTGTGCTTATTTCTCATCCATATTCATTGTTTATAGTGGGTTATTCAATTGTTCTGAATTTAAGTGATTAATTAGCATTGTATTAATTCATCTATTCATCTCTTATATCCTATTTGGTTTTCAATGCATATCCGATCACCGGTGACTTGATTTTATTTTAGACGTGTTTTTCCAGGGAACTTCCGCAAGTTATCTTTCAATTAATTTTTGAAAAGCTTATTTTTTAAAAGGGATCTATTCTACCCCCCTTCTAGATCCGCGCCATCGTCTAACAACAAAGTCCTCCTCAACCTCTGACACAGTTCACGATGAAATCCTCCCCATAGGTATCATCATTAGTATTATAATACATGTCTTTGTCAAAGTTATCCTCTGGTGACGGAGTGCACTCATCCTCGGACTGAGGAGAATAGATAGGTTCCTCTTCATCAGATTGAGGAATGTATTTTGGTTCCTTCCCACTCTCAACAACGAACATGGTCTTTGCACTTTGCTTTGATACTACCTCTTTTTCTCTAGAGGTCTCAACAGTCATGGTTTGATTTGCCACGGTCTTTCCTTTTTTGACCCATTTGTCCTTTGGATGTTGTCTTTTTTGGCCTGAGGTTCCCACGGGTTTCGACTGAGATGTCGACGCCTCTCTTCTAGCCTTATTGTTTCTCTGAAAATGCCTCCACTGGGTTCTTGTCATGGGGTTTTTCCCTTTGTAGTTGGGAAAAACCACATATCCCTTAAGTTCTGCTTTCTTCTCAGCCCTATTGGCCTCCTTTTCCAGGGCTAACACTTTCCACTTAGGTATTTTGCTTCCTTTTTAATTGATTGACTCCACCCACTTCTCTCACGGAGTGTCCGATGGTGGCACAAAAGTCTTGGGTCTGGCTTGCTAAAATTGTTTCCCATATTCTTCATTTCAACGAGGAGCGCCCCTCTGATTAAACAAGAACCTTGGGATTTGAGGTTTGTCAGCAGGTATGGCCTCTTTTTGCCAACTTCATATCTTTCTGCTGCCTTCTCGTCGAAAACAACGTTACATTTTGGGCACAACACTGCTTTCGACCCACCTAGTCTTCACTTCTCTTGGAAGTCACTCAAGATCTCACCTGCCTGGGGATAGACTTCCTCGAGCTCTTCCTCAGTCTTTTTGTCTGAACCTTCAGTGGTTTCGACCATGATGCATTCCACATTCTCAACTATGAGATCATTGGGGGGGACCTTCAGTAGCATCCACCATCATGCATTCGTTCAACTCAGAGTACAATGCTTCTTCGACCTTCAAGGGGTCATAATCGACTTGCATCTCTAGTTTCTCACCAAATTGAAGCCTCTCATCTTTCAAAGCCTTCTGCACCAAATCCTTGAAAAGAACACATTGAGATGTTTTATGACCAAGGAAATTATGAAACTTATAGAATCCCCTATTTTTCTTTTGTTCCAAAGGGGGGTCTTTTAAACCAAGTGGAATAACAATTTGACTATCTTTTACCAATAAATCAAATATCTCATCACACATACATCGAATATGTAAGTCTTGGAGACATATTTGTATGTCTTTCCTGTTTCAACAGGATTTTTGCCATTCGATGGTTTTAACACTTTACATTTATAGGGAGGTCCTGGCTTGAGTTCAGCCATGTGAACCTCACTTTCATCGACGAATTCTTCACCGTCGGACGAGAATTTATCTGCCGCTAAATAAGCAACTTTCTTATGATACCGACTAGTCTTTGATTTTTCAAATTTTAAACTTTTGACCTGTCAAACCCTATCAGCTAGTTGGGCCATATCTCAGAGATATTGCGTGTCCAACTTTTTCCTGATTGAGTAGTCGAAGTTGCCCGCAGTCATTTCGACTAACTCATGTTCAGGGACTTGAGTAAAACATCTAGCTTTTAGAAGTATAAACTTGTTGAGGTACTGTTCGACTAATCCACTAGTCTTTTTTTTTCACGCTAGCCAATTCCTTTTGGCTAATCTTAGATTGACCCATGTAGAATTGTTCATGGAACAATCTTTCTAACAACGCCCAAGTATGAATGGACTGTGGGGGTAGTGGGGTGAACCAAGTAAATGCGTTCTTTATGAGGGAACTAGGGAAATATTTCATTTTAAAATCTTCATTATTCGCTATGTCCCTAGCTTCCGTCAGGTATCGTGCTACATGTTCGACGATAGATTCCTCTGTTTCACCTGCGAACTTGGTGAATTTTAGAACCTTCCACACCCTGGGTAATTTTATCTGTAGCACGTAATGGCACAACGGGGACGTGTACATCGGTCGTCGAAATCCTGGATTTTCCCCATTACGAACCATGATTATTTCAACCATAGCCTCCAGATTTGGCTCCCCAACCATGGAGTCTTGACAGACCTACCTGATCACATCATCTGGGTCTTGATGTCGATGCACCATCATAACGGGAGGCCTCTGTGCCACCCTAGGTATATACTCAGCCTCTTGGTAAGGTTGCTCGTGTATCTCTTTGAATTCCTCCTCATGTCGAACCGGTGTATCTGGTCGAGGAGGCGGGGTTCGTCGATGTGGGGTCTTCGGTGCCCCAAGGAAGTCCCCTATTCGAGTCATTTAAGTTTCCAATTGTCGGTAACTCTACGTCAAATCTTGAATTAATGGTCTCAAAATGTTCCCATTTTTTGGGTCAACATGTGGACCATTTCGTGATTACTGTCGTCCATCTGTTGTCTTATTACAGCCACAAAATTTGGAGTAAATGTTGGAATGGGATGAGATAAAAACCCAAAACCTAGTGGTCGATTAAACTGGTTCATCAAAGGTCTTGCACCTAGGTATGTTGAAAATTCCGAAGACGAACTCTCTCAGAACGTCGATCCACTTTTATGTAAACCTGACATAAACTCTGGTGGCACTCCTAACGTTCGTGGCATAGACATGGTAAAACTAGGTCCTTGTGGCCCAATATTTCCACCTACCGCCGGTCTGATCGGTTTAATCCGACGAGGCATGATAGTCGACCCGCTATATGCGGTCGACACCGTTGAAGTGATCTGCGTAATTGCTTCAGTTGTATTCGTAACAATTGGAACTCCCTCCATAGATGGTTCTTCGTTTGGACATGGCGTAACCATTTTTCCACTACGCAAATGCATATACTATACACAACAGGGTCCGACCAGGTGTGCCAATTTATTTACACGTGTTTTTCGCGAGAACAATCGTTGGACTCCTATCCGAAGGTTTACTTGTGGGACTGGCCAAACGAGTCCCATGACGTGTTTTTCGTTGTTTATTTGAGGGAAATAAACAAAAGATGTACACCCGCTGAGTTGAAAAGCCGCATTGGACAACTCAGGCAAAAATGGGTATCCCGATGGATTGAAAACCCGAAAGGGCGATCCATGCAAAATAAGGGAATAAGCGAACAACCGCATCCTGAATTCGTCTGTATCATCTACAACTTGGTAAGCTTCGAAAGGATCAAGCCTCTTTCAGAATCAGCCTTCTTCAGAAATCAAGACGAGAAGAACGTCAAGTGTCATACGAGTCATAGCAAGGGGAAGCTCCTTGAAGCATCGTCAACATTGCCAACATTTTGTTTCTCAATTTATAAGCAATCTCCTCATTTCAGGGGATATGTTTCTTTGACTGTATCTTGCCAATTCAGGGCATACGAATTAATAAAATCAGATTTTCAGTCAGGTCTCGTCTCGCACATTTTATTTTCATTTGCAAAATGTCCGATGTCTTTAAGATACTGATTGCATAAACACAGATGTTTCTTTTCTAAAGAATGTGTGCTTGCAGGGAATATATTTACTCCCGGGAGTGTCTAAACTCCTATGATGGAATCCGGTAAGGGATACCTCGGGATTACTTGTACGTTCCTATCTTTGCAGGATTGTAGGTATTCAAAACACGACACGGGGCATGAAAACTTCACTCCCAGCAAGCTGGCAAATCAATACTCACTCAGCCTTAGCACCAGAAGTGTTTTCTCCCCAGCTGAGTTTCCACTTGTTATTTCTCCCCAGCCGAGTTACCATTTACTATTCCTCCTCAGCCAAGTACAGAAGCCAGGGAACCATCTCCCCACAGAGTGTCAACCTCTACCCGGAAAAGCAACACACGGAGAAATCACAACAGAGTGACGAAGACTTCTACAAACTCCCAGCTGGGTCCCTCATTTCCAAGGATGGGTCTATCAATGACCCATTCCTCCAAGCAGATACATTTCAATGATCTCATCCCCAGCTGGGATGTCCACTTCAAACAGATCGGCCAGAGATCTTCACAGCAACGAGACCCGAATCCCGGATCGGTATCTTTTGCATAATCATAGCATTCGCATCATATTCACCCCACAAAGTGTAGCATTCCGTCTAACACGGAGCATTACGGCAAAAATCAAACATGTTGCATAATCATAAGTCATGGTCTGAATCAAACACTTGTGAATAATGACAATCCATCAACAATATACAGAATGCTCCCCAGATTCCCCAGCAAAGAGCTAAAGCAGTTGCCTTACACCCACAAACACCAGTACATACTCTTTGTGGCACCCGTCCGTGTCACATCCCCAATAGAAAGCCAAAGCGTCCCCTTTTGCACTCACAGATATATATATATATATAATTTTCTTGACATTCGTCCGTGTCACTTTCCCCAGCATAATTACCTAAACACTTTGTATATCAAATACTTTTTTTTACTATACTTTTCTCCTTTTGACACTCGTCCATGTCACTCTCCCCAGCAGGTTGAACACTCAACTATATACCACTCATACTCTTATTTCACATATACAGATACTCGTCCGTATCTTGTATACACCACTTATATCAGATTCAACACTAGTCATTGTTCTTTGTTAACCAGTTGATACTCGTCCGTATCATCATCTCAGAACATGCGTCAAGCGTTTGTTTCTACCTGATACTCGTCTGTATCATGGTCTTAAGGATGCTCGTCCGCATCTTTAATCCATACGCTGTGTCAAACACTCTTGTCTTTTTGAATATAGACACTCGTCTGTGTCTATTATTCCCCAGAAGAGTCCCCTCAGAATCAGCACTCGTCCGTGTTCTTTATTAACCAGTTGATACTCGTCCGTATCATCATCTCTGAACACGTGTCAGTATTTGTTTCTACCTGATACTCGTCCGTATCGTAGTCTTAGGGATGCTCGTCCGCATCTTTAATCTATACACAGCGTCAAAACACTTATACCTTTATGTCTTGGATATAAACACTCGTCCGTGTTTACTATTCCCCGGTAGATCGCCAGCAAAGCAAAATTTCTTTTCTATCTGACATTCGTCCTATGTCATGATAAACCTTCAGAGCAGTCGTACCCTGCTAGGTGATCGTCCTTCACCTCTTGATGATCGTCCTTCATCATGCTCGTCCGATGGCCATCCCCATCGTCGACCTCTTTTATCCGGCATTCGTCCTATGTCGCGATACTTTCGGCAGCCGTACCCTGCCAGGTGATCGTCCTTCACCTTAGATGACCGTCCCTCATCTTATCCCCAACAAAGCAGCCGTCCCCTGCTAGGTGATCGTCCTTTACCTTTGATGACCGTCCCTCATCATTATTTCATTTATTCTTTAACCCGATGGCCGTCCCCGTCGTGGTCCCTTTTTCTTTCCCTGATGATCGTCCTTCATCAGTTTAGCCCGATGGCCGTCCCCATCGTTGCTTGCATTAATTTATGAACCTGATGACCATACCTCATCATTTACTTTTATATATTCCCCAGAGAATCTTACAGCTTTACTTGATGGCCGTCCCCATCATAATCTCTTATATCCCAAGCATGTCGGTCGTCCCCGTCATTGCTTCATCCCCAGCAGTCGTCCTCTGCTCGGCGGTTGTCCTCCGTCGCGCGCACTTTATATTATACTTTATTTTCCTTTACAATCTATATCCCTTTTCTTCTTCATTCTGTGAGTGCAAATTTTGGTCTGTCTTTGATATTCAACCACAAGTTATCTCGTTTGCCTGTTAAGCCGTTGCTTACATCCTGCACAGCTAACTCATGTTTGAATAGGGGCAGCTGTAAACACCCCAAATTTGCCCTCACCCATTCACCCCATGGCTTGTGATATCTTCATATGCATAAACTCAATCATACCATCTCATACCACATTTTTGATTCACTGCATTGGTTCAAAGTCATCTGCATCTAGGGTTTGTGATCTGAGCAATCCAAGGGCTTCTTGAGCCACTCCAAAGGTCATCAATCACTTCAAAGAGGGTCCATGTATGTTCAAGCATCATATTATGTCCTCTCAAAGTCAATAATGTCAAAGAATCACAAGAACTGAGAATGATATGGAAGCAGAGTCAGGTTTGACTGCACAGATGACCTAAAATTAGGGTTTTGGTTTCAGAGGCCATAACTCCAAATTTTTTGGTCATTCTTGTTTCTATTGGTCTCTATATGGTATAGGGAGCATGCATATCAATTTTCATGAAGAAATTCCATGGGGAAGTCATCTGATCAAGAGTTGACTTTCTAAGCAAGTCAGTGCAAAATCAGGGCATCTGAGGCCCCCAATGACCCAACCAAAGGGTTTTCATCATCATTTTGATTATGTATGATCTTTATTTGATCATGGAAGATGTTGGAAGTTCACAAAATTGAAGAATTTCAAGTCATTTGCAAAGTTGACTTTTTGGGAAGTTTGACTTTTAATGAAAATTGTCATTTTGGGAAACTTTTTCAAACCTTGCTTTTTGATTCAAAAATGCTTCAAATGGAAAAACTTTGGTCATGAAAGTTGTAGAATGGATCATTCCCTTTTCAAAAAGTACAAGAACATGACCTAATTCATTTTGGATCAAAAGTTATGGCTTGTCAAAGTTGGCTAAAATCACAAAATTTGAAGTTTTCTACCAAAGAGGCATTTTGCAAAATGCTATGATCAAGTGTTCTAAAGGCCTCAAATGTGTACCATTTCTTCACAACATGATCACATAACCTCTAAAAATCAGAATGGGCCAAGGGATCACTCATTTTCATGACTTATGAAGCAAGAAATTTCAAAGGAAGCAAAAGTGAGGCAAGTTGCAAAAACTCACTCAAGTTTGAATCCACTTGCTTGCTGACTCCACAAACAATCCTATGGCTTTCCACACATCTTGCTGCGCAGGACACCCCATTTGTCCTTGGCTAGCTAGTAACCCATACCTCTCTTACACAAGTTTGACATTTTGGCAACTTGAGCCATACCAATCACAGCAGTACACATCAACTCATCTGACCAATCCCATTTGTTTATACAAACCAAAAGCAAGACATTTCACATAACACACAAGCCTGAAAGCACCAAGAACACAGCTCTCTCATTTTCCACCCCATTTGCAAAAGCTTTCGAAACACTCTCCACAAGCTGCAAACACACAAACAAACTTCACAAACAAACTCAGCATGCTTCACTGATCAAAAAGCACCCATCACCATAGCCTGAAACTCCCTGAATCAAAAACACGATCACCACCCCCCCTTGAACAGAACTTTTGTAATCTTCCAAACCAGCCATCACAAACTTCTTCCAAGTATCAGGACCTCATCAGGAGCTCAAGAGGAGTGGTTTGCACAAAGAAAGGAGGTCAGAAAGTTGCAAACTGAGAAAGCTCAAGCTCAGGTACCTCAAGAACTTTTTTTCCAGAAATGAGTTTTTAAGTTCTTAAAATGTTCCTCATGCTTTGCTGATCACTCTGATGTTTTTACTTTTTGAAATGGTTGAGAAATAAGCATGTATGATTGCTCTGAAACTTTTCTGCCCTAGAAATGTCTTGCTTCGATTTGCCTGATTAATGCATGAAAAATGGTTTTTGTTTGGGGGTTTTGATTTAGTTTCGAATGGGGTTTGATTCTGGGCATTTAGTTTTCATTTTCATGAAGTTTTGAGGATTTTAGCAACTTTCAGGTGAGGGTCTCGCCGGAGAAGACGACCGGAAGTCTTCTCCGGCCACCTGAAAGTGTTTAGGGTTTAATCATGGTCATTAATGAAGTTTGAATATGGTGCGTTGATCTGTCTGACTTAGTCAATTCCCGCGCGTGTTCAAGGGTCCAGATTCTCCACTTAGCCCTAATCTCACTTAATTAAATTAATTAATCCATTTTAGCCTGTTTGAATGACAACCCTTGGATCTGGCGCGCAGTCTTTCCCTCCTTCCTGAGTTTGAATCCTGGCCACTGGATGCGCATACTTTTCATTTAATTCATTTTATTTTCTATTTTATTTCATTTGTTTTCTACATTTTATTTAAAATAGTAAAAATCATTGAAAAATTCTGAAATTTTTTGTCAAAGCTTTTATTAATTTTCAGAAACCAAAAACATTTTTATTTTTATTTTTTGCATTAAAAAATATTTTTAAATCATTTAAAAGTTTATTTTTAATTAATTAATGAGAATTAATTAATTAAAAATACTTTTAGGTATTTAAAAATCACAAAAAAATTCATGAAACATTTGAAATCATTTAGAAACATTGTCCAACTCTGAAACCAAATTTCTTTTTTGATCTTGATGTCTTTTGATAATTTTCCATGGAATTAATTTCATTTCAAAGCATTATTTTGATCCAATCTTCAAAAATTCATTTCTGCCTAGCCTTTAAGAGTTGGACTTTGATTCTTTTTGCATTGCATCTTGTTTAGCATGTAGTTTATAGGTTTAAATTGGCATGAATTGATCTTGCATTTCCTATTTGTTTGGCATTTTTCTTGACAAGGTACCATAAAACCCTAGCATTCTTAAGAAATTCATAACTTCCATTAGGTTAAGAGTTAGAACCCCTCCTTTGGGCAGTGAGTTTGTATAGGTTTAGGGTTTCTTTAATTGCATTTTCAAATTTTTATCATGTCATTTGCTTCTGGTTTTGGATTTTTGCTTTGCATGATGCATGTAACCCTAATTGGTTAAGAAGGACTAACCCTAGTGTTAATGGACAAGTCCCCCTCAAGTTGTCTTACAAATCATAAAAATCACTTCTTCATCTTATCATTAACCAAAATCCACTTAATAAAGGCTTTGTTTTGTCATGAGTTTAATCCCTAATCATGGATTAAGTTGAGGAGCTTTCCTCAGCTTAAACATTCTCATCTATTATCCTTCTATTAGGATGGTGTAATGAGTCTGTTTAATCCCTGATTATGGCTTAATCTCATTACTTAACACTAAACAAAAAACCACAAAAACATCTAATTAATCACAAGTAGGTTAATGATCTTAATCATACACCATGGTGATTAAGTGTGAGAAGCTGACTTCACACTTAAGGCATTCTCATTACCCCTAATCAGAGGGAAGATGTGATGAGTTTACTAACCCTTGGTTTATGGCTTAAGCTCATTGACTTATGACAAAATCCAAAAAGCAATAAAAGATTGAAAACATCAAAAACAAACAATAATCGTCTCCTTCGGGATTCTTTTCTCATCTCATTCACTCACAAACGAGAACTTGCTTCTTCCGTCTGATGCAAGACAGTTAGCACTCGAGCCAGACGAGTCATACACTTGAGCATAGACAAGCAAGAAGTTCACAAGTCAATTCATTCTTTCAGTCTCTTTGGGTCGAACTACGGTGTTCTGACTTCCTCATTGCACGAGAGGATACGTAGGCATAACTTAACAGTTATCGAACAAAAGTCTCTGTATATTCCCTCCTATTTCAGCATTATTCTTTAAGCCTCATAGTCTTGAGCATTTCACTCTTATTCTTACACTGACACTTCTCTTATACACTTCACTTTTCTCTTACACTGACACTTGCATTCTTTTCCAGCTTTGACACACCAATTGCACTGACACTACCCCTTTAAAACACAAATCTTTTAAGCGTGGACCCCGTCGAGTACGGCGGACAACCTGGGTGCTAATACCTTCCCAGGTTGTAACCAACCCCCTTTCTCAGTCTCTCTGGTTCACAACCGTCTTATCCATATCTTTCTAGGTCTATGCAGCATTACCTTTCCTTCGGGATAAAAATGCCTAGCTGGCGACTCTTTCTTTCTCTTGAGTTCACTCCTGTGTGTTCTCGTTTCATCCTTTCACCGACCGTTCGCGTCTGTACCTTTATTTGAGCCAGTCTCATTTATCGGGAGCGACAGCTTGGCGACTCTGCTGGGGACCCTTATACTGTAACCAGGGCTTCTGGTTCTTTTTGTGGGTTCCTCCTAGCGCTTGTTTGATTTGTGTTTACTGGGGTGTTATGTGCTATTTGTGTTTGTATTTGTTTTATTTATTGCTTTATGTACAGTTTGTTTACTGCTTTCTTTACAGCTTTATATACATCATACTGTCATACTATTCTGGCTGGATCTGGTTTTGTTGCTTTGGTGGGTGGGTGTTCTATTGAGAGTTTAAGGTCCTATACCTGGGACCTGAGTGACACCTAAGCTAGAGTGGTTCATGTTCTTTCCCATTCCATTTCGGTCTGGTGCGGGAATATGAAACACGGTTCAGATATGGGTTTCTTCTTGAGAACTCTGTGCTACAGATTTCCTGTAGTGCTGGGGCTATCTGGGAAGCCTGCTAAGTCTGGATGACCCTTTTTATGACCTTCAGAAACTGAGGTGAATTAGAGGAGGATCTTTTATGGTTATTGTAAACACTGTACCTCCGGGTTAGAAGTGTTTACACTTCTCATAACTGATCCAAGTCTGAGGATCCTTGTTTTAGAACACCACCTGTGAGGGGGTTGGGCTGTTTACAGGTTTGCAGGTACCCTTGACCTCAACATACCCTGTTACTTTGTTTGATTAACAGTACTCCACTTTGGACAGTTCTTGTGATTTAACCCTGGATATGTGACTCTTTATTTGAGTCCCCCACCTTGGTTACTGGACTTATGAACCTCCATCTGGATTTCTTGAACATACATGGACTTATAACCAAAGCAGTAATCAGATCCAGCTTGATCACAAACCCTTGCATATCATTTGCATACATCATCATTGCATCATTTAACATGTGTTTATTTGTTTTTCAGGGTATCCACATTATATTTGGCTTGGTTTTGACCCCTTCATCTACATAGGCCCTTGTCCACCAGCTATCTGCTTCAGCTACCTTCATCAGCTACCTGCTTCAGTCACCTGCATCACCAGTATCAGCCTGTCAGTGGCCCATCTCCAGTGTTAGTCTCCATCATCAGCATCTGTCTCAGCTCTTCATCACCAGACATGGCACCCAAGAAGAGCAACATCTCCTATCATTTCTTTGAGCCTGAGCTAGCTGGCATCAGGAAGGTCCAGGCCCTTATTACTCCAGACCATATACCACTATTCAGAGAACATTATGGAGGCATCCTTGATGTGGTTATGGATTTGGACCCTTCCCAGAGGAGCTTGATTCATACTTGCCTGCAGTTCTATGATCCTCCTCTGAGGTGCTTCACCTTCCAGAGTTTTCAGTTGGGACCCTTGTTGGAAGAGTATTCATCACTGATTGGTGTACCTATCAGGGGTGGAGTCCCCTTCAACCCTGAGATAGCTTTTCCCAGTAATGAAGAGGTGGCAAAAGCATTGTATCTGGAACCCATTCTGATTGAGCAGAACATGACAGCAAAGGCTGGAATCTCTGGTCTACACTTGGATTTCTTGACCTCTCTGGCTATTCTGAAGGCTTCCTTAGGAGAATGGAAGGCAGTCTGTGCATTATTAGCCCTTAGCATATATGGGGTTATATTATTTGCAGATGAGCCTAAGTTTATTAGCAAGAATGCAATCCATCTTTTCATTCTGAGGAACCCAGTGCCCACCTTACTGGGAGATTTCTAATACTCTGTTCACCAAAGGAATGAAAAGCAGAGAGGAAGATTGGTGAGATGCTGTGCTCCCCTATTCCATACCTGGCTGCTCAAACACTTGCCCAAGACTGATGCATTCTTGAATCCTCACCAACAGAGGAATTGGGCTAGGAGACTTGTTGCTTTGACCTCAGATGACATCAGGTGGTGCACCCAGAGCACCAAGGGCAGGGACATCATTACTAGTTATGGGCAGTTCCCCAATGTACCTCTGATAGGAGTGAAGGGTTGCATCAACTACAACCCTTTGCTATTCAAAAGACAGTTGGGCTATGCTCTGGTTCACCCTCCTAAAGTACAGGACTTGGCTGAAACCCTTTATTGTGAGATTAAGCCTAATCTGGCTATTGTCAGGCAAGCATCCTGGGCTTGGGACAATGTCCAGACTAAAGGGGTAACCATTCTTGGGAGATGCAACAATGTGGCCTCAGCTCAGTATTATGAGTGGTCTCATGCCAGGGCTCAAATTTCTGGGATGCCCTTCACCATTGAAGATGTACCTGGACCATCCACAACACCACCTCCAGCCACTGTCAGCCTGGAGGAGTTTGAGAAGCTAAAAGAGAGGAATGAGAATTTGTCTGAAGCCCTGAAGAGAACTCTCTGGGAGAGGAGTGATGGTCGTCTGGACATTGAAAGGTTAGAAAAGCTTAAGGTGGAGCATCTAGCCAGGATTGAAAAGTCAGAGGACTACATCAAGAAGTCAAGGGCTGGAGAACAGATTTTGAAGAATGCCTGTAAAGAGGCCCAGTTCCAGAAGGCTAGGACTGATCTCTATCTGAAGGAGAGCCAAGCTAGGTGGGTCAGGATCACTGAAGCTCGCACTCAGGAGGATAAAAGAACTCAGGACAAGATTGAGCAGTTGGAGGCTAATGCAAAGGAGCAACAGGAAGCCCTATTAGCAGCCCAGAGGGAGATCTCAGAATTGAAGCTCAGGGCTGGTGTGAAGAGGTCAAAGGACCAAAGCAGACACAAGGAGCTAACCACTGCTATCACCACCAGGAATCTTCTCATCAGGAACCTCACGGAGCATCCAGCTAATCCTGTGACTGAAGCACTTTTGAAGGAAGTCCAGGAGGATGAGTTTGGTCTTGGTGTCTGACTTTTGCTTGTTGTTGTTTTCATTTCATGTACTTTTATTTTATGTTGTATTTATTGACCCCTCAGAGGGCATGTATTGTAAAAAACAAACTATGTATGATTCTCCATTTGTAATATATTCATTAGTTTGTTTCATCTGAGTTCTTTTTCTCTCAAGCAACATCAAAGCACCTTCCTCAGGGGTCTCGAAAGGTCAAAACCAAATGCCAAGCCGGATACCTTGGAAACAAATAAGCATACTGCATTGCATACTAACTTTTGTTTTGTTTTGTAGGTTTTTGTTTTGTTGTTACTAACTCTGTTGTGATTCAGGAACTATTGCTCGACGTCGGGTGTTCCCACTCAATCGTCCACACAGATATCCCACTTGCAACAACCTTCCGGGTATACAAATGGACCAAGTACAGCAGAACCTTACAGAGGTCAGGACTCAAATGGCCAATGAGAGACTGGAGATGAGAAATCAGATGACCCAGTTCATGGAGGTGATGAATGGATTGGCACAGAGCCAAGAGAGATTAAGGGCATTAGTAGAAAGGCAGACCCAGGAGGAACCCCATCTAGGGACTGGGGGAACAAGCAACAATGAGACGGTTCAGCCTCATGTTAATCCTCCAGTGTACGGGCCTCACCTTCATCCAGAGATCAACATCCCTGCTAATGTGCAAGGGAATGCCACTGCAGGCAGAGTATTACAAGAAGACCCCCAAGAGGATCAATTCACTGTGATGGGAGCTGGGGATGAAGCCTATGACAGAAGGCTAGATGAAATTGCTGAGAAATTGAGATCCCTGGAGTCCCAGAATTCCCTGGGCTTTGATGTTATGGACATGGGTCTAGTGGACGGGGTAAGGATTCCCCACAAATTTAAACCTCCGTGCTTCGAGAAGTACAACGGAACTTCCTGTCCACGGACCCACTTACAATCCTTTCTGGGGAGGCTGAAGGCATACACCATGGATGAAAAGCTATGGATGTTTTATTTTGAAGATAGCTTAACAGGAGCTTCAAGGGAATGGTACTCTCACTTGAATAGAGCAACCATCAGATGCTGGAAGGACCTAGCTGAGGCCTTTATCAGACAATACCAGTACAACTTGGATATGGCTCCTAACAGGACCCTCCTGATGGGAATGTCTCAATCATCCAGGGAAAGCTTCCGGGAGTACGCCCAGAGGTGGAGACAGCTTGCTGCTGCTGTCCAGCCACCCATGTCGGAAAGGGAAATGGGCGACATGTTTATGAACACCCTTCAAGGGACATATATTGACAGGCTAGCTGCCTTTTCTTCCACCAGCTTCGCTGACGTAGTCATAGCTGGAGAAAGGATTGAAAGCCTATTAAAGATGGGCAAAATTTCTGATAACGGTGCGAGCTCGTCCAGCAACCCCAGAAAGCCTTTTGTAGGTCCAAGAAGAACCGGTGAGACTAATGCTATTCAGGCCAGCAGGGGCAGACCTCAATATGTTCATAGGTCAGTGGCAGCAGTCACTATTCCCACTCTAATTCCTCAGCAACCAGCATATCAACCACAACAACAACCCCATTACCAGCAACAAACTCAATATCCGCCTCAGAGAAACTACAACAACAACAGCAACAATCAACAAAGACCATTTCAACAGAGACCATCTCAGGCCAATAGGGTGATTGATCCGATCCCTATGCCTTATGCCGCTTTACTGCTACAGCTCCTGAAGCTCAACTTGGTTGAGTTAAGGACGTTGGCACCACCAAATCCTTCCAGTCTGCCAAGAAATTATGACGCCAACGCCAGATGCGCTTTTCACTCCAACGCACCTGGCCACAGTACAGAGAAGTGCAGAGCTTTACAGATGAAGGTACAAGACTTGGTAGACTCTAAAGCTCTAAATTTTGCACCCCCGCCAAATGTCAACAAAAACCCCATGCCCAACCATGGAGGGCCCAGAATTAATGCTATTGAGGAAGATAAACCGTCTTTCTTAATAACCAGTGTTGGGCAGATCCGGACACCCCTAGTAGAGATTAAAGCTCAACTCCTTGAATGCCAGATATTCCCTGGGTGTGAGCTCGGGTGCGGTTATTGCAACATTTCAGTAAATGGGTGTGATAATTTGAGAAGCGGCATAAACAGTCTTATCCAGAATGGTCTACTTCAAATCACAACATCAATACCTTCAAATCCGGCAATCTCTCCGACAACAGTTCCAGAGTCTCCTACAACTGCAACAACAATTATTCCAAACAATTCTTCAGTTTCATCAACAAATGCTTCGAATATCACTTCAACAAGCCAGATATCAACAAACATTACTTCTACAACATCAGCACCCCCTATTCAGAATCTTCTCCTACAACACCAGCGAATATCTCAGCAGTCACTATTTATTATGATCCGTCAAGTATTCCTCCGAACAACAATTTTCAACAACAAGCAGTGGCATCTCCTGCCAGGACACCGGTCACCATCTACTATGATCCACATACTATTGCAACACCCTCCTCTGCTGCAGTCAGCCCGATTACCATCACGGTACCTGGGCCTGTTCCGTATGAAAGCAGTAATGCCATCCCTTGGCATTATGGCTCTGACTTTTACTGCAATGGGGAGAAAATCACTCTTGACTCTTCAACCTCTTCTCCACAGGTTGACAATGTCGGGGGAGGCGGAGGCTTCACCAGAAGCGGACGCCTTTTTGCCTCGCAATCACAAAGACCCAATGCCGAAGCAGAGGCTGCTGCCAAAGCAAAGGGAAAGAGTGTAATAGCTGAAGAACCCATTCTCAAAGAAACACAGAAGACATCTTTTGAACAAGATGTAGACGAGTTTATGAGAATTATCAAGAGGAGTGATTACAAGGTGGTGGATCAGCTTCACCAAACTCCCTCAAAAATCTCCATTCTATCCCTGTTGATGTGTTCCGAAGCTCACCGGAATGCATTACTAAAAGTCTTGCACGTAGCATATGTGCCGGAGGAGATCACCGTTAATCAATTGGAGACCGTGGTAGCAAATGTCAATACCAGCCATGGATTGGGTTTTACCAATGCTGATTTGACAACTGAGGGTTGTAACCACAATAAGGCTTTACACATCACCCTGGAATGCAAGGGTGCTGTTCTATCACATGTGCTGGTAGACACTGGGTCTTCACTCAATGTCTTACCAAAGAAAGCCTTGGTGAAGCTAGAGTATGATGGCTTGGCATTGCGTCCAAGTAATTTGGTAGTGAGTGCATTTGACGGCTCTAAGAGATCAGTGCTAGGAGAGATTGATCTACCTGTGATGATTGGCCCACAGACGTTTAAAATAACCTTCTATGTGATGGACATTCAGCCGGCCTACAGCTGTTTGTTGGGTAGACCTTGGATTCATGCCGCTGGCGCAGTTACGT
Source organism: Lathyrus aphaca (assembly GCA_963966055.1). Taxonomy (NCBI): domain Eukaryota; kingdom Viridiplantae; phylum Streptophyta; class Magnoliopsida; order Fabales; family Fabaceae; genus Lathyrus; species Lathyrus aphaca. The sequence goes on along the minus strand of OZ014520.1, from coordinate 149,823,822 downwards.
CTACCCTTCACCAGAAGTTAAAATTCGAGTGGGAGGGCCAGATCATCACCATTTGCGGTGAAGAAGATATTTTTGTTAGACATCTGGCTACGTACAAATACATTGAGATGGATGGGGAGATCCATGAAACCATGAGTCAGGGATTTGAGGCCCTAAACATTAATGAAGCATCTGCTGTACTTGGGACCTCCATGACATCTTACCAGCAAGCCAGGAAGGTTGTTGAAGAGGGGAATGCCCAGGGCTGGGGCAAGCTGTTGCCTGTGGAGAAGAAGGAGGACAGATTTGGGTTGGGTTACAAACCAACTCAACAAGATCAATCAGAGGCTGCTAAGAAGCCCAGTTTTGTTAGTGGGGGGATGCTCACCCCTGATGCTGTAAACAACTTGGAAGATGAGTCGGAAGATGAGCGCAACCTGGAGAGCTGGATACGTCCAAGGATCCCGGGGAGCCGTATCTCAAACTGGTCTTCCCAGGAAATTATAAGGGTTACTCCTGCAAAGTAATTATTATTTCCTGTATTTTTAAGCATGCATCAAGTCTTGCATCTTGCCCAAGATGACAAGACTCATTTTGTAATCGGGCCATCTTGTAATTTTGTGCAAACAGATCAATCAATGAATATCGGACGTCTTTTGCAAATGAGTCTTTTTCTTTTCTGCTCACTGTTTTTCATTTTTCTTTTTGTACAAAAATAAAAATGGCAATGTTTTCAAAATGATAACTTCATTTCACTTTTTCTAAACAAGATTAAAATCAATCACTAAAATGAACAATCTGAACCCTTGCAGAGAGTGCCTTTCAGACTGCACCGACAACAGCACAGCTATGGCTTCGTATGACTTTGACAATCCAATCAATCAAGCCGATGAAGGGGTTGAAGAAGATTTTGAGCTTCCTGAAGAGCTAGCCAGGTTGTTAAGGCAAGAGGAGAAGGTTATCACTCCTCATTAGGAGGAGATTGAAACAGTTAATCTTGGTACGGATAAAGACGTGAAAGAGGTTAAAATCGGGGCCTGCCTACAAAACTCAGTGAAAGAACAACTGATTGATCTGCTTCGGGAGTATGCGGATGTGTTTGCTTGGTCTTACCAGGATATGCTAGGGCTGGACACCGATATCGTCATGCACAAGCTGCCTCTGAAAGAGGAATGCCCGCCAGTAAAACAGAAGTTGCGCCGTACTCGCCCGGATATGGCAATGAAGATAAAGGAAGAGGTACAAAAGCAGTGGGACGCCGGATTCCTTGCTGTAACTAGCTATCCGCCGTGGGTTGCTAATATAGTACCTGTGCCTAAGAAAGACGGCAAAGTGAGGATGTGTGTTGACTACCAGGATCTAAACAGAGCCAGCCCGAAAGATGATTTCCCATTACCTCACATTGATGTATTGGTTGATAATACGGCTCAGTTCTCGGTGTTCTCCTTCATGGACAGATTTTCAGGATACAATCAGATCAAAATGTCACCTGAAGACATGGAGAAGACAACTTTCATCACACCCTGGGGCACGTTCTGTTACAAGGTGATGCCATTCGGATTGAAGAATGCTGGTGCAACATATCAACGGGCTATGGTAACATTATTCCACGATATGATCCATAAAGAAATCGAATGTTATGTGGATGACATGATTGCTAAGTCCCTCACAGAAGAAGACCACCTGGTAAATCTGCTGAAATTATTCAAGCGTCTGAGGAAATACCAACTGAAATTGAACCCCAACAAGTGCACATTCGGGGTGCGATCTGGTAAGCTGCTGGGCTTTATTGTAAGCGAAAAAGGGATTGAAGTTGACCCTGATAAAGTCAAAGCCATTTAAGAAATGCCTGCACCGAAGACAGAAAAGGAAGTTCGAGGGTTTCTAGGAAGATTGAACTACATTTCAAGGTTCATATCTCACCTTACAGCAACCTGTGAGCCTTTGTTCAAGCTGTTAAGAAAAGAACAAACGGTCAGGTGGAACGATGACTGCCAGAGGGCTTTTGACAAGATCAAGGAGTACTTGCAAGAGCCTCTAATCCTTATGCCTCCAGTTGAAGGAAGACCTCTAATAATGTACTTGACAGTATTAGAAGAGTCAATGGGGTGTGTGTTGGGCCAGCATGACGAGTCTGGTCGAAAAGAGTATGCAATTTACTACCTGAGCAAAAAGTTTACCGACTGTGAACAACGTTATTCACTGCTCGAGAAAACTTGCTGTGCTTTAGCGTGGGCTGCTCGCCGACTGAGACAGTATATGTTGACCCACACCACTTTATTGATATCAAAGATGGACCCTGTTAAGTACATTTTCGAGAAGCCAGCTCTTACCGGACGGGTTGCAAGGTGGCAAATGATCCTCACAGAATATGACATCCAGTACACATCTCAGAAAGCCATCAAGGGCAGTGTATTGTCTGATTATCTTGCTGAGCAACCTATTGATGATTACCAGCCTATGAGATTTGACTTCCCTGATGAAGACATCATGTTCATAAAAGCGAAAGATCATGAAGAGCCTATTCACACTGAAGGGCCCGACCCAGAAGAAGAATGGACTATGATGTTTGATGGGGCTGTTAATATGAATGGTCAAGGTGTTGGTGCAGTACTCATTACACCTAAGGGAGTTCACCTGCCTTTCTCGGCAAAGCTCACCTTTAACTGCACTAACAACGAAGCTGAATACGAAGCTTGCATTATGGGTCTTGAGGAAGCCATTGACCTCAGGATCAAGACTTTGACTGTATTCATAGATTCAGCTCTAGTAGTTAATCAAACCAACGACAAATGGTACACCCACCAGGATCATCTGATACCTTACAGGGATTATACAAGGAGGCTACTGACTTTCTTTACAACGGTCAAGCTTGAGTATATCCCTCGAGATGAAAATCAGTTTGCAGATGCTCTGGCTACCATTTCATCCATGATCAAAGTTCAAGCTGCCAACTTTGTGCCTCGGATTTCAGTGTCCAGAATCGACAGACCAGCATACGTGTTCTCAGCAGACGTTGTCAAAGATGATAAGCCTTGGTTCCATGACATTAAGTGCTTCTTGGAGGATCAAACATACCCGCCTGGGGCATCTTCCAATGATAAGAAGACTCTAAGAAGGCTTGCTCGTAGTTTCTTTCTGAACACCGACAGTTCCCTATACAAGAGAAACTTTGATATGGTACTCCTCAGATGCGTTGATAGAACAGAAGCAGACTTGTTGATGCACGAGGTGCACGAAGGATCCTTTGGTACCCATGCAGGAGGGCATGCCATGGCTAAGAAATTGCTAAGATCAGGCTATTACTGGATCACAATGGATGCCGACTGTTGTGCCTATGCCAGAAAATGCCATAAATGCCAGATCTATGCGGATAAGGTGCATGTGCCTCCCAATCCTCTGAATGTGATGTCTTCACCCTGGCCCTTTGCTATGTGGGGCATTGACATGATTGGCAAGATTGAACCGACTGCTTCAAACGGCCATAGATTCATCTTGGTAGCCATTGACTATTTTACCAAGTGGGTTGAAGCAGCTTCTTATGCAAACGTTACAAGGCAAGTGGTAGCCCGATTTCTGAAGAGAGACATCATCTGTCGATACGGAGTTCCCGAGCGAATCATTACTGATAATGGTTCCAACTTGAACAACAAAATGATGGCAGAGCTATGCCGGGACTTCAAGATCCAACACCACAATTCTTCTCCTTATAGGCCAAAGATGAACGGCGCTGTTGAGGCAGCTAATAAGAATATCAAGAAGATTGTGCAGAAGATGGTAGTCACCTACAAAGACTGGAATGAGATGCTACCGTTTGCCTTGCATGGGTACCGTACGTCAATCAGAACATCCACTGGGGCAACACCGTATCAGCTTGTCTATGGTATGGAAGCAGTCATACCTGTTGAAGTTGAGTTACCCTCCCTACGGGTACTGATGGATGTTAAGCTGAACGAAGCAGAATGGGTCCGATCCCGATACGAGCAACTGAGTCTGATCGAAGAGAAAAGATTAGCTGCAATTTGCCATGGGCAGCTGTATCAGAAAAGAATGAAGAAAGCCTTCGATCAGAAAGTTAGGCTCCGAGAGTACCAAGTAGGAGATCTTGTGCTGAAAAGACTCCTCCCTCCTCATACAGACCACAGGGGCAAGTGGACTCCGAACTATGAAGGACCATTCGTAGTAAAGAAGGTTTTCTCCGGTGGAGCACTCATGCTCAGCACAATGGATGGTGAAGATTTCCCGTCCCCTGTGAATTCAGATGCAGTTAAAAAATACTTCGCATAAAATGACCCGCTGGACATAAAAACAGAAGGTAAGTCCAGGCAAAAATAGGGCATCCCGGCGAGTCAAAAACAGAATAAAAGACTCGGGCAAAAATAAGGGAAATAAACAAAAGATGTACACCCGCTGAGTTGAAAAGCCGCATTGGACAACTCAGGCAAAAATGGGTATCCCGATGGATTGAAAACCCGAAAGGGCGATCCATGCAAAATAAGGGAATAAGCGAACAACCGCATCCTGAATTCGTCTGTATCATCTACAACTTGGTAAGCTTCGAAAGGATCAAGCCTCTTTCAGAATCAGCCTTCTTCAGAAAGCAAGACGAGAAGAACGTCAAGTGTCATACGAGTCATAGCAAGGGGAAGCTCCTTGAAGCGTCGTCAACATTGCCAACATTTTGTTTCTCAATTTATAAGCAATCTCCTCATTTCAGGGGATATGTTTCTTTGACTGTATCTTGCCAATTCAGGGCATACGAATTAATAAAATCAGATTTTCAGTCAGGTGTCGTCTCGCACATTTTATTTTCATTTGCAAAATGTCTGATGTCTTTAAGATACTGATTGCATAAACACAGATGTTTCTTTTCTAAAGAATGTGTGCTTGCAGGGAATATATTTACTCCCGGGAGTGTCTGAACTCCTATGATGGAATCCGGTAAGGGATACCTCGGGATTACTTGTACGTTCCTATCTTTGCAGGATTGTAGGTATTCAAAACACGACACGGGGCATGAAAACTTCACTCCCAGCAAGCTGGCAAATCAATACTCACTCAGCCTTAGCACCAGAAGTGTTTTCTCCCCAGCTGAGTTTCCACTTGTTATTTCTCCCCAGCCGAGTTACCATTTACTATTCCTCCTCAGCCAAGTACAGAAGCCAGGGAACCATCTCCCCACAGAGTGTCAACCTCTACCCGGAAAAGCAACACACGGAGAAATCACAACAGAGTGACGAAGACTTCTAAAAACTCCCAGCTGGGTCCCTCATTTCCAAGGATGGGTCTATCAATGACCTATTCCTCCAAGCAGATACATTTCAATGATCTCATCCCCAGCTGGGATGTCCACTTCAAACAGATCGGCCAGAGATCTTCACAGCAACGAGACCCGAATCCCGGATCGGTATCTTTTGCATAATCATAGCATTCGTATCATATTCACCCCACAAAGTGTAGCATTCCGTCTAACACGGAGCATTACGGCAAAAATCAAACATGTTGCATAATCATAAGTCATGGTCTGAATCAAACACTTGTGAATAATGACAATCCATCAACAATATACAGAATGCTCCCCAGATTCCCCAGCAAAGAGCTAAAGCAGTTGCCTTACACCCACAAACACCAGTACATACTCTTTGTGGCACCCGTCCGTGTCACATCCCCAATAGAAAGCCAAAGCGTCCCCTTTTGCACTCACAGATATATATATATATATATATATATATATATATATATATATATATATATATAATTTTCTTGACATCCGTTCGTGTCACTTTCCCCAGCATAATTACCTAAACACTTTGTATATCAAATACTTTTTTTTACTATACTTTTCTCCTTTTGACACTCGTCCGTGTCACTCTCCCCAGCAAGTTGAACACTCAACTATATACCACTCATACTCTTATTTCACATATACAGATACTCGTCCGTATCTTGTATACACCACTTATATCAGATTTAACACTAGTCCTTGTTCTTTGTTAACCAGTTGATACTCGTCCGTATCATCATCTCAGAACATGCGTCAAGCGTTTGTTTCTACCTGATACTCGTCTGTATCATAGTCTTAAGGATGCTCGTCCACATCTTTAATCCATACGCTGTGTCAAACACTCTTGTCTTTTTGAATATAGACACTCGTCTGTGTCTATTATTCCCCAGAAGAGTCCCCTCAGAATCAGCACTCGTCCGTGTTCTTTATTAACCAGTTGATACTCGTCCGTATCATCATCTCTGAACACGTGTCAGTATTTGTTTCTACCTGATACTCGTCCGTATCGTAGTCTTAGGGATGCTCGTCCGCATCTTTAATCTATACACAACGTCAAAACACTTATACCTTTATGTCTTGGATATAAACACTCGTCCGTGTTTACTATTCCCCGGTAGATCGCCAGCAAAGCAAAATTTCTTTTCTATCTGACATTCGTCCTATGTCATGATAAACCTTCAGAGCAGTCGTACCCTGCTAGGTGATCGTCCTTCACCTCTTGATGATCGTCCTTCATCATGCTCGTCCGATGGCCATCCCCATCGTCGACCTCTTTTATCCGGCATTCGTCCTATGTCGCGATACTTTCGGCAGCCGTACCCTGCCAGGTGATCGTCCTTCACCTTAGATGACCGTCCCTCATCTTATCCCCAACAAAGCAGCCGTCCCCTGCTAGGTGATCGTCCTTCACCTTTGATGACCGTCCCTCATCATTATTTCATTTATTCTTTAACCCGATGGCCGTCCCCGTCGTGGTCCCTTTTTCTTTCCCTGATGATCGTCCTTCATCAGTTTAGCCCGATGGCCGTCCCCATCGTTGCTTGCATTACTTTATGAACCTGATGACCGTACCTCATCATTTACTTTTATATATTCCCCAGAGAATCTTACAGCTTTACTTGATGGCCGTCCCCATCATAATCTCTTATATCCCCAGCATGTCGGTCGTCCCCGTCATTGCTTCATCCCCAGCAGTCGTCCTCTGCTCGGCGGTTGTCCTCCGTCGCGCACACTTTATATTATACTTTATTTTCCTTTACAATCTATATCCCTTTTCTTCTTCATTCTGTGAGTGCAAATTTTGGACTGTCTTTGATATTCAACCACAAGTTATCTCGTTTGCCTGTTAAGCCGTTGCTTACATCCTGCACAGCTAACTCATGTTTGAATAGGGGCAGCTGTAAACACCCCAAATTTGCCCTCACCCATTCACACCATGGCTTGTGATATCTTCATATGCATAAACTCAATCATACCATCTCATACCACATTTTTGATTCACTGCATTGGTTCAAAGTCATTTGCATCTAGGGTTTGTGATCTGAGCAATCCAAGGGCTTCTTGAGCCACTCCAAAGGTCATCAATCACTTCAAAGAGGGTCCATGTATGTTCAAGCATCATATTATGTCCTCTCAAAGTCAATAATGTCAAAGAATCACAAGAACTGAGAATGATATGGAAGCAGAGCCAGGTTTGACTGCACAGATGACCTAAAATTAGGGTTTTGGTTTCAGAGGCCATAACTCCAAATTTTTTGGTCATTCTTGTTTCTATTGGTCTCTATATGGTATAGGGAGCATGCATATCAATTTTCATGAAGAAATTCCATGGGGAAGTCATCTGATCAAGAGTTGACTTTCTAAGCAAGTCAGTGCAAAATCAGGGCATCTGAGGCCCCCAATGACCCAACCAAAGGGTTTTCATCATCATTTTGATTATGTATGATCTTTATTTGATCATGGAAGATATTGTAAGTTCACAAAATTGAAGAATTTCAAGTCATTTGCAAAGTTGACTTTTTGGGAAGTTTGACTTTTAATGAAAATTGCCATTTTGGGAAACTTTTTCAAACCTTGCTTTTTGATTCAAAAATGCTTCAAATGGAAAAACTTTGGTCATGAAAGTTGTAGAATGGATCATTCCCTTTTCAAAAAGTACAAGAACATGACCTAATTCATTTTGGATCAAAAGTTATGGCTTGTCAAAGTTGGCTAAAATCACAAAATTTGAAGTTTTCTACCAAAGAGGCATTTTGCAAAATGCTATGATCAAGTGTTCTAAAGGCCTCAAATGTGTACCATTTCTTCACAACATGATCACATAACCTCTAAAAATCAGAATGGGCCAAGGGATCACTCATTTTCATGACTTATGAAGCAAGAAATTTCAAAGGAAGCAAAAGTGAGGCAAGTTGCAAAAACTCACTCAAGTTTGAATCCACTTGCTTGCTGACTCCACAAACAATCCTATGGCTCTCCACACATCTTGCTGCGCAGGACACCCCATTAGTCCTTGGCTAGCTAGTAACCCATACCTCTCTTACACAAGTTTGACATTTTGGCAACTTGAGCCATACCAATCACAGCAGTACACATCAACTCATCTGACCAATCCCATTTGTTTATACAAACCAAAAGCAAGACATTTCACATAACACACAAGCCTGAAAGCACCAAGAACACAGCTCTCTCATTTTCCACCCCATTTGCAAAAGCTTTCGAAACACTCTCCACAAGCTGCAAACACACAAACAAACTTCACAAACAAACTCAACATGCTTCACTGATCAAAAAGCACCCATCACCATAGCCTGAAACTCCCTGAATCAAAAACACGATCACCACCCCCCCTTGAAGAGAACTTCTGTAATCTTCCAAACCAGCCATCACAAACTTCTTCCAAGTATCAGGACCTCATCAGGAGTTCAAGAGGAGTGGTTTGCACAAAGAAAGGAGGTCAGAAAGTTGCAAACTGAGAAAGCTCAAGCTCAGGTACCTCAAGAACTTTTTTTCCAGAAATGAGTTTTTAAGTTCTTAAAATGTTCCTCATGCTTTGCTGATCACTCTGATGTTTTTACTTTTTGAAATGGTTGAGAAATAAGCATGTATGATTGCTCTGAAACTTTTCTGCCCTAGAAATGTCTTGCTTCGATTTGCCTGATTAATGCATGAAAAATGGTTTTTGTTTGGGGGTTTTGATTTAGTTTCGAATGGGGTTTGATTCTGGGCATTTAGTTTTCATTTTCATGAAGTTTTGAGGATTTTAGCAACTTTCAGGTGAGGGTCTCGCCGGAGAAGACGACCGGAAGTCTTCTCCGGCCACCTGAAAGTGTTTAGGGTTTAATCAGGGTCATTAATGAAGTTTGAATGTGGTGCGTTGATCTGTCTGACTTAGTCAATTCCCGCGCGTGTTCAAGGGTCCAGATTCTCCACTTAGCCCTAATCTCACTTAATTAAATTAATTAATCCATTTTAGCCAGTTTGAATGACAACCCTTGGATCTAGCGCGCAGTCTTTCCCTCCTTCCTGAGTTTGAATCCTGGCCACTGGATGCGCATACTTTTCATTTAATTCATTTTATTTTCTATTTTATTTCATTTGTTTTCTACATTTTATTTAAAATAGTAAAAATCATTGAAAAATTCTGAAATTTTTTGTCAAAGCTTTTATTAATTTTCAGAAACCAAAAACATTTTTATTTTTATTTTTGCATTAAAAAATATTTTTAAATCATTTAAAAGTTTATTTTTAATTAATTAATGAGAATTAATTAATTAAAAATACTTTTAGGTATTTAAAAATCACAAAAAAATTCATGAAACATTTGAAATCATTTAGAAACATTGTCCAACTCTCAAACCAAATTTCTTTTTTGATCTTGATGTCTTTTGATAATTTTCCATGGAATTAATTTCATTTCAAAGCATTATTTTGATCCAATCTTCAAAAATTCATTTCTGCCTAGCCTTTAAGAGTTGGACTTTGATTCTTTTTGCATTGCATCTTGTTTAGCATGTAGTTTATAGGTTTAAATTGGCATGAATTGATCTTGCATTTCCTATTTGTTTGGCATTTTTCTTGACAAGGTACCATAAAACCCTAGCATTCTTAAGAAATTCATAACTTCCATTAGGTTAAGAGTTAGAACCCCTCCTTTGGGCAGTGAGTTTGTATAGGTTTAGGGTTTCTTTGATTGCATTTTAAAATTTTTATCATGTCATTTGCTTCTGGTTTTGGATTTTTGCTTTGCATGATGCATGTAACCCTAATTTGTGCCTTCCTTTGCATCCATTTCTCATTTGCTTGCATCCATTGACTTGCCATGATATTTTGTGCATTCATTTGATTCATAAGACATCTTAGAACATGTTAGAATCATGTTTGGTCATTGCATCTTTCATTTTCCATGTTATATGTCCATTGCATTTCATAACTTTTCATGAACATCCATGGTTCAAAGCATGCTTCTCTTGCATCCATATGTTTGTATGATCATCCTCATGCCTTGCCTCATGTTTGCATCATCTCTTAGCATCATTAACATCATACTTATGCTTCTGGTTTTGGTTTGCATCATGCCATTTCATCTCATTTTCATTGCATTTCATTTCTTTCACTAACTTTTCAGGTGGTAAGTTACTTTGAGAAGTGAATTTGCCTTCACTTCTCACATTCTCTTTTCATCTCTTTCATAGTCCCTTGCTGCATTTTGTATGTGTTTGAGTGGGCTTGCTCATTCATGTCCATTTTACTTTCTTTCTTCAAGCAACTTGTCTTCTTAAGTGAAGCAAGTTGTTTTGCTTCTCTTTGCTCCTTTCATCTGCTTCTCTCCTTGGTGGTTCTTTGAAGATTTCTTTCTTAAGCCTCATTAACCCTAGGACTTCCAAGCATGATCACAATTAGGGTTTTGTTTAGTCCCCCATTTAGCTTTTATCTTTGTGTCATCTTTGAGTCTTCTCTTCTCATCTCACAATCAGGGACTAAACCCTAAAGGTTTTAAGGCTTTGTGATTAAGCTTATGCCTGCATCCTTCTATTAGGATGGAGTGTATAACTTTAATCCTAAGTGTTAAACCCTTAATGTGTTTAAATCCTTTAATCAATTCATCTAATAACCATCAAGACATCAAGCTTGTAACTTGGGCCTTGCATTAGGGTTCTAATTCTTCCTTAATTGGTTAAGAAGGACTAACCCTAGTGTTAATGGACAAGTCCCCCTCAAGTTGTCTTACAAATCATAAAAATCACTTCTTCATCTTATCATTAACCAAAATCCACTTAATAAAGGCTTTGTTTTGTCATGAGTTTAATCCCTAATCATGGATTAAGTTGAGGAGCTTTCCTCAGCTTAAACATTCTCATCTATTATCCTTCTATTAGGATGGTGTAATGAGTCTGTTTAATCCCTGATTATGGCTTAATCTCATTACTTAACACTAAACAAAAAACCACAAAAACATCTAATTAATCACAAGTAGGTTAATGATCTTAATCCTACACCATGGTGATTAAGTGTGAGAAGCTGACTTCACACTTAAGGCATTCTCATTACCCCTAATCAGAGGGAAGATGTGATAAGTTTACTAACCCTTGGTTTATGGCTTAAGCTCATTGACTTATGACAAAATCCAAAAAGCAATAAAAGATTGAAAACATCAAAAACAAACAATAATCGTCTCCTTCGGGATTCTTTTCTCATCTCATTCACTCACAAACGAGAACTTGCTTCTTCCGTCTGATGCAAGACAGTTAGCACTCGAGCCAGACGAGTCATACACTTGAGCATAGACAAGCAAGAAGTTCACAAGTCAATTCATTCTTTCAGTCTCTTTGGGTCGAACTACGGTGTTCTGACTTCCTCATTGCACGAGAGGATACGTAGGCATAACTTAACAGTTATCGAACAAAAGTCTCTGTATATTCCCTCCTCTTTCAGCATTATTCTTTAAGCCTCATAGTCTTGAGCATTTCACTCTTATTCTTACACTGACACTTCTCTTATACACTTCACTTTTCTCTTACACTGACACTTGCATTCTTTTCCAGCTTTGACACACCAATTGCACTGACACTACCCCTTTAAAACACAAATCTTTTAAGCGTGGATCCCGTCGAGTACGGCGGACAACCTGGGTGCTAATACCTTCCCAGGTTGTAACCAACCCCCTTTCTCAGTCTCTCTGGTTCGCAACCGTCTTATCCATATCTTTCTAGGTCTATGCAGCATTACCTTTCCTTCGGGATAAAAATTCCTAGCTGGCGACTCTTTCTTTCTCTTGAGTTCACTCCTGTGTGTTCTCGTTTCATCCTTTCGCCGACCGTTCACGTCTGTACCTTTATTTGAGTCAGTCTCATTTATCGGGAGCGACAGCAGATAAATGACAAATGCAAGAACAAATGTATTAAAATGACTTGTAATTTAAAAGGCTAAAACTGATAATGTGTTGGACGTGATCATACATTTCCCATAGGGGTTAACTCGTTCTCTTAATGCTTGGTACTTTGAGTGTTTCCCTTGTATAATATAAAGAAATGCGACCTCTATTTCTACTAATGAAATCTACTTAAATAGACACTAAAAAATAACCGTCGAACCCTTCTAGCAATTCTGATGATGATACGTGTCACCCACTCCTCTTAGTAACTGCCCATTTTTCCTCCCCACTTCCTTAAGCGATTTCTTCATGAATTTTTTTATGTGGTATGTCGAAGGCCTTCGACAAGTATTATTATTGAGGCAGATTCGAAGTGCTTCGACCAACTCCTTCGTTCATCCTGATTTTTCCCATCTTTCTTCTTTGTGTCGATCAGTCGACACATTGCTTCTTCCCTGCATCCTTGAAACTCATTTCTGGTGCCGAAATCCCTTCAGGCTAACAACTCGGTAATGGAGAAGACGACTACAAATTTGTATGTTGTCATCTTATACAAGAGATAAAGATGCATAGAAATTCATACACAAAGTTATATGAAACAAAACAAATTACGATGCAATTCCCAATGCTTTAGTTCCTTTTCTTACTGGTCCGACTCCATTTGAAAAATGGATGCACTTCCCGGAAATGAGACACCTTATAGCAAGTGTTTATGATAGGGTGTTTATTGCATTAACACAATATGATTTCGCAGAAACATTCTTTCCACTCAGGAGTAAGCCATCTCAAAATTCATTTGAACGCATCATGTGTATTGGTTGGCTATCGAAAAACAACATCTTGTTTAGGTATATTTGAAACTGGGATGTCCTATACCAAAGACATCACCGAAGTGGAATGCACATTTCACGCAAGATGTTGAAACTTGGTCGGATCACTTTTTAGAAAGGATGGATGAGTCACCAAGTTGAGTGACATTGAAAGAGAAGCAAATAATGAAAGATCGAAGAATGAACCACCAATAAGATTTAGGCATTGACATATGTTTTGATGTATTTAAGTTGTAATCTAACAATGTAACACATATTTTGTCTGTAACACATTGTATAATGTTATAAAATTGGATGATATTTTTTTGACAATTTTTGTGTTTGAAATTCAGCTCTGCATAATATCTTGGTTCTATTCTGCATAATTTTTAGGTGATTCAAGAGATACATCTCCAGATACACCTTCTAATTATTAAAAAAAAAACAAAGAGAATTATTCGGAGATGCATCTCTGAATTGATCTTATTTTTTGAAAAAAAAGATGGATTCAGATATGTATCTTCGAAGTCTATATTGATTATATGTTAGGGTTTGTAAGGTCCTTATTGATCTAGAATTTTCTATAAATAGGGTATCTCATTCCATTTTCAATACAAAAATCAGTATGAATTTGTATCCCCATCTTGCATTTATGTATTTCAATGGCGCAAATCTCCCACTTCAGTTTAGGGTCTTTGAGGACATACTTCTCGTCGATCTAAAATTCAAACTAAATACTCTTCTGTGATATTCAAAAAATTAAAGAATTATCAAACTCGTATACTGCTCACCCTAGATTAATAAGAATTAAGTGCAAGTCTATCTATAAGTACTCCATCATACGCCTTCTCCAAATTAATGAGAAGTAAACACAAATCTCCTTAGTCTATTCAATACTACTATATTACACGTCATAATAGATAAATCGCTTTCATAATTAAAATTCCATGAATAAATTAAAAGTTAATTAGATAAAATGAATATTGTTTTGAAAATTTACAAAAATAAATGAATGGCTAAGATGATGGCTCAATGGGCAGCAGATAAAACACTACAGAGGATTAAATGCATGGCACACATATTTAAATATTGCATTTGCATGCAAAAACAAATACGTGGCACTCTCCTTCCCCAGCACCTGTCATCCCTGTCTTCGTACGTAGCACGTTTCAATGACAAACACAAATGAATCATGAATCAGAACACACACTTTCTTTCCTCTATTGAATGTAGCAATCATAGAACTAAGGGTGAAAAACTGAAGAAGCACATTACAAACGTAGCTAGCTCTTTGAAGTTTTGCAGCTTACTATTCTTCCTATATCCAGTTAAGGTAAATCAATGATCTTGCTTCTTATTCTTCTTTTCATTCAGCTTATTTTATGTTCCCTAGGATAGCTTAGGAAAGCACTTTATATGTGAATGAAGTTTGACTATTTTATATTTTTGTTACAAAAACTAACTTATTGATAATCACTTATATGATAGCACTAAATTTAAGTTGTTTTTTCAGGCAGAATATGATGGATTTGGAAGAAACAGAAGATGAAAATATGGATACTATTATTACTAGTACTAGTCAAAACTGGTCTGAACCTAATGAAAACAGTGGCAACAAAGTGAACTGTATGTTGGAGAGAGGACTCAATGCAGGAAGGAGGATGTTAGTTTTGGGTTTTGTAGCAACTTCTGTTCCTCTTGTTGTTCCTGGTTTTTTAGTTGCTTCTGCTATTGGTCTTGTAGTTTCTGTGCCTTGTTGTTTCTTCTTGGTTAGCCATAGGTGTACTCAGAGTTTGATGAGTAAGTTGCTCCCTGAGCCTAGGCTTTCTCCTCAAGATGTGTGTTTTATGCAAGATATTGATGTTATGCGGATAGACAAAGACGATGAAGCGAAGAGAGATAGCGAAATAGTGGATGTAAATGAGGAAACTGTGATATTGGATAATGATTATGAACACGGGGTCGTGAAAGAGGAGTTCGAGCCTGAATTGTCGCATCATTCAGGCGATGCCAACAGTGTCATTCATGATGATCAGAAGATGGAAGGGTACCTAGGTGGAGAAAGTTGCGAGGAGAGGTTAATGAGTAGAGACACAATTATGGAGGGTTTTGATGAGACTGAAGAAGTTAAAGCACCCTTTGAATTTGGGGATGCGGCGGTTGTTTTAGATGAATGTGGAGATGAGGTGAAAGAGGGTGGTATAGAGGAAGAAGAGATGCAAAAAGAAACAAAAGGGCTATTAGAAAAAATTAGAGATGAGGGCAGGAATGATATGAGAGGAATTTCTAGTGGATTAAGTGAAAATGATCAAGATATTGGTCTAATTGTTGAAAACATGGAAGAGAAACAGGATTTGGGGACGGATGGAGAAATGTGGAACCAAGAAGATTCAAAGGTATACGAGGAGACAGTTCAGTCAAGAAAGGACGATAGTACGGATAGTGTTTGCAATGATGCGGAACCATGTGAACCTACAAGAGGTATAATAGAGTTAGAGGATGATGGTTTGAATGATTCAAAGAAGCCGGTGGATGAAACTTCTGAGTTGCTGTATGGAAGAAGTTTACAAGATGAACCAATTGGCGATTTGATGAAAGAAATGCATGCTCTTCGTGTTTTGATAGCTGAGGACTCATCTAAGGTTCAGGAACTCGAGCCTGCTATATCGGACCTTGTGAATCAAGAAACAGAATTGCGGGAATATAACAAAAGGATGAACTCATCAGATGCAGATGCAAGAGAAATTGCTGATGAAATTGAGTTTCATTTGTGTGACGAAAACAGAAAAGATGCGGAAGTGTACTCATGTACAATTGATTTGCATGAAGGTTAGGCCTTAGTATATATTTATATATATGTATGCCATATCCATTCTGGATTACATTTATTTTTAAGCCAACATCTAAATTAATTTATTTGCTTGCAGAACCTTCAAATGTGAAAGAGGAGTTCGAGCCTGAATTGTCACATCGTTCAAGTGATGTCGACAATGTTGTCCGGCACAATGGTTCTGAAGAAGACAACACTGACTATTTCGCTGAGGAGGAAGAGGAGGAGCCTTCATCACAAAATCATGATGATGAGAAGATGGAAGGACACCCAAGTGGAGAAAGTAGCGAGAAGAAGCTAATGAGTAGAAGCGCAATTATAGAGGGTTTTGATGAGACTGAAGAAGTTAAAGTACCCTTCGAATTTGGGGATGCAATGGTTGTTTTAGAGGAATGTGAAGATGAGGTGAAAGAGGGTGATATAGAGGAAGAAGAGATGCAAAGAGAAACAAAAGGGCTATCAGAAAAAATTCGAGATGAGGGTAGGAATGATATGAGAGGAGAATATGCAACAAGAATTTCTAGTGAAACTAGTGAAAATGATCAAGATATTGGTCAAGTTGTCGAAAACATGGAAGTAGGACAGGAAAAGAAACAGGATATGGGGAAGGACGGATATATGAGGAACAATGAAGATTCAAAAGTTTACGAGGAGACGGTTCAAGATGATGATACGGTTAGTGTTTGCAATGAGGTGGAATCATGTGAACCTACAAGCGGTATATTAGAGTTAGAGGATGATGGTTTGAATTATTCAAAGAAGCCGGTGGATGAAACACCTGAGTTGCTGGATGGAAAAGGTTTACAAGATGAACCAATTGGCGATTTGCTGATAGAAACACATGTTCTTCATGTTTTGGTAGGTGAAGACTCATCCGAGGTTGAGGAACTCGATCATGCTATATCAAAGAAAGGGGAATTAGATGAGAACATATCTAACCTTGTGAATCAAGAAACAGAATTGTGTGAATATAACAAAAGCATGAACTCGTCCGATGCAGATGCAGATACAGATGCAAGAGAAATCGCCGATGGAATTGAGTATCACTCATGTGACGAAAACAGAATAGACGCGGAAGCGCACTCGTATACAATTCATTTGCATGAAGGTTAGGCCATAGACCATAGTATATATTTATATATGTATGCCATTTCCTTTTTGGATACCATTTAGTTTTTAGGCCAATATCTAAATCAGCTTATTTCCTCGCAGAACCTTCAAATGTTACAGTTGATATGCATACAGAGTCCATGGAGGTTCTTGTTTCGTCCGAAGAACTGGAGTCCACCTCATCTAAACGTTCTTCTGAAAAAAACTTTGTTTGCCCTTCTGATAAGGTAGAGGCCTAATTTGTGTCTGCGCTGTGCTCGGAGTAATAGGTACAATAGGCCGAGCTCCGTGATCAAATATTGTGTGCTAACGGTTTGAGTTTTTGCAGGTTTTATTCAACGACGACAACATATGGAAACAGATTCATGGACTCCGAAAGATAATTGGATATGAAGGTACAATCCAAGCATCATGTGCAGATGAATTGAAAGCTCTCTACATCTTCACTGGAGTTGAACCTCCCACTTTCATCAAGGAGAACCCCTTCGACCCGGCCGAAATCAACGAAAAGCTTCAGTTTCTCATGTCCATAGTCGGAATTAAGGCGACGGATTCGCCTTAGAGTGTTGGTGTGTGACACATCTGTAAATTTGTAAATTTCTTTTATGATTTGAATAAGCTCATTGTGTTTTCTTTCAAATTAACTGTGTCTCTGGGTTGCTTTATGTTCATAAATTAATGCAAGTGGAAGAGTATGTTGGAGTGTTTTTTGTTTCTGTTCATGGTTCAATGTTGGCCATGTTTTGAGAAATAAACTTGAAGTACATTGGAAAAGTGGAACCTTAGTTGGTGTTGTACAGAATCATGATTTCAATTTTAGTATCTATGGTGAAGAAAAATAACCTCAGAGGCTCAAGAATGATTAGCCAAAAAGCCTTTTATCTCAATCGCCTCGTGTGTGATGCATAATAGAAATAGAGGAATTCTTGATGTTTTTGAGTTTTCTTGATGCATGCTTTACAAATCTCCACACTGCATCTAAAATGATTGTGATGCCAATTTTCTATTTACCACTTTGTTGTTCTCTCTAAATTATATGGGAATTTTTTAATCCCAAGGGTTTCTTAGGTACTGCTCAATTTTTTTTTCTATCTCCTGTTGTCGGATGTGCACATTCGGACACAATCATTTTTTTTTTTTAACATTGATTTGTTCCGGATATGTATATTATGAATATTTCGTGATGTGCAAATCCGGAACAATTTCTTATAATTTCGCGTCAGAGTTTCCCCCTTATTCTTTAGCTTTTCACATTTCAAACACTCAAACTCTCAATTTCTCATTTTCACAGATTCTGATTTTTTTTTCCACTCGAGTTTGACGCAGAGTAACTTCTACAATGATCAAGATACTTCAAATCCTTTTTAACTTAATTTAATCGGTAAGTTTTCAAATTTTAAAGTTTCAGAGTTATTAGCTAGTAATTGATTTAGAGTAGATATTAGATGTATAAATTGTTAGGTAGTATGAATAACATAGGTTAGAGACAATGTAGGTATTGTTTGCTGCTTTAAACGGACGATCAGGACATTAAAATGTCTTTTTCTATGGTACAGTAGCCATGAATGAGTTTTTTATACTTGAAATACGTACTGGATGTGCATATCAGAAAAAATTATAACGTTGATTGCTTTCCTGATGTGCATATCTGGAAAAATCCAACGTTAAATATTCTGAGTGCTTTCGGATGTGCATCTACGGAATTTTTCCTGATGTACAGATCTGGAAGCAACTTGTTTTCTTGTTTTTTTTTTAAAATTATTTTTAAAAAATTCTAATTTATTTATTATGCTTTGCAGATTACATATATGTCAGAGACGATCATATGATACTTGAACGGACAACCATGATTGCGTTTGTCCGATGTGAGCGGACGCAGTCTATAGTCGAGGGTTCCGGCGCAGAGGCAGTTCCAGTAGCCCCTACAACTGAGGGGCATGTTACACCACAACCTTTCACATTACAGGTTCATGCCATTCCCCCGTTAGTCATCGCTTCTACATGTCGGAGGCGTCAGGTTCCTACTACTGCTTCATCAAGGGCACCGCCCGCACACAAGCATCGTCGGGAGACTCCTGTTCCATCACCTGTTCTTGTTCCATCACCCGCGCCTAAGGAGTCTATTCTTGATGCACCTACTAAGGAGCCTATTCCTGTTCTTGAGGTTGATCATCCAACACATGATGGTGGTGACGACGATGACGATTTCAATGAACTGAAGGGTTACCCCGGGGGACCGTCTGATATATCCTTACTCCCGGGGTACTCTGAGCATACTGCCAGATATGTCTGGCTAGGACAAGTAACTTTTCTCGGTTTAGAATTGTTTTCGTTGAAAATATTTTCATTTGTAACCTTATTTTATTTGAAAATTTTCAGGAGAAGGATTCCCAAAAGTTCTATAACCATGAGGGCAAGGTAGTAAACATGATTACGGAGCTACCAGAGGATGAGTGCTTTCACTATGCACTTGTTGCTTTTGGTCTCAGAGGCCTTTCTAGGATTGGGTATTCTCAAATCAACTATGGTATGATGATGTCCTTTGTTGAGAGATGATACCCTGAGACATCCTTTTCCATCTACTGTACGACGAGCACACGATCACACTCGACGACATCTCGTGCCTTTTACATCTAGCGATCACAAGCACCCTTCTCCTTCACGGTAAGATGTCAAAGGTGGACGCAATCGAGAGGCTAACTGGGGAGCTTGGGGTTACCCCAGATGCTACACTTGGGGAGGTAACCGCATTGAGAGGCGCATGTGTCTGGTTCGCCTTTCAGACACACATATTTTGTGAGGAGCTTGCAGAGGCAGGACGGGCAGCAGGTGATCCAGCTTAGGTGGATATCCACAGGCAGCGTGCCTGAGATGCTACTATTTGTTTTTTCTCGACATACAGCTGTTTGTGGACACCAGCTCCACTTACGTTGATATCGTTTACCGCATGTACCTTTTGGATTTCATAGAGATCCATGGGTACAACTAGGAGCGGTTACGCTGGCATACACCTATTCTAGGCTCTCAGATGGTTGTCTCTGGGAAGCCAAGACTATGGCAGGCAGTTGTACACTATACATGGTAACAGTCTTATATTCTAAGTATTTTTTTTTTCAATTTTTATTTCTATATTCATTATAATGTTTGACACCGATGTTATGTTTTTCATTTCAGGCGTGGATATTACAACACTTTCCCAAGATTACTGGTTTGGGGAGTGTCATGGAGTACACTGAGGATATGCCGCGTGTTACTGCCTTTATCCTGCTCAGAGGGAAACAGACGCCCGAACTCTATAAAGTTTATCTTGATCAGATGGCTGCTGAGGACATATTTTATGACGCCTATGTCTATCATCGTGTGACGTTCCCGTTTGATGAGGCATCATTGTTCTCAAGATGGTTGACATGCAGTTCGACTATCACTGCTTGATACCTGTCGGAGTATGTCTTGGGTCAGTTCGATTACACGCAGACTATCCCCAGGATGCCTCATGAGTCTGCTCCTCTAGGCTTGACCCGCATGCATATAGGTGAGAGATAGGATGACTTCCAGAATCACTTGGTACCGGAAGAGGATCGGGCGACCAGAGCCTAAGAGACTATAGTGTTGTTGTCGGATATATCATGTGGTTCTATACCATCTCACACCCATGAATGGTGCCCACTACTGAGGGATCTCCACCCAAACCTGCTCATCAGAAGATATTAGAGGAGTAACAGTCTCAACTGGACCATAAGCAGGATGTCCTACCACGCTATCGTGAGATAGATCAGATAGTGCGGGAGGCCATTACGAATTGTCACCTCCCTGAGGGCTCTAATGGAAGACTTGCCATGGATAGGATTATTGAGATTGCTCGGGGGGAACTTCAGTACCCCAGACATCGAGTCAGGACGACGGGTAGGGACATAGAAGCAGGAGATCCAGGAAAGATCCTTCGGCATACACAATAGTTTTTTGTTTGATGTATTCTATTTTTATTACATTTATGTATTGTATTTTGACAGGAGTATTATTATGTGTATATATATATATATATATCATTTTATTTTATATATGGATGTTTTCGAATGTATATTAAGTTGTGACGATAAATTAACATCTACGACCAACCAACAAAACTTATTTTTTTTAAAATCACAGTCCTGGTATTTTTTCTGATCTGCAGATCCAGAAATATTCCTGATATGCACATCTGGAACAAATCAACGTTTTAAAAAAATGGTGCGTCCGGATGTGTATATCTGGAAACTGGGGGCAAAAACAAAAATTTGCACGGTGTCTAAGAAACATTTAGGGTGTAATAAGAAATTCTCAATTTTAATCACTCTTGGATAAAATTGATTAAGTTCAAACAATGCTTGAACTTTGACTTAGATAAGGACTTGACAATCTCCTTCAATCCGATCATGTTATAATGAAGTGCAAACATATGTCAACATGTTTTATTCTATTATGATACACTTGAAGATTAATAAAATAAATTGCATTTTGACTATTATAATGCATCTTCATATATTTTATTTATAACATCTTGATTATACCTCTTAACTAAATAACTTCCTTGACTTGACTCCTATATTTCACTTGCTTCCTTGACTTGACTCCTATAAGTAGACAATATATTTTACTTGAGCTATAAATATTTCACACATAAAAGATGTTGAATTTCCTTCCCATTAATAGACACCCAAACAATATAAACACTAAACACGATCAAGATTTTTTAGTGTCTACATTTTCTTCATAGTCTCCATTTAGATATCTCTTTAAAGCTTTTTTTTGTTGGATATGTGATTCCAAATACAAGAAGGAGGAGGGGGCAAATTGCTTTAGTCAAAAATCCAGATTTATTTATAATAATTTGATTTTTTTAAACGATTATATTTGATTTTATAAACTTAGAGAGAAATGGAAGTGGAAAGACATAAAGAAGATTGAGATGAAAAGAGGTACGCATCGTAATAAACCACAGAAAATAAAGAGAGAAGAGATAAAGAGAGTGCACTCGAGGTTCATTAAGATTCGACCTAACCACTTAATATAATCATGTTCCAAGAGTTTTCTTTTGAGAGTTCTATTAAAATCAAACTTGAGCTTTTACAGGATCAACCAAATACAACCTTCAACTTCGCTTTTTTGTAGGTCTAACTCATGAATAAACAAACAAAGCTTTCACATAGACTTATCTCAAAAACCAACAAATAAAGCTTTTACATGGGTCTGGCTCAAGAACCTTCATACAAACTTTCATCGATTTAGCTTGCAACTTTTAAGCCTTTTACAAATTAAATACTTCACCAGATACAACACAACTCTTATAATGACTTTTGCACTCTTTCACCACTACAACAATTCTCATGAAAAAGCAATTTCAAAAATAAAGAGGGCAGAAAAGAAAAATAGAGAGGTTTCTATTCATAAATCTAGTGTAAAATGAAATGAGGAGAAACCTTCTTGATATTGAAAAAAGTGGCTCACAAAAAATGATCCATAGGCTAATTAATTGATTTAATCTATTTAATCATGTGTATATCGATTAACACACTTCAAAAAGAGACAACCCTAATTTGGCAAAGGAAATTCTAAAATGACTATATGAATTAATCAACTAACAATTTATCCGATCGATTAGAAGGTATTTCACCTTGACTTAATCGATTCGACCAAGCTCTTAATTAATGAGGTAGTGAATTAAACTTCTCTAATTGATTAGAAACACTTTTTAATCAATTCCATACATGCATTGATAGGTTTTCAAAAGTTATGAAATTAGATAGGGTTTGAAAAGACTTGTGCGTGTGAGATTGTCTTAATACCTGTAAGACTCACTCTTGTTCTTTTATAATTTAATTTAATCGTAATAGGACACTAAGCACGGGATCATACAATCTTTCACACTTTCTCATTTTCAGACTTAAAGATCCTCTGCTTAATTCAACGATTGATTAACACTTCAACTGGATCTTTGAATCATCTAATTGACAAGGTTTAAAATATCTTCTTTTTTATTAGATTATGTATCATGAAATACTTAACAATTGATATCAACCTCCTCTTTGATTGTTTTCATAAGGAGCCCTTGAATATAACAAACCATATCCAACAATCGTTTGACTTGCGGAGTTATCTTCTTCAAAAGTTGCTTGATAATTGTCATCAAGTGTCATCAATTTTCATCATAAAAACAACTGATTGTTATATCCTTGCAATAGATAGATCTGCATTTACCCTTTTTTAATGATGACAACACATTTCTTAGGGAGGTGGTAAATAAAGAAAAAGATAGATAAATACTTTGAGTGGTTACACCCCCTTTCATAAATAAAGAGAGTATATTATACTCCCTTTGAGACTATATTTCTCCCCTTTGAAATTATCAAAAAGGCGGATAAATAAATAATACAAGCACATAAATCACACATATTATAACTTAGAATCAAACAAAAAATTTGAAGGGAAAAGATTGGTTATAAAGAAATAAAGAAGAAAGATGAAGCATTTTAAATCAAACATTAATCATTCAAAAAAGAAATAGTTACGAAAGGAAAATCAATAAAAAAATAGTACAACAAGGCAGATGGAAAAACAAACATTAAGCAAACGGGATATTGTGTTTCATCATTATCATCATCATCATCGTTAAAATGCTCAGGAGGAAAATGCATTCCGAAGTTAGCAAGCTTGCGAGCCAGGTAGTCAACTTTGACATATATTTGATTTTAGGTTCTGGTGTGAGATTGTTAATTGTTGATGATGGTGTTGAAGAGAGCTTTAGTAGCCAGAGTATGAGGAATTCCATAGTCAAAATTCTATAGATTTGATGGATCTGTTTGTTGTTGTGTTGGAGCTTATTGACGTTGAAACTCCTCTAGCTCTAGAGCCTTTATACACCAGGACCCTATTATTGTCTTCAAATTGCATCTAGACAATTTTGTACCTCCTTATTGGATTGAATTCGTTATCAATTCTTTATCTTCTTGATTAAATCCAACATGTTTTATCATATGATAACCATGCATTTCCCTTTGTTCGGTATTCTATCATGTGATAGGTTACCTTACTAGCCAAGTTAGTTTCAACTATGTTGTCTAGTAACAAAGTCAATACAACATAAGTTTTATAGACTTTCCCAAGGTTGAATTTTTTTGCGATGAGAATGCGGGTTTCCATACAGTGAATTAGATAAATATTTGGACGCATAGATTCCGCGGTGAGGGAAAATATATGAACCTCATTTGGATTAGATATAAAATATTGAAAAGAGATAATGTAAATCATCAATTGTTTTTGGATCCTCGGATTTGTAGAGAGATTTTGATCAAGGAAGATCATAGATGGGAGAAAACTCTTTCATAGAGAGAAATTTCTTGCTTACATACCTATGTTTTCATAATTTCATCTTTATGGATGAGATGATCATAAAACATCTTTGTCAATGTGAGATATTGAATCGAAATCTAGTTTTAGTATGTCATCAAAGTTTGATCACATGCTGATGTCGAAGTAATGCGTGTTATAGTCGAAGTTTGTTCTAACATGCATTATTCAATATTGCTAGGTTTCTTAGCATGTTGAATTGGGCCTTGCTTGTAAGTTCAATTGTTTAAGTTGACTTGTAATGGGGTAATTGTTAAATGCCCATTAGGTTAGTGTGTTAGTTTTCTTATAAATAACATGTTAGTCTCTCATCTTGTATGAGGAGAAATAGGAAGATAAAATCCTAATTCAAAAGTGAGAGGGTTATGTTATTCTTGTATACTTGTAATATTCTTTTAAGAGAAAGGAAAGAATATCAGTTTATAGACAATTCTTATTGTTATCCTTGTTTTACCTTAAACCCTAACCCTTGTGGGTTTCTTGATCATAAAGAAACATATTATACTTTGTTTCTAGGGCATCCGATTTCACAACAGTCAATTTCAAAATCATTTCTCAGATGCCCTGCGGATGAAGTTATTCAAATTTATTTGGACAAAAGTATCGAAGAATTCAAATTTTCCATCCACATAGTGAGATGGAGTGAGATTCTACACCGTAAAGTTTTTATAAAATTTATTTTCTTGCTCTTAAGAAAAAAATCATCTGAAAAGTATGTTGGAGCTAAGGGACTACCAAAGGTACAAATTCCCTTTAGTTTCAATGATGTTGCTAATGATAACACAAAATAACACAAAAATAACAAGAAGGAAATGTGATCAAAGCAAAACAAGAATATGAGAGGGATGAGAAGATGAGAATTCATATTACCTATTTATAGAGCGATTTTAATCGATTAAATGAAGATGTAACATATTATTGCATTAAGTCATTCAATTCTGATTGATTGATGGAGACAACATGAAACTTTAGGGTTTTAAATTCTTTTAACCCTTTTGGTTTAATTGATTAATTAACGCTAATTTTGAAATTCAAAAGGCCTAATTTAGTAACCCTTTAGGTTTAATCAATTAAATGATGATTTTTTTCTTCAGTTTTTTGGTTTTTTTGAGCCTTGAAAGACTTTGTGTCCAGAGTTTTCTATTTTCGCCTCCTCTAATTAGGTTTTATACCCCTTTGTTAAAAGCTTCATTTTTCAAACAAATGATCAATTGAAAATAACTTAAGGGACTATATATTTTTTAGCACTTGTTAATGGAATAACCATAATTTGTTGGGTTTATTCTTTTACCAAGTGATTTACCTTAAATCACAAGAAACATTGATATGAAATCCCCAAGGACAAAAAAAGAATCAACATTTTTTTGCATCTCTCAGAATCATTTAATAATATATTTATTCTTAAGATTCATTTCCTCTTTGGTTAGATATCTTTGAAATAACTTTCTTCTCAATAAAATACTTTCAAAGAATTCCTTAAAATCTTATCATATTTCTTAGAGGAACTTATGGATTCATTCCTTGCACAACATTTCCTTATTTAGAATTTATTCTTAGGAGCCGCAAAGCATCTCTACAAAACATAATAGGTTTTTATCTTTGGTACCCAAACCTTTTGGGTCCTTTAATGTTATTGGATTTAAGATTTCTTGAGTTATTAGAAATGTATTCATTTGACCAACTTAAATCATGCATTTTGGAAAAAAAATCTTGACATTTTTATTTTCATGGAAAAGGACGAGCTAGTGCTTGTGAATTAGCACGTGGGCATTACTTGACACTAATGCATAATTTCTTGTAAGATTATGCCAGTTGTTGAAGAGCTTCTTGTCAACATGAAAATTGCACCATTGGATTTATAACCTTTTTTTCGACTTGTGAAAATTCTTGGAGTAGTTTAACTTCAAGTGAAGTATAATTTTCTTTAGGTGGAGTATGATAGTTCTTTTTTTGGACTATGATTGTTGGTGAAGACAAAGTGAAAATTCTTGAAGTGGTATAGCTTCAAGTGACTATATTTTTCATGGTGGAGTATGATAATTCTTTAGAATTATGATTGTTTGTGTAGACAATGAAAGTTGATGTATCTTTTTCAATCAAGGTGGAGATTGTTGGCATTGTTTGAAAATATACATGTTGAAATAATCCCACATTGTTTAGTTTTTTGTAAAGGAAGAGGGAGTCCAATATTATATAATGGACTCAAGTTCTTCATTAAACAAATGCACCAATCAAAACTTTAAGCTAATATTTGACATTTTATGATACTTTTATGTTAAAGTGTAGTGAGGGATAGTTAAATATTTTCTTTGAAGAATATGTGTATATTGGGGCCCGTAAGGTGGTTGAGGATAATGTATGTGTTGTAACAATTTTCACATAGTATTATCCTCTTGTTTTCATTTGAGAGTGGTCATGGTTTTTCTCTAGTTTGGGGCTTCCATGTTATATTCTTATGTTACTCATTACTTTAATCAATTACTTATATACTGACTAAAATGACCTCATTTCCTTGAAAATGGTAGCGGCTATATTACTCGTGTTATTGTTTTCCCGCTGCTATTTGATCTTTCTTCATTTTCTCTTCTTATGACCTTTCTCATGACAATAATAATATTTTACGTATTTAATTGCCCACGACCTTCCCTTGAACTGATTTATATACATTTTCATTGACTTGTCTCTAGTATTAAATTTCTCATGGATGCTTCTTCCATGACACTTTGAGACAAACGCCTCAGACTCTAACAACACTCTTTGTTCCTTTCTTCTCGATTCTTCATCGAACATACTACCTTGTGGTGTTGAGTTATTCAATGAAACCACAATTGTGTATTAATGTATGACGATGAAATTAGTAGTAACAATTCTTGCAATTCATCTTCAAACTCCATCTTTGTATTGGTGAGCTGATTCAATAATCATCCAATAATAGAGGATTTATTTTGGGTTGTCTTTCTTTCATACATGTTGGGGTGGCAAACAGAAATACCTGCCCCGCAAAAGCCTATAAACAAATAAAGCGGACGGGCATAGTTGAGAACCCGTACGCACTGCACATTTAAGCCTAAAAGTACAAAATTAATGTTAATGTTCATGTCCGCAAACTCTCGCAAAAAAACTGGGACGGAGCGAGACAGACACATTAGAGGATGCGAGTTTAAAACCTTGGTCTGTCCCGCAGTAAAGTGCAAGCAAAATGGACATGCCTAACAGACCGGGTCCGTTTTTCTACCCTACATACAAGGTTTCTAGTTTCATCCATAATGTGTACGAAAGAATTTCTAGCATAACATGATGCAATGATGCAAGCCACTTTGATATATACATTGTAGAATTTGTCTAACAATTTTTCTTTTTATCAAACTCCAATCACCATCAGACTTGTCGTTTGGATTCATATCTTTATTTAGCAAAGATTCATACAAATTGTTGCAATATAATATGTTTTCGATTTTGGGCTTTCAAATGGAATCGTTTGAAGACATTAACTTAATCATTATTGATGATATCGTCGAAGTAGACTCGTTTATGATAAATAATAGAAATTTAAATATGTGGTGAGCCAAAGCTATGATACAACTACTTGAAAAAGATACCAGTTAAACTACATCTAATACAAGACCAATACAAAATTGATTATCTCAATATCTTACTTTTTTTCACACTGTAAATAACAACAATGAAACAACAAAAATATCTTATTTGTCAAAATGATAATACAAAAAAAGTCATAGTCAACGAATCCATTCGAGAGTTTTTGCCCCACGTAGATTCTGAAAATTGGTCATAGACTCTTTCGAACTCAAAACCTCAAGAGGAGCAAATCCTTGAGACCCGAACACCCTTCTATTAAGTCAACCCTCTTGGGTTCTATTTACTACAAATTATCTCGTACTCATCTTAATTCGTTAACTATTTTATAATTTATTTATTTATTTTTCTTTACTCCTCATGCGAAAAAACTCAT
Source organism: Lathyrus aphaca (assembly GCA_963966055.1). Classification (NCBI taxonomy): domain Eukaryota; kingdom Viridiplantae; phylum Streptophyta; class Magnoliopsida; order Fabales; family Fabaceae; genus Lathyrus; species Lathyrus aphaca. Next base: position 149,795,583 of record OZ014520.1, on the reverse strand, counting down.
CATCTCTAGTCTCATTTATAAGAAAAAATAATTATATTCACATTTATTTATTTACTAGCCGTATTTTGTTTTATTGTTTCATGTATAATCTTTTATTATTATTGTTCCTCTAGATACAATGATTATCTCCTCAAAATATTAATTAATTAATATAAAATAATAACATTACATGTGAATAGATTAGATGACATTTTTCTTATAATTATAATTGAATCCAAATTAAATATATTACTAACATTATAAAGTGTTGTCCCAAGATGCGACATGTACTTTGTTTCTTCAAATAATAAGCGAAGGAACCAAGATCCATGTTTGCTGCATAAAACAACTAAACTAATTCATTGATACCAAAGTTTTTGTCCTTATTAGTTAGTAATTATAAATCTCTCTTCAATCCGTCTAATTTTTTTTTTTAATTGGCTTATTTTAAATAATCTTACCTACGTAAATACTTGTTACTAAATAAGAATAAATTGGGGTCTATGACCTGCCTACTTAAAATTCTTATAAAAAAAGTATTTCTTTAAACTATGTATATCGAAGCTATATAAAAAACTATTAAATCCTTATTTATATATATATATATATATATATATATATATATATATATATATATATATATATATATATATATATATATATATATATATATATATATATATCCTTTATAATAATATTGTTTTTTAAAACATTTTTAGAAGTAGATTTAATGTTCTTTTTATTTTTTGCATGTAAAATAGATTCTTAAATATAGTAGGCCAGAATAAATTTTAAAAAGTTAAACTCATTTAAAATAAGTTAAAGGCATATGTTAAAATTAAATCTTTTTAATTAGCGGAATGTTGGAAGATCGACTAGAATAAGAATTGGATCAAGCCATGAATGATTCCAATTGGTTAGCAGCCATAAAAGAAGAACTCATGTCAATTTAGAAGAACGAGACGTGGGAGCTTGTCGAAAAGTCAATCAAGAAGGCAAGACTAGTGGCGAGAGGTTTTCTGTAAAAACTTGGCAGTAACTTCAACGAAATGTATGCACCTGTGGTGAGGCAGGAAACAATCAAAATTATTGTGTCGACAACAACATACGTAGGATTGAAGATATATCAGTTGGATGTAAAATCAACATTTTTTAATGGACCTTTGGAGAAGAAGTATATGTCAGTCAACCACTAGGATTCAAGATCAAAGGGCATGAGTCAAAGTTGTATAGATTGAGGAAGACTCTCTATGGTTTGAAGCAAGCCTAAAGAGCTTGGAATAAGAGAATAGATAGCTTCCTGATCAAAGAAAGTTTCACAAAGTGTTTCATTTAACATGCAACAAGGTATGTCAATGATGTAGACAGGGTCAGTCGAATCATCAAATGCATGTATGTAAATGATTTATTGATTACAACTACAAATAAAACAGAGATAAGAAGAGTCAGTCAAATCTGATGCAGGAGTTTGAAATGTCCGACCTAGGGAAGTTGTCATATTTCTAAGGCATGGAGTTCAAAGACACATATGAAGGAATGTTCTTTCACCAAAAGAAGTATGCCTAAGATATATTAAAGAGGTTCAAGATGAGCAAGTGTAATGCAACTGCTACACCATTAGAAATTGGAGCAAAGTTGAAGAAGAAGACAAATGATAAATTTGTAAGTGCACCACTATACAAAAAATCATTAGATCCTTGAGTTATCTTTGTAATACAAGGCCAAAAAAATTTCAAAGTGTCAGATTGTTGAGTAGTTTCATGAAGAAACCCTAAAAACATCATCTCATTGTAGTTATGAAGGTGTTGAGATACATAAATGGTACTATTAATCATGGTGTGTTGATGCAAAGGCAGAAAAAGACCAACACATATGCAGAAGTATATGGCTACATTGATTCAAATTTCAATGGAGATCACAACGAAAAAAAGAGTAATACATGATACATATTCATAATCGAAGGCGCTCCAATCTCATGGAGCTCAAGGAAGCAAAATATTAATCATATGAAACTAAGTACGTGGTTGCATCATATGAAGCATATCAAGCAGCATGGATAAAGATGTTTCTTGAAGAGCTCAAGATAATGGAACCTAGGAAAATAACTTTGTTTGTTGATAATAATTCAGCTATCAGCCTGACGAATCATCCAGTGTGTCATGGTCGAAGTAAACACACATAAAAAAGGTATCATTTTCTGAGGGATCAAGTTAACAAAGGAAAGATTGAACTTGAGCATTGCAAGACACAAAATCAACTAGTTGACATACTCATCAAACCCCTGAAGAAAATCCGGTTTGACGAGTTAAAGAGAATCATCAGGATGAGAAGTCTTTGGAACATGAATTAAGAGGTGTGTTAGAAGTTGTAATTCGATGTTCTGTCAAAAGTTAGCATTTGACTATGTCGAAGTAGATAGTTGAGATGTAGAAGTCAACTTTATTCGACTGAGTCGAATACAACATATAGTTGTAATATCAAAATATAAATTATAGTTTTGTACTTTGCATTGTGTATGTTTTGGGCATGTGTCAATTTGTATAATTTTGGGCATGAGTTTTAGTTTCCTATATAAAAGAGCATTGTATGATGAAAATATAACAACTTCACTCAATAATATGTCTCTTTTATGATTCAGTTTCTATCTGAAAAGGGAAAAGTTGCAGGCGTTGAGAAAAGAATTCGAGATGACTTAGGTGAAGGAAGATAAATCAATCTCGTAATACCTTTCATGTGTGGTGTTGTTAACAAACTAGATGAAGTCGTGTGGTGAATCAATCAACAATTTGCAGAAGATTGAGAAAGGATTGAGATTTTTGAATTTGAATGATTACATTGTAGTGTCATTTTAAGAGTCCAAGAACCTAGCTAAGACGAAGTTAGAAGAACTTCGAGCTTTATTAGAGGCTCGTGAGATGAGGCTGAAGTAGAGGAACTCAAAAATGGAGAAGGTGGATGAATAGGAACTACTGTAACACCCCAATTTCCCATTTAAGAAAAATACTTTATAATTCACATAATCAGAGTTCTAAAACCAAACACAGTGGAATGTCACATTAAAACCAACAACGAAACTCCTTTTCTCATAAATGAATTAAAACAACAAAAATAAACATTTTATTCAAATCATGATAATTTGCCAACAACATCAAAAATCCACATAACTCGTGGTCCACAATATATTGAAATAAAGAATGATACGTAACAAAACAAATAAAGAATAACAAATAATGAAAACTCCTAAAATCCTGTGTTACGTATCAGAGCGACTCCTATGACTCGATCAGGCAACACACACTCCATGCACACTCAAGTACCAGAATTATCTATACTTCCCAAGAAGCACATACACAACAAACAACAAAAGGGTGAGAACTATATTCAATAATGAATGGTGTATAATATATGTTAAGAGTATTAATCACACAATCACACATAGCTAATACATCATCACGACACACTTGTCATTATTACTCGTACCTCATCAAACATATAATAATGCAATGTGACTCAACAACTAACATAATGCATGTGGTACCGAATCACCATATGGTTAATTCAATCGAACCCGATCCATAATAGAATCTGGATAAATCACATACACCCCATTTGGAAATGATTTATCTCCACAACACTCCATATTGGAGTTCAAATGAATCACATACACTCCCACTGAGCAATGATTCATCTCTATCAAACACATTATGAATGCATGACAATAAATATGCATATAACAAATGTATAATAGCAATTATACATTTCCACGATCCTACTGATCACACATGAGATACATACTCACCGTAATACACCATAGTATTACCACACATGTCCAATACATTCAACAACAACACACACACACAATCAAGGGAAAATACCTGACATGGTATTAATTAGCTAATTATCTAATTAATCCACCTATATTCCAATTTTACTTAATTTCACTACCATTTCTAGGTTCACTAAATTTTGACACCTATCTCAACCTCTCAAACCAAAAGAAACCGCATCGCACACGAAATCGGGAAAGAAATCACGAAAACAGTGAAATTCTGCACCTTTGTTGGTCCTACGCGTACTGCCCAAGGCCATACACGTATTCCCCGGCTTGTTCGCCCTTCGTCCTGCATATCCAACGCGTAATGCTCAACATGCAGTAGGGTCGTACGCGTAATGCCTAGATGTTATGCGTAGAGCAAATATTAGTTTTCAGTAAAATTTCCAGTTTCTAGATCTCTTATGCGTACTGCCACACTATTACACATATTGCCTCCAAGGCCTGCCACTATTACGTGTACTACCCATGTGTTACGCGAATTGGTTGGCTTATACGCAATGCCTTACGCGCAATTCCCCCTTGTTACGCGTAATGGCAGAAACTGTGTCAAAATCCTGAATTTTCATATCAATTTGAATTTGTTCACTTATATCACACTTCTAATACTCAAACTTGTCCTAAATTCATCTCTAAATTGATTTTAAGACCTATAATTCCTTGTTTATCATTTTCATCTATCATTGTTAATCAAATTGGTTTTTCTGGATCTAAATTTTTTACCTTCAACCTGCAACAAAACCAGATCTACAAACCACACAGTCCATATATCATAACACACAGATTATCACATAAATTCATAACAACTACGATTGATTCCATACAGTTTGCAATAGATACACATAGAACAGATTCAAATATGCAAACAACAATTACACATACAAAATCCCACGAGGGAAAGGAATCCTCATTATCCTTTCATGGTATTAACACCTATTATGAACCCATTCTTCCCCATTACCTCGAATTTCTGATTAAAATCCTGCGAAAATTGATGATGGAGAATGCCCTAGCCCTTCCTCTTGTTCTTCCTTCTCTAACCCTTTCCAAGTGAAAATTATCGTTATGTGTAAATTTGTCTCTAAATCCTGATTAAGTGCTTGTTTCCCTATTTTTCTCCCACTAATCAATTACTAATTAAATTCAGATTTTAATTAAGTAAATAATTAATAATAATAATAATAATAATAATAACAGACTAACAATAATGATATACTTTATACTACTATTATTAAATATACCCACTCACTACCCAATATTAGATTATTAACCCGATATCTCTAATTTCCCCGTCCTGTTAAGGATACCATGACTACATGCTCAACTCCACACACCCTAATTAAGGCCAAACAAAAAAAATAAAACCGACTATTAAATAATTTAAAATGGGGTGTTACAACACTCCCCCACTTAAATTATTTTCGTCCTCGAAAATGTACCTGATGGAAACAATTCTGGATACGACTCTCGCATCCTGCTTTCCAACTCCAAGTCACACTCCCTCCGACAGCTTCTCCCTAGCTACTCTCACTAACGTAATATATTTTACTCTAAGTTGCTTCATCTTGTGATCCTTGATCCTTATTGGTATCGCTTATACAATAAGGTTATCCCTAATTTGCACCTCATCCTTCTGAATAACATGAGATGGGTCAGACACATACTTCCAAGGTTGCGACACATGAAACATGTCATGCAAGTTCAAAAGATCTGGCAGTAACGCCACCCTGTATTTTACGTCACCCACCTTCTGCAAAATCTAATATGGTCCAACGAACTTAGAATCCAATTTCTTAGATTTCAATGCACATACAACACCTGTCATCGGGTTGACTCTCAGGAACACATGGTCACCTTCACTGAATTCTAATTCTTTCCTCCGATTATCATGATAACTCTTTTGTCTATTCTAAGACACTTTCATCTTCTCACGGATCATCTGACTTATCTCAGTAGTTTGTTGCATAATTTCAGGCCCAAGCACGACATTCTCACCCGTCTCATACCAACATAGAGGCGTTCAACACCTCCTACCATATAAAGCTTCGAAAGGTGTTATTCTAATACTAGAATGGTAACTATTATTATATGCGAACTCAATCAATGGAAAATGAGTATCCCATGCACCACCTTGTTCCAACACAGAGGTTCTCAACAAATCCTCCAATGACTGAATAGTCCGCTCTGACTAACCGCTTATCTGCAGATGATAAGCCGAACTCAATTTCAGTTTAGACCTCAAAGCTTCCTGTAAGCTCTTCCAAAATTATGAAGTAAACCTCAGATCTATATCCGACACTATACTCAACGGAACACCATGCAACTTCACAATTAATCTAATATAAATCTCTACTAGCTTCGTCAATGGAAAATCCATATTAATTGTTATAAAATATGCGGATTTTGTAAGCCGGACCACAACTACCCAGATATTAATATCGTCCCATTTCCATTCCGGAATCTCCAACAGTTGCATTAACCCCGAAGATTTCTTATGTTCCACTTTTGACTTCTGACACATAAAACAAGCATAAACAAACTGAGATATGTCTCTTTTCATACCTGATCACATAACTTCCTCAAGTCTTGATATATTTTCGTAGCTTTCGAATGAATACTCAATCTACTCCGGTGTCTCTCTTCCAAAATTACTTTCCTCACATCAACATTACCTGACACATAAATTCTGCCCTGGAATCTCAACACACCAATATTATCCACTTTAAAATCACCATTAGGGTCATCCCTTCCTGTAAGCATCAAGTACACTAGCTTCACATCAAGTCTCTGGTTTTCTTTAATTACATCAAGGAAATCATTATTCACCTTCAACATGCCCAATATAACACTCTCAGACGTCGTCTCGCAAACCATGTTCAAATCTCTAAACTGTTCAATTAATTCCATTTCTTTCACCATTAATGCCGACATATGAATTATCTTCCGACTCAGAGCATCTGCTACAACATTATATTTTCCTGGATGATAACTCAAATTAAAATCATAGTCCTTCAAGAACTTTAACCATCTTTTTTGCCTCATATTCAATTCCTCCTGGTCAAATAAATAATTTAGACTCTTGTGATCACTAAATACTTTGAACCTCGACCCATACAAATAATGCCTCTAAATTTTCAATACAAAAATCACTGCAGTTAATTCAAGTTCATGAGTAGGATAATTCCTCTCATATACCCTCAATTGCCTTGACGCATATGCCACTACCTTACCATCCTACATTAACACTCCACCTAATCCCATCTTAGACGCATCACAGTACACAATAAAAGATTCACTTGGGCTTGGTAAAATCATCATTGGTGTTGTGGTCAATTTCTTTTCCAGCTCTTCAAAACTTCTCTCACACGCTGCATCTTAAACAAAAGCTTGGCTCTTCCTAGTCAACTGAGTTAACGACAACGCCAAATTAGAGAACCCTTCAATAAGCCTTCTTTAATAACCTTCCAACCCCAAAAAGCTTCTAATTTTCGTTATTGTCTTCGGAGGTTCCCGCTGAAGCATTGCACTCACTTTAGATGGATCTACTGTTATACCATCGCCATAAATAACATGTCCCAAGAAACTCACCGTCTTCAACCAAAATTCACACTTCGAGAACTTTGCAAATGATTTATAATCTTTCAATACCTGCAACACAATTCTCAAGTGTTATGTATGATCCTCTTCAGAATTGGAATAAATTAAGATGTCATCTATAAATACCACAAAAACTGATCCAGATAAGAATGAAAGATACAATTAATGTACTCCATAAACACACTTGACACATTAGATACGCCGAAAGGCATCATTTCATATTCGTAATATCCATTGCGAGTCCTAAACACAGTTTTCTAAATATCATCTTCCTTCACTCGAATCTGATGGTAACCCGACCTCAAATCAATTTTACTGAAAATACGAGCCCCAACAAGCTGATCTATTAAGTCATCAATCCTCAGAAGTGCATACTTATTCTTGATGGTCACTTTATTCAACTGACGGTAATCAATACATAGATGCATACTACCATCCTTATTTTTCACTACCAACACTGGAGCTCCCCACGGCGATACACTCGGCCTAATAAACTTCTTATCAAGCAATTTCCCAATCTAAGATTTCAATTTTTCCAACTCTGATGTAGACATCTTGTACGACACCATAGATATTGGTCTAGTACTAGGAACAAGATCAATAGTGAATCCAACCAGTTCATCCCCAAAATAATATCCAAATTACTGAGTGGCAAATAAAATCAAGTCCACTATGTAATCTTTACCAAAAATAGTCAACGGACACTTCAAACATACTAGATAAGTAACCACATAACCAATAGATGGAGTTTCAATTGTCATCCTCCGATCTAAATTAGACGACACAATCCTAATTTCTTCATATAATTAACATAAATGAATGAGTGGGTTGCACCCGTGTCAATTATAGCAATAAAATGAATACCATTAATAAAACGAGTACCTTGTTAGAATGCTCTTCACTGGTGGATTTGGTTCCCACTAATGCAAACACTTTCCCACTAGCCTGAGACTTATTTGGCTTCTCACAGCGTGTGCTGATATGACCCTTCTCTCCATAGTTGTAATAGGTAGACATAGTGGTCCTACAATCTGCCACAACATGACATGGTCGTCCATACTTGAAGCAATTCTTCACCTCATTTGGACAATCATTAGCACAGTGAACAGTGGTACCACATCTGAAGCACTTAGTAGGATTGGGAACCACCCTTCCCCCACTTGGCTTCTTCCCTACAACAACTTTCTGTTTTCCTTTATCAACTGGAGAATTATAAGGCATACCCCAAATATTTGCTTACCCTTTCGGTCACTCACTACCTTGTAATGAGTAATCTGGGCCCTATTATCATTATCATAAATTCGGCTTCTGCTTACCAGTTCTAGATAATTTCTTATCTTCTAACAAGAAATGCCTTACATGATCTCGAGAGACATCCCATTCTCAAACTTCAAGCATTTTGAAGTCATACCCTCTTCAGTATTGTAATGAGTACAATACTGCACCAACTCTTCAAACCGAGCAGCATATTCAGCAACAGTCATGCTACCCTGTTTCAATTCCAAGAATTCAATCTCTCTCGCACTGCGAACATCTTCCGGAAAATACTTCTCCAGATATTTAGCCTAAAACACTGCCCAAGTAATATCAGTACCCGTAACTTCTAACCTCTGACGACTATTATCCCAACAGACTTCAGCTTCTCCCTCCAACATATGAATTCCAAATAGTACCTTATGAGTTTCATTGCATCCCATGGTCCTGAAGATTTTCTCACCAGCCTTCATCCATTTCTGTGTTGCCTCAGGATCAAGAATACCTCCCTCATACGTAGGCAGCATATTGCTCTGGAACTGCTCTAACTTACGGAACTGCACATCCCCAACAATCTGATCGATGTTCTCCACTTCTTGTACAATAGCTTGCATGGAAGCAACAAGAGAAACATCATTACTTCTCGCCATATTGTTCAACAATCAACATATGGTCAAAACACACATAACTACTCCTATTCTAAGGACGTACTCTACTATGTCATCTGGCCGGTTGGACTGACCTGCTTTGATACCAATTGTAACACCCTACTTTCCCATTTAAGAAAAAACATAATAATTCACATAATCAGAGTTTTAAAACTAAACACAGTGGAATGTCACATTAAAACCAACAACGAAACTCCTTTTATCATAAATGAATTAAAACAATGAAAATAAATGTTTTATTCAAATCACAACAATTTGCCAACAACATCAAATAAATAATCATACGTAACAAAACAAATAAAGAATAAAAAATAATGAAAACTCCCAAAATTCTAGGTTACGTATCAGAGCGACTCCTATGACTCGATCAGGAAGCACACACTCCATGCACACTCAAGTACCTGGATTATCTGTACTTCCCAAGAAGAATAGACACAACAAACAACAAAGGGGTGAGAACTACATTCAATAACTAACAGTGTATAATACATGTTAATAGCAGTAATCACATAATCACACATAGCTAATACATCATCACGACACACTTGTCACTTTTACTCATACCTCATCAAACATATAATAATGCAATGTGACTCAACAACTTACACAATGCATGTGTTACCGAATCACCATATGGTTCATTCAATCGAACCCGATCCATAATAGAATCTGGATAAATCACATACACCTTACTTGGAAATGATTTATCTCCACTACACTCCATATTGGAGTTCGGGTGAATTACATACACTCACACTGAGCAATGATTCATCTCCACCAGACACATCATGAATGCATGACAATAAATATGCATCAAACACATGTATAATAGAAATTATACATCTCCAAGGTCCTAATGATCACACATGAGATACATACTCACCGCAATACACCATAGTATTACCACACATGTCCAATCCATTCAACAACACACACACGCAATCAAGGGAAAATACCTTACATGTAATTAATTATCTAATTATCTAATTAATCCACCTAGATTCCAATTTTACTTAATTTCACTACCATTTATAGCTTCACTAAGTTCTGACACCTATCCCAACCTCTCAAACTAAAAGAAACTGCATCGCATGCGAAATTGAGGAAGAAATCAAGAAAACAGTGAAATTTTGCACCTCTGTTAGTCTTACGCATACTTCCCAAGGCCATATGCGTATTGCCCAACTCGCTCGCCCTTTGTCCTGCATATCCAACGCGTAATGCCCAACCTGCAGCAAGGTCATACATGTAATCCCTAGTGGTTACGCGTAAGAGCATAAACCAGTTTTCAGTAAAAGTTTCAGTTTCTAGATCTCTTACACGTACTACCACACTATTACACATATTGCCTATAAGGCTTGCCACTATTACGTGTACTACCCATGTGTTACGCGTAATGGCTGGCTGGCATGTAATGCCTTACGCGTAATGCCCCCTTGTTACGCATAATGGCAAAAACTGTGTCAAATCTTGAATTTTCACATCAGTTCAAATTTGATCACTTAGATCACACTTATAACACGCAAACCTGTCCTAAATTCATCTCTACATTGATTTTAAGACCTATAATTCCTTGTCTATCATTTTCATCTGTCATTGCTAAACAAATTGGTTTTTCTGGATCTAAATTTGTTACCCAAAACCATATCTGCAAACCACATAGTCCATATATCATAACACACCGAGTTATCACACAAATTCATAACAACTATGATTGGTTCCATACAGTTTGCAATAGATACACATACAACAGATTTAGATATGCAGACAACAATTACACATACAAAATCCTACGAGGGAAAGGAATCCTTGTTACCCTTTCATGGTATTAACACCTATTATGAACACATTCTCCCTCTTACCTCAAATTTCTGATTAAAATCCTGCGAAAATTGATGATGGAGAATGCCCTAGCCCTTCCTCATGTTTTTCCTTATCTAACCCTTTCCAAGTGAAAATTATCATTATGACTAAATTTGTCCCTAAACCTTGATTAAGTCTTTGTTTCCGTATTTTCCTCCCAATAACCAATTTCTAATTAAATTCAGATTTTAATTAATAATAATAATAATATTTATAATAATAATAATAATATTAATAATAGTAATAATAGACTTTATACTACTATTATTAAATATACCCACTCACTACCCAATATTAGATTATTAACCCAATATCTCTAATTTCCCCGTCTCGTTAAGGATACCACGCCTACGCGCTCAACTCCACATACCTTAATTAAGGCCAAACAAAAAAAATAACAATGACGGTTAAATAATTTATAATGGGGTGTTACAACTACAAGTAAGATTCATCAAGAGACCTAGGAATGAGAAGGGAAAAAATATTGCTAATGATGAGGAATAAAGCAAGAACTTAAAGAATCACTCTGATTTGATCAAGAAAGGCACGAACAACAATTATTCTTGGAAGAAAGTTGACATGAAGGAGGTAGAGTGTTACAATTGACAAGGATTTGGCCACTATGATTGAGATTTTCAAAGAACGAAGGAAGCACAGGCGAAGGATTTGGCCAATATGCACATGCTAAGGATAATGATTTTGAGGATGTGTTACTCATGTCCAATACTCAATCGAACAATGGGAAAATCAACATTGGTATCTAGATTAAGGATGCAATAACTACATGACTAATAATAAAGACTGGTTCACCAAGCTAGATGAATAAGTTGAGAAAGTGATAAAGTTTGCATATTGCAGGAACATAACATCATGTGGAAATGGAGATGTCTCTGGTGTTAAAAAAGACGGTAAAAAATTCAGCATCATTGATATGTTACATGTACCTTCGATGGAAGTAACTTGATTAGTGTATGTCAATTACTTGCAAAAGGTTACAACATGAATATAGAAAATAATCATATGAAGGTGTATTATAATGATGAAAGGTTGGTTCTTAAGGCACCATTGAAAGACAACATGATGTTCAAAGTAGAGATCAACCCAATTGATCATAAGTGTCCTGCTTTGACTGCAGAAGAAGATAAGAACTGGTTATGGCATCACGTGTATGGACTTTTAAACTTAAGAAGTTTAGATATGCTCAACCAAAAGAAGGTGGTATATGGCTTACCTCAGGTGAAAGAACCAAGTCAAGTGTGTAAAAAATGTTGCAATGCAAAGCAAGCTAGGAAAGCATTCAAGCATGACTTGCCAATGAGCTCGAAGAAAAAGCTAGAGTTAGTTCACTCTGATGTGTGTGGACCATTTAAAGTGAGGTCAAATATAGGTAGCTACTACTTCTTAACCTTCATGGATGAATTCACTAGATATATGTGGATTTACCCTATTGAAAGAAAGAGTGAGGTATTCACACAGTTCAAGAAGCTCAAATTGCATGTCGAAAGGCAAAGTGAATGCAAGTTGGAGAAATTGATAACTGGTGGTGGTGGTGGTGAATACACCAAGAATTTGCTAGATTTTGCAGTGAGGAAGCTATATAGCATAAGGTCATTGTGTAACACTCCATTTTTAATATTTAATCATCGGGTATTTTTGGTGTTCTATTGGCCTTGTTTAAGGCGTATGTCTAGTTGTTTCGGTGTTGTGTCCTAGTGGGACGGGTAGAATTGTGGTGCGTTTAGTAATAGCATGTGGGTGTGCGAATAATAATAAGACTATTTAAGTATTATTTCTATTATTAATATTATTATTATTATTATTATTATTTTTATGAAAATAATATGAGTAATATTAAGACTATTATTATTATTTGAATTAATTAAAATAAAGGGCAGTTTAGTAAATCTTGTGATGAGGGTTTTAGGAATAGATTAGATTAATAAAATAATTAAGAAAAGATTAATCATATAATTTTGTGAAAGAACCAAGGAGGCTAGGAAGGAGAAAGAATATCTAGGGCACCAATCTTTAAGGAAACTCGCAGGAAATTCGTCTAAATTCGAGGTAAGGGGGAGAAATGATTCTAAATTAGGTGATTTAACATGATGGGTAGTGAGGGTTTCCTCCCCTCGTAAGATTTTCTGTTGTTTGGATGAATCTATGATGAATATATGATTGTTGTTACAAATTGATGAATATGATTATCTGATCTTGATGAATTTCTAGTGAAACGTTGTTGTTGTTATTCTGGTATATGCATAGTTTATGCAGATTATTGTTGTTGCAATAGAACATATGTCAATTTAGATCTAGAACGATAACAAAAACTGAATGTAGTAATGTAGATGATAGAAGGATGGAATTAAGAGAGTAAAACTGATGTACAAACCCATTTAGGCTTGAATCGAAGTGAAAATTGATGAACCCATAGCAGAAAACTGGACTGGTGTGAAGAAAAGGATTTTGCGTAACAGATCTGAGTTACGCGTATTGGAGGCTTTTACGCAGGTGTTACGCATAAGGGCGTAGGCCATTACATGTAAGGATGAGCGAGAAAAGGTATGTTACATGTATTGTAAGACTTTACGTGCATGGGAAGGTTGGGCATGAGGTGTTACGCGTAAGGGATGGTGTGTTACGCGTACGACCAGAGCCTTAGGGAAAAATTAACCGTTTTGCGATTTCTTTCCCGATTTCGCACCCGTTGTCGATTCTTTCAATCTGAGGCATTGAGGTGGACCTTATAACATGATTAATTGAGAATTAACATCGAGGAATGGGATAATGATGGATTTTAAGTGGATTTAACTAATTGATTAATCAGTTAAGTCGTGTGAGGTTATTCTTGGTGATTTTTGGGGAATTATTGTTGTGTATTGATCAGATGGATCGTATAGATGTATAATATGGTGATTATACATGTTGTGTGAATTTTCATAGTCATGCATATATGGTATTATTATTGTTGGGATGATCGTGTCGGATGGGCGAATAAAATCATCCGTACTCCGTTATGGAGAATGGTGGGATAATCATTGTCGAATGGGCGTATGTGATTTATCTGTGTTCGATTGAATGAACAAAAACTAGTACCACATGCATTATGTCATGTTGAGTCACACTGCATATCTATTGTTGTATTCGTTGTTGCATAACTATTGGTGTGATTGTTGTATTTTTTGTTGTGAGTGAGAAACTACCCTTAAAGATGTTATATGCACCGTTTATATTTGAATTTGTTTCTCACCCCTTTGTTGTTAATTGTTGCGTCTATGCTTCTTTGGAAGTACAAATAATACAGGTACTTGAAAGTGCGTGGAGTCGTGTTGCTTGCTCGAGTCTTAGGAAGCTCTTATACGTAACACGAGATGGGGGCTTTTGTTTTTTTATTTACTTTTGTTACGTATCTATCTTATAAACCAAGAATATATTTGAGGAATCATTGCTCATGCTGTTTTGATCATAAATTGTAATGAATCATATATTTTCCGCTGTTTTTAATAGAGAATTTCATGATGGTTATATAAGTTGAAATGTGGCATTCCACTTGTGAACTCTGATTTACATATTAAACTATTATTTTACTATTTGGGAAAAGTGGGTGTTATACATTGCACCCTATATGTAACACCCCGATTTAATTTATTTATTTAATTAAATTATTTTGAGTAGATTTTTCGTTAATTGTGATGCGTGATGTTTATTACTAAAATGATTATTTGATTAAGACGATTTAAGCTGATTTAGGAGATAGACTTATTTTGGGGAGTTCTAATAGTAACATTGAGAGGTGTGGATAGAAGCCCATTAGTGGATTAATTTAATAATTTTAGTAATAATAATATTAGTATTATTTTTATGACATTTTAATTAAAATAAGAAAAATAGGATTAGTAAGAGTTTTAGGGAGAATTAGTCATAATCAGAATTTGGGAGAGAAGAACGAGTCTTAGGAGAGAAAGAGCTAGGGCTAAGGATTTGCAAAAGGATTTTCGTAAGAATTTTCACCCAAAGATTCGAGTTGCCTTCAATCCAAAGGTAAGGGTGGGATTCGTATCTTATAACTGGGAGAACATAATCTGTATGTATGGGATAAGGTTATTTAATTTCCTTGTTGTTGTTTGTATGATGTTTTGTGTACGATTTCGTGCGAATTAGATGGATTGATGTTGATATGTCTGTTATGAATTTGCTGATTATTGCTGCCATGAATATGGTTGTGATAATTTTCTGAGATGTGTGATGAATTGTGACGAATTTGGATTTAGATGATAATAATAGGTTGATAATTGGTGTAGTAATGAGAGATGAGAAATAAGATGAAGAATTTGTGAGTCTAAAACATGATAGAAACACAATTAGGGCTGGTTTAAGATGATGAACCCGTAGCAGGAGATGAAATGGTGAGGTTTATGTTGATTTGCATAACAGATCTGGGTTACACGTATGGGACTAGGCATTACACATATGGGACTAGGCGTTACGCGTAACAACTGGTGGTTACGCCGCCTATTACGCGTATGGGCATACGTTGTTACGCGTATGGGAAGGCCTTACGTGTTTGGGCAGCAGATGTGCGTTTTTGTGATTTTGCAGCGATTCGCCTATCGTTTCACGTCTGTTCCTTTTTCTGATGATCCGTAAGAAGTTTGGCGACAAATTATTCATGATGAATGTAATTAGAGACTAATAATAAGATGATTTAAGATTGTTGTTAGAAGAATATAAAGATGATGAACTAAGACGATTAAGACGATTTTACACTATTGCGATGATGTATTTTGATGTAGGTCTTATGACCAATGTTATGGTGATGTTACGATGTAAGATGAACTAAGATGATGTGTGGAGCAATGTTTACGATGTTTGATTGTATTGTATGCCATTTTCATACCGCATACATTTGCATTATTAAGATGACCTGGAATGGCAAACACGATGTGTTAAGATGAAGACTTATGTATTGCTGATGCCCACCTAAATGGCAGGAATTTTAAGATGGGAGTTTGCTCCAAATGGTACCACATGCATACACTGTCGAGTATCATTGATTTACATTATTGGATGAATGTTGAAATGTTATGAATTATGCGACGTTATGACGTATATGATGTGAATGGGTGATTGAATGACTTTATCTTATATGTATTGATTATTATATCCTGTTTATAATTGTCGATATCTCACCCCTTATGTTTAAATGTTACCCTCTGTTGGTAACGTGCAGGTGACCCTCAGTAGCAAAGAGTCCGTAGATGGTGTGAGTCATTGGTCGCTCTGATATGTAACACTTCAGGGGGATTAGCGAATGATTGATTTTAATTGAACTTCTATTTTGTTTTAGTTGATTAAAGATGTTTCCTTTAAGAATATGTTTTGGATTGTGATGAATTATTATGAAGTTGAAATTTTAAAGATGAGATGTTTATAACTTTAATGATTTTCCGATGCATAATAAAGACTTGATTTATTACTTGATGTGTTCGTGACGTATGATTTTAATGAAGAAAATATGATGCCCCGTTTTTGTTGAACTCTGATTTACTTATAATTAATTGCAGGTAGAATGGGGTGTTACATTAGTGGTATCAGAGCAGGTCGATCTGTCTGGTCATGTTATCGAGTCGTAGTTGTTTAACAATCAAGTATTGTTATTTTTGTGTTGATCTTTGTTCTTGTTGTGGCGTTTAGTTGTGATGGCTGGAAGAAATGATGCTGCTATGGTTGTTGCAATGCAAGCAATGACACAAGCTGTGATGAACCTACCTAATGTCGGAGAGAATGAGAGATCTCATAGTTTGGCAACTTTTCAGAGGGAGAATCCGCCTACTTTCAAGGGTAAGTATGACCCAGATGCAATATTGGAGTGGTTGAAGGAGATTGAAATAATCTTTCGAGTGATGGATTGTACGGTAGCGCAGAAGGTTCGCTATGGTACGCATATGTTAGCACTTGAGGCTGACGATTGGTGGTTGGAGACCCGTGCGAGATTGGAAGCGCCAGGTGAAGAGGTCACTTGGGTTGTTTTCCGCAGAGAGTTTTTGAGGAAGTACTATCCTGAAGATGTTCACGGTAAGAAGGAAGTTGAATTCCTTAAACTGGAGCAGGTGAATATGTCAGTGACTGACTATGGTGCAACGTTCACTGAGTTGGCTAAGTTTTATTCGCATTATGATGGAGCTGGAGCAGAGTTCTCTAAGTGCATCAAGTTTGAGAATCGATTGTGCTCCGAAGTTAAGAAGGATGTGGAGTACCAGAAGATCCGAGTGTTTTCTGATCTGGTTGATAGTTGCAGGATCTTCGAGGAAGATAGTAATGCTCATTATAAGATTATGAATGACATGAGAGGTAAGCACCAACAGAATCGTGGCAAGCCTTATGATGCTTTGTCTGGCAAGAGTAAGCAGAAGATTGCTTCGGGTCAGAGAACTAGTGGAGGAGATGCCCCTGCTAGTATTGTTTGTTTCAAGTGTGGTCAAGCTGGACACAAGAGCAACGTATGTACTGCCGGAGTTAAGATATGTTTCCGATGTGGCAAGATTGGGCATACAACGAATGATTTTAAGCATAAAGAGGTGGTCTATTTTAATTGCGGAGAAGAGGGACACATTGGTAGAAAGTGTCAGAAGCCGAAGAAATCTCAGACAAGGAAAGTGTCCACGTTGGTAGGGACTCAGACCGCTAGCGAATACAGGCTTATTAGAGGTACATGTTTCATAGTATTCCTTTAATTACTATTATTAATACTGGTGCAACGTATTGTTTTGTTTCTGCTGATTGTGTTAAGAGATTGGGTCTTAAGTTGTCTGCTATGAATGGAGAGTTAATCGTCGAGATTCCAGCCTCGGGATCAGTGACTACATCTTTCATGTGTTTGAAATGTCCTTTGTCAATTTTCGATAAATATTTCTTGGTTGATTTGTTTTTTTTGCTGTTAACTGGGATGGATGTAATCCTAGGTATGAACTGGTTAGAGTATAATTATGTTCATATAAATTGTTATCGTAAGTCGGTGAGGTTTTCTACTCCTGAAGAGGAAGGAGTTGGGTTGTTGTCTTTTAGGGAATTACAGGAATTGATGAAAGAAAAAGCTCAGATGTTTTCATTGATGGCAACATTGTCTATTGAAAGCAAAGCTAAGATTGAGGAACTGCAAGTAGTAAGTGATTTTCCTGATGAAATTCCTGATGTGCCGCCAGAAAGAGAAGTTGAGTTTACGATTGATATTGTACCTGGAATAAGACCTATTTCTATGGCACCGTATAAAATGTCTGCATCTGAATTGTCAGAATTGAAGAAGCAGTTAGAAGAATTGCTTGAGAAGAAGTTTGTGAGACCAAGTGTATCGCCGTGGGGAGCTCCAGTGTTATTAGTAAAAAAGAAAGATGGAAGTATGAGACTTTGTGTAGATTATAGACAACTGAATAAAGTTACGATCAAGAATAAGAATCCGCTTCCGAGGATCGATGATTTAATGGATCAGTTGGTGGGTGCTTGTGTATTCAGCAAGATAGATTTAAGATTGGGTTATCATCAGATCAAAGTAAAGGATGAATATATTCAGAAGACTGCATTCAGAACAAGGTATGGACATTGCGAGTATTCAGTGATGCCTTTCGGTTTGACTAATGCACCGGGAGTATTCATGGAATACATGAATCGTATTTTTCATACGTATTTGGATCATTTCGTGGTTGTATTTATTGATGATATTATGATTTATTCTAAGTCAGAAGAGGAACATAAGGAGCACTTGAAGATTGTGTTGGAGGTTTTGAAAGAAAAGAAGTTATATACGAAGTTGTCTAAGTGTGAATTTTGGTTAAAGGAAGTCAGTTTTCTTGGTCATGTGATTTTGGGTAGTGGTATTTCTGTGGATCCTTCTAAAGTAGAAGTTGTGTTGCAATGGGAAACTCCAAGGTCGACTACTGAGATTATGAGCTTTTTCGGGTTAGTTGATTATTATAGAAGATTTATTGAAGGATTTTCCAAGTTGGCATTTCCGCTGACTAGATTGGCATGCAAGAGTGAGGCTTTTGTTTGGGATATTCGTTATGAATAGAGTTTTACAGATTTGAATAAGAGGTTGACGTCGGCTCCAGTTTTGACATTACCTAATCCAGATGAACCGTTTGTGGTGTATTGTGATGCTTCGTTGATGGGTTTAGAAGGCGTGATTATGCAGAATAATAAGGTTATTGCATATGCATCGAGACAATTGCGAGTGCATGAAAAGAATTATCATACGCATGATTTAGAACTTGCTGCAGTCGTTTTTGTATAGAAAATTTGGAGACACTATCTTTATGGTTCCATATTTGAAGTGTTTAGTGATCATAAGAGCCTGAAATATTTGTTTGATCAGAAAGAGTAAAATATGAGACAACGCAGATGGTTGGAATTGTTGAAAGATTATGATTTTGGTTTGAATTACCATTCGGGTAAAGCTAATGTTGTAGATGATGCTTTAAGTCGTAAGACTTTGCATATGTCATCAATGATGATTAAGGAATTAGAATTAATTGATCAGTTTCGTGACATGAGTTTGGTTTGCGAAGTAACAGTGCAGAGTGTAAAGTTGGGTATGCTTAAGATTAATAATGATTTTCTGGATAATATCAGAGAGGCTCAGAAGTTAGATGTGAAGCTGGTAGATATTATGGTTGGATGTGGTAAATCAGATAAGAGTGACTTCAAGATAGATGCAAATGGTATCTTAAGATTTCATGATCGAATTTGCATTCCTGATGATGCTGATATGAGGAAAAGTATACTTGAAGAGGGTCATAGAAGTAATTTGAGTATTCATCCAGGAGATACTAAGATGTATCAAGATTTGAAGAAGTTGTTTTGGTGGTCAGGTATGAAGGAAGATGTGGCGCGTTTCGTGTATGCTTGTTTGACTTGCCATAAGTCTAAAGTATAACATCAGAAGCCTATGGGATTAATGCAACCATTGGAGATTCCAGAATGGAAATGGGATAGCATTTATATGGATTTTGTTACAGGATTGCCTAATACTGCGAGATGGCATGATTCAATTTGTGTAATTGTTGATAGTTTAACGAAGTCGACTCACTTCATTCCTATTAATATTATTTTTCCGGTGTCTAAGTTGGCTGAGATCTATGTTAGAGTAATTGTGAAGCTGCATGGTGTTCTGTTGAGTAATGTATTGGATAGAGATTTGAGGTTTACATTAGAATTTTGGAAGAGTTTGCAAGAGGCATTGGGTTCTAAGTTGAGGTTGAGTTCAACTTATCATCCTCAGATAGATGGTCAAACTGAGAAGACTATTCAGTTATTGGAGGATTTGTTGAGAGCATATGTTCTTGAGCATGGAGGTTCGTGGGATACTTATCTTCCGTTGATAGAATTCACGTATAATAACATTTATCATTCTAGTATTGGGATGACACCTTTTGAGGCATTGTATGGTCGGAGATGTAGGACTCCGTTATGTTGGCATGAATCTGGTGAAAGTATAGTGCTTGGACCTGAGTTAGTCTGAGAAACTACCGAGAAGGTTAAGTTGATCAGAGAAAAGATGAGAGCGTCTTAGAGTAGACAAAAAAGTTACCATGATAAGCGAAGGAAAGATTTGGAATTCCAAGTTGGTGAGCATGTGTTTTTGAGAGTTATGCCTGTAACTAGTGTCGGAAGAGCGTTGAAATCTAAGAAGCTTACTCCGAGATTTATTGGTCCCTATCAGATTTTGGACAGAATTGGAAAAGTTGCTTATCGAGTGGCCTT
This sequence comes from Lathyrus aphaca, assembly GCA_963966055.1. Taxonomy (NCBI): domain Eukaryota; kingdom Viridiplantae; phylum Streptophyta; class Magnoliopsida; order Fabales; family Fabaceae; genus Lathyrus; species Lathyrus aphaca. Next base: position 149,774,637 of record OZ014520.1, on the reverse strand, counting down.
ACGGCCTAATTTGTCGAATTTGCATGATGTGTTTCATGTTTCTCAACTACTAAAGTATGTTTCTGATTCGTCTCACGTTGTTAGTATGGATGATATTCAAGTATGGGATAATCTCACTATGGAGAATATGCCGATACGTATTGAGGATCGAGAGAGGAAGACCTTGCGAGGTAAACAGGTCACTCTAGTGAAAGTTGTTTGGCTAGGAGCTGCTGGTGAGAGTATGACATGGAAATTAGAGAGCAAGATGCAGGAGTCTTATCCTGAGTTGTTTGAGCGAGGTAAGATTTTCGAAGACGAAAATGTTCTAGTGGGGGAGAGTTGTAACACCCCGATTTAATTAATTAAATTATTTTGAGTAGATTTGTCATTAATTATGATGCGTGATGTTTATTACTAAGATGATTATTTGATTAAGACGATTTAAGCTGATTTAGGAGATAAACTTATTTTGGGGAGTTCTAATAGTAACATTGAGAGGTGTGGATAGAAGCCCATTAGTAGATTAATTTAATAATTTTAGTAATAATAATATTAGTATTATTTTTATGACATTTTAATTAAAATAAGAAAAATAGGATTAGTAAGAGTTTTAGGGAGAATTAGTCATAATCAGAATTTGGGAGAGAATAACGAGTCTTAGGAGAGCAAGAGCTAGTGCTAAGGATTTGCAAGAGGATTTTTGTAGGAATTTTCACCCAAAGATTTGAGCTACCTTCAATCCAAAGGTAAGGGTGGGATTCGTATCTTATAACCGGGAGAAAATAATTTGTATGTATGGGATAGGGTTATTTAATTTCCTTGTTGTTGTTTGTATGATGTTTTGTGTACGATTTCGTACGAATTAGATGGATTGATGTTGATATGTCTGTTATGAATCTGCTGATTATTGTTGTCATGAATATGGTTGTGATAATTTTCTGAGATGTGTGATGAATTGTGACGAATTTGGATTTAGATGATAATAATAGGTTGATAATTGGTGTAGTAATGATATATGAGAAATAAGATGAAGAATTTGTGAGTCTAAAACATGATAGAAACCCAATTAGGACTGGTTTAAGATGATGGAATGATGAACCCGTAGCAAGAGATGAAATGGTGAGGTTTCTGTTGATTTGTGTAACAGATCTTGGTTACACGTTTGGGACTAGGCATTACGCGTATGGGACTAGGCGTTTCACATAACAACTGGTGGTTACGCCGCTTGTTACACGTATGGGCATACGTTGTTACGCGTATGGGAAGGCCTTACGCGTTTGGGCCGCAGGTGTGTGTTTTTGTGATTTCGCAATGATTCGCTTATCGTTTCGCGACCATTCCGTTTTCTGATGATCCGTAAGAAGTTTGGAGACTAATAATTAATGATGAATGTAATTAGAGACTAATAATAAGTTGATTTAAGATTTTTGTTAGAAGAGTTTAGAGGTGATGAACTAAGACGATTAAGATGATTTTACATTATTGCGATGATGTATTCTGATGTAGGTCTTATGACCAATGTTGTAGTGATGTTACGACGTAAGATGAACTAAGACGATGTGTAGAATAATGTTTACGATGTTTGATTATATTGTATGCCATTTTCATACTGCATACATTTGCATTATTAAGATGGCCTGGAATGGCAAACACGATGCTTTAAGATGAAGACTTATGTCTTGCTAATGACCACCTAAATGGCAGGAATTTTAAGATGGGAGTTCGCTCCGAATGGTACCACATGCATACACTATCGAGTCTCATTGATTTGCATTATTGGATGAATGTTGAAATGTTATGAATTATGCGACGTTGTGATGTTTATGACGTATATGATGTGAATGGGTGATTGAATGACTTTATCTTATATGTATTGATTATTATATCCTGTTTATAATTGTCGATATCTCACCCCTTCAATTTGAATGTTACCCTCTATTGGTAACGTGCAGGTGACCCTGAGTAGCGAAGAGTCTGTAGATGGTTTGAGTCGTTGGTCGCTCTGATATGTAACACTTCGGGGGGGATTAGCGAATGCTTGATTTTAATTGAACTTCTATTTTGTTTTAGTTGATTAAAGATGTTTCCTTTAAGAAGATGTTTTGGATTTTGATGAATTATTATGAAGTTGAAATTTTAAAGATGAGATGTTTATGACTTTAATGATTTTCCGCTGCATAATAAACACTTGATTTATTACTTGATGTGTTCGTGACGTATGATTTAATGAAGAAAATGTGATGCCCCGTTTTTGTTGAACTCTGATTTACTTATAATTAATTACGGGTAGAATGGGGTGTTACACTATACACCTCAACATAATGGCATAGCTAAGAGGAAGAATCGAAGTATATTGGACATGACTAGAAGCATGTTGAAAGCTAAAGATATGCCAAAGAGATTTTGGGTTGAATCAGTTTTGACAACAATATACATTCTAAATAGATGTCTAACCAATAATATTATCGAGGGGATTCTTTATGAGGCTTGGACTGGGGTGAATCTAAAATTTAGTCATCTTAGAGTGTTTGGATCAATGTGCTTCAGACATGTACCTGAAAAAATTGAAGAAGAAATTAGAAGATCGACGTCAAACTATGGTGTTTATAGGTTATCATTAGAATGATGCATATAGGTTGTATTCACCAAATGATGATAAACTAGTGATCAATCGAGATGTTCTAGTGGGTGAAAGAAAAAGGTAGGATTGGAGTCAAGGGTCAATTCAACAAGAGTTATATACAATTACAACTGTGTTTGAAGCATACCAACAGACTGAAGTCATAACCAATAGAAATAAAGCACCGCCTGAACAAAATGTTAAAAGATCAACTAGAGCAAGAAATGAGTCTACAAGGCTAGCCAGATATGAGAGATTTCCAGATCAAGTAGTCGATGCAGATGGTAACTTAATAGAGGAAGCGATGATGATGGCTGAAGTAGAACCAATCAATTTTAATCAAGCCATGAATGATTCGAATTGGTTAGCAACTGAAAGGAAAAATCATGTCAATCGAGAAGAACGAGACTTGGGAGCTTGTTGAAAAGTCAATCAAGAAGCCAATTAATGTGAAGTGGGTTTACAAGCTAAAATGAAAGCCAAACTGTGAAATTTCCAAGCATAAGGCAAGACTAGTGGCAAGAGATTTTTTGCAAAAAACTGGTATTAATTTCGACGAAGTTTATGCACCTGTGGGGAGGTTGGAAACAATCAGAATTATTGTGTCAAAAACAACATACATAGGGCTGAAGATACATAAGTTACAAATAAAAACAACATTTCTGAATGGAACTTTGGAAGAAGAAGTCTATGTCAGTCAACCACCAGGATTCAAAATCAAATGGTAGGTGTGGAAGGTGTATAGATTGAGGAAGGCTTTTTATGGTGTGAAGCGTGCCCCAAGAGCTTATCACAATAGAATAGATAACTTCCTAATCGAAGAAGGTTTCATAAAGTGTGTCTATGAACATGGAGTTTATGTCAATGATGTAGACAAGATCAGTTGAATCATCATATTCATGTATGTAGATGATTTGTTGATTACAGGTGCAGATGAATCAAAGATAAGAAGAGTCAAGTCAAAGCTGATTCAAGAGTTTGAAATGTACGACCAATGGAACTTGTGGTATTTCTTAGGGATGATGTTCAAAGACACATGTAAAGGAGTGTTCCGGAAACAACAAAAGTAGTGGCAAGATATCTTGAAGAGGTTCAAGATGAGCAAGTGTAATGCAACTGTTATGCCATTAGAAACTGGAGCAAAGTTGAAGAAGGAGACAAATGATAAATTTGTAAGTGCGCCATTGTACAAACAAATCATTAGATCCTTGAGGTATGTTTTCAATATAAGGCCAGATATTTGTCAAAGAGTCGGATTATTGAATATGGAGAAACCCCAAGAATGTCATCTCACTGCAGTTAAGAGGGTGTTGAGATACATAAAAGGTATGATTGATCATGGTGTGGTGATGCCAAGGCAGAAGAAGACCAACAAATGCGGAAGTATATGGGTACACTGATTCAAATTTTAGTATAGATCACGACGAAAAGAAGAGCATCATATGCTACATATTCATGATCGAAGGCACTCCAATCTCATGGAGCTTAAGGAAGAAAAATATTGTAGCTTTGTCATCATGTGAATCTAAGTACGTGGTCGCACCATATGCAACATGGATAGATGTTGCTCGAAGAGCTCAAGATAATGGACCTTAGGAAAATGAAGTTGTTTGTCGACAACAAGTCAGCTATCGACCTGGCGAATCATCCAGTGTGTCATGATCAAAGTAAACACGTAGAAAGGAGATATCTTTTTCTAAGGGATCAAGTTAACAAAAGAAAACTTGAATTTGAGCATTGCAAGACAGAAAAACAACTAGTTGACATACTGTCCAAATCCCTACAAAAGTCATGTTCGGCGAGTTGAAGAGAAACATCAGAATGAGAAGTCTCGAGAACATGAATTAAGAGGTGTGTTAGAAGTTGTAATTTGAAGCTAGCATTTGACTATGTCGAAATAGTTAGTTGAGGTGTATAAGCCAGTTGTATTCGACTGAATCAAATATAGCATATAATTATTATATCGAAATGCAAATTATAGTTTTATACTTTGCATTGTGTATGTTTTGTGCATATATCGAGTTGTATAGTTTTTGGTCTGGGCTTTAATTACATACATAAAAGGACATCGTATGATGGAAATATAACAACTTCACTCGATACTATTTCTTTTTTACGATTCAGTTTCTATCTCTTTTCTCTCTTTTTCTTCTTTCATCTTTCTTAAAAATGTTTTGTTCCAACAATTCTGTGATTACAAAATCCTAAAATCTAAATTCTAAAATCTGTATAAGTCATGCAAATTAAATTATTCATCCACCTAATTCAACGAAACAATTTCCAATTTTATTGATTATTTTTCATAGTCCCATAGAAGGGTACCCTACAAAGCAATTCCCATAACAAGAAACCTAAAACTTTAACCCTCAAACAAAGTCACTTGGTGCCACAACAATAGGACTCCTAACATTACGTCCAAAACCACCCTCTTCAACCCAAACAATATCACCAAATATCACATCTTTTTCCTTCTTATTCTTCCTCTTACATTTCACAACAACAGAATAACTCTTTTTCTCATTCTTATATCCAAATTCCATCCTTTCAGGCAAAACATTAACACCACAACCCTTTGGTTTTCTCACCTTAACATTATAACTAGCAGCACCATCTCCAACATTAGTCACAGTCCTCAAAAACTTCTCCACCATTGTTCTTGTTTTGTTACCATACAAAGCTATAAAAGAAGGATAATTAAGATCAGAAGAAGGGTTATCACATTTATACTTTTTTGATCTTGTAATAGTCAATATTTGATTATGTGTATAACCAAAATCACAAAGGAGGTTAACATAATCTTGTGGTGTAGCATCATATATTAGACCAGGATCCAATGCTTTGTTAGGATCAATTTCGCCGGCTCCCATAGCCAGCGGCGAAGCATATTGAGACGGATTGCCATTATCCGATATCGGATTCTGCGTATTATCTAACGGATTAGCTGTTGTTACTATTGCTGATCTTATAGCAGCTGAACTCCAGTCAGGTTTCGCGGCTTTTAATAATGCCGCGACACCTGACGTGTGTGGACACGACATTGATGTACCTGAAAGAAGATTATAATTACTCGGCAAGAAAACGTTTGATCCGATTCTAGCAGATGATAGAGTCGGAACATACGCAGCCAGAACATTGGAACCGGGTGCCATTACATCAGGTTTCAAGATTCTTGGATAGCTTTTTGATGGACCTCTTGAAGAGTAATAAGCAGCAGCAGGTGCTGGTTTTACACCAACAAATGTTTGTTGAAAATTGATACTAGCAATTGGAAATTCAACACTTTTTATGTAGTGAATAAGTGCTTTTTTGTCTTTTGGATTAATCACAATACTTGGAGAAAAAACTCTTCCAGTTTCAAGAAGTATTGGATCTTCTGAGATGAAAACAGCACCAACTACACTTGCTGAAGTAACAGCATTGATTTGGTTAATCACAGAAACTGATTCAAGTGCTTCACAAACAATGATTCCTCTTTGTGCAGCTTCACTCAAGAGACTAACTGAATTGCATGAAGATAGAGTTTTGTTGTAAACAAGTTCAAGATTCTCAACTATAGCATTAGTAGCAGGAAACAAAGTCCAACCAACAATCATTTCGCCGTTTCCGAGCTTCAAGCTACCGAAAGTTCGGTCGATTGTGCCTGCGGCGACAGTTATAACCCAAGGGATTCCATTGTGTAGAGTACCAAGATGTGGACCTTCATTTCCAGCAGAAGATGAAACAACAACATTTTTCTCCATGGCTGCAAATGAAGCTATTGCAACTGGATCTTCATAAAGTGGAACATTATCAAAACCTAAAGAGATTGAAATAACATCAACATTATCAGCAATTGCTTGGTCCATTCCCGCGAGAACATCGGAAGCTTGTCGTCCTTCGTCCCAAAGGACTTTATACATTGCAATTCTAGCTTTTGGTGCAATGCCTCTAGCTACACCTTTTGCATAACCAAAGAATGATGCATCGTCGACGTAGTTTCCGGCGACAGTCGATGATGTATGACTACCGTGTCCTTGTGTGTCTCTAGCTGAGTTCATACTGATTTTCACATTTGGTTTTGAAGCAATCACACCTTTGTTGAAATATCTTGCTCCAATCAGCTTCAAATTGCACATTGAAGTGTTGAAATCTTGTCCAGTTTCACATTTTCCTTTCCATTTTGTTGGGATGTTTTTCGACATGCCGTTGTCTCGAAAGCTTTCACTTTCAGGCCAAATACCAGTGTCAATAAGACCAACAATAACATTTTCACCTAAGTTTGAAGCATTCCATAACCCTTTTGAAGGGTCTAATGAAAGAAACTCAAAGGTGTGTGTTGTGTCTATTGTTGCTGTTCTGTCAGGGTAAGCTGTGACAAAACCATGAGACTTTTTAAGGTTGTTTAACTCTTGTTTTGACAGTACTGCACTGAATCCATGCATGGCATGATTGTATGTGTATACTAAACTTTTTGATGATTTTGTGGAATCAAGAGTGGATTCATACCAGTTATGATGGCTTGTGAAGACTTGAGGCATGAGGGATTTGTCCATGTGGACTATGTAGGTGGAGGAGGTTTCAGCTTTGGCATGGAGAGAAAGTAAAAGAAAAGGAGTAATAATTAGCAACAGTAATGGAAGGGAGAGATTAAAGTGAGGCTCCATTATGTTGCTAAACAAGAATGATTGTTTTGGCTTTGAAATATAAGCAGCTTGTTATTTATATAGGGGATAGATACTAGATAGGCTTTTATCTGTCTTCTTAAGAATATTTTATTTTATTATTTTATGTTTATACTTAAAATAATTTAATATTTAAATAGTTAAAAATAAATAAATAATATGTTAGCTGTTAGACAAAAGTGAGATGATATTTATTTTGTTAAATAAGATATCAATTGAATTAGAAAGAGTTAAATATGAGTGACTAAAATCTCTTTTAGACAAAAAAATGAAAAATCTTAAAAGTTATGGGATGTCAAAACTTATCATAGTTAAGTATACCTGACAAAACTTCTGGTATGATGTTAATAGTCATTCTACTCGTTCTATTTATAATCACATGACTATTTTAAATAATTAATTATAAATATTCTCTATTTAATATTTTAGTCTTTTTTTTAAGAGAAACAAGTTATATTAAGTTATTCCATATTAACATACTCTTGTTCGTACTTGGATTTCGCACAAACAATTCGTTGGTTTTCTCTGTGCGAGGTTTACTTGTGAGACCGGTCAAATAAGTCTCAGGACTGCTTTGTCCGATTAGTTATGCTGTGAATTTTTGTAATGTAGAATGGTATTGGGATTCTTGTGTATATTTTTGGTATTTTTGTGTTTATAGCAAACGCATGCGGAATGCTTGAACGAAAAGATAGGAAAAGCGAATAAACAAAGGATAAAAAGAATAAAGACAAAAGACAAGTATTTTAAATTGACTTGGAATTAAAATAACTTGAAATACATAAGTGTTTGGACGCTATCATACATTTGCGTAGGGGGTTAACTCGTTTCTCTGATGCTCGGTACTTTGAGTGTGTCCCTTTTACAATGTGAGGAAATGCGACCTTGAATAATGAAAATAAAATCTACTTATATAGACAAATAAAATAACTGTCGAACACTTTTCAAAAAATCAGGCTTTGACACCTCTCAACCCATTCTCTTGGTAACCAGCCACTACTCAGTCCCACTACTTGGAGCGATTTCTTTATAACTCTCTGAATGGCTCTATTGAAACTCCTTCGACCTGGTGGTGTTTGTGGGATGCGTCAGAGTGCTTCGACTTGGTTCTGGATTCCTGCATCTGGTTGTCGACTCATGGCTGACTTTTCCTTCTCTTTGGTTGGGTCGAACCCCTTCCTTCTGGCATTCTCATAGTTTTGCTTTCAAACCTCTTTTTTGAACAAGTCGGAATCTCTAGCCAACAACTCTCAAATTATAAATTGATGGAGTTGATCAAATGTTCAAGGAGAATCACTTTGTTAGCAAGAAACTAATGACATGGGCGGACAACCATCTTTGTAAAAATATATGTAAGTTGAAATTAAGTATTAACACAAGGAAGTGATGTTAGTTGATCATCATAAACATCACGAATTAAATGGCAATTAACTTCAATATGTTTTGTGTGTCATGAAAAATTGGATTTGGAATAATTTGGATGACACATGTATTGTTAGTATAAAGTGAAGTTGATTCAGCTTAAGGAAGTCCAAAGTATTCCCGAACAAGCCGCTGACATGGCATTATGTTAAATTCAATAAAGTGTTTAGAAACTCTTGTTTGCTTCTTACTTTTCCAAGAGATCAATGAAGAACTAAGAAACATGCACCCTAACCACTAAAAATCGATAAGTATCATGACACAGTGCCCAATCAACATGACTATAAGCATTCAATTGAAGAGAAATTTTAACGGGAAAGAATAATCCATGGTGAGAGGTTCCATCAAAGTAGCGAATTATATGACGAACTACAACCTAGTGCAGATGTCAAGGAGAATGTATGAATTGACTTACTTGCTAAACATTAAAATATATGTTAGAGCAAGTAATAGTCTAGTAATTAAGGCTACCTATAACCCCCGAGGATTGGCCTAGTGGTGAAGGCTTGGGTCCTGAGAGTGTGCTCCTCTCAAGGTCTCGGGTTCGAATCTTGCTAGGTGAAATCAATCCTTGTGTATGCTTAGTCCATACAAAGCTTTGTTTTGGCTTTAAATAGGGCCCCGCTAGTGGACGATGGGATTAGTCCTTGTGGATTAGTCGGTCGCAAGGCCGAATACCAAGATTTCAAAAAAATAATTAAGATTACCTATAAGTCGTCGAAATAATATGGGATCGGACAAAAGATCACCATCATCACTGTGATATTTAACATTAACCTTATGAGAAGTATCTACTTGTACTGGTCTAAAAGTAAAGATGTGTATGTTCCCCTTACAAGGGCACAGAGACTCAGAGACCTTAGTAGGTTTATAACACGGTATAATGGTTAGAGCTTGCCCACAATAGCGAGAAGCCCTGTACATGGGTGTTTTTATGTAGCTTAGGAGTCCTGATCACGTGAGATGAAAGGATTTGGTGATGATTGACGATTCTTGAGAGCAAGTGTATGGTTACAGTTAGTTGTGTGTTGTGATCTTTGTAAGTGTTATGCTCTTTTGGGGTGTAAAGAATGATCTCCATTATCCCCTTGAGGGGGGATGTATTTATAGATGCCTATAGGGCCTAAGGTTTTCTTAGAAAGGGTTACTGCTCACTTAGTTAGTAGTAGAGTGTTGAATCCTTATTTCCAAGGGAGACATGGGTCAATTGAAGACTTTGACTTTCTCTCTTCCCAAAAAGTTTCTTATCCCATGTTTTCCACGTCAGGGTGATAGGAAAACCACGATGTGAGGCGATATTTCCCTTTCTGTGACATTTTATCGTCACCTCTTCTAGGGAGGTCTAAAGGTGTCACATAGACTATAGATTTTGCAAATATAACACTACATAGTACCTCAAGCACAAGGTATTTATTAGAAGATGAAGCATTTTTAAATCACAACTTATGGGAATGTCCCGAGAACTGATACTTCCTCTCGTGAGGTCTTAGTTATCTTGATAAATTTAACTTCTTTAGTTATGGCAATGTGTCATCAGAATTAAGAGATACAAAGTCCCTCAAGAAAGGGTTTAGTTGTCCTAGAGAATTTAAGTATTTTAGAAAAAAAAATTAAATATATCCTAGATGATGACAAAGAGTTTTACCCACTTTGGCAGGACTTCCGTCGAGCCCTTAGGTAAGACTTGTTGCCAAGTCTCTCAAGTTGTATATTTGGCATGCCTCCTAAGAATGATTCTTGATTCTTGTCCCGCTCGAGGAGACATTAAGTCCCTTAAGCGAAGAGTTTAATTATATTGGAAAATCTAGGTCTTTCATGTAAAATTGTATATAGCCCAACTGATGAGACTATAAGTCCCTCATGTGAGGAATTTTACCTACTTGGATGGAATTTCCATCGAGCCCTCGGGAAAGACTTGTTGTCACGTCTCTCAAGTTGGATATGTGTCACGCCTTCTAGGTGTGATTTTTGAGTCTTTTCCAACCCGAGGAGACACTAAGTCCCTTAGGCGAGAGTTTAGTTGGTCTATTTGTATATCCTTATGGGGAAAGAAGTATTTTCACCATGAAGTCCAATAGATACTTGTTTCCTCATGGGGCGAAAAAGACCTTCGTTATGAAGTCCATCAAAAACGTATTGCCTTAATGGATGACAAAGACCTTTGTGATGAATTTATCAAACACTTATTGCCTCAAGAGCCGATAAAAGCCTTCATTATAAAATCCATCTAACACTTATTGTCTCCAGGTGTGGAAATGACCTTTGTTATGAAGTCTAAGAAACACTTAGTTCCTCAAGGGATGGCAAAGTATTTCATTACGAAGTCCAACAAACACTTATTGCTTCAAGGGGCGGGAAGAACCTTCATTACGAAGTCCATCAAACACTTATTGCCTCAAGGGGAGGAAATTACCTTCATTATAAAGTCCCAAAAACACTTATTGCCTTAAGGGGTGGTAATGACCTTCATTATGAAGTCCAACAATCATTTATTGTTGTAAGGGGCCATAAGGGCCTTCGTTATGAAGTCCAACAAATAACATGTTTTCAGAAAGGAACATCCCTCTCAGAAACTAATCACTTAATAGTTATTCAAGGGTACACATATATAATGGTAATAGAGAATTACAAATAATTATAACTATAATAATATTCAAGAGGAAGAATGTTCTAGGTTCTGGGAAAAACGGACCCTTCTAGTTCCTATAACTCGTATGCTTTGTGAGGGAGCTTCTGATATATGCAATATGGTCCTTCCCAATTAGGTTGAATCATTCCCTACTGTGCGGATATAACCATTTCCTTCAAGACCATGTCTCCCTTCTGCATCTCTTTCGGTTTGACTCTGATGTTATATCTCCTTACGACCATGTGCTTGGCAACAAACTCTCGGACATGGGTAGCTTCCCTCACTTTGTCGATCAGGTATATTGCACACTTTAAGCCTATATCATTCCCCTTTTCATTGAGTGGGGATCGTAGCCACGAAGGTTTGTCAATCTTTATAGGTATCACGAAGTCCGCTCCGTGTACCATGGAAAACGGGGGTTCCTTAGAAGTGGAATGCAGAGTAGTATGGTATGAAAATAATATCTCGGGGAGTAGTTATTCCCATAAACCCTTAGCATCGTTAAGTTTTTTCTTGAGTCCTTTTAAAATTATTTTGTTGCCTGACTCGACTTGACTGTTGGCTTGAGGGTGTACTACAAACACAAATTTTGTTTTTACTTTTAAGTATTTATAGAATTTGGTTACCATAACACTAATGAATTGGGTCCCATTGTCAGCGACAATGGCTCCAGGAAGTTCATATATGCACATAATCATCTTCCAATAGAAACGGTACACTTTTTCTATCATTATTTTGGTGAAAACCTTTGCTTCTATATATTTGGTGAAGTAATCATCCCTTACTATAAGTAATTTTAGGTTGCATGTCGGCAAAGTGAACATGCATCAGATGTACATATCCCATTGATAGAAATGCCATGGTGAGGTTATTAACTAGAGGAGTTATACTTGGGTGCGGTGAAGTTTAGCATGTCTTTGACACTGATCGCAATTTCTTGACAAATGTGATGCTATCTGTCATTAGGGTATGCCAATAATACCCCCACCCTTAACCATTTTTGTGTGAGGGGTTTTATGCCAATATGGCTATTATAGTGGGCCCTTATATACCTCATCTAGAACCAGGGTGGTTTCATGCTCGTCCAAAAATTGTAACATGGGAGATGTTATTCCTATTTTATATAGTTTTCCAGAGAGTATGGTGTACTTAGCAGTTTGTTTCCGGATTCTTCTTGCATTTTCCTCGTCTAATGAAAGTTTACTATTTTGTTTATAATGCAGTATGGGAAACCTCCAGCTAAATTTTGTAATAAATTCTAGTGAGTATAATTTGTCTACCTCTATGTTATGGGAGGAGAGGGCCTTCTGGGTAACTGTTATGTTGAACCCCGTTGTTTTTGAGGTGGCTAGCTTAGTTAGAAGGTATGCTTTGAAGTTTTGTTCGGGGAGGATGTGCTTAATTTAAAAGGAGAAAAAACGAGAGGATAAATATTGTACCCTTTACATATATCTTATCATTTAAAGCTTATTGGTTTGGTATTGTTCATAGACTTGGTTAGCGACCAACTGGGAGTCACTTTTTGCCTTCAATATGGAGGCTCCCATTTCCAAGGCGAGGATCATTTCGATAATGAAGGCCTCATACTCCACCTAGTTGTTAAAGACGGTGAACTCAAATTTTAAGGCTTGCTCATTGAGCATGACACTAGGTCCTTATAGGAAATATCCTAGCACCACTCCTTTTTATGTTGGAGGTGCAACCTATAGACAGTGGCCACTATAAGGGCGCCTCCTCATCTAGAGGCGAGCTGAATTCTACCATGAAATATTCCAGAGCTTATGACTTGATGTTCCTTGAGACATATTGAATGTCAGATTTTGATAGTTTCATTGCCTATGATACCATCTTCCATGTTAGACCAGGCTTCTTTAAGACTTGTCGAACAAGATAATTGGTTTTTACTAGGATCTTGTGACTCTAGAAATATGGTTTCAATTTCCTCGCAGCAACAAAGATGGCTAGTGTCAGCTTCTCGATCTTCTGATAGCATGCTCTAGCGGCTCTGAACATTTTGCTTACAAAATACATTGGTTTTTTCGCCTTGTCAATTTCTTGGACAATGACTGAGCTCATCGTGTGAATGAGAGGTATAGTAGCAATGTCGACCCTTTTATCTGGCAAGTGATGGCGGGAGATGATGTGAGGAAGTTCTGACTTTGGTGAAAACCTCCTCACAATCGGGGGTCCACTTAAACTGACCATTCTTCTTTGTGGAGGTGAAGAATATGAAGACTTTGTCGCCTGCAAAAAAAAGGAAGTGTAATAAGGTGACCTAGGAGTTGTTGTACATCCTTTACATTGGTAGGGCTCCTCATAGGGATGATTTCTTGTCACTCATTTGGGTTAGCCTCAATACCCATTTGTATCAACATTAAGCATAAAAATTGCTCATTGGACCCCAAAAGAGCACTTGGAAGGGTAACATACTTCCTTATTTACTGCATGATGTCTTCCAAATCTTCTGCATGACCGTGTCACTTGATGGTATTAATTAGCATGCCATTGACATATACTTTTAGGTTTCGCCCTATCTGAGGGGAGAAGACAACATCCATTAGGTCGCCATATGGAAATCCTTTGGGGTAGAGTCGATGGTACCTCTCCCACAACATGTACCCACTCTCGTCCTAGTACAAATTATAGTTTGCTTTGGAAGTCATGCCAATGAATATGATTGGTTTTATTATTTTTCCTACAATGTTAAATTGGATAACCCCGAAAGTCTTACTTGTTTTGCCCTCATAGTTGGAAAAAAACATATTATGGGGTCATAAATTTGTGTCAAACTTCCCACTTTTCTTTAACAAGAAATACAACATCAAATTCACCGCCGCTCCTCCATCTACCAACACCTTATTGAGACCTACTTCGTCAACTTTAGTTCGTATAAAGAGGAGATTCAAATGTTGTTTCATTCCTTCGTCGGGCCTTACAAAATAGGCATGTTCTTCCTTCACACAACCATTGTTCATAATGTAGTAGCATAGAGGCTTATAACTGGTTATATCCTTAGTGAGATACTCATCTTCCTCTTCTATCACCTCAGTGACAATGTCATACTCTATAGGTATCCCAGACACTACATTGCATATTATATCTAGGTCACCCTCTAACCCAGATTCAAAATTATCGATGAGCATTTCATCATCTTTGTTTGGCATATGATTCTTGCCATTTGGTTTAACCACTTATGGAAAAGGAGGGGAAACTCTTTCTTTTATTTGGTTTAACCACTCCTAGAAAAGGAGAAAAAGAGTCGAAATTATTTGTTTTAACCACCATAGAACACGGTTTGAGATTTTATTTTCTATCATCTTTGACAGTTTACCATTCTTATTTGATCCTTCAGTCTCGAGAGTCACATTCTTCTTTCTTTGATACATTCCCTACTGAGTTCGGGACATTTAATTTTTGCCCAATTTTTTTTGAACCATATGAATATTTGTTGGAGATCTTAGAATTGTCATTCTATGATAAACCCGCTCCCATGTTAATTACCTTCCATTTTAGCTGGTCAGTATTGAGTTTTCCCATAGGTCGGACCCATTCACCAATAGGGGCAGCAGTTGGGGGAATGTAAGTTTTCTTCTAACTCTTACAGTTGTTTGAAGGTCCTTGATGTTTTTGGTAAGGAACTCCTCTTTTGTCAAAGGCAAATTGGGGCTTTCTCTCACCCCTAAAACCTTTTATTGAGGTTTGAGGCCCGATACCTTATAGGTCATTTTTAGCTTCTTTGTCAAAGACAACACTGCACTAAGGGCACAACATCACTTCAGATCCTTTTATTTTGCAGAGGTTCAATAAAGTGATCAAATCTTCTTCAGCATTTGGGTACACCACCTTAACCTTTTCACCATAGTCTAACATGTTCTCATTTTCGACCTTGGAACTGGGGGTTTTAGTGATTTCAACCATCATGACATAGTCATGTTCGATGAAATTTTCTTCTTCGACTTGCACAAAATCATAATCAATCTTCATAGGTGGTTTGGTTTTGTCTCCAAACTTTAAACTCCCATCTTTCAAAGCGTTTTGTAATGGATTCTTAAAAAGGACATGTTGAGATGTTTTATGACTATAAAGTTATGGTATTTACGAAAACCTCTTTTCTTTCTTTGTTCCAATGGTGGCATCTTTAGACCTTTTCGGCATTATGATTTGACCATCAGTAACTAGAAGATCAAATATCTTGTCACATTTGGTTTCATAAAATATGTAATTTTTTTGTAACAAATTTCTCAATTTTACTTGGTTTGACATGATTTTTCCCGTTTGAAGGTCTGAAAACCTTACAAACATATGGATGGCCTAACTTTAATTCTTCTAAATCAACCTCAATTTCTTCAACACATTCATAAACTATGTCAATTTCTTAATAGTTTTCATTTGTTTCTACATAAGAAATTGTTTCCCTCTTAGGATATCGATTTGATTTGGCTTTTTTGGCCTTCAAGCGTTCGACTTGTCGAACTCTGTCTGCTAATTGGACCATATCCCTTAGGTATTAGGTGTCTAAATTCTTCATGATTGAATAATCGTATCCACCTACAGATATTTCGACTAACTCATGTTTAAGAACTTGAGTAAAACATCGCACCTTCATTAATCTAAACCTATTGAGATAGTCATATATTGATTCAAAGAAATTTATCATCACAATGGCTAATTCCTTTAGGATAATTTTTTACTGACCCATATAGAATTACTCATGGAATACTCGTTGATTCCAATTATATATGGAGTTTGGAGGAATAGTGGTGAACCATGTTAAAACATTTTTAGTTAATAAATTATGGAAATATTTCATATCGAGCAATATGCTTGACGGTGGATTCACTAGTATCACCTTCAAACTTAGTGAACTTGGGGATTTTCTAGCCTCTTGGGAGTTCGTTCTGCAATATATACTCAGACAAGGAAGAAATAAAATTTGGTCTATGAAAATCAGCGTATAGACCATTTTGGACCAATATTTGTTCGACCATATTGGCTATGTTATGTTATCCCCCAAAATTCTTTTGTTGAACTCTCCTAGATACTTGGTCTACATATTGGTTCTTATTAACCCAAACCACCTCTGGGGCATTTTGACCTAAGTCTCCTTCAGCTACCCTAGGTATGAGATGCTCTCTTAGTTGTGGCATGACTTGTTGTGGCACTTAATTATTAGGAATTGGCTGAATGGGCGCTTGAGGAGCACCAAATAAATAAGAAATTCGACCCATTTAATGTGTTAATTGTTGGTAAGTCTGGTTTGTGTTTTGGATTAGAGGATTAAATACGGTACCAATTTTCTATGTAAGCATATTAATCATATCATGGTTGCTATCATCCATTTGTTGCCTTATATCCAAGAGGAAATTATTTGTTAAAGGTGGAATTAATTGAAGTACATTGACTAACCCTCCTTGAGTTTTAGCCATTCGACTAGGATTTCTTATATCATATCCTAATGCTAAATAGTGATTTAGAGGAGATGCAATAGTCATTGTATTATATGCATACATGGATGTATAAGTTTGAAGGTTGGCCATCATTGTAGTTGGCATACCATATGAATATTCTCTACCACCTGGTGGAAGCGTAAAGATTGAGAGGAAAGAAGGTTTAAGGTCTCTTATAGTGGTTTGCGGTAACCATTTTCCTTTTTAAAGGTTTTATCAATATTTTCCTTTTTCTTCATTAGAATAAATAAAGTTCGGTGACGACTCTGTTCGAACTATTTTCCGCGAGTGTGCAATAACGCTTCCCGAAGGATCATATTTTTTGAGGTATGACAATATCCTACCAGAATTATTGGTACACTCTTGTCATCAAACTTCCTTCTTCTTGCATTAGGAACATGCTTGTAACAAATACAACCAAACACCTCCAAATGACTCATTGATGGTTGTTTCCCACTCCACACTTCTTCAAGAACTTTGTTCTTCAGCTTTTTGCCTGGGAACATGTTCAGAAAATAAATAGCAGTGGAAACAACTTTACCCCATAAGGATTTTGGCAAATTCTTCTGCTTCAGCATGCATTTCTCCATATCCAATATGGTCTTGTTTCTTATTTCCTCTATGTTGAGGTGTGTAAGGAGCAGTTACCTCATGATCAATATCATGTTCTGCACAGAATTCTTCAAACATCTTTTATGATTATTCGTTACTTCCATCTGTTCGCAGAACCTTGATCTTCTTTTAACTTTGGTTTTCGACAAGTATTTTGAATATCTTAAAGATTGAACATACTCAGTCCTTTTACTTGATCACATAGATCCAGAGATTTCGACTATACTCATTGAAAAATGAGACAAAATACCTATTTTCACCAATGGTATGATCCTCAAATGTGCCACATACATCTGAATGTCCTACTACTTATAGTATGCAAGAGTATCTCATTGGCATAGTCGAAACGAAAGACTTTCTGGATTGCTTTCTGACTAAGCAACCTTCACAGATTTTGTTGGGCATCTCAAGACTTGGTAAACCAATTAATATATCTTGAGTAATAATTTGATTAAGTGATCGGAAGTCAAATGTCCAAACCTTAAATTCTATAACTAATTATGCGTGTGGTCGACAACATTTTTTATACATTGTACTTCAGTCAAACTGATCTTGGTCTTGACGGTTATATCCTTCAACAAAGGATATTTCAAGACCAAATTATTATTAGTGTCAAATAGTTCCAAGGCTCCATATTTCATAATCACTGAGAAACCTTTTTTCGACCAATGTCCAACACTTAGTAGATTGCACTTCATTCCAAGTACATAGATTACATCTTTAATCATAGTTTTTCCTCCATTTCTCCTTTGAATAACTATGTCGCCAGTACCTTCTTCTTACAATGAGCTATTACCAACAAATTTGACCTTACTTTTCTTCGACGAGTCGAAGTCTGCTAACCAAACTTTTTTACCAGTCATGTGATTCGAGCATCTCGGGTCAAGGAGCCAGATCTTGGAGTCGATATGGTCATCTGCAACTACAACCATAACCATCATATCTTCTAAATCATCTTAATCATGGCGTGCAAGGTTTTCTCTTTCCTCATTGCCTTTTGTTTCTCCCTTGTCTTTATTGTATCAACAATTCTTGGCCAAGTGACCCTACTCTTCACAGTTATAGCACTGCACACCTTTTTTTTCTTATTGTATTTCTAATAGGAATTCCCTTCTCCTCTTTTCAAGGATTTAGAAGCCATATCATCAACCTTATGCTTTTGATGGTTCGACTAAGACTTATTGCTCTGAGTCTTGTCTCCTTTGTCTATGAACTTGTCAAAATCACCATGCTTCTTCCAATCCTGAGCCTACATTGTTTGTGTTGAATCTTGAACCCTTTTCCTTTTGACAATTCTTATCTCTTGCGCCTCCAACGAACTAACCAAATCTTCCAGTTTTAGGGTTTTAAGATTGTTGGATTCTTGAATATTTATAATAACGTGATCAAAGTGAGAGGTTAACATTGCATTACCTTCTTAACTATCATCTTATCAGTTAGGGTTTCACCACAACCCTTCTTAAGATGGAAGAGATTTTGAACCTTCGACACATAACCTACAATCTTTTCATATTCTCCTATTTGTAGCAAATCATATTGTCATCGTAAAGTCTGCAATTCGACGACTTTAAATTTCTCACCTCTTTCATAGTACTTGACAAGAATATCGCATGTCTCCTTCGTCGATTCAACATGAGTGATCTTATCGAAATTTGTTGAATCTATCGTCGATTGAATGCAATACGCGACCTTGCATTCTCTCTTCTTCGCCTCCTTGTTCGTGACTTTTTAACCATCAGTTGCATTCTCCGCAAGTTCGGGGACGTCGTTAGTAACCACTTCAAGAGTTTCATGAAAGTCGAACAAGGACTTGATCTGCTTTCTCCATTGATTTCAATCCATGATCCCGAAAACACGGTCACCGACATGTGATTCTTGAAAACACGATCAAGAATCTAATTAAAGCTCTACATACTGATTTGTTAGTGTGTGAGACAAATCTATTGAAGAGAGAAAGAATGAGAGACAATGAAAATAAGGATTGATATTATTTAATTATGACTATACAAACTCAATTACAAAATATGTCTATTTATATACAATTAACTTATATAATCAGTAACAAACCATAAACCTTAATTAACTTTAGATTTGAACTACCCGACTTAAATTATATCATAACAAGTTTAATGAGTAAAGTTATCCTCACATGTTTAAACTTTTAACCGTTGAAAAACTTAAGTAATGTTTGACTCTAAGCTACTTCAAATAAATTGTTTAACATGTATTTTTAGCCACAAGTTAGCATGTATGATTCATTCAAAATTTATTATTTAACGATTTTCAATTTTAAATATTTCTTAATTCGTTTTGTTGAGGCATAAGTATAATGCTTAAAATAAAAAATGCATGTATATGTTAGGTATTGCCATATACATATGTTAACAGGTACTTTTACGATTTTTCTTTTAAGATAATATAGTTCAATAAAATAAATTCCAAAATAACCTAGTTCTAAAAAAAATGTCAATCTAACGTAGTTTTGGTATACATTCGTTCAATGAATTGGCGAATGTGTATAAATTCAGTTTTTGTTTTCCATACTTTCGCCACATGATATGGCGAATGTGTGTTAATGAATTTTTTATTTTTTATTTTAATATTTTGCATGTGTTCGTCAATTGCTATGGCGAATGTGTTAAATTTATTTTCAAAGCCTTCGCCAATTCATTTGGCGAAAGAGTAAGATTTTTTTAAATTTATATAAAGTTTACTCTTGAACCTTAATAGCTTAATAGCTTGTTGCATCCCAGCTTTGAGTCTATTATCACTCAAAGTCTTCAACTTCGTATAATATACGAACTACAAAGCATTGAATCAAACAAATTCCACTCCTGCAACAACATAAGCTTCAGTTCCTCCTAATAAGCAATTCGCGACGAATTCGGCGTCCTAATTTTCATTCCATCCTTAAGAGTAACATAATTAACAGCATCTAAATTACCAAAACTGTTTATACACTGCTCCAACTCCATAACACCATCACTATACCTCTCATCACTCAACCTTTCGTGAACGAATTGATCCAAATAACATAGAAAGCTTTATATAAATTTTCAAAAAAAAACTTACTCTTTCGCCAAATGAATTGGCGAAGGCTTTGAAAATAAATTTAACACATTCGCCATGGCAATTGGCAAACACATGCAAAGTACAAAAAAAAAAATTTATTAACACACATTCGTCATATCAGGTGACAAAAACATGAAAAACAAAAACTGAATTTGTATTTATTCGTCAATTTATTGGACGAATGCATATCAAAACTAAGTTAGATTGATAATTTTTTTTAGAACTAGGTTATTTTGGAATTTATTTTATTAAACTATGTTATTTTAAAAGAAAAAAAAATCTATTTTTACTGCAACTTCGTAAATGTCATATTTAGAATATACTATATAATATTTTATAACTTTTTATATAAATTTTTAACTTTGTATTTGAGAGACAACAAGAGAGTAATTTCATTTTATATATTTGGCCTGCATCCAACTAGCACCAACCGTTAATTTGTTGAGTTAAAAATATAACATATTAACTTTTAACTAAGCAAACCGGCCCCTGAATTTTTGAAGTTTTATTATTTTAATTTTTTTAAAAGATTAATTGTTATGCGTGTAAAAAAAATTTACACCATCAATCATACACATTTATAATCATTATTTTAAATATAATTACAATAAAAATCAAATACAATTTTGGATCTGACGGTACTTTATACTGTCAGTGTATTCTAATTAATTTTACAATTATTTAAATGAATTATTATAAAATAAAATTTAACGATATTTTTTTATAGTAAAAAACAATAGATCAAGTTAAAAATAAAAATATATTATATTTCATCATACAAGTTTAATAATAAATTAATTAATTATATAATAAAATTTTAAATGTTTTACTATGATCTATAAATATTAACTAAAATTTATATATAAAAAATTGAAAGGGTTATTAAAGACTTAAGGATGGACAAAGAATTATTATATGTATTCATACTAAATAAATAATAAAAGCAAAACTTTTAAAAAATCTCATAAGTTCATCGATTCAAATCCGGTAAGACGGTTATAAGGTTCAAACTCACTACTTTAAAGTCGTGAAATTTCAACAAAGTTTTTATTTTAATTGAGGAGTTTAATAGTTAAAGTTACATTTCATAATTTTTTTATGGAGAAAATTACATTCTATTATTTGTTTAATCATGGTGCAGCAAACTTTATATATAATATTTAAAATTAAAAAAAAAATTCAGAATCTGTAAATAAATTTTAGGTTTTATCCTACCAATGGTTACATGTATTTTAAACCAATATTCTATATCATAATTTGTATCTTTTATTAGATGAGGATTAACGATATTATTCATTTAATTTCAAATATAATTCTTGACATTATTAATTTAATGTAATTAACATTTGTAAATATCCATTGGGATGTTCTAGTTCTAGTTACGGTTTAATCATGATCCATTAAAATTAAGGTTAGTTCTAGTTGTGGTTTAATCTCAATCAATTAAAATTAGGGCAAACTGACCTAAAATTTAGTTTGACAGCATGATATTGAATTTAAAATGTAAAATACTTTAACACATACACAATCAAATTATTTTTACAGTTAGAAACTTCACTTTTAGCAACTGAATGAGAGATTGAAAAATTATAAAAATCGATTTGTATAATATTTAATGATCAACTTTTTTCGATTAAAAAAGTGATAGTCTAACACCTTTAGTGATATCTTTAGTTATCAAAACTTAAAGACCAAATTTATAACTATATTAGTGACCAATTTAGTGTTGGTTTTAACAGATTAAAAACACATTAAAAATGATGGTTTTTAATTTATTAAAAACACGTAAAATACAATTAAAATTCTAAGCTTCTCATCTAGTCGAATTTGTTAATATTCGTTTGCAACTAATAAAATTCAATAAATGTAACCGATTAGAATTGTCAACCATTGAATTTAAAAAAGATGCTAGAACGAAGGTGGATGGTGGTTTGGGTATTAAAGATATCGACTTGTTCAATATAAATCCTTATTATCTAAATGGTTGTGGAGGTTTGTTATGGAAGATGATGCGATATGGGTCGGAATACTTGAAAGCATATATGGAGGTGTTACCAAAACTGTGCTAGCAAAAACTTCTAATTGCAAATGCAAGACATATTCTCTCTCGTGGAAAGACATTATGCTCATTCGGGAAGGGTTGGGAGATGATGATTTTGCTGACATGTTATCGCACAAACTTGGCGACAGTAAAAATATTTTGTTCTGGATATCAAATTGGTTCAGAGATAATCCGATACAAGTTTTGTTTCATGATTTATTTGACAAGTCCAATTTGAAACTTGGTTTCGTGCATCAGATGGGATATTGGCAACATGGTTTACGGGGCCTGAAATTTTGATAGTATTGTAATTAATGGATCAATAGAGCTGCAATTATATTTGCAAGAACCTACCTTACTCTTGCGGGATATTTCTCCATTTCAAGATGATATGGATATCATCGTATGCCTTTCGATTCATCTAGGCAATTCTCCGTTAAGTCTCCTTATGCCCAATTGTTACGAGTTCACAATAGAGGTCTTATGGACACTATTCTAAAGGATGCTTTGAGCATTGCGTGGAAAGTTGATGCTCCTACAAAAGAGAAGGTGTTCGTGTGGAGGTTATTACTTGATAGGCTACCAGTGCGACTCAATTTGGTACATTGTGGCATTATCACGATTCCTTATTACGAACGGGTATGTGTGTTTTGTTTCAATTGTGATGTGTCGAAAGATAGATCACAATTCCTTATTACGAACGGGTATGTTTGTGACCATCTATGTTGTTGGATAGATGTGTTGAAAGATAAAGTTGAAATATCAAATGTAATTAGACTTTGGATCATTGTGCGTTGGTGCATTTGGTGGGGAGAAATCAAATTATTTTGAATGACAAAATTGACAATCCGGTACTTGTGGTACAAAGGATAATGCTTTTATCTTGGTGGTGGCTTCTCAAATGGAATAAATACTTTTCTAATTGTAATTATTATGAATGGTGTAAATTCCTTTAGAATTTCTTATATTTCTTATAGTTATAGGTTTTGGTGGATCCTGTTGTTGATTTTTTTTTTTTTTTGCCAATAACTAGGGATTGATTGTATACGGGTTGGAATATCAAATCAGTTTTGCTTATAAAAAAAATGTTAGAATCCTGTGAATAAGTATAATGTTAGTTATTAATTACATGATGAAATTATAGTTAACACTTAGTCTATTTTATAATATTAACCCTAGTTATAGTTAACACTTCGTCTATTTTATTTCCACAAAGTAGTGAGTAATAAATTGGGATAGGTACATGATAATTAAAAACACTAGTCATATTTATATTAATATTAATTTATGTAATAAAAGTAAATTAATTCTTATATGTGACATTAAAAGACAAATTTATATTAATTAGAATTATATATTTATTTTAAGTGTATCATTAATTGTCATAAATAATTTAATAAAAAGATTCAAGAAATAGACAGAAACATTTAAAAGTATTAGTGATTGAATTTTGGTTGCTAAGTTTTTTATTAATTATATAAATGTTTTTTTTTTTGAGATAGAATATTCAATCACAAAATTACAGTTAATTTGATAATTAATTTAATTTTGTAACGGATTTAACAACATTTAAAATTTAAAATTTTGATGGTTAATTTAATTCTATAGTGATAAGAAAATTGGTCACTAATTCATTTATTAAATGCGATTTTTTCTAATAATGTTGATATAAATAATGTTACTGATAGATAGATAGAGAGATTCTTGGACATTCAGAACTATTGATCAAGTAATTAGGGGTGCGTCTTAATTGAGTAGAAACTGTCATAAGTTATTTTTCAACATTAAGTGAGAAATAATGTTTTTGGTTGATTCCGAAAATTTGTCATGTTCTTTTTATTAAGACTTATTCAGTGTTATCTTTGGACTATCTTGTTTTTGCATTATGTTAGACATCTTATATTTGATCAAACAAACCTTCAAAATGTAATAAAATGTTTACATTAGAAAAAAAAAAATTAATCTTTACGACTTATTTAGATAATAAGTCCTAAAGTTTAAATAAAAATATTCTTTTTATAAATGATTAAAAATAAAACATAAAAGTAAATTTAAATTATTTAGAAATGATATAAGTTATTTATATAAATTATCTTAAAACTAAATTTATATTATTAACTAATCTATTTTTATAATAAAAAATAAAAAATAAATTTAAATTATTTATAAATTATATAAATTATTTTTATAAATTATCTTTAAAAAATTATGAAAAAAAATCATAAAAAAATGTTATAGATTATTTTTTTTATATATAATAAATTCTCCAAAAAAAATGTTACAATTTGAATCACATATTTATATTCGCAGCCGTCCACTATCACAACATAACCTCTACAATTCCATTCTCTCACTTTAAAAAATAAGTGATTAAACTAAGCATAGTTTCTCTATAGTATCTTGATGCTTTTTTTATTGCCGACAACATATGAATTAATTATTGTTCATTTGGAGAATTAGTTCTTGTTGACAATAATAGCTTTAAATGAAATATTTTTTTGTTACTGCACTTTGAATTTTAGGTGTTAGTTACACACACTGTATCTAACGGCAAAAGTATCCATTTTGAAGCTTTTCTTTAGGCAACAAGATGATGATAAGAGATCACTTCATTCATTGATGTTAACGCAAATCTAAAATGACAATGATATTAGAAGTTGTCATGAAGATTAAAAATTAACGGAATTTATTATGTAGGAATTAGTCCACAGTGTTCAATATTTTATCACAAATTATTTAACAATAGTGATACAAAAAGTTTATGTATCACAAAATACTAATAACTCATAATCTTGGATCGAATCAAAAGTTCTGATATAATTTGTTGGAAAAACCTACATTTAGAAAATAAAATACTTAAGGATATAATGTGAAAATTTTAAAATTAGAGGAAAAAACCATGATCGTTATCAAATGACAATTAAGGAATGACATCTTTGTGAGAACAAAAGGGTTTTCAAGAAAGAAGATAGATGGAGAAGAGAGAAAAGAGAAAAAAACTATAAAACTGTCTTTTATATAGGCAACAAAAACTCATACCCAAAATTTACAATCCAAGTCTAAAACATACAGTCTACAAGTTACATTTGACATAACAACTATATGTTGTATTCGACACTATTGAATGCACTTGACTTTTGTTACTTCGACTCGCTAATTCGACACAGTCGAATGCTAGCTTTATACGAAAACTGTGAATTACAACTAACACACTACCTAATTCATGTTTTCGAGACTTTTCATCCTAATGTTTTTCTTCAACTTGTCGAATCTGACTTTCTTCAAGGGTTTGGTGAGTATATATCAACTAGTTGTCATTCTGTATTGCAATGCTCAAGTTCAAGTTTTCCTTTGTTAACTTGATCCCTCGGAAAATTGTATCTCTCCTCTATGTGTTTACTTCGATCATGACACACTAGATGATTCACCAGGTCGATAGCTGACTTGTTGTCGATAAACAACTTCATTTTCCTAGGTTCCATTATCTTGAGCTCTTCAAGCAACATCTTTATCCATGTTGCTTGACATGCTGCAAATGATGCAGCCACGTACTCCAGTTCATAAGACGACAAAGTTACAATTCTTTGCTTCCTTGAGCTCCAAGAGATTGGGGCGCCTTTGATCATGAATATGTATTCTCTTCTTCTGCCTTGGCATTAGTACATCATGATCAATCATATATTTTATGTATCTAAACACTCTCTTGACTGTTGTTAGAAGACATTCTTGGGGTTTCTTCATGAATCTGCTCAACTGCCCGACACTTTGACAGATATATGGTCTGACGCTACAAAGATACCTCTAGAATCCAATGATTTTTTGTACAATATTGCACTCACAAACTCATCATTTGTCTCCTTCCTCAACATTGTTCCGATTTCTAATGGCATATCAGTTGCATTACAGTTGCTCATCTTGAACCTCTTCAAGATATCTTAGGCATACTTCTTATGGTGCATGAACACTCCTTCACCTCTGTCTTTGAACTTTATCCCTAAGAAATATGAAAAAATCCCTAGGTCCGACATTTCAAACTCATGCATCAACTTCAACTTGACTCTTCTTATTTTTGCTTCATCTACACTTGTAATCAACAAGTCATCTACATACATGCATACGATGATTTGATTGACCATGTCTACATCATTGACATACATTACATGTTCAGAGTCACGCTTTGTGAAACTTGCTTCGATCAGGAAGCTATTTATTTTATTCCAAACTCTTAGAGTTTGATTAAAACCATAGAGAGTCTTCCTCAATATGTATATCTTCGACTCCTGCCCTTGATTTCGAATCCTAGTGGTTGATTGACATAAAATTATTCTTCCAGAAATCCATTTTAAAATGTTGATTTTACATCCAACTGATGTATCTTCCACCCATTGTATGTTTTCGTCGACACAACAATTTTGATTGTCTTCAGCCTTGCAATAGGTGCATATATTTCGTCAAAATCAATACCATGTTTTTACAGAAAACCTCTAACCACTAGTTTTTCCTTATGCTTGGAAATTTCATTGTTTGGCCTTCGTTTCAGCTTGTAAACCCACTTCAGATCAATTGACTTCTTGATTAAATCTTCGACAAGCTCCTAAGTCTTGTTCTTCTTGATTTCCATGAGTTCTTCTTTCATGGCTGCTAACCAATTCGAATCATTCATGGCTTGATCCAAAGTGATTGGTTATGCTTCAACCATCATCATCACTTCTTCTATTAATTCACCATATGCTTCGACTGCTTGATCTGGAAATCTCTCATATCAAGCTAGCCTTGTCGACTCTAGTCAATATCCTAACATTTTGTTCATGTGGTTCTTCGTTTCAATTGGTTGGTACCTCATTTTGTTGGTTTTCTTCACACATAATTGTAACTGTATCTGAATCCTGTCGAACTGACCCATGACTCCAATCCCACCCTTTTCTTTCATCCAATATAACATCTCGAGTGATCACAAATTTATCATCATTTGGTGAATACAACTAGTATGCATTAGTCAGATGATATCATATGAGTATTATAGCCTAAATCCAATCATCTAGTTTCTTCCTCAATTGTTCAAGTACATGCCTGAAGCACTTTGATCAAACACTCTAAGATGACTAACATTCGGTGTCACACATGTCCAAGCCTCATAAGAAGTCCTCCCTACCATTTTCTTGGTTGGACATATGTTTAGAATGTACTCCCTCCATTCCTATTTATAAGCAAATTTTGACTTTTTAGGTTTATTGAATAAATGATGTATTTGGAATACATATAGGTTAGATACATCAATTATTCAATGAACCTTAAAATTTAAAATTTTACTTATAAATAGGAATGGAGGGAGTATATTATTGTCGAAGTTGTTTTATCCTAAAATCTCTTTGGCATATCTTTAGCTTGCAACATGCTCAGTCATGTTCAGTATACTTTGATTTTCCCCCTCAGCTATGCCATTATGCTAAGGTGTATATGGTGCAATGACCTCATGCTCTACGCCTCCTTATTGCAAACTCTAGCAATTTCTCGAGAAGTGTATTCACCACCACCATCAATTCTCAGTTTCTTCAATTTGCACCCACTTTGTTTCTCAACGTGAAATTTGAACTTCTTAAATTGTGTGAATACCTAAATCTTCCTTTTGTAAACACCCCAAATTTGCCCTCACCCATTCACACATGGCTTGTGATCATCTCTTATGCATATACACCATCATATCATCTCATAGTACATTTTTGATTCACTGCATAGCTTCTAAGTCATCTGCACTTAGGGTTTGTGATCTGAGCAATCCCAAAGCTTCTTGAGCCATTCCAAAGGCCACCAATCAACTCAAAGAGGTCCATGTGTGTACTTGTATCATGTTACATTCTCACAGAGTCAAAGATGCAGAGGAATCACAAGAACTAGGGTTTGAGTGGATGCAGAGCCAGGATGAACTGCAGTTGACTGAAAATTAGGGTTTTGTTTTCAGAGGCCATAACTCCAAATTTTTTGGTCATTCTTGTTTCCATTGATCTCTACATGGTATAGGGAGTGTGCATATCAATTTTCATGAAGAAATTCCATGGGGAAGTCATCTGATCAAGAGTTGACTTTTCAGACAAGTCAGTGCAAAATCAGGGCATCTGAGGCCCCCAATGACCCAACCAATGGGTGATCTTCATCATTTTGAGTGTATATGATCTTTATTTGATCATGGAAGAAGGTTGAAGTTCATAAAAATCAAGAATTTGGAGTTTTTGCAAATGTTGACTTTTTGGGCATAGTTGACTTTTCAAGAATGCACCATTTTAGGTCAATTCTCAAGCCTTGATTCATGATCCAAAAAGGCTTCAAATGAAAAAAC
Source organism: Lathyrus aphaca (assembly GCA_963966055.1). NCBI lineage: Eukaryota > Viridiplantae > Streptophyta > Magnoliopsida > Fabales > Fabaceae > Lathyrus > Lathyrus aphaca. The sequence goes on along the minus strand of OZ014520.1, from coordinate 149,745,817 downwards.
TTTGGTCATGAAAGTTGTAGATCTCATCTTTCCCTTTTCAAAAAGTACAAGAACATGATCAAATTCTTCTTGGATCAAAAGTTATGACCATGCAAAGTTGCCAAAAATCACTTATTTTCAAGTTATGCACCAAGTGGAAATTTTGCAAAGTCTTGGATCAAAACACATTGCAGCCTCTAGTTCATCTCAAATCAACATGTAAACATTCTCTAAGTTACAAAAATCAGATTTGAACTAAGTTTGCCCTTGGTTTCATGATTGGTTATGCAAAGGATCACATGTGAAACATAAGCCAACCAACTTGCAAAACACTCATGATCACTTCCTACAACTTGGTGCATTGGCTGCTGAGCTTTGCTAGGCCTCTCCCTCACCTTTGCTGCGCCAGCCATGCCTTGTACTTGCCTAGACCTTGCCCATGCCCTATCTTACACAAAGTTGACCTTTTATGCAAAAGCAAACTTACCTATCACAGCTGCACAAGTCACATCCTCTGGCCACTTGGATTAAAATATGTTATCAATTTGCAAGCTAAAGACATCAAGGACCAAGGCTGAAAGACAACCATTCAACACTTTTCACAAAAACCTTCCACATTGCAACTTGCTTCGAATCTGCTTAGACAGCCATCAAACACCCAAGCAACCTTCATCAATCATCTCACCACACTCCATAGGCCACCCAGCACCCAAAGCACAAGCCTAAAACAGCCAAGAAATCCCACTGCCATTTCTTACTTCAGTTTGCAAAAACTTTCGAATCTTCCATCCTAGCTCACAAACACACAAACCAATACCACAAATCTTCTCTACACACTGCATAGACCTCAAACAACCCATCACCATGACCTGAGAGTGCCTGAAACTCCATTGCCATTGTTGAGCAAGCTTGAGCAGAAGCTGTCGAATCTCCCTATCCAGCCAGCATAAATTGTTTTTGAGCATTCAAACATCATCTGGGGGCCAAGAGGAGCAGCTTGCACTGAGGGAAGTGGCCAGAAAGATCCAAAACTGAAAGCTCCAAATCTCAGGTAGCTCGAAAATAATTTTTCCAGAAATCATTTTTCTTGTTACAAACTTGTTCTTCATGCTCTCCTGATCATTCTGATGTCTTTAGTTTTTGAAATGGTTGTGATTTGAGCATTTAATTTGTGTTTGAAGCTTACGAACCCTAGATTTTCTTTCTTTCGATTCAGCTTATTTAGGTAGAATAAATTTGTTTTAGGTTAGGGGTTTGATTCGTGAGAGGATAAGAATCATTTACATGTTCTTGGTTTTCATTTTTGGTACGTATTGAGAGATTTTGAGATTTTCAGGTGAGCTTCTGGCCGGAGAAGACGACCGGAAGTCTTCTCCGGCCACCTGAGAGTGATTTGCCCTAATTACAGTCATTAACTTTAGTTTGAATGCTGAGCGTAGATGAGCGTTGAATGTTTGACTTCCCTCCAGTTTCGATGGCCCAGATGCGTTTGATTAACCCTAATCCACGTGTTAGGTCTAATTAATCCATAATTAATTTAATTAAGTCTGAAGCAATCCTGGCCCTCCACTAGCGCGCGCAGTCAACATGTTTGAATCCAGGAGCAATCTCATCCATTCAATCTGATTACTTCTCATTTTATTTGTTTTATTTCATTTTATTTCATTTAAACTTGCATAATTTATTTAAAATAGTTAAAAAATCATAAAAATTATGAAACTTTTTCCTTAAAGTTTTATTAATTTTTATGACACAAAAATATTTTTATTTTATTTTTTATCATTAAAAAAGTATTTTTAAATATTTAAAAGATTATTTTTAATTGATTAATGGGAATTAATTAATTAAAAATACTTTTAGGTATTTAAAAATTACAAAAAAAATTCATGAAATGTTCTAAGACATTTAGAAACATTGTCCAACCTTCAAACCAAATTTCTTTTTTGATCTTGATGCATTTTAAGAATTTTTCATGGAATTAAATCATATTTTGTGCATTATTTTGATCATATGTTTGAAAATTCATTTCTGCCTATTGGTGAAGGTTGAGACATTGATTCTTCTTGCATTGTTTTCCATTTGACATGTATTTTCAAGGATAAAAAGGCCATGATTTGATCTTGCATTTTCTAATTGATTGGCATTTGTTTTGATAAGAACCCTTAAAAACCCTAAAAGCTTGCAAAATTCATAACTTGAGTTTGGTTGAGAGTTGAGAGCTCCCCTTTGGGCAGTGGTTCATCATAGGCCTAGGGTTTCTTTGGGTGCCATTTTCCATTTTTACTTTAGGGTTTTGCTTCTGTTTTTGGTTTGTGTTTGATGTTTGATCCATAAACCCTAATTTGGGCTTCCATTTGCATCCTTCTTGCATTCCCTTGCATAACATGACTTGTCTTGGCATTTTGTGCATTCTTGTGATTCATTTGACATCTTAAGACATGTATAAAGCATCATTGATCATTGCATTACATATTTGCCATGTCATTTGTCTTGTATGATTCATAACTTTTCATGCTTGTTCATGCTCCTTAACTTGCATCATTTGCATTCATGGTCTTGTATGAATATCTCCATGCCTTGTCTCATGTTTGCAGCATCTCATAGCATCATTATCATCATCAACATGCTTCTGGTTTTGCTTGGTCCCATGTCATTTCATCTCATCTTGCATTGCATTGCTTTTCTTTCTAACATTTCAGGTGGTAAGTAAACTTGAGAAGTGAATTTGCCTTCACTTCTCATACCTTTTCTTTTCATCTCTCTTGCATCCATTGCTGCATTTTTGTTTGTGTATGAGTTTGAGCTTGCTCATTCTTGTTCCTCCCACTTTCTTTCTTCAAGTGACTTGACTTCTTGAATGAAGCAAGTCACTTTGCTTCTCTTGATCTTGTTCATCTGCTTCCTGGTGGCTTCCTTTGAAGATTGTTCTTGCAAACCTCACAAACTCTAGGGACAACCAAGCATGATAATGAATTAGGGTTTTGATTAGTTCCCCTTCATAGTTTTTACCTTTGTGTCTCTCTTTGAGTCTTCACTTCTCACCTCATAATCAGAGACTAAACCCTAAAGGTTTTAAGACTTTGTGATTAAGCTTATGCCTGCATCCTTCTCTTAGGATGGAGTGTATAACTTTAATCCTAAGCATTAAACCCTTAAGTTGTTTAAATCTCTTAATCAATTCATTTAATAAGTATCAAGACATCACACTTGTAACTTGGGCCTTGCATTAGGGTTCTAATTCTTCCTTAAGTGGTTAAGAAGGACTAACCCTAGAGTTAATGGACAAGTCCCCCTCAAGTTGTCTTACAAACCTTAAAAATCACTTCATCATCATACCATTAAATAAAATTCACTTAATCAAAGGCTTGTTATGTCATGAGTTTAATCCCTAATCATGGATTAAGTTGAGGAGCTTTCCTCAGCTTAAACATTCTCATCTATTATCCTTCTATTAGGATGGTGTAATGAGTCTGTTTAATCCCTGATTATGGCTTAACCTCATTACTCAACACTAAACAAAAACACCAAAAACATCTAAATAATCACAAGTAGGTTAATGATCTTAATCCTGCATCAAAGGTGATTAAGTGTGAGAAGCTGACTTCACACTTAAGGTATTCTTATTATCCCTAATCAGAGGGAAGATGTGATGAGTTTACTAACCCATTGGTTTAGGCTTAAGCTCATTGACTTATGACAAATCTCCAAAAGCAATAAAAGACTGAAAACTCAAAAACAAACAATAATCGTCTCCTCCGGGATTCTTTTCTCATCTCATTCACTCACAAACGAGAGCTCGCTTCTTCCGTCTAATGCAAGACAGTTTGCATCTGTGCCAGACAGATCATACACTTGAGCATAGGCAAGCAAGCAGTTCACAAGTCAATTCACCTTTCAGTCTCTTTGGGTCGAACTACGGTGTTCTGACTTCCTCATTGCACGAGAGGATACGTAGGCATAACTTAACAGTTATCGAACAAAAGTCTCTGTATATTCCCCCTCTTTCCAGCATCATTCTCTTAGCCTCATGATCATGAACATACTCTTTCCTTACACTGACACTTTCATATTTCATATCACTCATACACTTTACACTGACACCTGTACATTCTTTTCCAGCTATTTCACACACAAATTGCACTGACACTACCCCTTTATAACACAAATCTTTTAAGCGTGGATCCCGTCGAGTACGGCGGACAATCTGGGTGCTAATACCTTCCCAGGTTGTAACCAACCCCCTTTCTCAGTCTCTCTGGTTCGCAACCGTCTTATCCATCTTTTTCTTAGGTTTATGCAGCATTACCTTTCCTCCGGGATAAAAATGCCTAGCTGGCGACTCTTTTCATTCTCCAGTGAGTTCACGGCTGTGTGTTCTCATTGTCCCTTTCGCCGACCGTTCGCGTCTGTACCTTCATCTGACCCGGTTTCATTTGTCGGGAGCGACAGCTTGGCGACTCTGCTGGGGAAACCTTATACTGCAACCAGGGCTTCTGGTTCTTTTTGTGGGTTCCTCCTAGCGCTTGTTTGATTTGTGTTTACTGGGGTGTTATGTGCTTGTATGTGCTTGTATTTATTTTTGTTTATTGCTTTATGTACAGTTGATTTATTGCTTTCTTTATAGCTTTATATTTTCATACTGTCATACTGTGCTGGCTGGATCTGGTTTTTCTTTGGTGGGTGGGTGTTCCATTGAGAGTTAAGGTCCTATACCTGGGACCTGAGTGACACCTAGGCTAGAGTGAATCATATTCTTTCCCATTCCATTTCGGTCTGGTGCGGGAATATGAAACACGGTTCAGATATGGGTTTCTTCTTGAGAACTCTGTGTTGCAGATTTCCTGCAATGCTAGGGCTATCTGGGAAGCCTGCTAAGTCTGGATGACCTTTTAGTACTGACCTTCAGAAACTGAGGTGAATTAGAGGAGGAATTGTTATGGTTATTGTAAACACTGTACCCCCGGGTTAGAAGTGTTTACACTTCTCATAACTGATCCAAGTCTGAGGATCCTTGTTCTAGATCATCACCTGTGAGGGGGTTGGGCTGTTTACAGGTTTGCAGGTACCTTGACCTCAGAATACCCTGTTACTTTGACTTTGTTAAGAATGCTCCATGTTGGATAGTTCTTGTGATTCTAAACCCTGGACATGTGGCTCTTTATTTGAGTCCCCCCACCTTGGTTACCGGATTTATAGACCTCCATCTGGAATTCTTGGACACACATGGATCTATATCAAGGCAGTTAATCAGATCCAGCTCAGTCACAAACCCTTGCATTTCATTTGCATACATACTCATTGCATCATATTAACATGTGCTTATTTGTGTTTCAGGGTATCCACTCTCATCTCTGGTTTTGGTTTTGACCCCATCTGCAGTTTTGACCTATCTCCACCAGCACTTGCATCAGTTTGTCAGCCATATACTTCAGCTACTTGCACTAGCCAGCCAGTGGCCCACTCCTCAGCATCTTCATCAGCACTTATCCTACTCAGTCTTCAGCATCATGGCTCCAAAGAAAAGCAACATCACCTATCATTTCTTCCAACCAGACTTGTCAGACATCAGGAGGATCCAAACCCTGATCACTCCAGATCACATACCCTTGTTCAGGGAGAGTTATGGAGATATACTGGACATGGTTATGGATCTGGACCCTTCACAGAGGAGCCTCATCCACACCTGCATTCAGTTTTATGATCCTCCATTGAGATGTTTCACCTTTCAAGACTTTCAGTTGGGGCCTCTTTTAGAAGAATACTCATCTTTGATTGGTTTGCCTATCAGGAGAGAAATCCCTTTCAATCCTGAGATGAGTTTCCCAAGCAATGGAGAGATAGCAAAAGCTTTGCACCTGGAGCCTGTTTTGATTGAACAACACATGACCTCTAAAGCTGGGATCCCTGGTTTTCATCTTGACTTCCTGATTTCTCAAGCTAGTCTGAAGGCTTCCCTGGGGGAGTGGAGAGCTGTTTGTGCTCTGTTGGCCTTAAGTGTATATGGAATTGTGCTGTTTGCAGATGAGCCTCGATTCATCAGCAAGAATGCAATCCACTTGTTCATCCTGAAGAACCCTGTGCCAACTTTACTGGGTGATCTCTATTACTCAGTCCATCAGAGAAATGAGAAGCAGAGGGGAAGATTAGTGAGGATTTGTGCTCCATTATTCCATGCTTGGCTTCTCAGGCATCTACCCAGGACAGATGCATTTCTAAATCCTCATCAGCAAAGCAACTGGGCTAAGAGGCTCACTACTCTCACTTCAGCAGATATCAGATGGTGTACTCAGAGCACCAAGGGCAGAGATATAATCACAAGCTGTGGGCACTTTCCCAATGTGCCTTTGATAGGAGTTAAGGGAAGTATCAACTACAACCCTCTGCTGTTCAGAAGGCAATTAGGCTATGCACTGGTCCATACTCCCAGGGAACAAGATTTGGTTGAGACCCTCTACTGTGAGAACAAAATTAGTTTGGCTGTTGTTAGGCAGGCTGCTTGGGCCTGGGATCATGTTCAAACCAAGGGGATCACCATTCTGGGGAAGTGCAATAATGTGGCATCAGTCCAATATTATGAGTGGTCCCATGCTAGGGCCCAATTCTCTGGAATGCCCTTTACCATAGAAGACATGCCTGAGTCATCTTCAGCACCACCCCCTGCCACTATCAGTTTGGAGGAGTTTGAGAGCTTGAAGGAAAGAAATGAGAAGTTAACCCAGGCTTTGCAGAAGACCCTCCGGGAAAGGAGTGAAGGTGTGAGGGAAATTGAGAGATTGGAGAAATTGAGAGTGGAACACTTGACTAAGATTGAGAAGTCTGGAGATTATATCAACAAGTCTAAAGCTGGTGAACAGATTCTGAAGAATGCTTGTAAAGAAGCCCAGTTCCAGAGAGCAAGAACAGACTTGTACCTGAAGGAGAGTCAGGCCAGGTGGGTCCGGATCACTGAGGCCCGTACCCTAGAAGACAAGAGAGCTCAAGACAAGATGGAGCAGATGGAAAAAGCCCTGGCAGCAGCCCAGGAGGAGATATCAGAGCTGAAAATCAAAGCAGGAGTGAAGAGGTCTAAAGACCAAAGTCAAAACAAGAAGTTGACTGCAGCTGTTGCAACAAGAAACCTTCTCATCAGAAGTCTTACGGAGCATCCGGCTGATCCTGTGACCGAAGCACTTCTCAAGGAAGTTCGTGAGGATGAGTTTGGCCTTGGAGTTTGATCATTTGCTTGTTGTTGTTCCTTTTCCATGTACTTTTGCTTTTTGTGATGCATTTTGGCCCCTTTGAGGGTTTGTGTTGTAAAATGAACAAATTGTATTATTTCACTTTTGTAATATATCTGTGTTGGTTTCTATCTGGGTTCACATCAAAAGCAACTTCAACAGCATCATCTTCAAGGGTCTGGAAGGGTCAAAACTGAAGGCCAAACCGGATACCTTGATAGCAAATAAGCATAACTGCATTGCATGCTAACCCTTTTGTTTGTTTTGTAGGTTTTTGTTTTGTTGTTGCTAACCTCTGTTGTGAATCTCAGGAAGTATTGCTCGCCGCCGGGTATTTCCTCTCAACAGGCCTCACAGGTACCCAACTAGAAACAACCTTCCGGGAATCCAGATGGATCAGATGCAACAAGACCTTACGGAGGTCAGAAACCAGATGGCCAACGAAAGGTTGGAGATGAGAACTCAGATAACACAATTCATGGAAGTGATGAACAACTTAGCTCAAAGCCAGGAGAGGCTCAGAGTTTTGGTAGAAGGAAGGAATCAAGAGGAGCCCCATGTGGGAACTGCTGGCACAAGTAACAACGAGAGGGTCCAACCTCATGTCAATCCCCCAGTTTTTGGACCCCATCTCCATCCAGAGGCTAACATCCCAGTCAACATTCAAGGGACAGCCACAGCAGCCAGAGTACTTCAAGAAGACCCTCAGGAGGACCAGTATACAGTAATGGGTGCCGGAGAGGAAACTTATGATAGACGATTGGAAGAAATAGCTGAGAAGTTGAGATCACTGGAGTCTCAAAATTCTTTGGGCTTCGACGTCATGGACATGGGTTTGGTAGAAGGGGTCAGGATCCCCCATAAGTTCAAACCTCCTTGTTTCGAAAAGTATAATGGGACTTCATGCCCCCGGACTCATTTGCAATCATTTCTGGGAAGGCTGAAGGCCTATACAATGGATGAGAAATTGTGGATGTTCTATTTCGAAGATAGCTTGACTGGAGCATCAAGAGAATGGTACTCTCACTTGACAAGGGCAACTATCAGATGCTGGAAGGACCTGGCAGAAGCCTTCATCAGACAGTATCAGTATAATCTAGATATGGCACCCAACAGGACCCTCCTAATGGGAATGTCACAGTCTTCGAGGGAGAGTTTCCGAGAGTATGCCCAAAGGTGGAGGCAACTTGCTGCTGCTGTCCAACCACCAATGTCTGAGAGAGAGATGGCAGACATGTTTATGAACACTCTCCAGGGAACGTATATTGACAGGTTGGCTGCTTTCTCTTCCACTAGCTTTGCGGATGTTGTTATAGCTGGGGAGAGAATTGAAAGCCTGTTAAAGATGGGAAAGATCTCAGACAACGGTGCAAGCTCGTCCAGTAGTACAAGAAAGCCTTTTGCAGGCCCGAGAAGAACTGGCGAGACCAATGCCATTCACACCAACAGGGGTAGGCCCCAATATGCTCAGAGGTCAATAGCAGCAGTCACTATCCCTGCTCCAGCTCATCCTCAGCCAATCTATCAACCTCCTCAACAAAACTTCCAACAACAACCTCAGTATCATCAGCAGAATCAATACCCTCCAAGAAACTACAACAACAACAACTCCAGCAACAACAATCAACAAAGGCCATTCCAACAGAGGCCACCTCAAGCTAACAGAGTGATCGACCCAATTCCAATGCCGTATGCTGCTCTGCTGCCACAGCTTCTGAAACTCAACCTGGTTGAGCTAAGAACGTTGGCACCTCCGGATCCCAACAGTTTACCAAGAAACTATGACTCCAATGCTAGGTGTGCTTTCCATTCAAACGCGCCTGGCCACAGTACAGAAAAATGCAGGGCTCTGCATATGAAGGTACAAAACTTGGTAGACTCCAAGGCTCTGAATTTTGCACCTCCGCCCAATGTCAACAAAAACCCAATGCCAAACCATGGTGGTCCTCGAATTAACGCAATTGAAGAAGACACACCGTCTTGTTTCATAACTAGTGTGGATCAGATCAGGACGCCATTGGTGGAAATCAAAGCTCAACTCCGTGAAAACAATATATTTCCGGGGTGTGAACTAGGGTGCCCCTACTGCAATATTTCTTGGAATGGGTGTGAAGACTTGAGGAATGGCATTGACAGCCTTATTAAGAGTGGCCTCCTACAGATCACTACATCATTTCCGGCAAATCCTACAACTTCATAAACAACGGTTTCAGACCCTCCTACAACTGCAGTAACAATTGTTTCCGATAATTCATCAGCAGCATCAGCAAGTACTTCATCTGTCCTACCAAATGATCGGTTTTCAACAGTTTCTCCTGCTACCACATCAGCTTCATTCCATTTCGACTCTCCATCAACAACAGCAACAGTCCTTCCAACGGAACCTCCTACAACACCAGCAAACAATCATGAAGATGTCTCCACAGTTACCATATTCTACGATCCAGAAAATAACTCCGCCTACCATTCAGACGGTGCTGCTCCCACTAGAGCACCAGTCACAATCTTTTATGATCCACAAACAATAACAGTCCCTTCAGCAGCAGCAATCAGTCCAGTTACCGTCACGGTGCCTGGACCTGTACCATATGAAAGCGATAGGGCCATCCCTTGGCACTATGGCTCTGACTTGTATTGCGAAGGAAAAAGAATCACTCTTGAAACATCAGCACCTGCGCCACAAGTAGATAATGTGGGAGGAGGCGGAGGCTTCACCCGAAGCGGACGTCTCTTTGCTTCACAAGTTCAAAGACCTACTGCCGAAGCAGAAGCTGCTGCCAAGGCAAAGGGTAAAGGCCCGGTGCAGGAAGATCCAACTGCCAAAGAAGCCCTGAAGACTCCATTTGATCAGGAAGTTGATGAGTTTATGCGGATCATCAAAAAGAGTGATTATAAAATTGTGGATCAGCTTCATCAGACGCCATCCAAAATCTCCATCCTCTCACTGCTTATGTGCTCCGAAGCCCATCGGAATGCACTACTTAAAGTCCTGCATGCAGCTTACGTGCCTGAGGAGATTACTGTCAACCAATTGGAAACCGTGGTTGGTAATGTTACTGCTAGCAATGGGCTAGGGTTTACCAATTCTGACCTGACAGTGGATGGCCGCAACCACAACAAAGCCTTGCACATAACCATGGAATGCAAAGGAGCTGTCCTTTCTCATGTGCTGGTGGACACAGGTTCTTCCCTGAATGTTTTACCAAAGAAGGCTCTGGTGAAGCTTGAATATGATGGATTGGCATTGAGACCCAGCAACCTGGTAGTAAGAGCCTTTGATGGTTCTAAGAGATCGGTTCTGGGAGAGATTGAGCTGCCTGTGACAATTGGCCCACAGACCTTTAAAACTATCTTTTATGTGATGGACATTCAGCCCGCCTACAGCTGTTTGTTGGGTAGACCCTGGATTCACGCCGCCGGCGCAATAACGTCTACCCTTCACCAAAAGTTAAAATTTGAGTGGGAAGGCCAAGTTGTCACAATCTGTGGAGAGGAGGACATTTTTGTCAGCCACCTGGCAACCTATAAGTACATTGAAATGGATGGAGAGATCCATGAAACAATGAGCCAGGGGTTTGAAGCTTTGAATGTGAATGAAGCATCTGCTGTGTCAGGGATCTCCATGTCGTCTTACCAACAAGCCCGGAAGGTTGTTGAAGAAGGAACTGCCCTAGGCTGGGGCAAGGTATTAGCTGTGGAGGAGAAGAAGGACAAATTTGGGTTGGGTTACAGACCAACTCAACATCAAGCAAAGGCTGCTGCAGAGCCTGGTTTTGTCAGTGGGGGGATGCTTACCCCCGATGCTATCAACTGTCTGGAAGACGAGCTGGAAGAGGAGCGCAATCTGGAGAATTGGATTCGTCCAAAGACCCCGGGGAGCAGTGTCTCGAACTGGTCTTCCCAGGAAATTATAAGTGTTACTCGAGCAGAGTAATTATTATTTCCTGTATTTTTATATAGCATGCATCCAAGTCTTGCATCTTGCCCAAGATGACAAGACTCATTTTGTAACCAGGGCCATCTGTACTTTTGTGCAAACAAGATTAAATTAATGAAATATCAGACATCTTTTTGCAAACAAGTCTTTTTCTTTTCTGCTCACTGTTTTTCCATTTTTCTTTTTGTACAAAAATAAATGGCGGTGTTTTCAAAATGATAACTTCATTTCACTTTTTTCTAAAGCAAGATTAAAATCAATCACTAAAATGAACAAACTTAACCCTTGCAGAGAGTGCCTTCCAGACAGCACCGACAACAGCACGGCTATGACATCGTATGACTTTGACAATCCAATCAATCAAGCTGATGAAGGGGTTGATGAAGAATATGAGCTTCCTGAAGAGCTAGCCAGGTTGTTGAGACAAGAGGAAAAGGTTATTACTCCTCACCAGGAGGAGATTGAAGTGATTAATCTTGGTACAGAGGAAAACGTGAAAGAAGTTAGAATCGGGGCCTGCCTGCAGGATTCAGTGAAGAGACAACTGATAGATCTGCTTCAAGAGTATGTTGATGTGTTCGCTTGGTCGTATCAAGATATGCCAGGGTTGGATACCGATATAGTTGTGCACAAGCTGCCTTTGAGGGAAGAATGCCCACCAGTGAAACAAAAGCTACGCCGAACTCGCCCAGACATGGCTATGAAAATCAAGGAAGAGGTGCAAAAGCAATGGGACGCCGGGTTCCTTGCTGTGACTAGCTACCCGCCGTGGGTTGCTAATATAGTACCTGTGCCTAAGAAGGACGGCAAAGTAAGAATGTGTGTTGATTACCGGGATCTGAACAGAGCCAGCCCGAAAGATGATTTCCCTCTACCTCACATCGATGTATTGGTGGATAATACGGCTCAGTTCTCGGTATTTTCCTTCATGGATGGATTTTCAGGATACAATCAGATTAAAATGTCACCTGAAGACATGGAGAAGACAACATTCATCACACCCTGGGGCACGTTCTGTTACAAAGTGATGCCATTCGGACTGAAGAATGCTGGCGCAACATATCAACGGGCTATGGTGACACTGTTCCACGATATGATCCACAAAGAAATAGAATGTTATGTGGATGATATGATCGCCAAGTCCCTTACAGAGGAAGATCACCTGGTGAATCTGTTGAAATTGTTCAAGCGTCTGAGGAAGTATCAATTGAAGCTGAACCCCAACAAATGCACATTCGGGGTGCGATCCGGTAAGCTGCTGGGCTTTATTGTAAGCGAGAAAGGGATTGAAGTTGACCCAGATAAAGTCAAAGCCATCCAAGGGATGCCTGCACCAAAAACTGAGAAAGAAGTTCGAGGGTTCTTAGGTCGATTGAACTACATCTCACGGTTCATATCTCATCTCACAGCAACCTGTGAGCCCTTGTTCAAGCTATTAAGAAAGGAACAAACGGTCAGGTGGAATGAAGATTGCCAGAAGGCTTTTGACAAGATCAAGGAGTATTTACAAGAACCTCCAATCCTTATGCCTCCAGTTGAAGGAAGACCTCTGATTATGTACTTGACAGTATTAGAAGAGTCGATGGGGTGTGTGCTGGGCCAGCATGACGAGTCTGGTCGAAAAGAGTATGCAATATACTACCTAAGCAAAAAGTTTACCGACTGTGAACAGCGTTATTCACTGCTCGAGAAAACTTGCTGTGCTTTAGCGTGGGCTGCTCGCCGACTGAGACAGTATATGTTGACCCACACTACCTTATTAATCTCAAAAATGGATCCAGTTAAGTACATTTTCGAGAAGCCAGCTCTTACCGGACGGGTTGCAAGATGGCAGATGATTCTCACAGAATACGACATACAGTACACATCTCAGAAAGCCATCAAGGGCAGTGTACTATCTGAATATCTGGCTGAGCAACCTATTGATGACTACCAGCCTATGAGGTTTGACTTCCCTGATGAAGACATCATGTTCATTAAAGCAAAAGATCACGAAGAGCCTATTCATACTGAAGGGCCTGACCCAGAAGAAGAATGGACTATGATGTTTGATGGGGCTGTTAACATGAATGGCCGTGGTGTTGGTGCAGTACTCATTACACCTAAAGGAGTTCACATGCCTTTCTCGGCAAAACTCACTTTCAACTGCACTAACAACGAAGCTGAATACGAAGCTTGCATTATGGGTCTTGAGGAAGCCATTGACCTCAGGATCAAGACATTGACCGTATTCGGAGATTCAGCTTTGGTAGTCAATCAAACCAACGGGAAATGGTACACCCACCAGGATCGTCTGATACCTTACAGGGATTATACAAGGAGGTTACTGACTTTCTTCACAACAGTCAAGCTTGAGTATATCCCACGGGACGAGAATCAGTTTGCAGATGCTCTTGCTACCATTGCATCCATGATCAAAGTTCAAACGGCTAACTTTGTACCTCAGATTTCAGTGTCAAGACTTGATAAACCAGCATATGTATTTGCAGCAGATGTTGTAAGAGATGATAAGCCTTGGTACCATGACATCAAGTGCTTCTTGGAGGATCAAGCATACCCACCTGGGGCATCTTCCAATGATAAGAAGACTTTAAGAAGGCTTGCTGGGAGTTTCTTTCTGAATACTGATGGATCTTTATACAAGAGGAACTTTGACATGGTACTCCTCAGATGTGTTGACAAGACGAAAGCAGATCTACTGATGCATGAAGTGCATGAAGGCTCTTTTGGTACCCATGCTGGAGGGCATGCCATGGCTAAAAAGTTACTAAGATCAGGTTATTACTGGATCACGATGGATGCTGACTGTTGTGCCTATGCCAGAAAATGCCACAAATGTCAGATCTATGCAGATAAAGTGCATGTACCTCCCAATCCTTTGAACATCATGTCTTCACCATGGCCCTTTGCCATGTGGGGCATTGATATGATCGGCAAGATTGAGCCAACTGCTTCAAATGGCCACAGATTCATCCTGGTCGCCATCGACTATTTCACCAAGTGGGTTGAAGCAGCCTCATATGCAAACGTCACCAGGCAAGTGGTAGCCAGATTTCTGAAAAGAGATATCATCTGTCGGTATGGAGTTCCCGAGCGGATCATTACTGATAATGGTTCCAATCTAAACAACAAAATGATGGCAGAACTGTGCCGGGACTTCAAGATCCAACATCACAATTCTTCTCCTTACAGGCCAAAGATGAATGGCGCTGTTGAGGCAGCAAACAAGAATATCAAGAAGATTGTGCAGAAGATGGTAGTCACTTACAAAGACTGGCATGAAATGCTACCATTTGCCTTGCATGGGTACCGCACATCAATCAGGACATCCACTGGGGCAACACCGTATCAGCTTGTGTATGGTATGGAAGCAGTCCTACCAGTTGAAGTTGAGTTGCCCTCGCTGCGGGTATTAATGGATGTCAAACTGAGTGAAGCAGAATGGGTTCGGTCCCGATACGAGCAACTGAGTCTGATCGAAGAGAAGAGATTGGCTGCAATCTGCCATGGGCAGTTATATCAGAAGAGAATGAAGAGGGCCTTCGATCAGAAAGTCAGGCATCGAGAGTACCAAGTGGGAGATCTTGTGCTGAAAAGAATCCTTCCTCCTCATACAGACCACAGGGGCAAATGGACTCCAAATTACGAAGGACCATTCGTCGTCAAGAAAGTTTTCTCTGGTGGAGCACTGATGCTCAGCACCATGGATGGTGAAGATTTTCCATCCCCTGTGAATTCAGATGCAGTTAAAAAATACTTCGTGTAAAATGACCCGCTGGACATAAAAACAGAATGTAAGTCCGGGCAAAAATAGGGCATCCCGGCGAGTCAAAAACAGAATAAAAGACTCGGGCAAAAGTAAGGGAAATAAATGAAAAAATGTACACCCGCTGAGTTGAAAAGCCGCATCGGACAGCTCAGGCAAAAATGGGTATCCCGATGGATTGAAAACCCGAAAGGGCGATCCATGCAAAACAAGGGAATAAGCGAACAACTGCATTCTGGGTTCGTCTGTATCACCTACAACTTGGTAAGCTTCAAAGGATCAAGCTTCAACCAGAATCAACTCTCTCCAGAAAGCAAGACGAGAAGAACGTCATTGTCATACGAGTCATAGCAGAAGAGGAAGCTCCTTAAAGCGTCGTCAACACCGCCAGCACTTTATTTCTCAATTTGTAACAATCTCTTCATTTCAGGAGATATGTTTCCTTGACTGTATCTTGCCAATTCAGGGCACAGGAATTAATAAAATCAGATTCTCAGTCATGTCTCGTTTTTACATTTACGTTTTGCAAGGAGTTGTCTGATATCTCTAAAAAATACAATCGCATAAGTACAGATGCCTTTCTCTAAAAATAAAAACACATGCTTACAGGGAATGTGATTATTCTCGAAAGTACTTAACTCCTATGACGGAATCCAGTAAGGGATACCTCGGGACCTTTTGTACGTTCCATTATCTTTGCAAGATTGCAGGTATCCAGAACGCAACCTGGGGCATGCAGGTTACGTCTCAGCAAGTAGGCGAATCATTATCGACTCGGTCTATCTTCCACATGGCACTGGAGGATGCCCATTTCCCCAGCGGAGCTGCCAAATCAGCATACACTCAATCTCAGCATCCGAGATGCTCTTTCCCCAGCTGAGTTGCCTCTCACAATTCCCCAGCCGAGTTTCCTTGTCATCCTCAGCTGAATACAGAAGACAGGGAATCATCTCCCCACAGAATCCCCAGCCTCTATCCAGAAGAGCAACGCATGAAGAGATAACAACAGAGTGAAGAAAGCTTCTACAAACCCCAGCTGGGTCTCTCATTTACAAGGATATGCCAACCGGTGACATATATCCCCAAGCAGATACATCATTAGATCTACCAACGATCTCATCCCCAGCTGGGATGTTCACTTCAAGCAAATCAACCAGAGATCCTCGCAACAATGGGATCCGAGTCCCAGATCTGTGCCCCTTTGCATAATCATGGCATCCGCATCATATTCACCCCCCCAGAGCGTAGCATTCCGTCTAATACGGAGCATTACGGCAAAAATCAAATACATAGCATAATCATAAGTCATGTTGTGAATTGAGCGCTTGTGATTAGTAACCATTTATCAGAATACAGATTACTTTCCCCCAGAATCCCCATCAGAGTCCCAGCAAAAGCAGTTGCCCCACAATTACAGACACCATGTATATACGCCTCTTGGCACCCGTCCGTGTCATTTTTCCCCAGTAAAGTCGCCTGAACTTTCTCTACAAGCAAATCACCCGTATTACAGATACTTCAGGACACCCGTCCGTGTCCAAATCACCAGCAAAAAGCCAAAGACATCTTCTTTGCACTCACATATACTTATATATACACTTTCTTGACACCCGTCTGTGTCATTTCCCCAGCGCAGACGCTTACACCTTCATCACCCATACACTTGTTAATATTATACTTTTCTCTTTCGACACTCGTCTGTGTCATTCTCCCCAGCAGATAAACACTCATCATCAATACAATACTCACCAACTCATGGTACGCTTATACAGATACTCGTCCGTATCTTGTATACATCACCACTCACACCCCCCACAGATTCGGCAGTAGTCCTTGTTCTTTGTTAGCCAGTTGGTACTCGTCCGTACCACCATCTCAGAACATTGCGTCTGGTGTTTGTTTCTACATGATACTCGTCCGTATCATAGTCTTAAGGATGCTCGTCCGCATCTTTAATCCATACACCGTGTCAAACACCTTTGTCTTCTTGAATATAGATACTCGTCCGTGTCTATTATTCCCCAGAAGAATCCTTTCAGATGCAACACTCGTCCGTGTTATTTGTTAACTAGTTGATACTCGTCCGTATCATCATCTCTGAACGTGTGTCAATTTGTTTCTACATGATACTCGTCCGTGTCATAGTCTTAAGGATGCTCGTCCGCATCTTTAATCTATACACAATACCAAACACTTATACCTTTTGTTTCTTGGATGTAAACGCTCGTCCGTGTTTACCACTCCCCAGTAGATTGCCAACAAATTTTCTTTTTATCTAACACTCGTCCTGTGTTATGATACCTCTGAGAGCAGCCGTACCCTGCTGAGTGGTCGTCCTCCACTTCTTGATGGTCGTCCTCCATCATGCTCATCCGATGGCCGTCCCCATCGTTGATTTTAGCAGCCGTCCCCTGCTAGGTGGTCGTCCTCCACCTCTCGATGATCTTCCTTCATCACTTTATCCAATGGCCGTCCCCATTGTTGATTTTGGTTATCTAACACTCGTCCTGTGTTATGATAAACCTCGAGAGCAGCCGTCCCCTGCTGAGTGGTCGTCCTCCACTTCTTGATGGTCGTCCTCCATCTTGCTCGTCCGATGGCCGTCCCCATCGTTGACCTTTTCTATCCGATGGCCGTCCCCATCGTTGATATTTTCGGCAGCCGTACCCTGCCAGGTGGTCGTCCTCCACCTTTGATGGCCGTCCCCATCATATTTCTTTTATACCCAACAGAGCAGCCGTCCCCTGCTAGGTGATCGTCCTTCACCTTTGATGGCCGTACCCCATCATCTGTTTTATTTCATTCATTCTTTAACCCGATGGCCGTCCCCGTCATGGTCCCTTTTCCTCTTTTAGCCCGATGGCCGTCCCCATCGTTGGTTACTTTACCTTTATGAACTTGATGGCCGTCCCCGTCATGTTTCATTAATCCTCAGAATTTTGCAGTTTCACCTTGATGGCCGTCCCCATCATGATATTTTATTATCCCCAGCTAGTCGGCCGTCCCCGTCTTAGCTTTACCTTTTATCCCCAGCATGTCGGCCGTCCCCGTCATTGCTTTATACACTTTACCAGCATGTCGGCCGTCCCCGTCATCGCTTCGCTTCACATACCACCTTACCCAGCAGTCGTCCTCTGCTCGACGGTCGTCCTCCGTCGCCCATACTTTACGATATACTTTGTTTTGCTCTTACAACCTATATCCCTTTTCTTTTTCATTCTGTGAGTGCAAATTTTGGATTGTCTTTGGTATTCAACCACAAGTTATCTTGTTTGCCTGTTAAGCCGTCGCTTACAACCTGCACAGCTAACTCATGTTTGAATAGGGGCAGCTGTAAACACCCCAAATTTTCCCTCACCCATTCACACATGGCTTGTGATCATCTCTTATGCATATACACCATCATATCATCTCATAGTACATTTTTGATTCACTGCATAGCTTCTAAGTCATCTGCACTTAGGGTTTGTGATCTGAGCAATCCCAAAGCTTCTTGAGCCATTCCAAAGGCCACCAATCAACTCAAAGAGGTCCATGTGTGTACTTGTATCATGTTACATTCTCACAGAGTCAAAGATGCAGAGGAATCACAAGAACTAGGGTTTGAGTGGATGCAGAGCCAGGATGAACTGCAGTTGACTGAAAATTAGGGTTTTGTTTTCAGAGGCCATAACTCCAAATTTTTTGGTCATTCTTGTTTCCATTGATCTCTACATGGTATAGGGAGTGTGCATATCAATTTTCATGAAGAAATTCCATGGGGAAGTCATCTGATCAAGAGTTGACTTTTCAGACAAGTCAGTGCAAAATCAGGGCATCTGAGGCCCCCAATGACCCAACCAATGGGTGATCTTCATCATTTTGAGTGTATATGATCTTTATTTGATCATGGAAGAAGGTTGAAGTTCATAAAAATCAAGAATTTGGAGTTTTTGCAAATGTTGACTTTTTGGGCATAGTTGACTTTTCAAGAATGCACCATTTTAGGTCAATTCTCAAGCCTTGATTCATGATCCAAAAAGGCTTCAAATGAAAAAACTTTGGTCATGAAAGTTGTAGATCTCATCTTTCCCTTTTCAAAAAGTACAAGAACATGATCAAATTCTTCTTGGATCAAAAGTTATGACCATGCAAAGTTGCCAAAAATCACTTATTTTCAAGTTATGCACCAAGTGGAAATTTTGCAAAGTCTTGGATCAAAACACATTGCAGCCTCTAGTTCATCTCAAATCAACATGTAAACATTCTCTAAGTTACAAAAATCAGATTTGAACTAAGTTTGCCCTTGGTTTCATGATTGGTTATGCAAAGGATCACATGTGAAACATAAGCCAACCAACTTGCAAAACACTCATGATCACTTCCTACAACTTGGTGCATTGGCTGCTGAGCTTTGCTAGGCCTCTCCCTCACCTTTGCTGCGCCAGCCATGCCTTGTACTTGCCTAGACCTTGCCCATGCCCTATCTTACACAAAGTTGACCTTTTATGCAAAAGCAAACTTACCTATCACAGCTGCACAAGTCACATCCTCTGGCCACTTGGATTAAAATATGTTATCAATTTGCAAGCTAAAGACATCAAGGACCAAGGCTGAAAGACAACCATTCAACACTTTTCACAAAAACCTTCCACATTGCAACTTGCTTCGAATCTGCTTAGACAGCCATCAAACACCCAAGCAACCTTCATCAATCATCTCACCACACTCCATAGGCCACCCAGCACCCAAAGCACAAGCCTAAAACAGCCAAGAAATCCCACTGCCATTTCTTACTTCAGTTTGCAAAAACTTTCGAATCTTCCATCCTAGCTCACAAACACACAAACCAATACCACAAATCTTCTCTACACACTGCATAGACCTCAAACAACCCATCACCATGACCTGAGAGTGCCTGAAACTCCATTGCCATTGTTGAGCAAGCTTGAGCAGAAGCTGTCGAATCTCCCTATCCAGCCAGCATAAATTGTTTTTGAGCATTCAAACATCATCTGGGGGCCAAGAGGAGCAGCTTGCACTGAGGGAAGTGGCCAGAAAGATCCAAAACTGAAAGCTCCAAATCTCAGGTAGCTCGAAAATAATTTTTCCAGAAATCATTTTTCTTGTTACAAACTTGTTCTTCATGCTCTCCTGATCATTCTGATGTCTTTAGTTTTTGAAATGGTTGTGATTTGAGCATTTAATTTGTGTTTGAAGCTTACGAACCCTAGATTTTCTTTCTTTCGATTCAGCTTATTTAGGTAGAATAAATTTGTTTTAGGTTAGGGGTTTGATTCGTGAGAGGATAAGAATCATTTACATGTTCTTGGTTTTCATTTTTGGTACGTATTGAGAGATTTTGAGATTTTCAGGTGAGCTTCTGGCCGGAGAAGACGACCGGAAGTCTTCTCCGGCCACCTGAGAGTGATTTGCCCTAATTACAGTCATTAACTTTAGTTTGAATGCTGAGCGTAGATGAGCGTTGAATGTTTGACTTCCCTCCAGTTTCGATGGCCCAGATGCGTTTGATTAACCCTAATCCACGTGTTAGGTCTAATTAATCCATAATTAATTTAATTAAGTCTGAAGCAATCCTGGCCCTCCACTAGCGCGCGCAGTCAACATGTTTGAATCCAGGAGCAATCTCATCCATTCAATCTGATTACTTCTCATTTTATTTGTTTTATTTCATTTTATTTCATTTAAACTTGCATAATTTATTTAAAATAGTTAAAAAATCATAAAAATTATGAAACTTTTTCCTTAAAGTTTTATTAATTTTTATGACACAAAAATATTTTTATTTTATTTTTTATCATTAAAAAAGTATTTTTAAATATTTAAAAGATTATTTTTAATTGATTAATGGGAATTAATTAATTAAAAATACTTTTAGGTATTTAAAAATTACAAAAAAAATTCATGAAATGTTCTAAGACATTTAGAAACATTGTCCAACCTTCAAACCAAATTTCTTTTTTGATCTTGATGCATTTTAAGAATTTTTCATGGAATTAAATCATATTTTGTGCATTATTTTGATCATATGTTTGAAAATTCATTTCTGCCTATTGGTGAAGGTTGAGACATTGATTCTTCTTGCATTGTTTTCCATTTGACATGTATTTTCAAGGATAAAAAGGCCATGATTTGATCTTGCATTTTCTAATTGATTGGCATTTGTTTTGATAAGAACCCTTAAAAACCCTAAAAGCTTGCAAAATTCATAACTTGAGTTTGGTTGAGAGTTGAGAGCTCCCCTTTGGGCAGTGGTTCATCATAGGCCTAGGGTTTCTTTGGGTGCCATTTTCCATTTTTACTTTAGGGTTTTGCTTCTGTTTTTGGTTTGTGTTTGATGTTTGATCCATAAACCCTAATTTGGGCTTCCATTTGCATCCTTCTTGCATTCCCTTGCATAACATGACTTGTCTTGGCATTTTGTGCATTCTTGTGATTCATTTGACATCTTAAGACATGTATAAAGCATCATTGATCATTGCATTACATATTTGCCATGTCATTTGTCTTGTATGATTCATAACTTTTCATGCTTGTTCATGCTCCTTAACTTGCATCATTTGCATTCATGGTCTTGTATGAATATCTCCATGCCTTGTCTCATGTTTGCAGCATCTCATAGCATCATTATCATCATCAACATGCTTCTGGTTTTGCTTGGTCCCATGTCATTTCATCTCATCTTGCATTGCATTGCTTTTCTTTCTAACATTTCAGGTGGTAAGTAAACTTGAGAAGTGAATTTGCCTTCACTTCTCATACCTTTTCTTTTCATCTCTCTTGCATCCATTGCTGCATTTTTGTTTGTGTATGAGTTTGAGCTTGCTCATTCTTGTTCCTCCCACTTTCTTTCTTCAAGTGACTTGACTTCTTGAATGAAGCAAGTCACTTTGCTTCTCTTGATCTTGTTCATCTGCTTCCTGGTGGCTTCCTTTGAAGATTGTTCTTGCAAACCTCACAAACTCTAGGGACAACCAAGCATGATAATGAATTAGGGTTTTGATTAGTTCCCCTTCATAGTTTTTACCTTTGTGTCTCTCTTTGAGTCTTCACTTCTCACCTCATAATCAGAGACTAAACCCTAAAGGTTTTAAGACTTTGTGATTAAGCTTATGCCTGCATCCTTCTCTTAGGATGGAGTGTATAACTTTAATCCTAAGCATTAAACCCTTAAGTTGTTTAAATCTCTTAATCAATTCATTTAATAAGTATCAAGACATCACACTTGTAACTTGGGCCTTGCATTAGGGTTCTAATTCTTCCTTAAGTGGTTAAGAAGGACTAACCCTAGAGTTAATGGACAAGTCCCCCTCAAGTTGTCTTACAAACCTTAAAAATCACTTCATCATCATACCATTAAATAAAATTCACTTAATCAAAGGCTTGTTATGTCATGAGTTTAATCCCTAATCATGGATTAAGTTGAGGAGCTTTCCTCAGCTTAAACATTCTCATCTATTATCCTTCTATTAGGATGGTGTAATGAGTCTGTTTAATCCCTGATTATGGCTTAACCTCATTACTCAACACTAAACAAAAACACCAAAAACATCTAAATAATCACAAGTAGGTTAATGATCTTAATCCTGCATCAAAGGTGATTAAGTGTGAGAAGCTGACTTCACACTTAAGGTATTCTTATTATCCCTAATCAGAGGGAAGATGTGATGAGTTTACTAACCCATTGGTTTAGGCTTAAGCTCATTGACTTATGACAAATCTCCAAAAGCAATAAAAGACTGAAAACTCAAAAACAAACAATAATCGTCTCCTCCGGGATTCTTTTCTCATCTCATTCACTCACAAACGAGAGCTCGCTTCTTCCGTCTAATGCAAGACAGTTTGCATCTGTGCCAGACAGATCATACACTTGAGCATAGGCAAGCAAGCAGTTCACAAGTCAATTCACCTTTCAGTCTCTTTGGGTCGAACTACGGTGTTCTGACTTCCTCATTGCACGAGAGGATACGTAGGCATAACTTAACAGTTATCGAACAAAAGTCTCTGTATATTCCCCCTCTTTCCAGCATCATTCTCTTAGCCTCATGATCATGAACATACTCTTTCCTTACACTGACACTTTCATATTTCATATCACTCATACACTTTACACTGACACCTGTACATTCTTTTCCAGCTATTTCACACACAAATTGCACTGACACTACCCCTTTATAACACAAATCTTTTAAGCGTGGATCCCGTCGAGTACGGCGGACAATCTGGGTGCTAATACCTTCCCAGGTTGTAACCAACCCCCTTTCTCAGTCTCTCTGGTTCGCAACCGTCTTATCCATCTTTTTCTTAGGTTTATGCAGCATTACCTTTCCTCCGGGATAAAAATGCCTAGCTGGCGACTCTTTTCATTCTCCAGTGAGTTCACGGCTGTGTGTTCTCATTGTCCCTTTCGCCGACCGTTCGCGTCTGTACCTTCATCTGACCCGGTTTCATTTGTCGGGAGCGACACCTTTCAATAAGGTAAATCCACATATATCTGGTGAATTCATCTATGAAAGTTAGGAAATAGAATTTATCTTCATTCTACCTTACTTCAAATTATCCACACACATCAGAGTGAACTAGCTCCAACTTTTCCTTTGACCTCATGGGCAAGTGTTGTTTGAATGTTTTCCTAGCCTTCTTTGCTTTGCAATATTCTCACATACTTGACTTGGCTTCTTCATCCGAGGTAATCCAAACACCATCTTCTTCTGCTTTAGCATACCTAAAATTTTAAAGTTTAGATATCCATATCGGCTTTGATGCCACAACCAATTCTTGTCTTCTTCTGCAATCGAAGCAAGACAATCGTGATCAACCGTGTTCATCTCTACCTTGAAGGTTTTGTTGTCTACCAATAGTTCCTTGAAGGTTTCATGTTGTACCCTTTGGCAAGTAATTGACATATGCTTATCAAGTTACTTGTCATCGAAGGTACATACAATACATTAGTGATGATGACCCTTCGACCATCCTTTATCACCATATATATGTTTACTCTTCCACCTGATGTGGCATGCCTGTCATCTGCAAACTTGATCACTTTCTTAACTAATTCATCTTAGTGAACTAGTTTTTATTATCAGTCATTTGGTTATTGCATCTTGAATCCAGGTACAACATGTTCGTTTTCTTAGTGTTCGACTGAGTGTTGACCATGAGTAGCACATCATCAGAATCACTATCTTCAACATGTGGATATTACATTTAATCGCTATCTTTCTCTCGTGCTTCCTTCTTTCTTTGACAGTCTCGAGCATAGTGGCCAAATCCATGACAATTATAACACTGCACCTCCTTCATGTCAACTTCCTTCCCATAATACTTATTTTTTATGCCTTTCTTGATTGAATCAAAGTGATTAATTGAGTTCTTACTTGACTTCTCATCATTAACAATATTATTTCCATGATTCGCCTTCTCTTTCCTAGATTTCTTGATAAATCTTGCTTGTAGTGCTTGTTCAACCACCTTCTCCCTTTTTGAGTTCATATGCTTCAGTCTCATCTCGGCTAGGTTCTTGAATTGTTCAACTCACACTACAATGTAATCAAAATTTGCAGTCATAGATCTCAACACTCTCTCAATCTTATACAAATCGTTGTTTGATTCACCACACGACTTCATCTGATTCGTTAACAGCGCCACACGTGAAAAGTATTCCGACACAGTTTCTTCTTCCTTCATCTGAGTCATCTCGAATTGCTTTCTCAAAGTCTACAACTTCATCCTTTTTAGCTTTTCATCTCTGCCATACGAGTTCTTCAATTTTTCCCACACTCATTTGGTTGTTTCTTCTTCAATTATCTTCTCGAATATGTTAGGATCCACACACTGGTGAATCAAGAACAAATCTTTTCCATTTTTTTATTTATTCCTTGTGCGTAGCATCTTTCTGAACATCATTCACATTCTCTTCCAATGCAGGTACTCCATCACTCACGATTTCATCCACATATTGAAATCTGAAGATGACCTTCATATGTACAACCGACTGTTCGTAGTTCTCACCTTTGAAAACATGTAAACTCGCTAAAAATAATGTTGATATTGTTGTTCCATTTGTCATTATAGATTCTCTCTGAATCGCAACTTGGACTTCTTGATACTAATTTGTTGGAATAAGAGTTTTCAAGAAATATTGGTGAGGGAGAAGAAGAAGAGAAAAGAAAGAAAAACTATAAACTAAATTTGTGAAAAAAAGGAACCCTTATTAAGTGGAGTTATATCTGATTTACAATATATCATGCCCTTTATTAAAGCAATCAAAGCTCAAACCCAAAGTTTACAACCCAACCCCAAAACATATAAAATGCAAATTACAAAACTACAAATTACACTTCAACATAACAATTATTTATTGTATTTGACTTTGTCGAATATAACTGATTTCTGCTACTTTGGTTAGCGACTGTGTCTAGATTTCTACCAAAACTATGAATTACAACTAACATACTCGTTCTGGATATTTTTGTGAGTTCCTATTAATAGGACTAGAAATGAGTCGAGTCGAGTTGAAATCACCTCAGCTTGATTCGACTCCTTAAGAATTGAGTCAGCTCAAATCTTGATTCGAGTTCGACATAATCTTTTTATTTTTTGAAGTTCAAACTCAAATCGTTTTAAGTTCTCAAACAACTTGATTCAACTTAATACGTTCATCTCATTAGGTTTAATTCACTTGTTTCACATAAGTAATTTTTCTTTAAGAAAAAACATTATTTATATGATGTTAATTTTATTTGTATAATTATTTTTAAAAATATTTAGGTAACTTGAGAATATAAATGATCAATTAAATCTCTATATTAAAAGAAAATATAGTATTAAAATTTGAAAGAAATCTTTAAATTTGCTCATACCAATTGGTTCGATTTATTATCAGCTTTAAAGATGAATCAAATTTGTTGGGAGAATTTTTCACTAGGGAGCATTAAACATTATGAGAATTGTTTCTTTGAACAATAACTTTGTGAGAGACACACCACATATTCATCCAAAATCTTAAGATGATAGATTAGTGAGACTCACTTATAAATACTCAAATCTACACATTTCCAACCAATATGACACTATTTCCCTCACTACTCACACTAAAGTTTCAACAAAATTATCATCCCTAAAACAGGTGGCTTTGTCTTTCTAAGTCTCTATATTATCGATAGAAACTTAGGAACAGTTGCTTGGAAATCTCTACAAGATTACCACTCCTCCTGGTATCAAAGATGTGTACATCAAGAATAGGTTTGGTCTTCCTGGACATAGATTCTACTAATCATGATATTTGATTATTTCGTTGATTCACATTGCATTCTTTTTCGCTTGTAAAAACTTTAGTGATACAGTTGCTGAATAATCTCAGTTGTTTTAGTTCACCGAGTATTATTGGAGACTTTTCCTTGTCTCTCACTTTCTGTTTAAGCCTCCCTCCATGAATTGGAGTTTTATAGCTGCAATACTGCTTATTGAGTTATTCATTACTGCCCTTAAAATCAGAGGGTTTTATTTTATGCTGGTATATCTCGTAACATCTAAAGTTAATAATATTCGATCTCCTGCAATTGCAATCGGAAAGAGATTAGAACCACTGCGATTGAAAGAAGATTATAACCATTTGATGCTATAACTGACCTCTGAACCAGATTAGGGGGTCCAATGGATTAGATAATGGTAGTGAAAATAAAAAACTAGTAATATTTGGATGATAAAAACTTGAAAGATAATTTTGACACTACTTATTGGAGCTTCCTTTTTGTAGCTCTTTACTTTGATCTTAAATTTTTTTCATTGTTCCAAGCTAGGTTTTGTTATCAACTACCTACCAAATAATATAATGTGCCACCAAAAATACTAATTAACCCTTTACATATTTTCCAAACATGCCTAAGCAAAGGATAAAAAAGTAAATCACAAAATGAACATCCCTAAAGCTCTAATATCACTTCTTTGTGCCACATGTCAGTATGCAATTCGTCTAATTTGTTTCATTTCCTTCCCATCCAACATGGAAAATCATGTACACCATTTCCTCACCTTCTCTCTCTTTCTCCCTCATTCTTCGTCTCTCTCTTTCTCGTCTCCCCTTTTCCTTTTCTTTTCTTCATGAAACCCTAGCGCCGTTGTCGCCACCACCACGTCGTCGTCAACTACCGCTCATTTCTCATCTCTGTCTCCGACTATTAATTCCTAAAATGAAAATACAAAATCCATATTTTTCATGGTTTGTCGGTTCCGTAAGATCAATGGCGTAAGTTCCTCGTCGAGACCGAAAGAAGTAGAGTTCCTCGTCGAGCATCATCAACTTGGGAAGATGAGAGTGATATAAAAGCCCTGGAGTATGTTTTCACTAATTATTATGGTAGCCTTTTTCTTCATTCGACTGTTAATCCTAAATTTAGTTCTTAAAATATTTTTGAAAACCATTGTTAGAATCATCAACATCTTGCAGATCTGGCGGAAAGCGAAAATGCAATACTTTTGGAAGACTTACTTTGTACCACTGCACCCTAAACTCGGCAAAAATGATGTTGTTTTTTTATCAACTTCATAAGTAAGTTGTTAAGTTTTAATTGGAATTGCTTTTAATCAGTTCTCTCTCTTTGATGTATCTGTTTGATTTATTTTTCGAATTTGAATGGATGTTTGTGCCTCTTGTGTAAATAATGTGTACTTTGTTGTTTCTAATCATTTTCATTTAAAATATGTGCAACTAATGATTGAATTAGAGAGTAGAGATAGAGAGTAGAGATAGAGACAGTAGACATGATTTATTTCATTGTTGTATTGGGACTTGAACAAAGTTTGATCTTGTAGAATTATGGAAGAAACGAGTAACACTGTTCACATGGTCAAATACTTTTGTTAAGAATCCTTATGAGTTATATACATGATTCTTCAGTGTCACAACTAATAGGTGTCTAAGATGTTTTGAAATTCATAATAAGCACATGTGCTTTTTAAAATTTATTTTTAACTGAATCTAACATTTGGTATTAATGGAATCTAGAGCAATGTTAACTCAGGCATTAGACATAAGAAGAAAGGAAAAGAAAGAACCATACTTAATCAGCATTCCCTCAAAATAGGAGGAACAAGAACAAAATCTTTCCGTAAATTACAGGCTCAAAATGGAGTTTCCCTCAATATATGATATGATATTTTGGAGTTTCCCTCAATAACGCGGGTTTTCCGTGTTGTCGGCTTCAACTTTGTTCTTTCCAATTTTATATTTGAATTCATTTCACTTCTTGCCTTTGTTATGGATATAACTGAGATTTCAATCTTGCATCATGTTGGGATTGTCCTATTTTCTCTCTGGTTGTTATCTTCATTTGATTCTTGTCACACTGCTTTTTATTTTCTCGCTTTGATCTATCTTTATCTGGTGAGGATTCATGCTTTTTCTTTTCAATTTTTTAATTTTATTCTTATATGTTATTTTGGTTATTGCTTTTTGATTAAAACACATATTAAAGAGTACTTATTTTGAGTGTTTGGATTTTTTTTGTCTTATTATAAATGATAGAGAAAGAAAAGGTGGTGAATATTCTATTTTCTTACTTTGTTGTGTTTCTTTGGAAAGGTTCATGAACGTTATGTTACAAGGCTAAAGAAGAAGTTGCAGTTTGAGGAGAGGAAACAATCTAATCAAAGAAGGGTAATCATTCTGCTGGTTATTTGATTTTGTTGATTTTTTAGTATAATGGGAATATAACAGGTTTCAAGTAATGAAGATAAAGAAACTGATGTCTAAAAGATTAAATAATTCATTTAACTGTTGATGTGTTTTTAGTGGATCTTGTCAATAAGATTTTTTTTAAAGAATATGAGATATAAGGATTAATCTTCAGCTTTTTTGTTATCTTTGGTGTAAAATAATTTTACACCGTCATCTAATGAGAACTCATGATATTGCCACTTAAGCCCACTTGTAACCGCTATTCAAAAATAACCGCAAAGTGCTTGATTCTCTTTTTGTTATCATTGTCTTAAGAATTATCGGGGGTGTGGTGTTCTAATTATCGATGATGTTATGTTCATTAACTAATGTCTAATATAACTTGCATGATGATGGTGTTTCTTGTACTTTAGGTGCTTTCTGATTCCAAAACAGTTAGGTGGTTGAACCATGTTGTTGAAAACATATGGCCTGTATGTATGGAACAAATTGTATCTCAGAAGATATTACTCCCTATCATACCTTTGTTCTTAGACAAGTACAAGCCTTGGACTATTGTATGATTCTACCTTTCAGTTATTTATCTTTAGTAGTGCTTGATATTTATGTTTAAATGTTGTTTCTTTTTCTTTTTGTTCTTTTATATTTTGGTTTTTTAATGTCCGTCTCTTTAGTGTAAAAAAATTCCTCTGGTCGTGTATGATAAGATATTAATGTCAATATATTATATTTGCAGAAAGAAGTTGTTGTTCAACACCTATATATGGGAAGAAACCCTCATTTGATTACTGATATCAGGGTACTTCGCCAGAGTGATAATGACCACTTGGTATGGGATATTATAAATCAACATACAAGGACAATGTATCAATGTTCTACATCAGTAAAGAAAGCAATGATCAAAATATAGGATTTCACAACACTGAAGTGTAAAGTCATGCAATGCAGAAGATGATTAGAGCAGTTACCTTTTAAAACTTGTGTCTGCTCCTTGTCTGTGTTTTCATTTACTCATATGAATCTTATATTGCTTTCAGTTGACATCCATTTCTCTTGAAGCATTGAGTGCAGCAGTTAGCGAAATTGAAGAGGTGGTTCATTTGAATGATGAAATACCAGTGATGGTTGATGAATAAGGAGTACCAATCTTCATAACTCCCAAAGGTGAGGTCTCGCCACTAAAGTGTTTAATTTGCATTTGATATTGATGCATGTTCATTAGCAAGATTGTGACTCACAACGATTTGTTCAACCACCTGTAATACTCCTAGCATGCGGCTAAAATACTGACTTAATAGTGGTTCTTGAGAAGATATATGCTATTATATTTCTATTTACATTATATGATCTGTTTTGACATAAATGTCTAATTAGTATATATATATATATATATATATATATATATATATATATATATATATATATATATATATATATATATATATATATATATATATATATATATATATATATATATATATATATATATATATATATATATATATATATATATATATATATATATCAGTTACAATCATGTTTCTATATTTTTCTCAATTCAAAAGTCATTTGTGACCGGATAGAAAAAGTTTCATAACATAATAATGGATTCTTTAGAATGTATATTAGAATATATATCTCATTTATGTCTATGTAATATGCACATCAAACTTATGTCTATCATACTGATCAAATTTGACATTAAACATTAACAATTTCTATCTGTTCATATACATAAAATTAATATTGGGATTTGTATTACAATGTTTATCCATTATTTATAGTTTGTCCAAATCTATTTGTTTCGGAGTTTCAGTTTGTCCAAGTTTTTGATGCTGGAATCTAGTGACATTTCATAAATTCTTGTGATGGACATCATAGAAGAATAAAGTCATTGTCCAAGTTTTTCATGAACTTGGTTGAATATTTCATGAATAATTAAGCCATGTCCAGGAGAATGATCACATAGGGAACATTGAGATGGATTTAAGGAGGATTATGGTACTGTGTTTTATGAAGTACATCAAGGGTTTAAATTTTGTGATTGAATTTCAAAATCTGAGCTTATTTAGAATGAATAGCCTATTGTTGGAATAATAGAAACATTTGTTAATTTCAATGTGTGTTTAGTCTTGCGAATCAATTTTTCTGCGATATCGACTTGTCTTTTGTTTGAGTTTAAATAAATAATGTATCAGTAACTTTGGTGTTTATTCTAGCATGTCTCATGCTGAATTTTATTAATAGATTAAGTATTGCTTTTTTCCAAAGAAGAATCATTACATAATTTAACTTATTTAGTCAAATATGGTTATATATTAATTTATTTTCAAAGAGTCTTTAGTGTAATCATATATTGGTTATATGTTGACTCTGAATAGAGTAAAAATTATTATAACTGCTGCTTGGTTTTGTATAGAGTTGTTGTCTGAAGCACTGGTTCAAAATGAGAAGCTAGATAAAGAGTTTTTTCTTTTTTATGCCTAGAACTCCATCAAAAAATATCCCACATATCCCACTTCGCAGCAACACAACAATTGTTCGTAGCAGTAACTTTGTATTGCAAAGCACCATAGTATATTTTTCTACCTACCTACTATTTGTTTCCCGGACGTTACATTCAAAACAAAAAATAACATGTATAAATATTGGTTTGAAAGATCTAAATTCTTGATTATTTTATATTTTAATATTTTCACCGTATTATGATCGAAGATATTACGAGATACAATTATGACAATGTCATAATTGTGTCATATTAATTTTGTTATTTCTATTTCACGAAGACACATATATTATAGACAATGTCGGCCCAACACTTTTCGAGACTTAAGACGAAATTTAAAATTAAATATTTTTAATATAATAAATATTTTTTTTAAATTATTATATTTTAATTATTTTATGATAGAATCATTAAATTATTATAATCAATTTATTTAGTATTTTATTTCAATTGATAACAAAATTAACTCATTTAAACACTATTCTCACTATTTAAAAGAAATCATAACTGAAAAACAATACCAATATTTTTGAAAAAAAATTGATAAGAAGTCTTCTATTATATTAAAGAACTCAAAACTTTAATATCTGTACATATAATTTTTAAATTAACAAATTAAACAATATATATTTATTTATATGATTTATATTATCATATATTCTAAATAGATATTGATCTATTCTTTTCAAAATAAGTGTCACATTTGGAAAAATATTTTATTTGAAAATAAATATCGTGTTTAATTTTCAATACAATTTTATATTTTATCTTTCAATATATCATCTAATTAATACTCATAATTTATGATTTCTCTATTATTGTTTAACAATAATTTGAATATACCGACAATAAAAATAATTTAGTGAAATTATTATTCTTTCTTCTTTTATTTATTATATTTTTTTTAACTTATCATCAATATTATTTTGAAATAGAATTTTATTTAATTAATATATAATATGATTTAAAAAATTATTTAAAAAAATAATTAGTTAAAATTATATACAAACTAAATAAAAAGCCCTAGGCGATAGCCTTTGTAGCCTATCCCTAAGGCCGACCCTGATTATAGATTGAAAAGATATAAGATTAACATGCAAATGGTTATAATTATTTTTATATTTTAAAAATAACTTTCCGTGTGGACACACGAGTCTTCTACTAATTTAACTACTAATTTAACTGTAGATAATATAATATGATTATTGTAAAAGCACTAAAAATAACTTGAAAAACTCGTTGGATTCTCCTACAGAAAAATTTAATAAAGATTAAGATCTGTCTCTTAGGATATTAATTGAATTTCATCTAATCTATAATAGCAACTTAAATAAACAGAATCATCCTCATGAGGATTATCATAGTGACAAAAATCATCTAATCATCAAAAGTTATCACCTCTAGAATAGCCATACATATTTGCTGATAATGATTTTGCACAAGGCTTCACTCATTAGAGAAATCAGTACTTGAAAATCAATACTACACTAAAACATTGAAAAAATTTCAATGTAATTTATTTATAATTATTAATTTAAATAAATATGACTAGATAAAAGACAGATACAACACCATCACTCCCAATACTCATTGATTAGGGTGACATTCCTCTTACCAGAGATGCTACTAATCCGCATTGACTGCATATTGGAAGAAACATACTCTTACCAGTAATATCTATATGAATCTGTCTGTACTAACATGAAGATGAGGATGACATATACAAAACAGATCCTAATACAAAAATCATAAACATTGAGATGACAATAACCTGAGTTTTTGGTTTAGTCACTCGTTCATGAACATGATTTAGGCTTAGGCCTTATCTCAATTCCTTGAACAACAAGACCACCCTTCCAACCACCACCCTTCACCTCATAAACTCCTATCTCCACTTCCTTATCATCTCCACCTTCGTTGAAGAAATCTCCCAATTCCATCTCCAACCACCCATCTGCCCTATCCTTCGGATACTTCTGCATATCTTCGACACTTTCTGTGGGTGCTACTGGTGCTTCCACAAAAGGTGCTCGACTGAATATCCCAGTACGTAAACGACGAGGAACGATTTGGTATCTTAGCCTTCTTCCTCTTTCTGCATCCAAGAATACATTTCTTTCAACATGATCACCTCCAGCAATGACAATGGAGGCCTCAACTGGCTGATATTCAAACCCATAGGTTCCTGAACCAGTTGCCTTGAATACAAGATATGCTCCATACGTAGTCTGTGGAGATAGCATACTGGTGTTGATGCAGCCACGGATTTCGAACCAACACACACTCACAAGTTCAGCCACTTCAGAAAACCTGCATGATTGGAATCGGTTTAAGTTCTGTTCAATTACACCATTGAGATTTATAGATAACATTCATTAATGAATCACCACTTCAGTTTTTTGAAATTATAGTAGAGGTCAATTAAGAATCTAAAAAAGTAATCTCTAGAAATGAAAATAATCCATCACAATATTGTCTAAACAGTTTCAAGACTAAATTGATCGAACCTATTTGAATAAACAGATTTTAATTAAGCTATCAGAATTCAGAATCATATAAGTGATTATATTAAGATATTTCTACAACAGATCAGATCCCAATTTAAACTCTATTTGAATAAACATAGATTTTAACTAAGGCAACATAATCTTATAAGTGATTACTCTAATATTAAAAAACCGATTAGAATTTGATGACTTCTGTGACATAAAATCTATGTACAATTATTGAAAACCAATTACTTTATTAGAAGTACACATTCTCATATATAAGGTATGTATCATGTTAGTGAAATACCAAACCAAGAACAATAACCTATCTCATATATAAGGTATGTATCATAGGAGTGAAATACCAAACCAAGAACAATAACCTAAAGAGTCATTTTTGGCTTTTATTTTGATGTTTTTGTATGTGGTTTTGTGGCTCTTAAGGTGGTAATTTGTTTTCATAAGCTATCATGTAAACCTTATATAAGGATAAGATAAGCTAGGTTTTAAATAGCAGTCGAGTTTGCAACTGCAATCGCATAAACGTTTATACGATTTGCAAAGATTTCACTGGGTACATTTTGGTGTGGCTACATGTGGTAACCAGTGTTGTCATACTGATTGCGGTAGTCACAGTGTGGTATTTGTTCTTTAACATACAGACACATGCTAATACCGTTTTGTCAATAAGTTCAAATAAGTAAGTCGGTCTTAATATGAACAAATGATCACTAGATTTAAAAATCATAAATCACATTAATCTTCAAAGACAATTTCAAGACTAAATTGATCTATCTAACAAGATTAACATGATCTAATACTTTAAACTTCACAAATCATTTCCAAATTCCGCTCATTTTAAAACCAAATCAACCAAAATCTAGACAACTTCATGAACAAGCCAATGATTAACTCTTAGTAATTAAACTGCATTATTTACCTTGAATCTGGAAGAGAAATCCACTTCCAATACCTAGGAGTATCTCCCCATACAATAAACAAACTCCTCGCCGATAACATGAAGCATTTCTTCCCATCAACTTTATCCAATTGAAAGCTCTAATTCCACATAACACAACAACAAAACACGAATCAGCTAAAAAATAAAATAAAATAATCAACAAGTATTCACGATTGAACAAAGGAGAATAACGACCTTTTTACCACCGTCTATGAGAAGCGGTTTCTGCGTAAGATTAACATAAAGATCCTTCTTAGAAAGAACAGATAAAGCACCATCAACATCCGTTTCGGATTGCGAAACAATCGAACGATAATCCGCCGGCAAGAACTTATCCCAAACGGAATCAGATTCCGCCGCGGATTTAAACGTCGATGAAACCAAAGACAGTCTCGCTACATCTCGCGGCGTGGTGAACGAGAGAACGTTCTCGATGCAACCTTCAGGAAGATCGTGAAATTCAACACCTTCTTCTTCTTCAATAACAACCACCATGATGAAAATTGAAATGAGCGTTTGAAAATGAGTTTGGAGTTTGTTTTTTATAGGAAGCGGATGCTTCGTTCAAGAGAGGGAAGCTTAGCGGTTAAGTGAGAGGAAAGAGGATATATGCCACACAATCTAGACGAGTAAAGTTAGTAAAAAGGATATTTATGCGAATGGATCTTTATCTTTAGTCTTTATTATTATATTTTTTTATTATCTATTTTATTTTATTATCAGTGCTATGTTGTTTACACATGTGTGGAGACTAGAGTCGTGTCATTCAATGCTTTTTTTATTAGTATGGGTTCTAAATTGTAGGACCTTCCCTCACCTCTTAAGAAAATTGGAAAATGCTCTAGTGATGTGTATGTACTTTCTTTTTCTTTTTTTGGTGAAAATAAGAGTAATGGGCCCAAAAGAAGAAAAACTAAATTGTTGTCGTTGTCATGTCATGCATACTAAGTAAACTCTAGTTTTTGCGATATTTTATTAACAATTTATTATATGTTTTTTATTAAAAAAATTATTATCAGGTGCGTAAAATCTAAAAAAATTTAAAATTAAATCAATTTATTAATTGATTAACTGATGATTGATATTGTATTTGGTAGAAATGATAACACTTCTATCTTTCATAACTAGAATAGAGTAAGGATTGAAACCATTTGATATCATAATTGACCCTCTATTTAGATTAGTCGATTCAGTAGACCAGATACTTGTGATAAAAACAAAAAAATTAATATTAAGAAAATTGGTTACACTATATTTATCATTAATTGATATTATTTTATAAATTTATCTATGAAAATAATTGATAATTTTTTTTCAAATTAATATTATACGGGAATGTTAACTTATGCCCCTAGAACACAAGTTAAGAATTAAACGAAGAAAGATTATCTTAGAAATTATGCGTTGATTTTAATAAAAATATTTTTTTTTCAATACAAACTTTCTATAAATTGATTTCTTAATTTGTGCTCCTAGGGCACAAGTAGGGGTAAGAATAGACTGGACTGAGTTAGATTTTATCAAACTTGAGTTTGGTCTGCGACAAATTTCAAAGCCTAAGTCTGACATATGGCTTATCATAGACTTATTTTTAGGTCTGAATCTGTCATTTTCGAAGGCCTATTTGACATATTAGCCTAAATAAAAGTCTATTGTATTTGAAAATTTGTAAACAAACAATTACATTAATGTTTATATAAACTAACAAATTAAAATATCAATGCGACCAAATGCTTATTTGCATTGACTTATTCAAGTTTACATATTAATATAAGTTTTGTGATATTATTTGTTTGATAAAACTTATGACATTATTCATAAGGTTTTTTTAAACTTATTTTCATAAGTTCTTCAAGATAACTAAGTTTTACTTCTTTATTGTAATTCAAAATACAAATATAATATAATAATAATAAAATTATTCATATGTATTTAAATAGGTCGGTTTGATAGGCTTAAAATATTTTTTATGACCTCTGGCCTAGCCTTTTTAACTAAATAAGCTTATAAAAAAACCTAGGTCTTTTTTATTTGAAAAATAAAACCTGGTCTGAGCCTGTGTAGGCTATGTCGTAACTCTCTGTTAATTGGTCTGACTTATTCTCATCCCTGGACACAAGTTAGCATTACTCATATTACAAATAGAGATTAATTAATATGCACGGAAAAAATTACACATATGTTACATCACAATTAGGGATGAGAATAGTCACGGTCGAGTTAGGCTTTGCCAATTGTAACATATGTATTTAATTAATTGATTTAATTAAATATTATTGCGTATTTTCCCGATTATTTGTTGTTGAGTGTCGTTTAGTTGTTGAGTGTCGTTTAGTTGTTTGTGTCGTTAAGTTGTTTGAGTTGGTATATTGTTTCGTTTGTGTTGGTAAGTTGATAAAAATTATTTAAGTTGATTTTACGTTACGGGTTAAGTTGTGTTTGGGTTGTTTAATTTAATTAAGTCGAATAAATAAAATAAGTATTAGTGAGATAATATTAAGTTGGGCTAGTTTATTATGTAAGAGTAGTAAGTTAGGGGTGCTAAGTTTGGCCCGTTAGTAATTAGGGTGATTAGTGAGAGTTTAGTAAAAACAAGCTGAAAACCTAATTAGGAGAGTAATCCGAATTTTGTAACAGGAATAACAAGTCTAGGGGAAGAACAAAAGGCTAGGTTGGATTTTCGCAGTGATTTTTACGACGAATTCGAGTTGCCTTCAATCCAAGGTAAGGGTGGGGTTCATTTTTTGTATGATTTTCGTTGATGTGTTTTTGGTATGAATTGTTGTTGTCGATTTCATGTTGATAACTGATGAAGAAGCATGTTGTTCTTGTTGTATTGCTGATATAATCGTTGTTGTATTTTGTTGTCTGTTTTGCTGGACTGGTTTATGTTGCAGGAATTCATGTAGAAAGAAGTTAGGATTCGTAAAATCAATCATAGAACTTGATAAATGAATAGATACATAATTTTTTAGAGTAAAATTGATGTAGAAACCCAATTAGGCTTGAATAGAATGATGAAGTTGTGAGAATTCGTAGCAGAGTTGGAGTTGTAAGCTTTCTGGTGGAATTCGTAATAGATCTGGTGTTACGCGTAACAAGCAAGGCATTACATGTAACGTGTCCCCTTAAACATGCATTACGCGTAACAGAATTGGGCATTACGCGTATGGAGATGGACATTACGCGTATGGGCAGAGTGAGTGCAGAAAAATGTAGTTTTTGGCGATTCGTCCTGTTTTCGCATCCGTTTCGAGTTAGTTTGATCTTAGGCTTTAAATAGAGATAAGACAAGTCGATTATAGTAGATTGGAAGGTTTAAAAACAATTAATTTAGTAATCTAATCGATTAAGTCGTAAATTATCGTTTTCTAAGTTGAAGTTTGTATTAAGTCGTATGAAGTTGTGTTGTCCCGATCTTGGGGAAGATTATTAAGTTGCAGGTCCTATGACCAATGTTGACTCATGTTGCTGAGTTGTTAAGTTGTTATGTTGCTAAGTGTTGACTATGTCGTTGTTATTGTATGTCATTCATAGTTGCATAAATATGCATATTTTCAAGTTAGAGCGAATGCTTATAACACTCCGTTTTTATTTTGATTATTATTTGTGAATTAACTAGGAATTGATATAATTAATTGTGTGTTTTGGTGTGTATTCGTTGTAATTTTGTATCCATGGTAAGGGATAGTCGCCTTAAGAAGAAGACTTTAAGGTAGTAGGGGTGTGTGACCAAAAGTGTAGAGATTGGTGGTGTGGTGAGCAAAACTAATTAGACTATGTTAGTTATTATATATTTAATTATAATATTAGGAGGATATTGATTTAAATAATATTGAGTGGATAATTAAAATAGTGGATAATTGAAGGGTGTAACTAATAATATTAGTAAAAGTGGTATTATTATGGTTAGCATTATTATTATTATTACTATTATCATTATTATTATTGTCATTATTATTATTATTATTATTATGATTATCGTTATTATTATTAAGATTATTATTAGGTAAAAATAAGAGTTATTAATAATATTGTTAGTGGGAGAGAAATAAGGAGTTAATGGAGAGAAATAAGGGATAAATAGGTTTTAGGTGGATTTGGTGGGAGGTTATCAAAAGGAAAAGGGAAGACAAAATTTTTATCACATAAGAACGGCTGAGAGGAAGAACAAGAGGGAGGCTAGGAAAAATCTCCATCATCAATTCTCGCAGAATTTTATCAGGAATTCAGGTAAGGGTGGGTTCAATTATTATAATCGGATATGAAATCCAATATTTTGATTGGGTTGATTTGGTAGTTAGGTCGATATATCTTCGTTGATTTTGTGGCTGTTCTGGAAATCTAACATTGATTAATTGTGTAGGAGTTGTGTTGAGATGCCACTGAGTTATCAATTTGCAGATAATATAATTAAAATACGGATTAATATATTGACGTAGTATAAAAGGAAGAGTAAATTCTGGAATTGGTTGTGAAAGTAATTAGAAGTAGAAGGGATTTTTTAGGAATTATTTATGAAAGGAGAAAGAGGACTTTTGGGTGGGGCCCACGTGCCTTGGGATGGCGCACGCCATCCTCCTCTCCCATCATCTGTGGCGCAGGCCACACTAAATGTGGCGGGGGCCACATGTTAGTGGAGGTCCTGTAGCCACTAACTCCAAAAACCATTAAATAATCCAATTTTTCTAGTGTTTTAACATAATATTAATTAATGAATTTCTTAATCTATAATATAAGAAAACTCACTCTCTGGGTTTAAAAACCTGACACGTGGGTGAGCTAAAATCACTTCTCCCAATTTTCACGTTTCATTTGTTTTCTCTTCTCTCAACTTTCATACGTTTTTTCTCTCAACATTCCCAATTTCATAAACGGTTACAATATTGAATTAACTGAAACAACCTTTGATTTTTGAACCGTCCCACTGATGATGATTTATAACCCATAATCCATTCATGTTCGGTGTCATCTTAATCTTCATCATTGATTATGTTTGGTTGTTATCTTCATCATATTCATATCCATGGCTATTACGTGGCGAGTTTGGTAGTTATCTTCATCATATTCATATCAATGGCGAGAAGAGTTATGAAAGGCGGATGTTTCTAACAACAAAGAGTATTTTGAGATGATATTGGTTGAAAAAGCATTTTGAGATGATATTGGTTGACAAAGCTGTAACATCTAGCTGGAAGATGGGGAAGAGAAAAAAAATTGTTACAGTCCCATCCTACTTTTGTTTTCTTTATTTTTGTTTTTGATTTTTTTTATATTAAATATTTTTGTATACTATTATTACTATTATATATATTATTTTTATTGTTTTACTGTCATACTAATTAATATATAAGAATATTTGAATTTATTGTTTTAAAGTTGTTTTAATATCATAGTAATTTATTGTTTTAATGTTATAAACTTATAATGAGGATATTTCTCATATACTAAAATTATGAGCTGATTTCAAAATTCAACTTTTATTATTTTAATGTCATATTAATTAATATATAAAAATGTTTGAATTTATTGTTTTAAAATTATTTTAATATCATAATAATTTATTTTTTTAATGTTATTAACTTATAATGATGATTTTCTCATATACTAAAATTATGAGCAGATTTCAAAATTCAAGTTTTATTGTTTTAATGTCATACTAATTAATATATAAAAATGTTTGAATTTATTATTTTAATGTCATACTAATTAATATATAAAAGTGTTTGAATTTATTGTTTTAAAATTATTTTAATATCATAGTAATTTATTGTTTTAATGTTATAAACTTATAATGTTGATATTTCTCATATACTAAAATTATGATCAGATTTCAAAATTCAAGTTTTATTGTTTTAATGTCATACTAATTAATATATAAAAATGTTTGAATTTATTGTTTTAAAATTGTTTTAATATCATAATAATTTATTGTTTTAATATTATAATAAGTTATTATATACAACATAATAATTATTCTAGATAGAAAAGGAAATAAAAAATAATATTACATTACTTTTCTTAAAACAACATAGAGGAAGATTAGAATTTAATATTATACCCAATTTGTTTAAGGTTAAAAGTGTTGTTTGAATTTATTGTTTTAATGTCATACTAATTAATATATAAAAGTGTTTGAATTTATTGTTTTAAAATTATTTTAATATCATAGTAATTTATTGTTTTAATGTTATAAACTTATAATGTTGATATTTCTCATATACTAAAATTATGATCAGATTTCAAAATTCAAGTTTTATTGTTTTAATGTCATACTAATTAATATATAAAAATGTTTGAATTTATTGTTTTAAAATTGTTTTAATATCATAATAATTTATTGTTTTAATATTATAATAAGTTATTATATACAACAGAATAATTATTCTAGATAGAAAAGGAAATAAAAAATAATATTACATTACTTTTCTTAAAACAACATAGAGGAAGATTAGAATTTAATATTATACCCAATTTATTTAAGGTTAAAAGTGTTGTTTGAATTTATTGTTTTAATGTCATACTAATTAATATATAAAAGTGTTTGAATTTATTGTTTTAAAATTATTTTAATATCATAGTAATTTATTGTTTTAATGTTATAAACTTATAATGTTGATATTTCTCATATACTAAAATTATGATCAGATTTCAAAATTCAAGTTTTATTGTTTTAATGTCATACTAATTAATATATAAAAATGTTTGAATTTATTGTTTTAATATCAAAATAATTTATTGTTTTAATATTATAATAAGTTATTATATACAACAGAATAATTATTCTAGATAGAAAAGGAAATAAAAAATAATATTACATTACTTTTCTTAAAACAACATAGAGGAAGATTAGAATTTAATATTATACCCAATTTGTTTAAGGTTAAAAGTGTTATATGACTCTATATTTAAATGGTAATATAATCCAAAGACCACAATTAAATTAAATGTAGTGTATCGATATCAATATCTCCTTCCTTAACATTTTTTTATTATATTTTATTAATAGTAATTTACATTTATTTATTATCTTAATTATATGTTGTTAAAAATATTAATTGTTTATTAATCAATGATTATTATATTTAAATTTAGGATGCATTGTATTGAAAAAATTAAACTAGAAAAATGATAGTATAATAAACTATGATATTGAAAGAAAAATAATGTAGCATAAATGTAAGATTTCAAATAATATAGGTAGTATAGATGTAGGATGCAATATATTTACTATTAAAAATGATAGTATAATAAACTATGATACTAGCCGGGTCAACTGGAGGAACCTTATTACAAGTAATTGTGCTAGACCCCGGGCGGTCCATCTGTTGTGGCATGCTTGCCATAAGCGTATAGCCACGAAAGATAGACTTTGCAAAATGCAATTCTTACAAGAGGACGCTTGCTGTTTTTGTGAAGGAAAAGAGTCAATACAACATTTATTTTTTGGTTGTATGGTAACAAAGCAAATTTGGAAAAATATGTTGGATTGGTTGGGCATTATTCATAACCCGCAAGAATGGGACATGGAATTGGATTGGCTCATCAAGAAATGCAACGGGAAAGGATGGAGAGCTAAAGTTCTAAAGTGTGTGGTGGCTGAAACCTGCTACAACATTTGGAAACATCGCAATGACATATGCTTTGGTCAAGTTTCGGATAGGAACAAGGTGGTTCCTACTACCATCAACTATGTGCTTCAAAGACTTTGGAGTATTCCGAAGCTTCGAAAGTATGCTAGTTATTTAATGTTACCTTGAGTATCAGCTTGTAGTAGTTGTTTTTTTTTGTGGGCTGGATCAGTTGATCGCCTTTGCTTGTATTGTTTTTGGTTGAGTAATACAAATTTTGCTTGTTCCAAAAAAAAAAAAAAATAGAAGTACAAATCAGTTCTCCCAATTTTCAAGTTTCATTTGTTTTCTCTTCTCTCAACTTTCATACGTTTTTTTCTCTCAACTTTCATACGATATATATTTCTCTCAACTTTCATACGTTTTATATTTATTTTACAATCTGTTATATTTGTTTTGTGTTGATTTGCATTTATTATTAAAAAAAACTCATATGATATAATCATTATATTATTTATTATTAATATTATTTCTATTTATATTTTTTTATATTATTATTATTATCCTATTATTATTATTAATATTCTATTATTATTATACTATTATTATTATTATTCTATTATTATTATTATTATTATTGTCAGATATTATTTTATTTCTTAACATCTTTTTTCACTACATTTATTTTTTCAGGTGACAAATTTACTAATAAGAAGATGAATTTTTTTGAATAATATTCATAATTTATTATATAATTTCTGTAATATATATATATATATATATATATATATATATATATATATATATATATATATATATATATATATAATTTCATTTTTTAACATATTTTTTGCTTTATTTTTTTCTTTAGGTAGTAGGTCTATATATAAGAAGAAAAAAGTTAAATAAGATTCATAATTTAGTAATATCTTTTTTATCTTTTTATTTATATTTATTTATTAATTTTTCTCTTTTCTATTTTATAAGATATATATATATATATATATATATATATATATATATATATATATATATATATATATATATATATATATATATATATATAATTTCATTTTTTTTAAATCTTTTTCACTTCATTTGATTTTTTATTTGGCAGATTTACTAATAAGAAGATAAGAAATTTTAAATAATATTCATAATTTGTTATTTGTTATGTAATATATATATATATATATATATATATATATATATATATATATATATATATATGTTAAGATATTATATTTATTGTCCTTTATTTTTTTGTGATTAATATACAAATTCTTTTTGTAACTTCTAATCATTAATATCGATCATATTATATGTTAAGATATTAATATCAATAATTAATGATAATAATGTTACAAGTTAATAATAATTGTTTTTGTAACTCCTCATCATTAATAATAATGTCAACATATTAGTATTAATATACATTGTTTTTGTAACCTCTTATCTTTAATATCATTATTTATAATTATTATAATATTGTTATAGTAATTAAACTAAATATAATATTCGATCAATCCTAAGAAGTTTGAAGATAATAAAGATTATAAAAATATGTATAATATGTA
Source organism: Lathyrus aphaca (assembly GCA_963966055.1). Lineage (NCBI taxonomy): Eukaryota > Viridiplantae > Streptophyta > Magnoliopsida > Fabales > Fabaceae > Lathyrus > Lathyrus aphaca. The sequence goes on along the minus strand of OZ014520.1, from coordinate 149,702,136 downwards.
ATAATATTTGTATGATACAGTAATTATAAATCAATTTATCTATTAATTTTTTTTCCAGATTAAAACATATGTAATAATATTTGTAAGATATTATAATTTTCTTAATAGGTTAGAAATAGTGTACATAATAATAATGATAATAATAATAATAATAATAATAATAATATTAATAATAATTAAAGAAATTTTAATTTTTTTTATTTATAATAAAAGAGTTATAAATAACTAAAATTAAATTTATTATTTTGTCTTAAACTTTGAGAGAAATAAAGTGTTTTTTTTTTTTTTTTTTTTTTTTTTTTTTTTTTTTTTTATAAATTAGGATGGTGGTGTTTTAATGATGAGACAATTTACATTCATATATGTGTCCCTCTCTTTAATGTCCAATCAAAAAAGATATTACCGATTAATATTTTTCTAATCTCTTTCACCTCTATTACATTTTTATGATTTTTAACTTATATTTACTAATACTATAATAGATTAAAACATAATTAATTATATTAAAATTTAAATTAATCATAAATTAAATACATTTATTTTATATTATTTTTATTTATAGTAGTTTTAATAAATTTTTCATCTCATTTATAAGTTTTTTAAAAATTAATATATTTATTTATGATCATTATTACAATTAATTTTTAATTAAAAGAAAATTTATGTTAATTTAATATATAAGAAATTAATATATAAGAAAATTTTAATGTTTTAATGTCATAGTAATTAATATATAAGAAAGTTTTATTTTATTGTTTTTAAAATTAAAATAGAAAAATAGAGAATAAAAATGTTTCCTCAAAAATGTTTTCTTACAAATATTATGATATTATTTGATGTTTTATAAAACTAAATTATTGCATAAATATTTTGATAAAAAATATCAACTGATATCCACGGATATAGATTCTATCTTTTTTTTTAAAATATAAATTATATTTTTTATATTAACTAATTTTTATTAATCTTACTTTTTTTAAAAAATAAATGCAAGTAAATTACCGGTACTCGAGCAACCACACGAGTACTGATAAGATTATCCCACAAAATAAATATTTATAATAATATTTACATAAAATGTATTTATTTATCCTAATAATATTTATTTGTAAAAGTAAAATAATATTTACAAATACTATGAAATTATTTAATACTTATAAAAATAAATCATTGCATAAACTTTTGTATAAAAAATAATTCTAATATATATATATATATATATATATATATATATATATATATATATATATATATATATATATATATATATATATATATATAAAAGAAAAAAAGTGTCCTACTTATTCAAAAATGAGAAAAATATATTTCTTATAAATAAATTTAAATATCTAAATAAGGGAAAAAATAAATATCATTAATAAATTAATTTAAAATATTTTTAAAACAAATTATTTTATAAAACTAATCATTAAAAAAATATGAAAAAAAATTAATATCTATATTTTGTTAATATAGATTATATTTTTTATATTTATCGATTTTTATTAATTTTATTTTCGTTCAAATTTTAAATATAAACAAATGTGTGTCATCGATCGATACCCACGGGTACTGATATGTGTATCCCACGAAATAAATATTTGTAATAATACTTACATATTTATTATGTTAATAATATTTAATTATATAATTAAAATAATATTTTCAAAAACTATGATATTATTTGATATTTATAAAACTAAATCATTATATAAATATTTTTAATAAAAAATATCAAACGATGTCCTCGGGTATTCATTATATATATTTTTTTAAATTAATGATTATTTTATTTTTACTAATTTTTATAATTATATATTTTTTTTAAAATAAATGCGTGTAACACACCTATATTGGTGCGAACACACGAATACTGATATGACTATCCCACGAAATAGTTTATGTTAATAATATTTATTTATACAATTAAAATAATATTTACAAATATCAACCGATGTCTGTGGGTATTGATTCTATCTTTTTTTTTTTAAAAATATAAATCATATTTTTTATATTTACTAATTTTTGTTTATCTTATTTTTAAACAAACGCGTATCACTTACCGGTACGTGCGAAGACACGGGTATCACTATTTGTTTTTCATTCACAAACTTATTATTTTAATAACACTTATTTATATCAATGGAACTGATTATTTTTAATCAATTATTTCCTATTTTTACAATTAATTAATTACACAAATATTATTATTTTTAATTAATTTATAAATATTTAAATTTATCATTTATCTTAATTTGATTTAATTCAATATTTTTTATTTTTTATTTTTATAAAAAAAATCATTTTGACAACAAATAAGCGTCACCGACGGATCCCCGTGCATCCGCACGGGTATCACACTAGTTAATGTCTTAAGACTAATGATAATTTTTCTACATATATTTTAATATTGTATTAAAATAAAGTACAAATGGTATTAAGTGAATTGTTTCTGCCAAAGCTATATCTATCAGTATAATGAAGAAGAACAAAATAACAGTAACTTAGTTAGAATTTTGACATAAACTACAAGTTTAATAAATTAGTAGAAACAGTGGCAATAACAGGAATTCTAGAACAGATAACTTTTAGCAGAGCATAGAAAATTCCAGTTTTGCAATTAAGTCGTATTAATCGCAGAAAGTAGAGAAACAATGTTGAATTAGTCGGTTTAGCCGAATTAGGAGAAAAACTTAGTTGTCCGGAATTTATCGAAATTCGTCGAGTTAAGTCAGGTAATATTATAGTTGATTTTGATGAATTATTTTGTTGGAATTATGTTGTGAAATGTTGATACAGGTATGACTGAGTTGTTAAGTGGTTTCGTTTACGGAAAATGTTAAAGTTACTAAGTTGTAGGCTTGTTAAGCCAAAGTTGAATATAAGTTGAATATGTTGTAAAACGTTGTTGTGTTGCTATTATTGTTATGTTGTCGAATGTTGTAAAGTCGTGTATGCCATTTAAGTCATTTGCATTTGTCGGAGCCGTTGCTCATACCACGTTGGCCTGGATTGGCAAGTTAAGTTGACTGTTGAAGGCTTATGCCTTGATGCCTCGATAACCTGGCAAATATTAAGTTGAGAGTTTTACTCCGATTGGTACCACATGCATAATTAGTCGAGTCGCATTAAAGTTGCATTCTTGTTGAGTTATTTGTATTGATGTTGGTTGGAGTTGTGAAGTGGTGTTTGTTTATAATCCTTAGTCATTATATTGTTTTTCATATACTGCTTATAATTATTGTAACTCACCCCTTCTGTTGAATGTTGTCCTTATGGGGCAACGTGCAGGTAATCTTGAGGAGTAGCCGGTTACCATTAGTCGAGTCAGTGGTCAGTCGCTCTGATACGTAGCACTCGGGGGGGATTGACGCGTGTCTTCTTTGTTGATCTTTTATTATTGCTAAATTTTATTTAGTTGAAGAACTTAAAATTGCTTATTTCTTATTTTAAAGTTGTTATTAGATTGAATAAAAATGCTATGAGCTGTGATGTGAATCCGCTGCTTAAAGTTTTATGAAGTTGATTTATTTGAGTAAACTGAAGTTGTGTTGTGTTATTATGAAAAATACTATGTATTAAGCATGACTTCCTTAAGTTGAAATTTGTTTATAGTTAAAAATGTGATATCCCGTTTTGTGGAAAGTTTTTATAAACTCTGATTTCAGTTATATTCGCGGTTAGAAAATGGGGTGTTACATTAGTGGTATCAGAGCAGGTCGGTTCGTCCGGCCAATGTTGTCTAGCGTTGTTGATTCCTTAGTACGCGACATGTGTGTGAAACACTGTCGGTACTTGTTAGTTTTTAGTCGTTGCCTACAGGTGGGTTGGAATTAAGTGGGGGAGAAGCTTGACTCCCGGACAGTTGTTAGAATGTCGGAGTTGGTTCAAGTTGATGTTGATGGCAAGAGTGCAAGGTTGTTGGAGAGACGTTGTTGCGGACCGGTAAGAGCATGGATTCATGAATTCATATCGGTCGGGTTGAGAAGTACGTGGATTCATGGATGAAGATTGTTTAAGAAAGAAGGATTTATTCCAAATAAAAAGACAAGTTGATGAATTAAGTTGAAGGATCAAGTCGGTAAATTGCTATGCCTTGAGTGTAGTGGATTAAAGTCGAGTAAATTTCGAAGTTAGGTGTATAGCAAGATTTTTGGTAGAACATGGAATTAAGATGGAGAGAGGTGGAATTTACATTCATCAATCTCAAAAATTCTGGTTTTTGCAATCTTGGAGCAGCTGTCACGAGAAGTGGCATAACTTTTTAACCGTGATTCGGATTAAAGCGGTTCTAGAATTTTTGGAAAGCTTACGAAATTTCCTACAGTTTGCATATAAGATTTTCATTTAGGAGGTTTGTAATGAGGGAGATAAGTAGGTTTTAATAGTTGGGTCTGCTGCTGATTTTGGAAATTCCGCATACGAAAATTGTTGACCAGTCTCATTGTGATGGGGATAACTTTTTACTCGTAAGTCGGATTCGAGCGATTCTTGAAGTTCTGGAATCTGCACAAATTTTTCTTCATGTTAGAATATAATTTTACGAGTTGGAGGTCTGTATTGGAGAAGATAATTGCGTTTGAAATGGAGCGTGTGTTGCTGGAAATTTTAGAAAGATGAAAATGTTGGAAAAATAATAAGATATTGGTATTAGAGGGAATGCATAAGTATTCGGAGAATGAATAAATATGTAATGAGGATGATTAAAGTGCTGATGTTAGATAGAAGTAATGTCGAGAGGAAGGTAGATGTTTGAATTGTGTTGTTAAATATTTTAACTTGGATGAAAGTTGTAATTGGAACAGACAGTTTTGGATGGTACTTGTTGTAACGACTCCGGTGTTAGATGGATATTGAAAGTCGGGTGGTACTATGGGTGTACATAAGAAAATGTGTATTGGATTTTTGGATGTTTTGTATCGTTGATGAAGTTGGAATTAAGGGAATATGCGTTGGACCTTGGACGTTGTATATAAATGGCGAGGTTGGAAATAATTAGATTCAAGAGACGTTTGCAAGCCATAGAGAGTTAGTAGAGCAGTATGCTGAGGTAACCTTGAGCACAAGGTAAAGGACACTGTTGTGGTTGGGTAATGATGATTTATGCCACCATTATGGTTGGTGGCTATCTATTGACAAATTGAGGAACTGATCAACCTTAATCTCTTGTTGATAGTAGATGGAATCATGTTGGATGGAATAGACGTGTCTTGCCAACTAGACTTATATGTACAATGAATTGTTTGGAGTGAGCCAAGGGCTAAAGGATTATTTTAATTAGTTGATGCAGATTCCTATGTAAGAAGACGACGCAGACTCGAGGATGTTAGTATGAGATTGTGAGTTGATCGGTGAATAGTGTGGAAACTCATAGTGGTGTTCGGGATAACTCGAGTTTTGATTTGTGATGGATCAAGAATCTGATTGAAATGAGACTTGAAGCATTATGGAGATGATCCAAGGAGGAAGTGAATGGAAATGCAAGACCACGATTTGACCAAGGATGTCAGATAGAGAATAGTGGGGGCAAGTATGCATTAAAGTGTATATAGGGAGTATGAATCGTATCTTTCATACTTGTTTGGATAAGTTAAAATTGGTGTTCGTTGTGGATATTCTGATCTGTTATAAAATCAGAAGGAGAGGTAGTAGAGTATTTGAAAATTGAGTTACAATTATTGAAAGAGGTGAAGTTATATGTTAAGTTATAAAAGTGTGATTTTTGGTTAGTAAAGATAAGTTTACTTGGTTATGTTAATTCAGAAGAGGGTGTATGAAGAAATTGTTTTATTATGAGTAGGAATTGATGAATTGGTTGTTGGATTGGCTTGGTTAATGTGCATAGGTTAGGTGTGGAGTATTGATGCAAAAGCTGTGGTTAATTGGTGTTAAAAAAAATAACTATTTGGAAAGTGTTAAATCTCAGCAGAAGATGGATTTTATCGTTGGGTTTTCTGCAGAATTCACAGTTTTCTCTTAGCGAGGGATGGTCGTTGCTTAGGGTGGACTGGCAGTGAAAAGATGACTTTCTTGTTAAAATTATTTGGACACATGTATCCTTATGTTGTTGCAATGTTGTTATGTGTTTAAGATGAGTTTGGGCAGTATGTTAATACAAGATGGTAAAGTTGTAGCTTATGTTTGGTGATAATCGAGAATTCGTGAAAGTATTTATCCTATTCAAGATTCAGAATTGTTGCGGTTGTAATTGTGTTGAATATTCTGAGGTATTATTTTTATGGATATGGGTTCGAAGTGTTTAATAATTGCAAGAGTGTAGAATACCTGTTTGTTCGGAATTTCCGATGACCTTGATGGTCGAAAGCTGGATGTGAACTTGGTAGACTGATGGGTGCTAGTAATCATAGTGCGTAGTAGAAGCGTGGTGTATCGCAATTGTTCATACGTAGGTAACCGCGATATTAATAGTTTAGTTACGTCGATGTTATGTTATGGGCTTTTGTGTTCTTAGATTTGTGGTTGCCTCGTTACCTATGGTGATGGTTCGAGTGCGAGTAGCTAATTCCTAGAATGGGGAATTAGGGGAGTATTGCCTATGGTAATGGTAATGATCATGTTGTGTTCTGGTTCATAGTGAACTTGTGTGTTCTTAACTTGGTCATTCTTTGTATCTTGAGTTAGTCGTCGAGTGCATTGTGTAGGCATTACATCTTGTTGTCGTTGTCTTTGATAAGAAAGTTTGTTGTTTTGTGTTATTTATGGTGTTGCCTTTCATGGCATAAGAGATGACTAATTGGTTGTGAGGGTGTGTCTGGAGTAGTTCGTATCCGGTAAATTTTCGAGGACGAAAATATTCTAAGTGGGGGAGAGTTGTAACACTCCGTTTTTATTTTGATTATTATTTGTGATTTAACTAGGAATTGATATAATTAATTGTGTGTTTTGGTGTGTATTCGTTGTAATTTTGTATCCATGGTAAGCGATAGTCGCCTTAAGAAGAAGACTTTAAGGTAGTAGGGGTGTGTGACCAAAAGTGTAGAGATTGGTGGTGTGGTGAGCAAAACTAATTAGACTATGTTAGTTATTATATATTTAATTATAATATTAGGAGGATATTGATTTAAATAATATTGAGTGGATAATTAAAATAGTGGATAATTGAAGGGTGTAACTAATAATATTAGTAAACGTGGTATTATTATGGTTAGCATTATTATTATTATTACTATTATCATTATTATTATTGTCATTATTATTATTATTATTATTATTATTATTATTATTATTATCGTTATTATTATTAAGATTATTATTAGGTAAAAATAAGAGTTATTAATAATATTGTTAGTGGGAGAGAAATAAGGAGTTAATGGAGAGAAATAAGGGATAAATAGGTTTTAGATGGATTTGGTGGGAGGTTATCAAAAGGAAAAGGGAAGACAAAATTTTTATCACATAAGAACGGCTGAGAGGAAGAACAAGAGGGAGGCTAGGAAAAATCTCCATCATCAATTCTCGCAGAATTTTATCAGGAATTCAGGTAAGGGTGGGTTCAATTATTATAATCGGATATGAAATCCAATATTTTGATTGGGTTGATTTGGTAGTTAGGTCGATATATCTTCGTTGATTTTGTGGCTGTTCTGGAAATCTAACATTGATTAATTGTGTAGGAGTTGTGTTGAGATGCCACTGAGTTATCAATTTGCAGATAATATAATTAAAATACGGATTAATATATTGACGTAGTATAAAAGGAAGAGTAAATTCTGGAATTGGTTGTGAAAGTAATTAGAAGTAGAAGGGATTTTTTAGGAATTATTTATGAAAGGAGAAAGAGGACTTTTGGGTGGGGCCCACGTGCCTTGGGATGGCGCACGCCATCCTCCTCTCCCATCATCTGTGGCGCAGGCCATATGCAAGCAAAGGGAGTGGCGCAAGCCATTAAGGGTGGCGCAGGCCACACTAAATGTGGCGGGGGCCACATGTTAGTGGAGGTCCTGTAGCCACTAACTCCAAAAACCATTAAATAATCCAATTTTTCTAGTGTTTTAACATAATATTAATTAATGAATTTCTTAATTAATGTATTAAGACTAATGATAATTTTTCTACATATATTTTAATATTGTATTAAAATAAAGTACAAATGGTATTAAGTGAATTGTTTCTGCCAAAGCTATATCTATCAGTATAATGAAGAAGAACAAAATAACAGTAACTTAGTTAGAATTTTGACATAAACTACAAGTTTAATAAATTAGTAGAAAGAGTGGCAATAGCAGGAATTCTAGAACAGATAACTTTTAGCAGAGCATAGAAAATTCCAGTTTTGCAATTAAGTCGTATTAATCGCAGAAAGTAGAGAAACAATGTTGAATTAGTCGGTTTAGCCGAATTAGGCGAAAAACTTAGTTGTCTGGAATTTATTGAAATTCGTCGAGTTAAGTCAGGTAATATTATAGTTGATTTTGATGAATTATTTTGTTGGAATTATGTTGTGAAATGTTGATACAGGTATGACTGAGTTGTTAAGTGGTTCCGTTTACGGAAAATGTTAAAGTTACTAAGTTGTAGGCTTGTTAAGCCAAAGTTGAATATAAGTTGAATATGTTGTAAAACGTTGTTGTGTTGCTATTATTGTTATGTTGTCGGATGTTGTAAAGTCGTGTATGCCATTTAAGTCATTTGCATTTGTCGGAGCCGTTGCTCACACCACATTGGCCTGGATTGGCAAGTTAAGTTGACTGTTGAAGGCTTATGCCTTGATGCCTCGATAATCTGGCAAATATTAAGTTGGGAGTTTTACTCCGATTGGTACCACATGCATAATTAGTCGAGTCGCATTAAAGTTGCATTCTTGTTGAGTTATTTGTATTGATGTTGGTTGGAGTTGTGAAGTGGTGTTTGTTTATAATCCTTACTCATTATATTGTTTTTCATATACTGCTTATAATTATTGTAACTCACCCCTTCTGTTGAATGTTGTCCTTATGGGGCAACGTGCAGGTAATCCTGAGGAGTAGCCGGTTACCATTAGTCGAGTCAGTGGTCAGTCGCTCTGATATGTAGCACTCGGGGGGGATTGACGCGTGTCTTCTTTGTTGATCTTTTATTATTGCTAAATTTTATTTAGTTGAAGAACTTAAAATTGCTTATTTCTTATTTTAAAGTTGTTATTAGATTGAATAAAAATGCTATGAGCTGTGATGTGAATCCGCTGCTTAAAGTTTTATGAAGTTGATTTATTTGAGTAAACTGAAGTTGTGTTGTGTTATTATGAAAAATACTATGTATTAAGCATGACTTCCTTAAGTTGAAATTTGTTTATAGTTGAAAATGTGATATCCCGTTTTGTGGAAAGTTTTTATAAACTCTGATTTCAGTTATATTCGCGGTTAGAAAATGGGGTGTTACAATGCTCAATTCAAGTTGGTCTGGATTGGCAAATAAGTTGTTGATTCCTCGATAAACTGACAATGTTTCAAGTTGGTAGTTTACTCCAAATGGTACCACATGCATATATATAAGTTAAGTCGCATTCGGGTTGCATTTTATTTATGTCGTTATCGATTGTTGGTTGCAAGTTGTAAGTTGATGTTGCTTGTTGTGTGAAGTGGTTTGATTATATGCTTTTCTTGCTTACATATTGATTATCGTATCCTGTTTGTGTCATTCGATATCTCACCCCTTCAGTTTGAATGTTGCCCTTGTTGGTAATGTGTATGTTACCAAGAGTTCAGTACTTAGTAGCTTCGAGTTGGTGTTTACCGCTCTGATACGTAGCACTTCGGAGGATAAACACGTGTTTTATGTTATATTGAATTTCTGTTTAGTTGAAGAATTTATTGGAGTTGTTTTATGTTGAAAAACTATGTTGAAGTATTCGTTGTTGAATTTATTGTAGTTGTTTTAAAGTTGTAACTTTGTTGAATCCGATGTGTTGTTTTCAAAGTATTTTATTAATAAAGTTTATGTTATTTGATTTTAAAGTTGAAAAGTGTAATATCTCATGTTTGTTGATGAATTTTTATAACTATGATTTAAATTATAAAGTCGGGTAGAAATGGGGTGTTACATTAGTGGTATCAGAGCAGGTCGGTCGATCTGACCAAGTTGTAGAGTTGTGGTCGTCTAACAATCAAGTATTGTTATGTGGTTCTAACTTTTGTTGTGTTGTAGTGTTAAGTTGAGATGGCTGGAAGAAATGATGTTGCGATAGTTGTTGTAATGCAAGCAATGACTCAGGCTGTGCAGAACTTACCGAATGCTGGAGGGAACGATGAGTCTCATACTTTTGCGACTTTTCAGAGGGAGAATTCGCCTACCTTCAAGGGTAAGTATGACCCAGATGCTGAGTTGGTCTGGTTGAAGGAAATTGAGAGAATTTTTCGTGTGATGGCCTATGACCTGATATATTTAACTAAATAGGCTTATAAAAAATCTAGGTTTTTTCTAATTAAAAAAAAATCTGGTCTGACCTTAGTCTGTGCAGGCTAGGTCATAGGTCTTTGTTAGTTTGTCTGACATATTTCCAATTCTAGAGGTGGGAATAGGCTGGATCGAGCTAGACTTTGCCAAGTCTGAACCTGATTTAATAAAAAATTCAAAGCCTAACTAAGGCATGTAGCCTATCAAAGGCTTACTTTTTTTGCCTGAGTTCGACCTTTTCGAAGGTCTGGTTAGCCTATTAGTATAATTAAAAAGCTTATATCATATGAACATATGCAAATGAGATTAAATATTTGTTTCCATTTACTTATATGAGCTTACCTAGTAGCATAAATTTTGTGAGATGAATTGTTTGAAAGAACTTATAAAAACACTTATAACATTATTCATAGGATTTCTTTCAACTTATTTTCGTAAGTTCTTAAATATAACTTAGTTTTACTTTTATATTTTAATATAAAGTATAAAATACAATATAAAAACAATAAATTCATTCATATTTAATAAATAAGATATAATGATAGGCTTATAAGGTTTTTTGTATAGTCTGCGGCCTAGCCTATTTAACTAAATAGGTTTATAAAAGATCCTAAGTCTTTTTAATAAGTTATAGCGAAGGAAAATTGGATGTTAATTCGTCACTAAAACATAATTTGAACTTGTATGAAATAAAAAAAAGAGAAATTATACTAAATCACAATAACATCTAATTAATTTCATTATCTTTCAACGATAATAACCTCATTACCAATTAAGCTCATAATAATTAATTAACAACACTCATACACTCAAACAAAAGTGAACCATTGACCAAACCACAAAACAATGTCAAAAACTTGAACCGACAACTCGAAATATAAAACAAAGATAAAAAAATACCCCTTTTGACAACATATGATAAGTAGCCCGTCGTCAGGGTGACGTCCATCATCCTTTTGAAACTCATAATCTGTCATAGAGTTGATGCCCATCAGTGTCTTAAGGTGCGCGACAGTCAACTCGTCATCTAGGTGACGCTCGTCACCCCACACCAAAATATAAAAAACACGAATTGGCCATGGGAGTTTCCTTGAAACTCAAATTTTGCCTTCCCAATCATGCCAACACGTCTAGAAAATTACACCACACATAATATCATCATTATAACATGCTAAATCACATATTTACACAGTTTAATCATCAATTTCCTAAAATTCATGCTAATGTTTCAAAGCTTCAAAACTTCAACAATGACATATATCACATATGCATAAAACAGAATTTCACACATACAAATTTAATCATGAAAATCAAATAATAACAAATTCAATCACCAATTTTTAGATTACCATACAACAAAAAATCATAATAGAGTTCACATAATCCCTAAAGAGACTAATGGTCCATCTTACACATTGGCTCAACTCTTCTCATAATTCTCACAACTTCATTTATTTCTTCTTAGTTCATATTTTTCACTCACAATCTTTATTTCTATTTATTTTAATTAATTAATTAAAAACAATAACTAACTCCATATATTTCTAATTATTTTAATCATTTCATCCACACACAAATACTCTCTCAATACACCTCACCATACACCACATATACATGAAACTCATAATATATTTAATTCAAAGCGCACCACATACTAAATAATTAAATAAATGATTAAATATGTTTTAGATCCCTCTAAATATATCATTTTTCAATTTTAGTCCCTCTAAAAATTACTTTTAAAGAATGGTCCCTCCAAAAATTTTTATCCATACAATTGGTCCATGACGTTAAATGCCACTAACGGATGATGACATGTCATGCCACGTGGAACTTTTTGCTAACTGGACATACGTGTGGCAATGTCTAAGTGGCAAAATTGATGACGTGGATGTCATGTGGTAATTTCTTCCATTTTTTATTTTTTATATTAATTAAAGTTATAGCGAAGGAAAATTGGATGTTAATTCGTCACTAAGATGAACAACATAAATAAATCCAGAATTCGCGGTTAATCCGTAGCTAATTTCTAACAAATTCCTAGCTAAATGCAAACCCAAAATTTCTCATACAAAACTTGAATTTTTTTCTTCTTAAAATGAATTAAATATGAATTTCATATATATACATACATACATACATACATACATACATACATACATATATATATATATATATATATATATATATATATATATATATATATATATATATATTCTGGACTGGGTCTTCAAGGCATATCTGGGCTCAGGCCCAAATCCCCTTAACACCAAGGCCCGGTCACTTCGGGTAGATGCATATAATAGTCGGGCAGAAGCAAATGCCATGAGCATCTCACGAAGAGGCCGGACAACCACCTCGACCTATAACATAGGCGCCTGGGAGACCACGTCTTCCCCTTGTGTGCCACGTCATCCAACCGTTCCCCTTTTTTTATCTCCTGAAAGATAGGATAGTTGGACCAGGGACAAAGACCACGTGTTAGTTCTTACACGCTCCTACGCGTACCTTTGCAGTTCTTCCTTGGGCCTAGCTAATCTAGCCCAAGTAAGGACCTTGGCCCAGCGCTGGGGGCTCACTATAAATACCCTTTTTCACTAAAGGGTCAGATATTCTGATTCATTCTCTCTTTATCATAATTATGTATCCAATCTCACTTAAGCTTCGGAGTGTATTGCAGGTACACCCCATTTCTCTCTCCCACCTCACTTTGTTCCTGCTCGACCCCTGGAAGACCTTTCTGATCAGGTAAGATCAGTGGCGCCGTCTGTGGGAACCTAGCTATCCCCGTATTCCACAACCGAAGATCAAAGCTCCAATCTGTCTTCCATCCTTCCAGTATGGCCGGAGAACACGGTGATAACCACGACATTTCCCCCGTCGATTACACGATGGAGGACAACCAAAACTACAGCGAAGCTGATCCCAGGGACGAGCAACTTATTACCCCGTCGCCTGAACCCAAAGATAATGGGGTTCCACAACCTCATTCTCAAATTCAGCCAGCTGCCCCCTTTCAGCATATCCCAGTGCCTGTCGAATGGGACGTCACCATGATAGCTATGGTGAACGCCCTCAATCAGGCCAACCACATGCTCTACCAACAACATGAGAGGATCATGGCTCTAGAAACTGACCGGAAGATAGATCATCCCTGACGGGAACGCGGGGCGCTGCATGAGAGACAACATCCAGAAGCTACAAAGAAACATGAGCATTCTCCTCCTCAGCGAGGTCGATGCTCTCCTGAACCGAAGAAGAATAAGTCCAGGATACGCCATGAGACCGATCGATCGAGGTCTTCACCCAGACGTGAGCAAAGCCCTGGAAACGACGCTTATTCCCCGTTGAGAAGCGACGAGGAAAATCCACATTGCCCGCTCTCTCGAGCTATTATGGAGGCACCTCTCCCTAAGGGCATGGAGAAACTCCCACATTTGGTTGTGTACGACGGGACGACTGACCCCGATGATCACGTGGACAACATCAATGATATGCTCGACTACCGCAACGACATCACCAGACACCTCAAATACAGGCTGTTTTCGACAACACTTAGGAAAGGAGCCATGGCCTGGTACAAAAGTCTGGCCCCCAAGTCAATCACGTCCTGGAGAGTGATGAAATCCGCATTCACGAGGCACTTCACGGCCTCCCGACGTCATCCTAAGACCGATGCAACCCTTGAAGCCACCGTATAGAGAAAAAAATGAAACAGTGTGCTTGTACATCAAGCGATTCAACCAAGAAGCTGTCGAAGTAGATACAATGGACTACATGAAGAAATATCTCCTCGAGAGGAGGCTCCTCCCTGGACGTGAACTCAGTAGGGCGGTCGTAATAGAACCTCCCCACACCCTGGACGAGCTCCTTCACAAAGCCCAGACTTACATCAGATAAGAAGAGAAATAGGTTACTCATAATGCTTGAAGCAATCGCAGTACCGATGACACCAGCCACCCCAAACGCGAGGACCCCAATACTCCCCACCGCAATGGGGATAAGCGAAAGGATGAGCGACCCCGCGAAGCCTGTGAAGGAAGAAAGCCCGCATAACATTTCAACGAATACACGTTGTTGACAGCTCCCCGCGAATGCATCCTCTCTGAATGCATCAATTCCGGGTTTAAGCAGGGTATGGTGAGAATCCCCAAACCTTCTACACCCAAGCCCCATACGGACAAGTCCAAATACTGCCGTTTTCACAGAAGTCACGGACATGTGACCGAAGACTGCGTTCATCTGAAGGACGCGATTGAGATCCTGATTCAAGAGGGTCATCTCAAACAGTACGCTAAGAAAAACGATGCTCATCGGCATGAAGATCAAGCGACAAATAGAGCTCGCGAGAACACACCACCCGACAACTCCCCGTACCAGGTGGCCATGTGTGTATCCCGCCCAGAAGACTTCCACCTCTCTGACACATACGAGGGGGAACGATTTGCTGCCCTCAGCCCTTGGGAGAAATTCCCAGCGGCTTTGGTCATATTAGGAGGAGGAGTAAACAACGAGAACACCACCATTTCAGTAAAACACAAATTTGACGAGCTCCTCCTGACCACACCAGAGCAGTTGACAACCTTGACAAAAATATTGGGGAAAATACAACTCAATATCTTTCTTCCTCGAGGAGCTGCCAGGAGGACCACCTAACTCGAGCATCCCCTTATTGATAAGGGCCAAAATGGCGCATTTTGATGTCCGACGCATCCTAGTCGACCAAGGCAGTTTAGTGGACATCATGTACGTCCACCTATTCAAGACTCTCAAGCTGGACAAAACCAACTTATCTCCGTACGTCGGGTTTGACCTTCAAGGATTTAATGGAGCCACTACAAGACCATGGGGATATGTTGAACTCCTCGTCACATTTGGGGAGCAAGAGACAACTAGGGACGTCAAAGTCCATTTCCTGGTGATTGAGTGCCCATCCCTATACAACTACATCCTTGGCCGCCCAACTCTGGCCGAACTGACAGCGGTCCCCTCCACCGTTCATCTGAAAATGAAGTACTACACCAAGCTAGGCCGTGTAGTCACAATCCACAGTGACATCGAGGCCGCTCGAAGATGTTATGATGTTGTGGTCAAAGCATAGGCCATAATCAACACCAAGAATAACAAGAAACCTAGGGTCGAATAGCATCCTCCCTCCAGGGGATCAACACCATCGACCTCGACAGCCGTATCGGCGAGGACAATACTGAAGTGCAGGACCCCATCCATCGACAAGTCCCAACACACCCATTCCGACCGCTCCTTGATGGAGAGTTCGAGCTTATTCCCCTGGGCGACAACCCCGACAGGGCCGTGAAGATAGGCACCATACTACCATCAGAGAAAAGGGAGCAACCCGCAATTTGCCTCAAGGAGAACACGGATCTCTTCGTATGGAATGCCGCTGAGATGCCTAGGCTCGACCCCGAGGTCGCATGCCATCAATTAGCTTTAGACCAGGCCATTAAGCCTGTAGCACATCGTTGGCGCAAACAGTCTCCCGAGAAAGCGGAGGCTGCTGAGCGAGCTGTAAAAGACCTCTTAGAGGCAAATTTTATTTCTGAAGCCCAACACACAACCTGGCTCTCTAATGTAGTTCTCGTTAAGAAAAATAATGGAAAATGGCGTATGTGTGTTGACTTTACTGATCTCAATAAGGCTTGCCCCAAAGATGATTTTCCTCTACCTAACATAGATAAACTGGTTGACAATTCTTCAGGTTTCAAACTCTTGTCTTTTATGGACGCATATAGTGGATACAATCAAATCCCTATGTCGGACACAGATAAAAGGTACATGTCCTTCATGACCCCGGTGGGTAATTACTACTACAACGTAATGCCCTTCGGACTGAAGAACGTCAGGGCCACATACCAACGAATGATGAACAAGGTCTTTCGAGGAGAGATTGGAGACATGCTTGAAGTATACATGGACGAGATGATCGTGAAATCGCACAAAGAGGTCGACCAAGAACATCATCTCCAGAAGGTTTTCGAGCAAGCGAGACAATGCAAAATGAGGTTCAACCTGAAAAATGCACCTTCGGTGTTCGGGCAGGGAAATTCCTCGGCTTCTACCTAACCGAATGCGGAATTGAAGCCAACCTTGACAAATGTTGGGCATTTTTGGAGTTCCCAACCCCAAAATCGAAGAAATCCATCCAATACCTCAATGGAATGCTCGCCTCATTGTCCCGCTTTGTCGCCAAGTCCGCTCAACATGCCCTCCCTTTCTTCAAACTACTACGGAAAGAAGCCACCTTCGAGTGGACAGAAGAATGCAAATAGTCACTGCTCCACCTAAAGAAGGCACTCTCCGAACCCTCGGTCCTATCCTGACCATCATAGAAAGAGACTCTATATCTATACTTATTCGTAGAAACGGAGGCCTTCAGTGTCGTCCTAATACGAGAAAACACTGACGGGAAAAAACCTATTTACTTCACGAGCAAAGCCCTCCAGGGCCCCGAGCTCAGGTATCAATAGATCGAGAAAGTCTCCTTAGCCTTAATAAACGCCGCAAGGAAACTACGACATTACTTCCTTGCCCATATGATCAAAGTCCGAACAAACCAACCCGTCAAACAACTGCTCGGCCGACCAGACATGGTCAACCGAATGCTGAATTGGTCGCTAGAACTATCGGAGTTCGACATCCAGTATGAGAGCAGGAAAGCTCTAAAGGCCCAAGTCCTGGCTGACTTAGTTGCCGAAATGACGCATAGCCCAGTCCCAGCTAGTGGCGCCCACAATGGACAATTTTGTGGACGGTGCTTCCAACTCGACAGGCAACGGCGTAGGTATCATCCTCGAGAACGAAGATGGTATTCTGATCAAGGTATCCCTAGCATTGGCCTTCCCGACCTCAAATAACCATGCTGGATATGAAGCATTCCTCGCGGGTCTAAGATTATCCGAAGACTTGAGAGCGAAAGAAGTAAAGATATCAACCGACTCTTAACTCGTGGCGTCGCAGGTACGAGGAGAATATCAGGCTAAGAATGAAAATCTCATTGAATACTGTAATACCTCAAAATTTGCCCTCATATTTATTCCATCTTCTGGCTTATCGTTTCGCATTCATCTGCATTTCTCACTAGGTCGTAGCATCATAATCGTGCATTTCATTGTTCCTAAGGCATGTGATCAGGGCCCAGGGAAATTAGGGTTTCGTACCTTATCTGTATCTGTCAGAGATTTAAATGGTGGAGAATTTACTGGATCTTGATTCCACTTCGAATGCAGGTGTTCAGTTGTGTCTCAATCCAGATGGGAGGTTGACTTAATTTTGGTCGAATTATCAAAGGATCACTGCAGCTGCGAGATTATTTGGGCCACTGGACTATTTCTTAGACAATGCACATTTAAAGTTCAGGTTGCCGTTGGGATTCATCAGTTTACCGAGTAGTGTTGTGTGAAGTTTGGTTTGGATCTTCAGTTTATTAGTGATTCATCTGGATTCGAATGATCATGGCATGTTTCAGACGATTCAAAGAGTTGTGACTAATCCGAAAAATATTCAGTGGCTCAGAAGTGGTTGTAGACATGTGGAAAGAATGCAAAATAGGATTTGGGCTAAAATCGGGACTCTATATTCATTCATTCTCATTATTATAAGCCGTTCCCGACTATTCCATTCTACTTTCATTTCTTCAATTTCCATTACCTTTTACGGTTTCATTTATTTTTGTCCGTAATCCATTTTGAACTATCTTTTATTTTTCATAGTTCATATCAAACTCATGTTTTCTTCTTGTCCATTTTTTACACCATTTAAACTCGATAGCAATTTCGTTTTAGAATCATCATAAATTTCCACACAAAAAATACTAAGAGGTCAATTTCTTTTTTTTAGTATCCAAGTCACTAAGCCAACTCTAATTCTAATTTCTATATTTTTTTTCAACCTAATTCCCTCCTTCTCCTAGCTCATTTCTTTTGCTCTTGTTCTATTTCTCTACAAACAACCAGAATTGTTTTCTCTTTTTTTTTAGTCAAGATGGCTATTACAAACTCAGCTATTGGTTTTGAAGGATACGAAAAGAGGCTTGAGATTACTTTTTTTGAGAATGGCATTTTCTCCGATCCGGCTGGATTAGATCTCCGAGCACTGTCGAAAGACCAATTGGATGAAATTCTAAACCCAGCCGAGTGCACTATTGTTGACTCACTGTCTAACGATTATGTTGATTCATATGTTCTTTCTGAGTCAAGTTTGTTCGTTTATGCTTACAAACTTATCATTAAAACCTGTGGGACTACTAAGCTGCTTCTGTCTATTCCTGTAATTCTTAAGCTTGCTGATGGTCTTAACATTGGTGTGAAATTGGTGAGATACACTCACGGTAGCTTCATTTTCCCCGGAGCTCAATCATTTCCTCATCGAAGCTTTTCTGAGGAAGTTGTTGTTCTTGACAGCTATTTTGGCCAACTGGGTTCTGGTAGCCAAGCTTATATGATGGGTGATGCTGATAAGTCACAAATTTGGCACATTTACTCTGCCAGTGCTAAACTAGAAGCTTCACCGGAAGCTTTCAAGACAAGCTCATCTTCAGCAGCTTTGATGACTAAGAATTCTGGAATCAGGAAGATCCTTCCAAAATCTGACATATGTGACTTTGAATTTGGTCCATGTGGGTATTCCATGAATAGAATTGAAGGAAATGCAATATCAACTATCCATGTAACCCCTGAAGATGGATTCAGTTATGCAAGCTTTGAAGATGTGGGTTATGAGCATGAAGAGAAATCTCTGAATGAAGTGGTTGAAAGGGTTTTAGCATGTTTCTATCCAGCTGAGTTTTCTATTGCTTTGCACAGCGATACGAATGGTGAAAAGCTTGACAAATTTCCTCTAGAAGTAAAAGAATTCACTTATAAATAGAAGAGCATTTCAGTTATGAGGCAGTTACAAAAAGAAAGAAACACAGTTATATAAGGGACCAAAAATCGCAGCTGTTACACCGTAAAATTTCGGAAAATCTAACAAGAGCTCTAACAACAAAAGTTCCAGTTATGAATGTAAAGAAAAATTCAATTATCAGAAAGAATCTGTAATAGAATAGAAGCAAACAGAGCTCTCTTCAATCTTTATCCCTCCCATCACAGGGGAAGCCCTTCAAAATCTTCAATCATCTCACGAATTTCTCGACCGTCATCAATCCCGGATCACTCTATTTTAATCTCCAATCTCCATCTTCCATGAAAAAGAAAAATCAAAAAGATTAGTGAACACTAAAAATATGAAGAATCAAGGGATTGTAATTGCATAACAGAATTGAAACCATTTAACAGAATCGTAACAAACTCTTCTGGAAACTTCACCTGAGTTCTCACCCTCTATAAATCAGGCTCCTCACTCTTCTTCAGTTCTTCTTCTTCTTTTTGGACTATCCTTCCACCATATTTTTCAACTCAACCCCTCTTCCACAACTTTCAGTCCTTTTCACCAACCCTTCTTCAATCCCTCTTCATTCTTCCAAGCTGCCATTGATATTCTTCCATACAGCTTCTCAACTCCTCCTTCAACATCAATCCGCGGGTCCATTACCATCTCTGTAACTCTTCATCATATCCATCACCTTGCTTCGACCTCCCTCAATCATCAGCATCCCAATGCCATTGCATCGACTTCATCATTTAACCTGCAAGAAAATCGATGCAAGAATGGAAATGCATCAGTCCTGAATTCAATAACTCAGCTACAACGACAACGCTGCAATTACGACAACTCACCTTCAGGATCAGTATTGCACCGGTGCGATGTCGAGTCTACCAACAACAGCAAGAACCTGCATCGTTGTCGCAAAGCACATTTCGTAAGGGATCTGAGTTAACAAAAGATTAGATTACGAGTACCCGATTCCGAAGCAAGTTTGGGATCACGAAAGAGGAGGAAAACTCATGGAGTCACCGAGACAGACAAGCTATTAAGTCTTACCTGCCGTGAGTACTCTTTAATCTTCGTTGAAGCCACGACTGCATCTCCGTTCCGATTCAAGGTACAATTCCGAATCGTTTGCACATTGAAGGTTGTAGCTATGTTTGGTGTATTGTCTGAAGTTCTTGAGCAGGTTATTGGATGAATATGTGTATTTTGGTTTAGGTTAGGGTATTGGTATTGTTTAGGTTTTGTGGTGCGCCGTCGTGTTTAGGTTACGCCGGATCTTTTCATGAAGGCATTAGTTTACTTTTGTTCGGAGTTGAAGAAAATGAGCGATAGGATGGTTGATTTTCAGATCGGAAGGAGGGTCCCAGTTAGGTTAGCTTGTTTATTCTGTTAGAAAATTATGTTGAAGGAAGAAGCAACCGAGGACGATGATGAATTTGGAAGAGAGGAGGAGGTTGAGATGTTTATGACGGCGAAGGGTGGCGGAAAAAGGAGAAGGCGGAGTTGTCGTTGAGGTTGGTGGCGAAGGTAGAAGAAGATGGCGGAGGAGGTGATGTTAGGGTGTTGATGGTGGAGAAGAAGGAGACAGAGGGGGTGATGGCGGCCTAGAAATGAAAAGAGGAATTAGGGTTTTCTTCTTCAGTTTTTTTATGTTGTATAATTAGGGTTTTCTTCTTCAGTTTTATTTATTATTAAATGTTGTATAAGATTATATAGTTTAATTCAATTTTATAATTTAAGAGTTTATAGAATTAAAAAAAAAATGTTATAAGATTAAGAGAATAATAAGGAAGATTTAATCTCTTAATTCCTAGAACCACCCTTTTTATATGATTGCTATTAACACCACCCTATCTCTGAGCCCACCAAGAAAATAACCAATAAAAATACTGCCTGCACCTCCCCCTCTCATCTCCGCGCATGGGCCCTGATTTTGTTGCTATCCGCACCCCCTAGTCTCAAGCCCATGTATAAAAACAATTAAAAAAAATCCTTTTCTGCACCCCTCTCATTTTCCAGCGTAGATGGGCTTACTCCCTTGCTGTTTGCACCCCTGTTTCTCAAGCCCATGTATAAAAACAACTAAATTTTTTTTCTAAGTGCACCCCTTTTCTTTTTATTCTTTTAATTTCTGTTTTAGGTATAGTTAGAAATAATTCCATAAAAAATAGTAAAAAGCATTATAAAATTCCCCAAAAATTTCAGTAGTTAAATAAGTCAATTTAGGAATCTATGATATTTTTATTTTCTGAATTTTAGCTATTTTTGATTTAATCCTGATTTTCCTTTGAATTAGCTTTATTTGGATTTCCTTTAATGGTGCTGGATTTTGTTGATTTTATTTAGGTAACTTCCAGTAGGATTTTTTAGCCATTCTTTTTTCTGTAATTAGAGGACTCATAATAGTGCTTAGGATATTTTTAGTGGATTTTTTAAGACCTTTTATCTTAGGTTTTAGTGGTGTAGTCCTTAGGAATTAGTAGTTAATTCTTAGCTGAAAACAAATAATTTTTAGGCATAGAAAAAGTATGACTTTTTAGAATCCCTTTTAATACAATATTATAGATAGTATTAGGTCCCTATAGTTTAATTTTCATAATTTTTCCAGAAGTTTAGATATTTTTTTAGAATATTAATTCTTAGGAGTAGTTATGTGTAATTCCCATTAGTTTAGGCCATTAAAAAATAAAGTACAAAAAAATATGGTTTAGTTTAAATTTAGTCTTAGAATTTAATATAGGCTTAGGCTAGTTTAAATTGAGTTTTAGAATGAAAATATTAGGCTTGATTTGGATTTAGTACTTAGGCTTAAAGTTCCCTTTTAATTAGGATTAGAATAAATAAAATAGACTATTTTTAGTTCATGCCTTTAAATGCATTTTTAGAAGTTTATTTCTTAATTCAATTTTATTGTTTTGCCTTATCACTTGATTTTATAACTTGTATAGGTTTCCCCATTGTTCTTAGAATCAACTTAACTTCATTAAGAAGTAAGTTGAATTCTAGTAGTTTCTAGTTTCTCATTAGGAATAGAAAACTCCATTAACCATAGGACCACCCTTGTAAATAAATAAACAAAAATTAGGATTGTGTCTTAGTTCCCATTAGATTTTCCCTTTTCCAATTTGAGTCATTCTTTCTCATCTCATGAAGAAAAGCAATAGAACATTTAAGAATAAAAGCCGAACAATCTTGTACGACACGAGACTTTGTTGCGGAGTGCTTATACGCGTCCTGTTTCGGGGCGAGGCGTAAGTACTTCCCGCGATTGATAGGTCTTAGTATGAGAATGTTCACAAACAAATTCAAAACACTTCTCATAAAAGACAAGAACAAATAACAAGCGACTATCCTGCGAGAACTTCTTTTCTCATCTCATTCACTCACAACGCGAACTCGCGGCGACTTGTCACACATGCAAGACGGTAAACGCACTCGTACCAGACGAGCCTGCAACACCTGAGCATAGACATACGCAGTTCCAACATAAAAAACACAAACAAATAGTTCCCGCCTAGGTTAGGCGAACTACGTCGACTCTGATCCTCATTATCCTGATGAGGTACGT
Source organism: Lathyrus aphaca (assembly GCA_963966055.1). Taxonomy (NCBI): domain Eukaryota; kingdom Viridiplantae; phylum Streptophyta; class Magnoliopsida; order Fabales; family Fabaceae; genus Lathyrus; species Lathyrus aphaca. Next base: position 149,679,284 of record OZ014520.1, on the reverse strand, counting down.
AGGCAGCGGGGTAGGGCCCGTTCGAGCACATTCTTTATTTTCCCTACATTTTCCCCTTTCTTTCCATTTTCTTATTTCAGTTTTCATTTCCATTCCAGTTCCAGTTAGCGGTTTTATTCAGCAGCACTCGTATTTTTCTCACCCTTTGAAACAAAACAAGCAAGCGTGGATCCCGTCGGGTACGGTGGACGGTCTGGGGTGCTAATACCTTCCCAGGTCGTAACCGACTCCCGAACTCAGATCTTTGGTTCGCAGGACCTTGTCCTTTCCTTCTTCCTCGGGTTTGTGCAACATTACCTTTCCCATTCATTCGGGATAAAAATGTCTGGCTGGCGACTCTACCTTTCCGCGCCACTTTCGCGTTTGTACTAGGATGAAAATCCCGGGAGCGACAAATACTTAGCTCTATTGAAAGATAAACTCGAAAAATTCGACACGTGGGAGGTCCAACACGTCCCCCAAGAACACAACACGCGAGCAGACGTCCTATCTAAGTTGGCAAGTACGCGAAAGAAGGGCGGGAACAAGTCCGTGATTGAGGAAATCCTTCCCCGACCTAGCATCGAGAAAAATAAATTAGGGTTAATTACTTAATCTAATCCTAATTACATTATTTATATAAAAACTACATATAATAATATAAACAAATTATAAAATAAATATATATAATTAAAATTTACAAACACATAAATTAATATTTATAATATAATTAGGGTTTATAAAGAAAATTAGGGTTTTGTATTTTATTTACAAAATAAAACAATTTATTTACAAAAATATGATAATTATACATATATACATATTATGAAATAAATATAAACCTTTGAGAAAAGTCTTGAAACTTGTCATGGGGATTCTTGAACATATATAAGATGTCATGAAGCTCACTTGAAGTCTTGGAAGTCCATTTAGCCTGATTAAAGTTAAAACCCTAGTTTAGGATGCATTGCTTAGGAGGATGCATTGCCTGAGGGAAATGTCAAATCTTCTGACTAATTGTGAACTTTGTGAACCTTGTGAACCTCATGAGATGTCTTGTGAACCTTGTGAACCTCTTAGTACACAAAGTCTTGTCTTGTGGAGGGCAAATTTTGGGGTGCAACAGCTGCCCCTGTTCAATTTTCTGAAACCTGAGGGGTTAGATTGGTATATGTGCCATTCGTGACCTGGAAGGTTGAAGGGGATTGAACACAAAAGCCCAAAAATTTGCACTCACTGGTACTGATGATTAGTTGTATATGCTTGAGTGGGCTTAAAGATACCACTTGGAAGTACTGGAAATGGGCTTAAAGATGCCATCAGAATGAACTGGAGATGGGCTTAGAGATGCCATCTAAAGTATCAGGATGTGATGATGTCTTTATGTTGATGTTGGATATCAGTACTAGGTCTTTGTATAGGCCGTCTCTGAATCATTTATGCAACATGATTTGAGTTGTTGAATGGACCAGTAGAAATAAATCTTGTGATAATTATCTCTTCTGGAAGTATCTTGGATTACAGATTGTTTGCCTATTCTCCAAGGTCAAAAGAACGTCAGGATTTGTCCTTCTGAAAAAGCATCTTGAACCAGGGAATGGATCTTTTTACAGACCGTTTGCCGACTATTCAAGGGGCCAAAAGAACGTCAGGATTTGTTCTTAAGGGTCAAAAGAACGTCAGGATTTGTTCTTCTGAAAAAGTTTTGAACAAGAGGCCAAAAGAGCGTCAGGATTTGCTCTTAAGGTTCAAAAGAACGTCAGGATTTGTTCTTCTGAAAAAGTATTGAACAAGGGGCCAAAAGAGCGTCAGGATTTGCTCTTAAGGGTCAAAAGAACGTCAGGATTTGTTCTTCTGAAAAAGTTTTGAACAAGAGGCCAAAAGAGCGTCAGGATTTGCTCTTAAGGTTCAAAAGAACGTCAGGATTTGTTCTTCTGAAAAAGTCTTGAACAAGGGGCCAAAAGAGCGTCAGGATTTGCTCTTAAGGGTCAAAAGAATGTCAGGATTTGTTCTTCTGAAAAAGTCTTGAACAAGAGGCCAAAAGAGCGTCAGGATTTGCTCTTACGGGTCAAAAGAACGTCAGGATTTGTTCTTCTAAAAAAGTCTTGAACAAGAGGCCAAAAGAGCGTCATGATTTGCTCTTAAGGGTCAAAAGAACGTCAGGATTTGTTCTTCTGAAAAAGTTTTGAACAAGAGGCCAAAAGAGCGTCAGGATTCATAGCAGAGTCGACAGTTCTGTAACACGGTGGGAGAACTGACTTTTAGTTAAATGTTGCGGATAGCAAGAGTCGCCACCGACTTTTATTTTATCCAAAGGAAAGGGTATAAAAGAATAGGAAAGACCTTAAAAGATTTTTGGGTTCAGGGGGTAGGTTATGTAAAGGGAAGGTGTTAGCACCCTTTACATCCATGGTTATCCATGGGCTCTTAGTTACTTAGCTCACTTTAAAATGTTTTTTGAGAAGTGTAGTGTGTGTTTAGAAATTTTCTTAAGTACTTTATAATGATCCATGTACGGATATATATAAAGCCTTTGTTTTGAAAATTGCTTGAAAATGTGAAGTGTTTTGAAATGTTTTGAAAAGGTGAGCAAGTACATAAGAGAAACCTACCCTAAGTTAAATCTTTTCTGTTCTTAAATATCCTTTAAGTGGTAAGACTATCCCTATTATTAAGGAATAGGTAGTCATTACCTTGGATGTATGAGGGACAAATGAATATATGACTAATAGTTCTAATAATTTAATTTTATATACATATTATAAAAATATATTTGTTAATTATAATTAAGTAAGCATATAAAAATAATAAATTAAGTTCATGAAATAAAGTTAGGGTTTTGAATTGTTTAGAAAAATAAATTAGGGTTAATTACTTAATTAAATTATTTACATATATACAAACAAACTACATATAATAATTATAAAATAAGTATATATGATTAAAATTTACAAACAAATATATTGAGATTTATAAGATAATTAGGGTTTATAAAAAAAATTAGGTTTTTTTTTTACATGTAAAATTTTAGGGTTAATTATTTAATATAAATATAATTAAATTATTTATCTAAAAAAAACATATAACATTAATAATATACAATAAAATAAATATTAAATAATTTTAGGAATAAAGTTTAATTTTTTTAGAAATATAAGTTTTTGAATTATGTACAAGAAAATAATATAACTATTTTATTATAAACATGTATTATTAATTAAATTAATTATAATATAAACAAAAATTAAATAAAATAAGAAAAAGTGAGAAAAAGAACTTACCTGGGGTTGGGATTCGAACCCAGGCCCTAGGCTTTGCATCTCTAAGACCAGCATACTCTCCACCAGGCCAACGCGCGTTTGGTGATATATGGATGGGTACGAAACATTATATTTTAAACCTGGAAAATTAAATGGATAAAACACAACAAATTGGTGAAGCTGGGATTTGATCTCTTGACCCTTGCCTCACACGCGCATGACTTCTACCACTGGGCCAACCACTGTCAACTGAAATAATATAGAAACATAACAATAAAATATTAATCTCAATTTTTAAATTCCAGCTTTGGCGCCATCTGACTTCATCTTCTCCAATTTTCCTGCGAATTCACCTGCGTTTTCTCCTACGCATTTACCTGCGAATTTTTCAATGTCTATAACCTGCGAAAATCAAACATCATCGAAACAACAAATTTTTTTCAAATTGATTAGTGCAATACAATCCTTATGACTCATACAATCTTCCCATGTTTTTAAAATTCATTTAAATTGGTTGAATCAAGGAACCCTATTTCGTGACCTTAAACCCTAATAATGGCTTCTCATGTTTCCTGCATCAAACCTTCAATCAAACCATCCAGAATTGTTCTAAACATCAATATAAACATTAATCAACCATTAAATATGATTTAAAACAAAGGTACACATGAAATCGAAAAATTCAAAACGCAAGAACAAGTGTGGTTCGGTTTCGGCTTATGAGAAGGTTTTGGACAATGTGAATGATGCAAATGCGTTCTATGATCCTCAAAGAAGGTGTCTCAACCTTGAGAAAGCTTGGAAACAGCCTCTAGGGTCAAAACCGAATCTCACCTTTTCTTGAAAATTTTGAAATTTGCTTAGTGTTCTTGAGGCTGCAATAATTCGTCCCTTTGGTTGTGATATGTTTTATGCTTATATGTGAACTGAATTAGGTCAAAAAAAGCTAGCACTCTTTGGACTTTTTGGATAATTTGAGATTGAAAAAGATTATGTCTTAAAACTTGATTTTTATTTGATCTAACCTTGCTATTTTGGGACAATCCTCATAACTTGTGTATCAATCTAATCCAAACAATATTCATGACTTTCTAGAAGCAAAATCCCTTTTTAAATATATGATTTTATATTTTATTTCAATTTAAATGATATTTTAATGAATAAAATTCAAATAAATATGAAATAAAAAATAAAAAATCAGAAAATAGATGGGTTGGGTCATGCTTGGTGTTTTTGTAAAGATGGGATGGCAATTTGGTGGGCTCATTTAGCAAAAATTTGATTTTAGGCCTTATTTGCTTCATAAACTTCCCTAAAATTTCCCAACTTTGCAAGGGCACAAATCCTTCAATTTTAATGCTATGAGGGTGTTCTTGGACATTTTGGAAAGCTTAAAAAGTCCTATAACCAACCCCATTGGTTTAATGTCCATATCTTTTACCATTCTCAAGTTATGCTCTTTTGAAGTTGTTGACTTTTTGTTGACTTTTAAAAGGACCTATAATGTCTTAGCTCATACCTTCCAAATGAAGCATTTTTGGGCTTGGCTTGTGAGACACAAAGTTGTAGAAAATTCAATTTCCCTTAAAATGAGCTTTGGATGGAAACTTCTTGATGAAGCATGTGAAAGTTATGGCTGGTCAAAGTTCAGTTGACTTTTCCTAAGGAAACCCTAATTTAGAAACTCCTGATTCTTGATGATCTGAAATCTCCTTGATGAATCATGATCAACCCTTGATCAAATGATGAATTTTACTTCATATACTTGATGTTGGCAAAAAATCATGAAGTTTGACTTTGGTTTGACCACAGTTGACCTCAGTTTGACTTTTTAACTGCTTTGACTGATTTTAACCTATCTGATCATCTGACTGAGCAAACCTTTGAGAAAAGTCTTGAAACTTGTCATGGGGATTCTTAAACACATATAAGATGTTATTAAGCTCACTTGAAGTCTTAGAAGTCCATTTAGCCTGATTAAAGTCAAAACCCTAGTTTAGGATGCATTGCTTAGGAGGATGCATTGTCTGAGGGAAACGCCAAATCTTCTGACTAATTGTGAACTTTGTGAACCTCATGAGATGTCTTGTGAACCTTGTGAACCTTGTGAGCCTCTTAGTACACAATGACTTGTCTTGTGGAGGGCAAATTTTGGGGTGCAACAGCTGCCCCTGTTCAATTTTCTGAAACCTGAGGGGTTAGATTGGTACATGTGCCAGTCGTGACCTGGAAGGTTGAAGGGGATTGGACACAAAAGCCCAAAAATTTGCACTCACCGGTGCGTATAGTAACACTGATGATTAGTTCTATATGCTTGAGTGGGCTTAAAGATGCCACTTGGAAGAATTGGAGATGGGCTTAGAGATGCCATCAGAATGAACTGGAGATGGGCTTAGAGATCCCATCTAAAATATCTGGATGTGGTGATGTTCTGTATGTTGATACTGGATATCAGTACTAGGTCTTTGTATAAGCCGTCTCTGAATCATTTATGCAACATGATTTGAATTGTTGAATAGACCAGTAGAAATAAATCTTGTGATGATTATCTCTTCTGGAAGTATCTTGGATTAGGGAATGGATATTTGTACAAACCGTTTGCCTACTCTCCAAGGTCAAAAGAACGTCAGGATTTGTCCTTCTGAATAATATCTTGAACCAGGGAATGGATATTTTTACAGACCGTTTGCCTGCTATTCAAGGGGCCAAAAGAACGCCAGGATTTGTTCTTAAGGGTCAAAAGAACGTCAGGATTTGTTATTCTGAAAAAGTCTTGAACAAGGGGCCAAAAGAGCGTCAGGATTTTCTCTTAAGGATCAAAAGAACGTCAGGATTTGTTCTTCTGAAAAAGTCTTGAACAAGGGGCCAAAAGAGCGTCAGGATTTGCTCTTAAGGGTCAAAAGAACGTCAGGATTTGTTCTTCTGAAAAAGTCTTGAACAAGGGGCCAAAAGAGCGTCAGGATTTGCTCTTAAGGGTCAAAAGAACGTCAGGATTTGTTCTTCTGAAAAAGTCTTGAACAAGGGGCCAAAAGAACGTCAGGATTTGTTCTTAAGGGTCAAAAGAACGTCAGGATTTGTTCTTCTGAAAAAGTCTTGAACAAGAGGCCAAAAGAGCGTCAGGATTTGCTCTTAAGGGTCAAAAGAACGTCAAGATTTGTTCTTCTGACAAAGTCTTGAACAAGGGGCCAAAAGAGCGTCAGGATTTGCTCTTAAGGGTCAAAAGAACGTCAGGATTTGTTCTTCTGAATAAGTCTTGAACAAGGGAATGGATCTTTTTACAGATCGTTTGCCTGCTATTTGAGGACATCTTGAGTAGTATATGGATCATTTCTGACCTGTTGTAAGTTGTTGATATTATTTTACCTGCATATAACTATCCTGCAAGGAAAATATTAGTTTATGCATTATGTATGCATGCATAGTATGATGCACTTAAGTAATGTATTATGGTATGATGTAAATGATGTATGTATGAATCATGCAGCCTGAAGCGCCTGGATATCTTTGTAGAACAACTGCTGACTAGGGAAAATAAATCCTGATTCGTTGTTGAAGAATATGAGGAACTCGTTCCTGTCTTGTTTGATAATATAGTATTCATAACCTCCCGTCTTCATTCGATAGTATGGTATCCATAACCTCCCGTCTTCGTTCGATCGTATGGTATCCATAACCTCCCGTCTTCGTTCGATTGTATGGTATCCATAACCTCCTGTCTTCGTTCGATCGTACTTCTATTGAAGGAATAAATTCCCGACTATCCGTCTGAGGATAAAAGAGATGGATATAAATTCCAGGGGAGATGTGACTCGAAGTATTTATGAAGATGGATTTGTCCTACTGGGGGACTTGTAGCTGTCTGGTGGGGATGAACCGGCGAAGCTTCGTTGAATTCCTTCCCTCGTTCGTCTTTAGTAAATACTATTACTGCATTTTCATGCATTTCTGGTAAACATCAATCATATTAAGCATTTATGCATTTCTGGTAAACATCAATCATATTCAAAAGCATACATACATTCAAACATAACCAATGGACGTTTCGCTTATGTCAATAGGGTAAAAGTAAATCTGGATTCAAAGATGAAATGTTATTTATATCACAAAGTGACCTATACATAGGCGAGCTGGTACAAGGAGACAGAAATCCTAGTAAGAGGAATTTGTCATAACATTTTTTATAAAAACAAAGAAAATCAGCTATGTGGGAAATAATCCTATTGAGTTTCAATTATACTATTGCCATTATCTTCAAGTATCTCATCTTCTACTGTTGAGACGGAAACAATTGGATTGAGCTTTATCTGTTTGAGCTTGAGTAAGTAGCACAACTGGTTGTAGTTTCATGGGTGATCCAAACGAGACATAGTCATACGCTTTAATCCCTAACTTTTGCCTGGATTGCCCTTTCAGGTTTTCAATCCACCAGGATACCCTTTTTTGCCCAAGCCACCTTTTCAGGTTTTCGACTTGCCGGGTGTACACTTTTTTTTATATATATCCCTAATATTTGCCCGAACCCTTTTGGTTCGCCGGGATGCCCTTATTTTTGCCTAGGCCAGTCAACCTAGCGGGTCTCTTTTTATGCGTAGTATTTTTTAACTATGTCTGCGTTTATAGGATGTGGGAAGTCTTCACCATCCATAGTAGTAAGTATCATGGCACCTCCTGAGAATACTGTCTTGACTACAAATGGTCCTTCATATGTAGGGGTCCACTTGCCCCTAGGATCACCCTGTGGTAATATGATACGCTTGATTACCAAGTCACCAGCCTGATATACCTTTGGATTAACCTTCTTGTTGAAAGCCTTGATCATTCGTTTCTAGTATATCTGGCCATGACAAACAGCTGCTAACCTCTTCTCATCAATCAAATTTATCTGGTCCAGTCGGGTCTGAATCCATTCATCTTCATCCAAGCCTGCATCCTTCATAATTCTTAAAGAGGGTATCTGAACTTCAATGGGCAGAACTGCTTCCATACCATATACTAAGGAGAATGGGGTTGCCTCTGTTGAAGTACGTATTGTAGTACGATAACCATGAAGAGCAAATGGTAACATCTCATGCCAATCTTTATAAGTGACAGTCATCTTCTGTATAATCTTCTTAATGTTCTTATTAGCAGCTTCTACCGCCCCATTCATCTTTGGACGATACGGAGAAAAGTTGTGATGCTTAATCTTGAATTGCGTGTAGAGATCAGTAATCATAGTGTTGTTCAGATTAGAGCCATTGTCAGTAATAATCCTTTCAGGGATGCCATACCTACATACGAGATTATTCTTAATGAATCGAGCCACAACATTCTTGGTAACAGATGCAAATGAAGCTGCCTCTACCCACTTCGTGAAGTAATCAATAGCAACCAGGATGAAACGATGCCCATTAGAAGCAGTAGGCTTGATCTCACCAATCATATCAATGCCCCACATGGCAAAAGGACAAGGAGCAGTCAACACATTCAATGGTGATGGAGGTATGTGTACTTTATCAGCAAAGATTTGACACTTGTGACATGTTCTGGAATGTTGATAGCAGTCAGCTTCCATGGTAGACCAATAGTAACCTGCTCTCAATATCTGCTTTGCCATAGTATGACCACTAGAATGAGTGCTAAAGATCCCATCATGCATATCTTCCATAATCTCGGTTGCTTCCTTCTTATCCACACAACGAAGCAAAGTTGAATCATGATTGCGTTTGTAGAAAATTCCATTACTCAAGAAGAACTTAGCAGCAAACCTCCTCAGAAACTTCTTATCTTTGACAGATGCCCCTTCAGGGAACTCCTGATCTTCAAGATATCTTTTCACTTCATAGAACCAAGGCTTCTCCTCTGCTTTTTCAGTGTTAATCTCATTGCAGTATGCAGGCTTCTCAAATCTATCAATGGTAATCTTGGGAGCTTCATCATCCAAGCTGATCTCAAACATGGATGCCATGGTGGCTAATGCATCTGCCAACTGATTTTCTCTTCGTGGAATATGCCCAAAGGTAATCTCTTTAAAGTGTGGGATCAAAGACAAAACATACTCTCTATAAGGAATGAGATTATCATGCTTGGTATCCCAATCTCCTTTGATCTGACCCACTACCAGGGTTGAATCTCCATACACGTCAAGGAACTGAATCTTCATATCAATGGCAGCTTTGATACCCAGGATACATGCCTCGTACTCAGCCATGTTATTGGTACAATAGAAACAAATTCTGGCAGTAATCGGGGTATGACAACCTTCAGGGGAACTGATCACAACACCAACACCATTACCAAGTGTATTAGATGCTCCATCAAAAACCATAGTCCATCGGGATCTTTGTTCAGGTCCGTCATATTGTCTAGGTTCTTTGGTAATAATCATAATGTCTTCATCAGGGAACTCAAAACTCATTGACTGATAATCATCCACCGCTTGATGAGCCAAATGATCAGCTACAACACTTCCTTTAATGGCCTTCTGAGTAGTATACTGTATATCATATTCTGTTAAGATCATTTGCCATCTTGCTATTCTTCCGGAGAGAGCAGGTTTCTCGAATATGTACTTGATTGGATCCATCTTTGAAATCAATAAGGTAGTATGAGTCAACATATATTGTCTTAGTCGGCGAGCAGCCCATGCCAAAGCGCAGCAAGTTTTCTCGAGCAGTGAGTATCTTGTTTCACAGTCGGTAAACTTTTTGCTAAGGTAGTATATTGCCTGCTCTTTTCGACCAGACTCGTCATGTTGCCCCAACACACACCCCATTGAGTTATCTAACACTATTAAGTACATGATCAAGGGTCTTCCATCAACCGGTGGCATCAAAATTGGAGGTTCTAGGAGATATTTCTTGATTTCATCAAAGGCAGTCTGGCACTCATCATTCCATTCCATTACCTGATCTTTCTTCAACAATTTGAAGATTGGCTCACAGGTAGCAGTTAATTGGGAAATAAATCTTGCAATGTAATTCAATCGTCCCAAGAAACCTCTAACTTCCTTCTCGGTACGGGGAGCTGACATCTCTCGTATAGCTTTCACTTTTGCAGGGTCTACTTCAATACCTTTTCCACTGACAATGAAACCCAGGAGCTTACCAAATCTAACTCCAAAAGTACACTTGTTTGGGTTCAATCTCAACTTGTATTTCTTCAACTTCTCAAACAACTTATGCAGGTGATCAAGATGTTGTTCTTCATTCTGGGACCTGGCTATCATATCATCCACATACACCTCTATCTCATGATGAATCATATCATGAAACAAAGCCACCATAGCACGCTGATATGTTGCCCCTGCATTCTTCAAACCAAATGGCATCACTTTATAGCAAAAAGTGCCCTACTGTGTAACAAATGTTGTCTTCTCCATATTTTCAGGTGCCATCTTGATTTGATTGTAACCAGAGAAACCATCCATAAAAGAGAATACCTTATGCTGAGCAGTGTTGTCTACCAGAACGTCAATATGAGGAAGTGGAAAGTCATCTTTGGGGCTGGCCTTGTTCAAATCCCTGTAATCTACACACATACATACCTTACCATCTTTCTTAGGCACCGGTACCACATTTGCAACCCACTGAGGATAAGAAGTCACAGCTAAGAACCCTGCATCAAACTGTTTCATTACCTCTGCCTTAATCTTCTCTGGCATCTCAGGACGCTGCGACGAACCTTCTGCTTCTTTGGACGACAATCTTCTTTTACTGGTAAACGGTGAACCACAATGTCTGTATCCAACCCTGGCATATCTTCGTAGGACCAAGCAAAGATCTCCACATAGTCATGTAACATCTGAATCAATCTGCTCTTGACACCATCCTCTAATTCAGTCCCTATCTTGATCTCTTTCCTGTTTTCTTCAGTTCCCAGATTCACAACTTCGATTGGCTCTTCATGTGGCTGTATAGCTTTCTCTTCTTGTTGTAACAACCTAGCAAGCACTACAGGTACTTCACAATCGTCCTCATTTCCATCTTCAACTTGATAGATCGGATTCTCGAAATTATAATTGGAAATAGTAGAACTGTTATCAACAGGATCCAGAGTGAATGAGGATCTGTATTTTAGTGATGTGGGTGTGTGTAAGAACACATAGCTTATAAAAGAAAAATAAAATAAAAGAAAGACAAGGAACACCATATTTACGAAAACGAAACGTCCACTGATTTTTATTGAATGAAGTATGCAAATGAAATGACATCCCGAAACAAGCATACCATTGTGCCCCGGGTAAGGCACAAGGCTTAAAAGTTTTAATTGTTCAAGAAATTATAAACTTAAAAGTAACAACACAGTAATAGTATTTACTCCTGACTAAAGGAGATAGGAATAACATCTTCAGCTTTCCAATTATTGAGCCCAACACCCACAGTAGGAAAAATCCAAGCATCCAAGTTGTAGTCTTCATCATAGTCACCCACAGCATTGATCTGATCTTTCATAATCCCCTGATTGGTGATACGAACAACACGCACACGACGAACAGCCTTCTGGGACTCTGCAGTGAAACCTAAACCAAATTTGTCAGACTTGTAAGGGATGTCAGGAAGTTGACCCCAAATAGTACAACCACCTTCATCCACCACAGCTCTAGCATCCTTGAGGAGGCCATTGTAGGAGGTACTCTGGTGACCACAGGAACTTTCTTGGCAACAGGAGGAGCTTCATAATTATTAACAACCCAAGGAACCACTTCGAACGTCTGGCACAGAGTTTCAACATATTCACCTTCCACTTCAAGATATTTAAAGGTGTTCACATGGCTAACTATATATCCTTCCTCTCTGTAAACAGTGACGACTTTTCCTTCTACTGGATATCTCAGCTTCTGATGTAAAGTGGAGGTTACAGCACCTGCCCCATGGATCCAGGGACGCCCAAGCAAACAAGAATACGAAGGACGGATATCCATTACATAAAAAGTAGCATTGAAGACTTGAGAACCTACTTTTATTGGGAGATCAATTTCTCCATGCACCACTCTTCTCGAGCCATCAAAAGCTTTCACCACTATATTACTGGGTTTCAACACAGCATCTTCAGGACTAAGCTTATTCAGAACTTCTTTGGGTAACACATTCAGCGAGGAACCATTGTCTATTAACACATGTGACAGGGTAGTGCCCCTACATTCAATGGAGATATGTAGAGCCCTGTTATGATCCCTCTTGGTAGGAGTCAAATCAGCATCGGAGAAACCTAACCCATTATCATAGGTCAAGTGTGCAACACAATTTTTAAACTGGTCTACAGAAATCTCATTTGGTACGTGAGCAGTCTTCAAGAATTTAATCAAAGCTTTTGCATGAGCCTCGGAACACAACAATAAAGACAACATAGAAATCTTGGAGGGAGTATGCCCCAATTGATCAACAATGTCATAATCACTCTTGCGAATGATTTTCAATACTTCTTCCATCTGCTTAGAAAGATCATTAGCAGCTGGCACATCAGTTTGTATAGGTTCAATAACAGGACCTTTTCCCCGAGCATCAGCAGTAGAGGTAGTAGCTGGAGTAACTGCATTCTTGGAGGTAACTGGAGGAGAGAAAACTCTTCCACTTCGTGTGGTCTTACTAGATCCAGCAATATTGTCAATATCAAGGTTTTCATCAGCAACAGGTGTCTCAGCTAAGGATTCCTGCTTAACACCATGAATATAAACATCGGAACCATAATGCCAAGGCACAACTTTATCAGAAGTGTACGGAATAGGACCCGGAGTGGTAATGATAATAGGAGCCACTCTAGCTTCAGCAACAATCTTCACAGGGCCTTCAGCAGTAATTTTAATTGGACCCTTACGAGTGATTTTTACAGGTCCCTTGGAAGTAATCCTCACCGGCACTTTATCAACCATATCCACCTCTTCAACCTTCGCACCTTTAGTTATATGTTCAACCATGCTCTCCACAGAAGGTGTCCTCTCAAACAATATTGTGTAATTGTCCATGAGGCGTTGAATTCCGTCCTTCAATCTCCAGCAACTATCCGGCTTATAAGCACAATAGAAACAATCTTCACGACAACCTGGAAAGAACCCAGCTTGTACCAACTTCTTCTTAATAATAGACAATGGTGTGGTCACATCTACAACTGAGGAAATACGTGAAACTTCATCAATGGCATTGACAGTCTTCTCATGATTTGGCATGGGAGCAGTAATCACATTCGGAGTACCCGGAGGGTCAAACTCAATCTCTCCAGCATCAATCATATCTTGAATCTTATTCTTCAATATCCAACAACTATTGGTATCATGTCCCTGACAATTTGAATGATATGCACATCATGCATTAGGATTGTACCTGGGAGAGGTAACATTGGGATTCTGAGGAGGATCCCTCAAAGTGATGAGTTCACCCTTCAACAAGTGTTGCAAGGCTTGGCCCAGTGACATGTTGATCTTGGTGAACTGTCTTCTAGTCCTCTGTTGATTGCCCTGTGGTGGCTCTGGTGTTGCAGGAGTAGGATTGGAGATATGAACTGCACTCATAGATTGATGCCTCCTATTACGATCAGGTTGACCATAAACAACATTTGACTCTTTCTTCCCACTAGGGGGCTTCTTTGTAGTACTGGATGAAGAAGCACCCACTTGGATCTTGCCACTCCTTATACCACTTTCTACACGCTCTCCTGTCATTATCAACTCAGTAAAGCCAGATGATGAGCTTCCAATGAGATGACTATAAAAAGGATCATTCAACGTACACATGAACATATCCACTAACTCCCTGTCAGTTAGAGGAGGTTGTACTCTTCCAGCCAAGTCTCTCCACTTCTGGGCATACTCCTTGAAATTTTCTTTAGCACCCATAGACATGCTCTGTAGTTGCATGCGGGTAGGGGCTAGATCAGCATTGTATTGATATTGCTTATAAAAGGCTTCAGCAAGATCATTCCAATCACGGATGTTGACACTCTCTAACTGATAGTACCATTCCAATTGAGCTCTAGATAAGCTCTCTTGGAAGAAATGGATCCACAACTTCTTATCAGCAGTATGGGGTTGGATCCTCCGGACATAAGACCTCAGATGCAGCTTGGGACAAGAGACACCATCATAAACTACAAAAGTAGGAACCTTGAAACCAATGGGTATGACCACCCCATATATCAAACTCAGGTCTTCAAAATCCAGCCCAGAAGACTTTTGTAATTCCATAGCATCCATTCTATCCACCAGCATTTTGAACTTATCTTCATTAGGATCATGATAGTAGTTAGCTTCAGAATCAGAGTCCCCCATTGTATTATGGAGACTGCCTCCCTCTTTCTCAGACTCTTCAGACTCATAATATTTGACCTGTTCTTTGGTCTTGACATGACCTCTGAACCTTCTTCCCATGTTGATCAGGCCTCCCGACCTTCTAGTCTTCTTAGTCTTCTTGGCCAGCAGTGTCTTCAATTCATCCTTCCCCTTTGACAAGTTCAGGATCAGCTCTTGGAACTGTGCATTTTGTGCCTGGAGATCTTTAACTATTTGTAGCAGTACGCTTTCGAACTAACCATGCTTCAGTTAGGACTTTTAAAGGGTTGTAATGTGGCCTGGTTCACAGTTTAAGAAAAAAAGGATAAAGGCTCAAATTTTATTTGTACCCAACCCAATCTCCATGATGTTCTTCAGTCCTATGCTCAGTTAACTTATGCATTGAGGCTCAGAGGAGTTTGGAATTGTAACACTGACATTTGTGATGGTTCAGAAACCAATTTATTTGAACATTCAGTCATCTTTCTTTGTTGAGGATTCATAGTGACCTCTTTTTTCTTTTGACTCTGCTGGGGACTTAATAAAAGAGGGGTACCCTTAGGAATTAGATCACTTTAAACTTGTTTGCTTTGTTTGCTTTACTTTACTTGTTGGGTGCTCTTATGTGTTAAAGATCCTAACCCGGATCTAATGTACCTTAGGTAAATGGCAATAGACCAAGGAAACTGTACGGCGTATACCGATATGGTTGATCTCGTGGCCATAGTTAGTGTGACTTCTTGGTTGGTGCTTATGTTCCTTAAGCAAGTTGAGGATAATATGAGGCTGCCATATGTTGTCAATACACTAACTAACTTTTAGAACCCTAGTCATCCCATCTTGGCCTTTAGAAAGTAGTGAGATAACCGACTTTGGTAAAGACTGAAGTTGGTTGATACTCGATGCTACACTCATTGAGATCTTAAACTTGGAGGGTTTTGGTTGGCAAGTAAGTTGCCTACTGAACAACCACCCTTGTGAAGGATCAATGATATTGAGATCCCTTAGAACCCGGTTACTTTTGTAGGACAGGATGAACCATCTAAACTTCAGGGGAGGGTACTTACCTTTGAACCTCATGCAAGCCTTTAAACCTAGGGCTATGGTGTGACTTGTTTGTGTGTGCCACATGATTGTGATTGAGCATAACATCATAGCATCATCATGCATCATAAGCATAGCATTTTCACTAACCATTTCAAGGACCAAAGGATTTATCTTTGTTCTTTGTTGCAGGTCATGGCTTCTGCTCGTAGGAATACTATCCGGATCAACTTTGTAGGAATACCTCCTAAGCTTAAGGAATTGATCTCTCAAGTTTCTGAAAACTCCCGGTTCATCAAGAGGCATGGTCACTTACTGGACCTAGTCACTTCAGGGTTCAATGAAGACATGATGAGTGTCCTGTTTCAGTTCTTTGACCCTAAACATCATTGTTTCACATTCCCCGATTATCAGCTGGTTCCTACAATGGAGGAATTCTCCAAACTATTGGGTATACCTATCCTTGATCAAAACCCTTCACAGGCTTGGAAAAAGAGCCTAAACCTGAAGTCATTGCTGCAACCTTACATTTGAAGAAATCAGACATTGTCCTAGAAACGAGGAGTGGAATTAAGGGTATTCTTGCTAAGGTATTAATGGAGAAAGCTCAAGTGTTCCTGAAAGCTATGAGTTATGATACTTTTGAGGAGATCTTAGCCCTATTGATCTATGGCTTAGTATTGTTCCCCAATCCAGACCAGTTCATAGACGTACATGCCATTAACCTATTTCTGACTCATAATCCAGTACCTACATTACTTGGAGACATCTTACACTCTTTTCATACCCGTACTACGAAGGCACGAGGAACTCTGATGTGTTATATACCTATATTGTCCAGGTGGTTTATTTCTCACCTTCCTCGATCAGTGATGAAGAATGAACAAGGGTTCAGATGGTCCAAGAGGATTATGTCACTTTCTCATTCAGATATTCATTGGTGCTCTAGATCTATGGAGAATGTTACTATCATTGGCCGTTGTGGGGAGTTCCCTAATGTGCCACTCCTTGGCATAAGAGGGGGCATTACCTACAATCCTTCTTTAGCTCTACATCAGTTTGGTTACGCTCGGAGTGATGGTCCTCATGACATGCTTATCCAGGGTATTATGTTCAACTACGACAACGATCTTCAAGGTTACCGTCAAAGGTTTATACGAGCATGGGGTAAAGTGAACAAGGTTGACAGCAAGACTCTGGAGCCCAAGTACACTATTCCTATGGAAGCTTACCTCAGATGGGTGTGATCTCGTGCTCAGACTCTCATGATGCCATATCCTGCCATCCTGCCAGTTACTATGGAGCCTGTTGCTGAAGGAGATACCTCTTATACCATCCTTCACCCAGACATGCCCACTGACATGGAAGACTTACAGAGATCCTGGATCCAATTAAAGGAGCAAAGGGATACTTTTGAGACTCATTACAAAACAAGTCAAGAAAGAATCCTGGAGCTGACAAAGCAACTTCACGAGGAGCGAAATCTTAATTCATACCTCAACACAAAGAGGAAACGTCCATGGGAGACCTAAAACCCCATCTTTTGTATTTACTTCATTTCATTTTGTAAGCCCAAAGGGCAAACAAATTTATTACTAATAAAAATTTACTTTCTTGGTTGTTTAAGCAAATTTAAATCCTGCGGTCCTTGAAAACATTGCATACGCATTTATGCACCATATCACTGCATCACAGGTTTCTTGTACACAGGTTTCTTATCTTCTCGCTGTTTATTTCAGAAATGGCTCTTGAACAAACAGTTAAAGATCTCCAGGCACAAAATGCACAGTTCCAAGAGCTGATCCTGAACTTGTCAAAGGGGAAGGATGAATTAAAGACACTGCTGGCCAAGAAGACTAAGAAGACTAGAAGGTTAGGAGGCCTGATCAACATGGGAAGAAGGTTCAGAGGTCCTGTCAAGACCAAAGAACAGGTCGAAGATTATGAGTCTGAAGAGTCTGAGAAAGAGGGAGGCAGTCTCCATAATACAATGGGGGACTCTGATTCTGAAGCTAACTACTATCATGATCCTAATGAAGATAAGTTCAAAATGCTGGTGGATAGAATGGATGCTATGGAATTACAAAAGTCTTCTGGGCTGGATTTTGAAGACCTGAGTTTGATATCTGGGGTGGTCATACCCATTGGTTTCAAGGTTCCTACTTTTGTAGTTTATGATGGTGTCTCTTGTCCCAAGTTGCATCTGAGGTCTTATGTCCGGAGGATCCAACCCCATACTGCTGATAAGAAGTTGTGGATCCATTTCTTCCAAGAGAGCTTATCTGGAGCTCAATTGGAATGGTACTATCAGTTAGAGAGTGTCAACATCCGTGATTGGAATGATCTTGCTGAAGCCTTTTATAAGCAATATCAATACAATGCTGATCTAGCCCCTACCCGCATGCAACTACAAAGCATGTCTATGGGTGCTAAAGAAAATTTCAAGGAGTATGCCCAGAAGTGGAGAGACTTGGCTGGAAGAGTACAACCTCCTCTAACTGACAGGGAGTTAGTGGATATGTTCATGTGTACGTTGAATGATCCTTTTTATAGTCATCTCATTGGAAGCTCATCATCTGGCTTTACTGAGTTGATAATGACAGGAGAGCGTGTAGAAAGTGGTATAAGGAGTGGCAAGATCCAAGTGGGTGCTTCTTCATCCAGTACTACAAAGAAGCCCCCTAGTGGGAAGAAAGAGTCAAATGTTGTTTATGGTCAACCTGATCGTAATAGGAGGCATCAATCTATGAGTGCAGTTCATATCTCCAATCCTACTCCTGCAACACCAGAGCCACCACAGGGCAATCAACAGAGGACTAGAAGACAGTTCACCAAGATCAACATGTCACTGGGCCAAGCCTTGCAACACTTGTTGAAGGGTGAACTCATCACTTTGAGGGATCCTCCTCAGAATCCCAATGTTACCTCTCCCAGGTACAATCCTAATGCATGATGTGCATATCATTCAAATTGTCAGGGACATGATACCAATAGTTGTTGGATATTGAAGAATAAGATTCAAGATATGATTGATGCTGGAGAGATTGAGTTTGACCCTCCGGGTACTCCGAATGTGATTACTGCTCCCATGCCAAATCATGAGAAGACTGTCAATGCCATTGATGAAGTTTCACGTATTTCCTCAGTTGTAGATGTGACCACACCATTGTCTATTATTAAGAAGAAGTTGGTACAAGCTGGGTTCTTTCCAGGTTGTCGTGAAGATTGTTTCTATTGTGCTTATAAGCCAGATAGTTGCTGGAGATTGAAGGACGGAATTCAACGCCTCATGGACAATTACACAATATTGTTTGAGAGGACACCTTCTGTGGAGAGCATGGTTGAACATATAACTAAAGGTGCGAAGGTTGAAGAGGTGGATATGGTTGATAAAGTGCCGGTGAGGATTACTTCCAAGGGACCTGTAAAAATCACTCGTAAGGGTCCAATTAAAATTACTGCTGAAGGCCCTGTGAAGATTGTTGCTGAAGCTAGAGTGGCTCCTATAATCATTACCACTCCGGGTCCTATTCCGTACACTTATGATAAAGCTGTGCCTTGGCATTATGGTTCCGATGTTTATATTCATGGTGTTAAGCAGGAATCCTTAGCCGAGACACCTGTTGCTGATGAAAACCTTGATATTGACAATATTGCTGGATCTAGTAAGACCACACGAAGTGGAAGAGTTTTCTCTCCTCCAGTTACCTCCAAGAATGCAGTTACTCCAGCTACTACCTCTACTGCTGATGCTCGGGGCAAAGGTCCTGTTATTGAACCTATACAAACTGATGTGCCAGCTGCTAATGATCTTTCTAAGCAGATGGAAGAAGTATTGAAAATCATTCGCAAGAGTGATTATGACATTGTTGATCAATTGGGGCATACTCCCTCCAAGATTTCTATGTTGTCTTTATTGTTGTGTTCCGAGGCTCATGCCAAAGCTTTGATTAAATTCTTGAAGACTGCTCACGTACCAAATGAGATTTCTGTAGACCAGTTTGAAAATTGTGTTGCACACTTGACCTATGATAATGGGTTAGGTTTCTCCGATGCTGATTTGACTCCTGCCAAGAGGGATCATAACAGGGCTCTACATATCTCCATTGAATGTAGGGGCACTACCCTGTCACATGTGTTAATAGACAATGGTTCCTCGCTGAATGTGTTACCCAAAGAAGTTCTGAATAAGCTTAGTCCTGAAGATGCTGTGTTGAAACCCAGTAATATAGTGGTGAAAGCTTTTGATGGCTCGAGAAGAGTGGTGCATGGAGAAATTGATCTCCCAATAAAAGTAGGTTCTCAAGTCTTCAATGCTACTTTTTATGTAATGGATATCCGTCCTTCGTATTCTTGTTTGCTTGGGCGTCCCTGGATCCATGGGGCAGGTGCTGTAACCTCCACTTTACATCAGAAGCTGAGATATCCAGTAGAAGGAAAGTTGTCACTGTTTACGGAGAGGAAGGATATATAGTTAGCCATGTGAACACCTTTAAATATCTTGAAGTGGAATGTGGATATGTTGAAACTCTGTGCCAGACGTTCGAAGTGGTTCCTTGGGTTGTTAATAATTATGAAGCTCCTCCTGTTGCCAAGAAAGTTCCTGTGGTCACCAGAGTACCTCCTACAATGGCCTCCCTCAAGGATGCTAGAGCTGTGGTGGATGATGGTGGTTGTACTATTTGGGGTCAACTTCCTGACATCCCTTACAAGTCTGACAAATTTGGTTTGGGTTTCACTGCAGAGTCCCAGAAGGCTGTTCGTCATGCGCGTGCTGTTCGTATCACCAATCAGGGGATTATGAAAGATCAGATCAATGCTGTGGGTGACTATGATGAAGACTACAACTTGGATGCTTGGATTTTTCCCACTGTGGGTGCTGGGCTCAATAATTGGAAAGCTGAAGATGTTATTCCTATCTCCTTTAGTCAGGAGTAAATACTATTACTGTGTTGTTACTTTTAAGTTTATAATTTCTTGAACAATTAAAACTTTTAAGCCTTGTGCCTTACCCGGGGCACAATGGTATGCTTGTTTCGGGATGTCATTTCATTTGCATACTTCATTTAATAAAAATCAGTGGACGTTTCGTTTTCGTAAATATGGTGTTCCTTGTCTTTCTTTTCTTTTATTTTTCTTTTATCAGCTATGTGTTCTTACACACACCCACATCACTAAAATGCAGATCCTCATCCACTCTGGATCCTGTTGATAACAGTTCTACTATTGCCAATTATAATTTCGAGAATCCGATCTATCAAGCTGAAGATGGAAATGAGGACGATTGTGAAGTACCTGTAGAGCTTGCTAGGTTGTTACAACAAGAAGAGAAAGCTATACAGCCACATGAAGAGCCAATCAAAGTTGTGAATCTGGGAACTGAAGAAAACAGGAAAGAGGTCAAGATAGGGGCTGAATTAGAGGATGGTGTCAAGAGCAGATTGATTCAGATGTTATATGACTATGTGGAGATCTTTGCTTGGTCCTACGAACATATGCCAGGGTTGGATACAGACATTGTGGTTCACCGTTTACCGGTAAAAGAAGATTGTCGTCCAAAGAAGCAGAAGGTTCGTCGCATGCGTCCTGAGATGCCAGAGAAGATTAAGGCAGAGGTAATGAAACAGTTTGATGCAGGGTTCTTAGCTGTGACTTCTTATCCTCAGTGGGTTGCAAATGTGGTACCGGTGCCTAAGAAAGATGGTAAGGTACGTATGTGTGTAGATTATAGGGATTTGAACAAGGCCAGCCCCAAAGATGACTTTCCACTTCCTCATATTGACGTTCTGGTAGACAACACTACTCAGCATAAGGTATTCTCTTTTATGGATGGTTTCTCTGGTTACAATCAAATCAAGATGGCACCTGAAGATATGGAGAAGACAACATTTGTTACACAGTGGGGCACTTTTTGCTATAAAGTGATGCCATTTGGTTTGAAGAATGCAGGGGCAACATATCAGCGTGCTATGGTGGCTTTGTTTCATGATATGATTCATCATGAGATAGAGGTGTATGTGGATGATATGATAGCCAGGTCCCAGAATGAAGAACAACATCTTGATCATATGCATAAGTTGTTTGAGAGGTTAAAGAAATACAAGTTGAGATTGAACCCAAACAAGTGTACTTTTGGAGTTAGATCTGGTAAGCTCCTGGGTTTCATTGTCAGTGGAAAAGGTATTGAAGTAGACCCTGCAAAAGTGAAAGCTATACGAGAGATGCCAGTTCCCCGTACCGAGAAGGAAGTTAGAGGTTTCTTGGGACGATTGAATTACATTGCAAGATTTATTTCCCAATTAACTGCTACCTGTGAGCCAATCTTCAAATTGTTGAAGAAAGATCAGGTAATGGAATGGAATGATGAGTTCCAGACTGCCTTTGATGAAATCAAGAAATATCTCCTAGAACCTCCAATTTTGATGCCACCAGTTGATGGAAGACCCTTGATCATGTACTTAACAGTGTTAGACAACTCAATGGGGTGTGTGTTGGGGCAACATGACGAGTGTTGTCGAAAAGAGCAGGCAATATACTACCTTAGCAAAAAGTTTACCGACTGTGAAACAAGATACTCACTGCTCGAGAAAACTTGTTGCGCTTTGGCATGGGCTGCTCGCCGACTAAGACAGTATATGTTGACTCATACTACCTTATTGATTTCAAAGATGGATCCAATTAAGTACATATTCGAGAAACATGCTCTCTCCGGACGAATAGCAAGATGGCAAATGATCTTAACAGAATATGATATACAGTATACTACTTAGAAGGCCATTAATGGTAGTGTGGTAGCTGATCATTTGGCTCATCAAGCAGTGGATGATTACCAGTCAATGAGTTTTGAGTTCCCTGATGAAGACATTATGATTATTACTAAAGAACCTGGACAATATGGCGGACCTGAACAAAAATCCCGATGGACTATGGTTTTTGATGGAGCTTCTAATGCACTGGGTAATGGTGTTGGTGTTGTGATTAGTTCCCCTGAAGGTTGTCATACCCCGATTACTGCCACACTTTGTTTCTATTGTACCAATAACATGGTTGAGTATGAGGCATGTATCCTGGGTATCAAAGCTGCCATTGATATGAAGATTCAGTTCCTTGACGTGTACGGAGATTCAGCCCTGGTAGTGAGTCAGATCAAAGGAGATTGGGATACCAAGCATGATAACCTCATCCCTTACAGAGAGTATGTATTGTCTTTGATCCCACATTTCAAAGAGATTACCTTTGGACATATTCCACGAAGAGAAAATCTGTTGACAGATGCATTAGCCACCATGGCATCCATGTTTGAGATCAGCTGGGATGATGAAGCTCCCAAGATTACTATTGATAGATTTGAGAAGCCTGCATACTGCAATGAGATTGACACTGAAGAAGCAGAGGAGAAGCCTTGGTTCTATGAGGTGAAAAGGTATCTTGAAGCTCAGGAGTTCCCTGAAGGGGCATCTGTCAAAGATAAGAAGTTTCTGAGGAGGTTTTCTGCTAAGTTCCTTTTGAGTAATAGAATTTTATACAAGCGCAATCATGATTCAACTTTGCTTCGTTGTGTGGATAAGAAGGAAGCAACAGAGATTATGGAAGACATGCATGATGGGATCTTTGGCACTCATTCTAGTGGTCATACCATGGCAAAGAAGATATTGAGAGCAGGTTACTATTGGTCTACCATGGAAGCTGACTGCTATCAACATTCCAGAACGTGTCATAAGTGTCAAATCTATGCTGATAAAGTACATATACCTCCATCACCATTGAATGTGTTGACTGCTCCTTGGCCTTTTGCCATGTGGGGCATTGATATGATTGGTGAGATCAAGCCTACTGCTTCTAATGGGCATCGTTTCATCCTGGTTGCTATTGATTACTTCACAAAGTGGGTGAAGGCAACTTCATTTGCATCTGTTACCAAGAATGTTGTGGCCCGATTGTCGCTCCCACCAACATGACACCTGGTCATAAGGGGTACAGACGCGAACGGTCGGTGAAAAGAAAAGAGAAATGAATAGAGTCGCCAGCTAGGCATTTTTATCCCGAAGGAAAGGTAATGCTGCATAAACCTAAGAAAGAATGGATAAGACGGTTGCGAACCAGAGAGACTGAGAAAGGGGGTTGGTTACAACCTGGGAAGGTATTAGCACCCAGATTGTCCGTCGTACTCGACGGGATCCACGCTTAGAAGACTTGTGTTTTAAAGGGGTAGTGTCAGTGCTATTTGTGTATCAAAGCTGGAAAGAATGCAAGTGTCAGTGTAAAAGAAGTGTGAAGTGTATAAGAGAAGTGTCAGTGTAAGAACAAGAATGAAATGCTCAAGACCATGAGGCTTAAAGAATAAGGCTGGAAAGAGGGGGAATATACAGAGACTTTTGTTCGATAACTGTTAAGTTATGCCTACGTATCCTCTCGTGCAATGAGGAAGTCAGAACACCGTAGTTCGACTCAGAGAGACTGAAAGATAAATTTGACTGATGAACTGCTTACTTGTCTATGCTCAAGTGTATGACCTGTCTGGCTCAGGTGCTAACTGTCTTGCATTAGACGGAAGAAGCAAGTTCTCGTTTGTGAATGGATGAGATGAGAAAGAATCCCGGAGGAGACGATTATTGTTTGTTTTTGTGTTTTCAATCTTTTATTGCTTTTTGGAATTGTCATAAGGAAATGAGCTTAAGCCTAAACCAAGGGTTAGTAAACTCACCACATCCTCCCTCTGATTAGGGGTAATGAGGATACCTTAAGTATGAGGTAAGCACCTCACACTTAATCACCATGATGTAGGATTAAGATCATTAACCTACTTGTGATTATTTAGATGTTTTTGTTGTTTTTGTTTAGTGTTAAGTAATGAGTTTAAGCCATAATCAAGGATTTAATGGACCCATTACACCATCCTAATAGAAGGATAATAGATGAGAACATTTAAGCTGAGAAAGACTCCTCAACTTAATCCATGATTAGGGATTAACCTCATGACAAAACAAAGCCTTTATTAAAGTGGATTTTAGTTAATGGTAAGATGAAGGAGTGGTTTTTATGATTTGTAAGACAACTTGAAGGGGACTTGTCCATTAACACTAGGGTTAGTCCTTCTTAACCAATTAAGGAAGAATTAGAACCCTAATGCAAGGCCCAAGTTACAAGCTTGATGTCTTGATGATTATTAAGTGGATTGATTAAAGGATTTAAACACATTAAGGGTTTAACACTTAGGATCAAAGTTATACACTCCATCCTAATAGAAGGATGCAGGCATAAGCTTAATCACAAAGCCTTAAAACCTTTAGGGTTTAGTCCCTGATTATGAGATGAGAAGAGAAGACTCAAAGATGACACAAAGGTAAAACTAAATGGGGGACTAATCAAACCCTAATTATTGTCATGCTTGGTTATTCCTAGGGTTAATGAGGTTTGCAAGGAGATCTTCAGAAGCACCACCAGGAAGGAAGCAGATGAAAGAGGAAGAAGCAATAAGAAGCAAAACAACTTGCTTCACTTAAGAAGACAAGTTGCTTGAAGGAAGAAAGTAAGATGAACATGAATGAGAAAGCTCAATCTAAGGCACAAGATAAAATGCAGCAAAGGTGCAAGGGAGATGAGAAGAAAATTGTGAGAAGTGAAGGCAAATTCACTTCTCAAAGCAACTTACCACCTGAAAAGTTAGCAAAAGAAATGAAATGAAATGCAAATGAGATGCAATGTCATGATGCAAACCAAAGTCATAAGCATTCACATGATGTTAATGATGCTAAGAGATGATGCAAACATGACGCAAGGCATGAGAATGATCAAACAAGCATAAGGATGCAAATGAGGCATGCATTGAGCCATGGATGTACATGAAAAGTTATGAAATGCAATGGACATACAACATGGCAAATGAAAGATGCAATGATCAAACATGATTCTAATATGTCCTAAGATGTATTATGAATCATGTGGATGCACAAAATGTTATGGCAAGTCAATGGATGCAAGCAAATGAAAGATGGATGCAAAGGAAGGCACAAATTAGGGTTACATGCATCATGCAAGGCAAAAATCCAAAACCAGAAGCAAATGACATGATAAAAATTTGAAAATGCAATCAAAGATACCCTAAACCTATACAAGCCCACTGCCCAAAGGAGAGGATCCAACTCTTAACCTAGTGAAAGTTATGAATTTCCTAAGATTTGCTAGGGTTTCAAGGTACCTCATCAAGAAAATGCTAAACAAATTGAAAATGCAAGATCAATTCAAACCAATTTTAACCTATAAACTACATGCTATGAAGAGTGCAATGCAAGAAGAATCATCATTCAACTCTCAATGGTTAGGCAGGAAGAAATTTTTGAAGATTGAACCAAAATATTGCCTTGAAATGAAATTAAATCCAATGAAAATGATCAAAAGGCATCAAGAACAAAAAAGAAATTTGGTTTGAGAGTTGGACAATGTTTCTAAATGTTTCTAAATGCAATGTGAATTTTTTGGTGATTTTTAAATACCTAAATGCATTTTTAATTAATTAATTTTCATTAATTAATTAAAAATAAACATTTAAATGATTTAAAAATAATTTTTTTATGCAAAAAATAAAAATAAAAATATTTTTGAGTTTTAAAAATTAATGAAATCTCTGACAAAAAATTTCATAATTTTTAAATGGTTTTTGCTATTTTAAATAAAATGTGAAAGATAAATCAAATTAAATGAAATAAAAAAATAAAATAAATGGAAGTATGCAAAGGGAAGGGCCAGGATTGATTCTGGGGAAAGGGGGGTTGACTGCGCGCCAGATCCTGTGGCTGGAATTCAAACTGAGCCAATTAAATTAAACTGGATTAATTAAACTAATTAAGTGAGATTAGGGTTTTAATGAGAGATTCAGGCCCTCCATTCGCGCGGGAGTCAACAAAAGTCCACAAGATCAAAGGTCCATATTCAAACCAAACCCTAATCGTAATTAACAACTTAATGACATTCAGGTGGCCGGAAATGACCTCCGGTCATCTTCTCCGGCCACCTCCTTCCCTGAAAATTGCTAACTCACTCCCTAGGTCACTAAAACTTGATCTCTCTGCCCAGAATCCAACCCCAAACATCATACAACAAGAATCATCAATCAAAACACATTTATTTTTCGTATCAAAGCTGAATCGAATCAAAAGGTTTTTAGGTCAAAATTTTTCAGAAGCTTCATACATACTCAATACTTAACCATTTGCAAAACTAAACATATCAGCATGATCAGCACATCACATAGATTCATTTAGGAACTTAAAAATGCATTTCTGGAAAAAAAGTTCTTGAGCTCACCTGAAATGGAGCTTTCAATCCAGGAGCTTTCTGCCTGCTTCTTTGCCTCAAAGTGGCTCCAATGGTCCTCTTGATGAAGCTTTGAAGCTTGGTTGGAGTTTAGAGTGGCTGGTTTGTGAGTTTGAAGAGGTTCTGTTCAGAGAGGGGAAGGAATCGTGTTTCAGTTTCAGAGGGTTTCAGGGCAAGGTGAAGGGTCAGGGATGATCAGTGGAACATGCTGAGATGTTCTATGAAGTTTGTTTTGGTGTTTGTGTCTTGTGTAATGAGTTTCGAAGGAAATTGCATAAGAGGTGAAAACTTGGAACTATGGCTTGGAGGATGTTTCAGGCTTGTGTGTCTGTTGTGTTTTGTTCCTTTTGGTCCACTTATCACATTTGGATGGGTCAGATAAGTTGGTGTGGCACTGTGGGATTGGTATGGGTGTTTTTGCATAAAGTCCAAGTTAGGTGTACTTGAGGTATGGGCAAGTGTGAGGCTGTGATAGGGGCATGGTTTGGCTTAGCTGAGTTTAGGGAGAGCCATGGAAATGGATTAGAAGCAATGCAGCAAGTGGATTAGGGTTTGTCATAGGTTTTGCAACTTTGTGACTTTTTGGCCCTTTTGAAGTTTCTTAATGCACAAGTCATGAAACTTGAGAGTTATTTGGTGCATTCTGAATTTTAGGTCATGGTTTATGTTTGTGCAATGGTTAGAAGTCAATTAGAGGTTACATAAAGGCTTGGTATGTGAATTTGCAAGTTTCCCTCTTTGTGCAAAAAGTGAAAATTTCATGATTTTTCCCAACTTTGAAAAGCCATGACTTTTGATCCAAAATGAATTAGAATGAGTTCTTATACTTTTTGAAAATGGGAGGATCCATTATACAACTTTCATGACCAAAGTTCTTTCATTTGAAGCATTTTTGAAACAAAAAGACAGGGTTGAAAAAGTTTCCCAAAATGGCAAGTTTCCATTACAAGTCATGTTCCCAAAAGGCAACTTTGCAAATGGCTTGAAATTCTTCAATTTTGTGAACTTCCAATACCTTCCATGATCAAATAAAGATCATACACATTCAAAATGATGATGAACACCCTTTGGTTGGGTCATTGGGGGCCTCAGATGCCCTGATTTTGCACTGACTTGCTCAAGAAGTCAACTCTTGATTAGATGCCTTCCCCATGGAATTTCTTCATGAAAATTGATATGCATGATCCTTATAATATATAGAGACCAATAGAAACAAGAATGACCAAACTTTTTGGAGTTATGGCCTCTGAAACCAAAACCCTAATTCTAGGTCATCTGTGCAGTTAAACCTGGCTCTGCCTCCATGCCTTTCTCAATTCTTGTGATTTTCTGACTTTCTTGACCTTGTGAGGATATGATATGATGTTTGAACACACATGGACCCCTTTGAAGTGATTGATGACCTTTGGAGTGGCTCAAATAGCTCTTGGATGGCTCAGATCACAAACCCTATATGCAGATGACTTAGGAGCAATGCAGTGAAGCAAAAATGCAATATGAGAATGGTATGATTGAATTATGCATATGAAAAGATCACAAGTCATGGTGTGAATGGGTGAGGGCAAATTTGGGGTGTTTACACCGATTCATTAAGAATAATCTCATATGTAGGTATGGCATCCCTGAAAGGATTATTACTGACAATGGTTCTAATCTAAACAACACTATGATTACTGATCTCTGCACGTAGTTCAAGATTAAGCATCACAACTCTTCTCCGTATCGTCCAAAAATGAATGGGGCAGTAGAAGCTGCTAATAAGAACATTAAGAAGATTCTACGAAAGATGACTGTTACTTATAAGGATTGGCATGAGATGTTACCATTTGCTCTTCATGGTTATCGTACTACAATACGTACTTCAACAGGGGCAACCCCATTCTCCTTAGTATATGGTATGGAAGCAGTTCTGCCCATTGAAGTTCAGATACCCTCTTTAAGAATCATGAAGGATGCAGGCTTGGATGAAGATGAGTGGATTCAGACTCGACTTGACCAGATAAATTTGATTGATGAGAAGAGGTTAGCAGCTGTTTGTCATGGCCAGATGTACCAGAAACGAATGATCAAAGCTTTTAATAAGAAGGTTAAGCCAAAGGTATATCAGACTGGTGACTTGGTAATCAAGCGTATCATATTACCACAGGGTGATCCTAGGGGCAAGTGGACTCCTACGTATGAAGGGCCATTTGTGGTCAAAACAGTATTCTCAGGAGGTGCCATGATACTTACTACTATGGATGGTGAAGACTTCCCGCAGCCTGTAAACGCAAACATAGTTAAAAAATACTACGCATAAAAAGAGACCCGCTAGGTTGACTGGCCTAGGAAAAAATAAGGGCATCCCGGCGAACCAAAAGGGTTCGAGCAAAAATTAGGGATATATATATATATATAAATGTACACCCGGCAAGTCGAAAACCTGAAAAGGCGGCTTGGGCAAAAAAGGGTATCCCGGTGGATTGAAAACCTGAAAAGGCAATCCAGGCAAAAGTTAGGGATTAAAGCGTATGACTATGTCTCGTTTGGATCACCCATGAAACTACGACCAGTTGTGCTACTTACCCAAGTTCGAACAGATAAAGATCAATCCAATCATTTCCGTCTCGACAGCAGAAGATGAGATACTTGAAGATAATGGCAATAGTAGAATTGAAACTCAATAGGATTATTTCCCACATAGCTGATTTTCTTTGTTTTGTAAAAAAATGTTATGACGAATTCCTCTTACTAGGATTTCTGTCTCCTTGTACAAACTTGCCTATGTATAGGTCACTTTGTGATATAAATAAAATTTCATCTTTGAATCCAGATTTACTTTTACCGTATTTACATAAGCGAAACGTCCATTGGTTGTGTTTGAATGTATGTATGCTTTTGAATATGATTGATGTTTACCATAAATGCATAAATGCTTAATATGATTGATGTTTACCAGAAATGCATGAAAATGCAATAATAGTATTTACTAAGGACGAATGAGGGAAGGAATTCAACGAAGCTTCGCCGATTCATCCCCACAAGACAGCTACAAATCTCCCAGTAGGACAAATCTATCATCATAGATACTTCGAGTTACATCTCCCCTGGAATTTATATCCATCTCTTTTATCCTCAGACGGATAGTCGGGAATTTATTCTTTCAATAGGAGTACGACGAACGAAGACGGGAGGTTATGGATACCTTACTATCGAATGAAGACGGGAGGTTATGGATACCTTACTATCGAACGAAGACGGGAGGTTATGGATACCTTACTATCGAACGAAGATGGGAGGTTATGGATACCTTAATATCGAACAAAGACGGGAGGTTTATAAATACTATGTTATCAAACGAGATGGGAGGCGAGTTCCTCATATTCTTCAGCAACAAATCGGGATTTATTTTCCCTGGCCAGGAGTTGTTATACGAAGATATCCAGACGCTTCAGGCTGCATGATTCATACATACATCATCTATATCATACCATAACATACATATCCATAAGTACATAATACATTACTTAAGTGCATCATACTATGCATGCATACATAATGCATAAACAAATATTTTCCTTGCAGGATAGTTATATGCAGGTAAAACAATATCAATAACTCACAACGGGTCAGAAATGATCCATATACTACTCAAGATGTCCTCAAATAGCAGGCGAACGATCTGTAAAAAGATCCATTCCCTGGTTCAAGACGTCTTTCAAAAGAACAAATCCTGACGTTCTTTTGACCCTTAAGAGCAAATCCTGGCGCTCTTTTGGCCTCTTGTTTAAGACTTTTTCAGAAGAACAAATCCTGACGTTCTTTTGACCCGTAAGAGCAAATCCTGACGCTCTTTTGGCCTCTTGTTCAAGACTTTTTCAGAAGAACAAATCATGACGTTCTTTTGACCCTTAAGAGCAAATCCCGACGCTCTTTTGGCCCCTTGTTCAAGACTTTTTCAGAAGAACAAATCCTGACGTTCTTTTGAACCTTAAGAGCAAATCCTGACGCTCTTTTGGCCTCTTGTTTAAAAAATTTTCAGAAGAACAAATCCTGACGTTCTTTTGACCCTTAAGAGCAAATCCTGACGCTCTTTTGGCCCCTTGTTCAAGACTTTTTCAGAAGAACAAATCCTGACGTTGTTTTGAACCTTAAGAGAAAATCCTGACGCTCTTTTGGCATCTTGTTCAAAACTTTTTCAGAAGAACAAATCCTGACGTTCTTTTGACCCTTAAGAACAAATCCTGACATTCTTTTGGCCCCTTGAATAGTCGGCAAATGGTCTGTAAAAAGATCCATTCCCTGGTTCAAGATGCTTTTTCAGAGGGACAAATCCTGACGTTCTTTTGACCTTGGAGAATAGGCAAACAGTCTGTAATCCAAGATACTTCCAGAAGAGATAATTATCACAAGATTTATTTCTACTGGTCCATTCAACAACTCAAATCATGTTGCATAAATGATTCAGAGACGACCTATACAAAGACCTAGTACTGATATCCAGCATCAACATAAAGACATCATCACATCCTGATACTTTAGATGGCATCTCTAAGCCCATCTCCAGTTCATTCTGATGGCATCTTTAAGCCCATTTCCAGTACTTCCAAGTGGCATATTTAAGCCCACTCAAGCATATACAACTAATCATCAGTACCAGTGCTTTTGTGTTCAATCCCCTTCAACCTTCCAGGTCACGAATGGCACATATACCAATCTAACCCCTCAGGTTTCAGAAAATTGAACAGGGGAAGCTGTTGCACCCCAAAATTTGCCCTCCACAAGACAAGACTTTGTGTACTAAGAGGTTCACAAGGTTCACAAGACATCTCATGAGGTTCACAAGGTTCACAAAGTTCACAATTAGTCAGAAGATTTGACATTTCCCTCAGGCAATGCATCCTCCTAAGCAATGCA
The DNA here is from genome assembly GCA_963966055.1 of Lathyrus aphaca. Classification (NCBI taxonomy): domain Eukaryota; kingdom Viridiplantae; phylum Streptophyta; class Magnoliopsida; order Fabales; family Fabaceae; genus Lathyrus; species Lathyrus aphaca. Next base: position 149,647,550 of record OZ014520.1, on the reverse strand, counting down.
TCCTAAACTAGGGTTTTAACTTTAATCAGGCTAAATGGACTTCCAAGACTTCAAGTGAGCTTCATGACATCTTATATATGTTCAAGAATCCCCATGACAATTTTCAAGACTTTTCTCAAAGGTTTATATTTATTTCATAATATGTATATATGTACAATTATCATATTTTTGTATATAAATTGTTTTATTTTGTAAATAAAATACAAAACCCTAATTTTCTTTATAAACCCTAATTATATTATAAATATTAATTTATGTGTTTGTAAATTTTAATTATATATATTTATTTTATAATTTGTTTATATTATTATATGTAGTTTTTATATAAATAATGTAATTAGGATTAGATTAAGTAATTAACCCTAATTTATTTTTCTAAAATAATTAAAAACCCTAACTTTATTTTATGAGTTTAATTTATTACTTTTACTTAATTATAATTAACAAATATTTTTTTAATATGTATATAAAATTAAATTACTAGAACTATTAGTCATATTTATTATTATCATTTATTTCTTTTATTAAAATTCTTTTAAAAATAATTATTTATTTAATATTGAACTTTTTATTTGTTTCTATATTATATTGTTATACTAACCTTCTTATATTTATTTTTTGTTTATTATTACTAACCAATTTATTTATTTATTATATGCTTATTTATTTTAATTATTTTAATTATTATAATGTAATTGTACCCACTATGTAATAGTTGTAGAATTTCTTATTATTTATTTTAAATTGCCATGGTTAGTAAAATAGGGAGTGTAAACATGTTTGTATTTAAAATATAATTTAGATCATTAATTTCAAGATAAATATATGAACTTGTACACGCACACACGTAAGTCGATCTTGGATCGTCATCTCACATTCTTAAGGATACCTCTTATGTTGCCTAAACAAAAAGGTCAAGTAAGGTGTAAAGCAAAGTCCCTTCTCTCATGTCATCTAGTCCCTTAAAAGATAAAAAGATCAAGTCCCTTCGAATGTTGCCTTTCGTAAATGATCTTGTCCCTTTCGAATAAAGATGATAAGTCCCTTCGAAATTGCTAAATACACCTTACAGTTGCCTAATCACAGTTGTCCCTTCATTGGTCCCTCACACCCTCATAGCATTAAAACCAATGGGGTTGGTTAGAGGACTCTTTAAGCTTTCCAAAATGTCCAAGAACACCCTCATAGCATTAAAATTGAAGGATTTGTGCCCTTGCAAAGTTGGGAAATTTTAGGGAAGTTTATGAAGCAAATAAGGCCTAAAGTCAATTTTTTGCTAAATGAGCCCACCAAATTGCCATCCCATCTTTACAAAAACACCAAGCACGACCCAACCCATGCAATTTCTGATTTTTTTTATTTTATTTAATATTTATTTGGATTTTATTCATTTAAATACATATTAAATCAAAATAAAATCAAAAAATCAATATTTAAATATGATTCTTCTTCTAGAAAATCATAAAAGCCATTTAACATGAGTTTATACTGTCCAAATTCGTGCACACTCTTTAGAGCATGAAAAGATTTGATTTTTGGAAAAATTTGGAATGAGATTTCTTCATCATCAAGGCATCCAAAAAGCCCAAAGAACAACCACTTTTCTTGACCTAATTTTGTTCACTTATAAGTATAGAACTCATCACAACCTCAAGACACGAATTGCAACCTCTAAGAAGAACATTCAAACTTTCAAAATTTGGTAGAAAAACTCAAATTTGGATTCATCTTTGCAGGGCATTTAAAGGCATTCTAAAGGTTGCAAAACATTCCTTGATGATCACTGAACCTATTTGAATCATTTGCATCATCCAAATCATGTCATATTGCATAAACCGAATCAATATTGTTCTTGTTCTTATTTTTTTTCGATTCTGACTATTTGTGTAATAATAATGAATTCTAACCATATATTTGTGTTAGTTGTGATGTTTAGATGATTTCTGGGCAAAAAGATTGGAGAACCATGACCTAAACCGAAAGTTGCCATTGTTAGGGTTCTTAGACAAAATTTAGGGTTCTTCGATTTAGCCATTATAAATTAATTCTAAAGCTATAAATAAATTGTGTGATGTCTGTGGATCATAATTATGTGATCAATTTGATGAAACATTACATATTTGTGATGGTATGAGATTGGCAGGTTTTATTCGCAGGAAGTTGCCCAAGTAAATTCGCAGGAAATATTGCAGGTACCATGAAGAAGATGAAGTTTCTTGGCGCACAGCTGGGATTTGAATTTCTGATTTAATATTTTATGAAATTGTTTGAATATGATATCAGTTGATGTTTCCTGGCCCAGTGGTAATGGTTGCGCGTGTTATTGTTCAGGACCTTGGTTCGATTCTTGGTGGCAGCATTCTTTTTATTGATTTTTCCAGTCATTCATGTAACTTAATATATTATGAATTGTTGTTGTTGTTCAGCAGACGCGCCCCATGTGGCTTAGTGGATGGAGTGTTTGATTGTTGGCTGATGGGCAGGGGTTCGAATCCAGGTTCCCACATTTTTTTCTCATAATTGTTTTGTTTTAGCAGGTTTATAATATAATGATTGTGATGCATATGGCTATCACCAGCGCATGCTGGCACAACTGGTTTTGAGTGTTGATTGATTGAGGTAAGGGACCTGGGTTCAAATCCCAGGTCCTTTCTTTTTTGTCAATTTCTTTGTTTTTTCTTCTTTTAATTTATTTTCTTATATTTAATTTTATCTTATTTAAATTAGTAAATGTAAATTATAAAAAATATTTTCTAAATACCATTATTATATTTTTCTTTATATTCTTAAAATATTATAATTTATTTTCCTAAATTTTTTTTTTATATTTATTTCATAATATGTATATATGTATAATTATCATATTTTTGTAAATAAATTGTTTTATTTTGTAAATTAAATACAAAACCCTAATTTTCTTTATAAACCTAATTATATTATAAATATTAATTTATGTGTTTGTAAATTTTAATTATATATATTTATTTTATAATTTGTTTATATTATTATATGTAGTTTTTATATAAATAATGTAATTAGGATTAGATTAAGTAATTAACCCTAATTTATTTTTCTAAAATAATTAAAAACCCTAACTTTATTTTATGAGTTTAATTTATTATTTTTACTTAATTATAATTAACAAATATTTTTTTAATATGTATATAAAATTAAATTACTAGAACTATTAGTCATATTTATTATTATCATTTATTTCTTTTATTAAAATTCTTTTAAAAATAATTATTTATTTAATATTGAACTTTTTATTTGTTTCTATATTATATTGTTATACTAACCTTCTTATATTTATTTTTTGTTTATTATTACTAACCAATTTATTTATTTATTTATTTATTATATGCTTATTTATTTTAATTATTTTAATTATTATAATGTAATTGTACCCACTATGTAATAGTTGTAGAATTTCTTATTATTTATTTTAAATTGCCATGGTTAGTAAAATAGGGAGTGTAAACATGTTTGTATTTAAAATTGAATTTAGATCATTAATTTCAAGATAAATATATGAACTTGTACACGCACACACGTAAGTCGATCTTGGATCGCCATCTCACATTCTTAAGGATACCTCTTATGTTGCCTAAACAAAAAGGTCAAGTAAGGTGTAAAACAAAGTCCCTTCTCTCATGTCATCTAGTCCCTTAAAAGATAAAAAGATCAAGTCCCTTCGAATGTTGCCTTTCGTAAATGATCTTGTCCCTTTCGAATAAAGATGATAAGTCCCTTCGAAATTGCTAAATACACCTTACAGTTGCCTAATCACAGTTGTCCCTTCATTGGTCCCTCACACATCCAAGGTAACGACTACCTATTCCTTAATAATAGGGATAGTCTTACCACTTAAAGGATATTTAAGAACAAAAAAGATTTAACTTAGGGTAGGTTTCTCTTATGTACTTGCTCACCTTTTCAAAACATTTCAAAACACTTCACATTTTCAAGCAATTTTCAAAACAAAGGCTTTATATATATCCGTACATGGATCATTATAAAGTACTTAAGAAAATTTCTAAACACACACTACACTTCTCAAAAAACATTTTAAATTGAGCTAAGTAACTAAGAGCCCATGGATAACCATGGATGTAAAGGGTGCTAACACCTTCCCTTTACATAACCTACCCCCCGAACCCAAAAATCTTTTAAGGTATTTCCTGTTCTTTTATACCCTTTCCTTTGGATAAAATAAAAGTCGGTGGCGACTCTTGCTATCCGCAACATTTAACTAAAAGTCAGTTCTCCCACCGTGTTACAACAAGCTCCGGTCATCTTCTCCGGTGGACCAAAAACCCTAAAATCTTCCCTAGGAAAAATCAAGACCTCTAACCTGCCAAAAAATGATCCCCATACTTCTAGCAACTCAAATTAAACATCAAACATCATTTATCATTCATGAACAAGCTGAATCGAATCAAAACATGAATACAGGCAAAATTTCAGAAGTTCATAAAATGTTCATTCCTTCACCATTTTCAATTCTAAAAGCATCATTGTGATCCTTAGAGCATGCAGTTTCATTTTATAACAAGAAATCAAAGCTTTGAGAAAAAATGTTCTTGAGTATACCTGAGCTGGAAACCTCAAAATGTGAGCTTTCAGAACCTCCCACTTGTGCAAGTGAACCCCTTTGATCCTCCTGAAGCTATTGGGGGTGCTTAAAATGCTTTAAAAGTGGCTATTTTGAGTGGCTCGATTCTGATATAGCATAAATGGAGGCTTTGGTTTATGAGGTTTTAGGCCATGGTAATGGTTGCTTTGTGTTCTATGGATGATTTATGAATGAATGGTGGAAGAATTTTTGAGGTTTGATGGATTGTATGAGTGAATCGAAGAAGAGAAGCTTTTTGCGATTTTTGTGAAAACTGATGTTATGTGTCCTCTGACCTCATGGCATGCTTCCTTATGATCTTGAGGCAATCCCTAAACTATTGGAATGAGTCAGAACATTAGGTATGCATTGTAGGAATGGTATGGCTCCATTGGCCAAAATGTCAAGATTGGTGTCCCATAGGTATGAGCCATGGTAGAGCTGGTTTCTGTGGCTAGATTGCTTCAGCATGGTTCATGGAGAGCCTTTGGATCATCTTTATGCAGCTGGATGACCTTTATCAAGAGTTCTCATAATTTATGCAATTTGGAAACTTTGAAGTTTCTTGAGAAATAATTCATGGAAATGCTTGGTACAAAGGCCAATTCTGATCCTTGGAAGTTGTAATGACATGTTGTGATACATTTGAGTGCATTAGAGGTCATTTGAATGCTTGAAACTTGATTTTGCAAAAATCCCTCTTTGGCATGAACTTGAATATTATAGGATTTTCCCAACTTTGAAAGATCATATCTTGAGTTCTAGGATGAATCAAGAGGAGTTCTTGTACTTTTTGAAAATGGGAAGATCCAATATACAACTTTCATGTTTAAGGATTTTTCAAATGAAGCATTTTTTATCAAGAAAGAGGAGATTGAAAATCTTTCCCAAAATGGAAAGTTTCCATTACAAGTCATGTCCAAAAATAGAAAGTTTGCAAATGGCTTGAAATTCTTCAATCTTGTGAACTTCTAACCACTTATAAAATCAAATAAAGATAATAGGAACTCAAAATGATGAAGATGACCCTTTGGTTCCATTGATGGGGGCCTCAGATGCCTTGATTCTGACTTTTCTTACACAACAAGTCACCAGTTGATCAAATGACTTCCACAATGAATTTCTTCATCAAATTTGGTACACATGCTCCTTATAAAATATTGAGACCATTAGAATCAAGAATGAGCAAAATTTTGGGTGTAAAGCCTCTGAAACCAAAACCCTAATTTTAGGTCATCTGTGCAGGAAATCTTCAGTCTGCCTTTATGCCTTTGCCATGCTTTGTGATCTCTTGACTTCAAAGAACTTTGGGAGGAATAATATGACCATAGAAAACCCATGGACTCTCTTGGAAAGCTTTAAGGCCTTTGAGATGGCTCAGACACTTCTTGGATTACTCAGATCACAAACCCTAGATGCAGCTTATGCAGGTGAAATAAACTATGCAATGTGAGATAATATGATTATGTAATGCAAGAATAAAAGATCACAAGCCATGGTGCGAGAAAAAGTGAGGGCAAATTTGGGGTGTTTACACACAATCAACATGATAAACCCTAACATTGGAGAAATTAGGGAGAACAATAAGTACCTTTAGACCATTGTCGGTGATGATAGGGCGATTGGATAATGCTAAGTAGAGATCCTTTTTGGAAGGAAGGTTGGAAAGTGAAGTTGAATGTGAGATGATAGAATCCATGAAATGAGAGTCATAAGGGAGAAATCGATTCCAGACAGCGTCAGAATCAGCAGCTGAATGGAAAGTATTGGAAACGAGGGAGACTCTGACCGCGTCAACGGGAGTAGTACGAGAGAGTATTGGCAATTCTTCAAACTGCGTTATTCTAGTGCTGCAACAAGGGTGTCAATGGGAGGTTCAACTCAACCATAATTGATCTAATGTTTTGTTTTTTATAGTGAGATAACAAAACAATGGGCGAAAACCAGTTTTGCCTTGGAGAAAATAAGAAAAAAACGCACGTGGATTTCATTAGGCATAGTTGTAAAATAAACAAAAAAAATCTTAAAATGTTTAGTAATTGGAATTTTATCACTTAAAAAGCGAATAAGTTGTATCTCAAGGAATCTATTTGTCACCCCAATCATACTGTATTCCCATTTTTTTCAATATTCCGTTATCACCCCTGTTATTATTTACATAAAAAAGATAATTTTTTTTTACATAAAAAATATCACTTTTTCAGACACAAAAAATAAAATTTCTGGTAGTAAAATTCAAAATTCCCGGTAATCTCTCAGCTGAATTTCTCGAAAACAAAATCTCTGATAGTAATAATCTAAATTTACCGGTACTCTATACCATGAATTCTTAAATTATCGGTAATAATTACCGGTGATCATTTGCACACGAATACCGGGGATCTCTAAATTACCGGTAACTCTCAAAGTATCGGGAATTTCAAATGTCTGGTATACCGGGAATTCTAGTTTTACACAAAATTTCCGATAACAGGTCAGTTTCTTCAAAAATGCTTGTCATTTGTGCTCCGGAACTGTCAGGGTCTTCTACCAACTCGTGTAGCGATTACACTCAGTTCTTCACTACAAACAAAGTATATGTTTTGGACTGGATCTATAAGACAATGTTGGATAGAAGCACAATTAGTCGGGCAGAGGCCCAAACCGTCGGGCACGACCCACGACTCACTAACCCAGATGAGGGGAGTCAGCATCTTCTGTAACACCCCGATTTAATTAATTAATTTAATTTAATTGTTTTGAGAAGCTTTGTTGTTAATTGCGATGTGCGATGTTTGATAATAAGATGATTAATTGGACTAAGATGATTTAAGCTGATTTTTGGGTTAAACTTACTTTGGTGAGGTTTTAATAGTAATATTGAGAGGTTAGATAGAAGCCCATTAGTGGATTAATTTAATAATTTTTAGTAATAATAATATTAGTATTATTTTTATGAGAATTAATTAAAATAAAAAAATAGATTAGCAAGGGGTTTAGAAAGAATTAGTCATAATCAGAATTTTGGAGAGGAGAACAAGTCTTGGGAGATCAAGAGCTAGGGCTAAGGATTTTCAAGAGGATTTTCGTAGGAATTTCATCCATAGATTCGAGCTGCCTTCAATCCAAAGGTAAGGGTGGGATTCATATCTTATAACCGGGAGAAAATCATATGTATGTATGGGAGATGATTGTTTGATTTCTTGTTGTTGTTGTTTGTATGATAGTTTTTTGTGCGATTTCGTGCGATTATGATGAACCTATGCTTGTATTACGGATACGAATCTGCTGATGTTTGCTGTTATGAATATTTGTTGTGATGATGTTCTGAGATGTGGATGAATTTGTGACAAAAACGGATTAGATGATGATGTTTAGACGATAAACTGGTATAGTAATGATAAAAAGAAGAATAAGATGAAGAATTAAGAGTCTAAAACATGATATAAACCCAAATATGACTGAATTAAGGTGATAGAATTAATAAAATCGTAACAGAGAATGACTTAGATGACCTCTGCTGATTTGCGTAACATATCTGGAGTTATGCGTAACAGCCAGGCCATACGCGTAACACAAGTTGCATACGCTGCCATTACGCGTAATTGGGGCGAGGGATCAGGCCCTTTTGGCCATTTTTGAGTAGCTTACGTGTATGGGCATGGGGTCTTACGCATAATGCTAGTCCATTACGCATTTGGGCAGATGTTGTGATTTTTGTGATTTCGTAGCGTTTCGATTGCCGATTCGTGTCTGTTTCTTTTTCCGATGAACCGTAAGATGATTGCAGACGAATAATTGATGATAAATATAATTAGGGGTTAATAACCTGGCAGTTTTAACGATTGATGTTAGACGAATTTGTATGATGATTTTAGAGATAATGACTTAAGATGATTTGAATGATTTTTTTTCATGGTTACGATGATGTATCTGATGTAGGTCTTATGACCAACGATGTTATGATGCTACGATGATGTAAGATGACTTAAGATGATATGATTGACCGATGTTTACGATGTTGATTTTGTTGTATGTTGTTTTCATATCGCATACATGTGCATTATTAAGATGGTATGGAATGGAAAACATGATGATTAAGATGAAGACTTATGTCTTGCATTATTTAAGATGGGAGTTCGCTCCGAATGGTACCACATGCATACTTTGTCGAGTCTCATTGATTTGCATTATTGGAGGAATGTTGAAATGTTATGAACTATGCGATGTTGTGATGTTTATGATGTATATGATGTATATGATGTGAATGGGTGATTGAATGACTTTATCTTATATGTATTTATTATTATATCATGTTTATAATTGTCGATATCTCACCCCTTCTGTTTGAATGTTGCCCTTGGTTGGTAACGTGCATGTAATCCTGAGTAACAAGAAGTTTCGTTAGATGGTCTGAGTCGTTGGTCGCTCTGATACGTAGCACTTCGGGGGGATTAGCGAATGATTTTTTTTATTTGGCTTTTGTTTTATTCGAGATTGAAATTAAGATGTTTCTTTTAAGAGATAATTGTTTGGAATTATGGTGAATTATTATGAAGTTAAGACTATGATGAATTGTTATGTTTTAAATGATTTCGCTGCGTAGTAAATGAAGTATTTTAAGTAGAGTAATGCTTTAATGATTGATGTTTTATGAATAAAAATTTGATACCCTGTTTGGTTGAACTCTGACTTATTTATTATTATGTGCGGGTAGAAATGTGGTGTTACATTTAGTGGTATCAGAGCAGGTCGATCTGTTCGGTCATGTTATCGAGTCGTAGAGGTTAACAATCGAGTATTGTTATTTTTGCGCTGATATTTGTTCTTGTTGTGGTGTTTAGTTGTGATGGCTGGAAGAAACGACGTTGCTATGGTTGCTGCAATGCAAGCAATGGCACAAGTTGTGCAGAACCTACCTAATGTTGGCGAGAATGAAGGATCTCGTAGTTTGGCGACTTTCCAGAGGGAGAATCCTCCTACTTTCAAGGGTAAGTATGACCCTGATGCAGCATTTGAGTGGTTGAAGGAGATTGAAATAATCTTCTGAGTGATGGATTATACGGTAGCAAAGAAGGTTCGCTATGGTACGCATATGTTAGCACTTGAGGTTGACGATTGGTGGATGGAGACTTGTGCAAGATTGGAAAATGCAGGTGAAGAGGTCACTTGGGCTATTTTCCGTAGGGAGTTTTTGAGGAAGTAATATCCTGAAGATGTTCGTGGTAAGAAACAAGTTGAATTCCTTGAGCTGGAGTAGGGGAATATGTCGGTGACTGACTATGCTGCAAAGTTCAAGGAATTGTCTAAGTTTTATCCGCATTATGATTGAGCTGGAGAAGAATTCTCCAAGTGCATCAAGTTTTAGAATAGATTGTGCTCTGAGGTTAAGAAGGTTGTTGGGTACCATAAGATCCGAGTGTTTTTTGATCTGGTTGATAGTTGCAGGATTTTTGAGGAAGATAGTAACGCTCATTACAAGATATTGAATGACAGAAGAGGCAAGCACCAATAGAATTGTGGCAAGCCTTATGATACTTCGTCTGGAAAGGGTAAGCAGATGATGGCTTCGGGTCAGAGAACTATTAGGGGAGATGCTTCTGCTGGTATTGTTTGTTTCAAGTGTGGTCAAGCTGGTCACAAGAGCAATGTGTGCACTGCTGAAGTTAAGAGGTGTTTCCGATGTGGCAAGGTTGGGCCTACAGTGAATGACTGTAAGCATAAACATGTGATTTGTTTTAATTGCGGTGAAGAGGGACACATTGGTAGCAAGTGTCAGAAGCCGAAAAAAGCCCAGGCGGGAAAAGTGTTCGCGTTGGCAGGAACTCAGACCGCTAGCGAGGACAAACTTATTAGAGGTACATGTTTCAATAATAATATTCCTTTAATTACTATTATTGATACTGGTGCAACACATTGTTTTGTTTCTGCTGATTGTGTTAAGAGATTGGGTCTTACGTTGTATGATATGAATGGAGAGTTAATCATCGAAATTCCGGCTAAGGGATCAATGACTATTTCTCTCGTGTGTTTGAAATATCCTTTGTCGATATTCTATAGAGATTTCTTGGTTGATTTGGTTTGCCTGCCGTTGACTGGGATGGATGTGATCCTAGGTATGAACTGTTTAGAGTATAAACTGTTATCGTAAGTCGGTGAGGTTTTCTACTCCTGAGGAAGAATGAGTTGAATTGTTGTCTTTCAGAGAGTTGCAGAAATTGATGAAAGAAGAAGCTCAGATGTTTTCCTTGATGGCGACTTTATCTGTAGAAAGTAAGGCTAAGATCGAGGAACTACAAGTGGTAAGTGATTTTCCAGAAGTTTTTCCTGATGAGATTCATGACGTGCCGCCGGAAAGAGAGGCCGAGTTTACGATTGATCTTGTACCTGGTACTAGACCTGTTTCTGTGGCACCATATAGGACGTCTGCATCTGAATTGTCAGAATTGAAGAAGCAGTTAGAAGAATTGCTTGAGAAGAAGTTTGTGAGACCAAGTGTATCGCCGTGGGGAGCTCCAGTGTTGTTAGTAAAGAAGAAAGATGGAAGTATGAGACTTTGTGTAGATTATAGACAGTTGAATAAAGTTACGATCAAGAATAAGTATCTATTTTTGAGGATAGATGATTTGATTGATCAGTTGGTGGATGCTTGTGTATTCAGAAGACTGCATTCAGAATAAGGTATGGACATTACGCGTATTCGGTGATGCCTTTCGGTGTGACTAATGCACCAGGAGTATTCATGGAATACATGAATCGTATTTTTCATACGTATTTAGATCGTTTCGTGGTTGTATTTATCGATGATATTCTGATTTATTCTAAGTCAGAAGAGGAACATAAAGAAAACTTGAAGACTATGTTGGAGGTTTTGAAGGAAAGAAGTTATATGCGAAGTTGTCTAAGTGCAAATTCTGGTTAAAGGAAGTCAGTTTTCTTGGTCATGTGATTTCAGGTAGTGGTATTTTTGTGGATCCTTCTAAAGTCGAAGCTGTGTTACAATGGGAAACTCCAAGGTCGGCTACTGAGATTAAGCGCTTTTTGGGGTTGGCTGGTTATTACAGAAGATTTATTGAGGGATTTTCTAAGTTGGCACTTCCATTGACTTGCAAGAGTAAAGCTTTTGTTTGGGATATTCGTTGTGAAGAGTAAACCATTCCCTTCCAATACAAACTAGACTTTGGTTGTTGCAGGTGATAATTTATAGCTTCGTATAGGGAAACTCTAAGGCGAATACAACATAAGAAATGAATGAATATTAAATCGAAGTTGCAACAAATTAGCTACGATTTTAGCTACCGATTAGCTATAAATTTTTCTGGGTTCATTAACAATGTTAACTTTAACCATATGGTATGTCATGTCACCATCTTACCACTTGGTACTACCATGGGTATATTCAATCACAAAAAATTTCCACATGACATGTCACGTCAAGTTCTATTAAAGTCCATTAGTAGGAGGAGGGACCAAAAGCGTAGATGTAAAATATTAGAAGGATATCTTTTAAGGAAATTTTTAGAGATTAAAAGTTAAATTGACTATATTTAGAGAGACCAAAATGGTAAATGGTAAAAGTTAAATTTTTAGAGGATCTTTCTTTGAAAAAATTACATTAAATGGTAAAAATAGGGTTTTGATAAATAACAAATGTATAAATGAAAGAAAAATAAGAATTTAAATGCTACAAATGTAAAAAACTACTTCGAATAACTTTATAAAAAAAAACATAAATTAATAGCTACAAATTTAAAAACTGCTTTAAAAAGATTAAATAAATAAAATGTTGGTAATGATTTTAAAATTTAAATATTTTATTAGATGTAGTGATGTAGTTAACCACCATATTAAAAAAAACTAATATAAGATAGGTTTAACACAACAATTTAAATAATTATGAATTTGTATTGTAATAAACAATATAATCTAATTCTTTTTTATTCTTACAAATATATTATGAACAAAAATTTATTATAATTTTGAATCATAATATTTAAAATACTTTAAATTAATTTATTTTATATTCGGTTACTAATGAATAATATAGATCATAATTTATAAATACGAAAATATATTTTATCAATTTACTAAAGTTTAATAATTTGTTTTAATATTATAAAAAATATATCTAGATTTATTTGGTTATTTTTTTATTTACTGTATTTTTATTTGTAGATTTATCTATAATTTCTTTTAATTTAAGCTTTCGGGCATGGTGCGTTCGAAAGGAGAAGGAAAAAAAGTTTTTATTGGGTGTATGATAAAATACATATGATTGATTGATAAATTATGTTATTGTTAATCATTAGAAACTCACACGTTCTAATAATTAGAAACTCACACATATGATTATGGGGTATTGAGTTTGAATTTGTCATTCATAAAAAGGATGGAAGTACATCGATGGAAATTTTTGACCGACCTATGTTATGGTTACAGGACTCTGAAAAGGTGGTAGTAAATCCAAAATAAATGTTCCCCTTGGATATTACAACTTCAAAAGGGTAATTCAATGTCACTCGAATTCTAATCGACGACGGCGACTCGTGTGTCATCATTAATTCTGAACTAGAGGAAACTTATGACTGTATAAGGTTTAGAGTTACTGGTATTCAACAGTGCGACCACTCATTTGTGGGGGTTCGTCGTGCTAATGATATCAGTATGAGAAAGGAAAAACGTCTGGTCCTCTAGTTCACAGTTCCTTGTGGCCCCTTGTAGGTGCGTTTACAATTGATTTATGGGAAGACCCTTTGCAGGTGAATATCGTAGCCTCTTTAGAAGTCGTGTGTGCCTGGCTCTTGACTTATAAAAATTGCAGGATGACTTTTAGCAACATACAATATATTTATATTTTGATTCATATTTTCGTACTATTAAAATCAATAAATGGCAGCAAATTGGTCTTTCATCACAATAAATTACTATATAGTTCATAGTAATTCCAACAATATTCGACAACAATTATGCAGGTCTAAATGAACCTTCCAAGTAAAAAAACTTATACTTACAATTTCCGATGAATCATTTTCAACTAAGTATATGTGCTTACTTAGGCCTAACTTCTATTCCTTCAACGAATAAACCCCATTCTGAATTATAATCACTTGTCTCCTTAACATTCATCTCCACTTCTTCATCTTCTATGCCTGAATTGAAGAACTCCCCGATCTCAATCTCCAACCACCAACCATCACTTCTCACACTAGGTTGTTGAAATCCTACTTCTCCATTGGGAGACCTATCTTCCTCATTTCTATCCAAAAGGATAGTTTTAGTACTCATATGGCCACCTTCGACACCAACCGATAATTCCATAGGATAATTTGGATCTTGAAATCCCCAGGCATAAATCAACTTGAACACAAGATAAGCAGCATACTGAGTATTTGGGGACAAGTCCCCCATCTTTATCCTCCCACGAATATGAAACCAACACACACATATAAGCTTCGCGACTTTGGGGAACCTGTACAAAAGTTACAATTAAAATATAAGAAATGAGAGAAATAAAAAACTTAAGAGCTAAGCTAACCTAGAGTTACGCATAGTAATCCATTTCCAATAGCGCGTATCATCAACCCAAGCAATGGATAGAGATCGAGCCGCTAGCATGTAACATATTTTCCCACTCTTTCTATCCAATTGAAAACTCTGCATTATCAATTCAGTTTACTTACTACACATAATACGTGATAAACCCTAACATTGTAGAAATTTGGGGGAGAACAATACCTTTAGACCATTGTCGATGATGATAGGGCAATCAGATAATGCTAAGTAGATAGCCTTTTTGGAAGGAAGGTTGGAAAGTGAAGGTGACTGTGAGATGATAGAATCCATGAAATGAGAATCAGAAGGGAGAAATCGATTCCAGACAGCGTCGGAATCGGCAGCGGAATGGAAAGTATTGGAAACGAGTGAGAGTCTGCCGGCGTCAACGGGAGTCGTACGAGAGAGTATAGTGGACATGCATTCTTCAGGAAAATTTTCAAACTGCTACATTCTAGCTGCTGCAACAAGGGTGGGTGTCAACTCACAACGATAATTGATCTAATGTTTTACTTTTATAGTGAAAAAATATTTTCATCTCTAACAAAAAACAAAACAAAACGCACGTAGATTTCATTTGGTATATTTGTCAATTTTAATACTACATTCTAAAACGTGGGTTTCATTAGGCATAATTGTAAAAGAAATTTTTTTTTCTTAAAATGTTTAGTAATTGGAATTTTGTCACTTAAAAAGTGAATAAGTTGGATCTTGCAAATTCAAACTCACGCCTTGTTTCTTATGACCATCTAATTGTCAAATTTATTATTATATAATACTATCTTTCATTTTTAATATATTTTTTTGACTTTTTAAATTCATTGAAATTCCATAAAAAAAATTCATTGAAAAAACAATGTATATAGACAATTTGTAATCCAAATACATTGATTATTCAATGAATCTAAAAAAGTATTTTTTTCATATATAAAAAAGAATAGAGAGAATAGTAAATTTCAATTTACATTATATATATATATATATATATATATATATATATATATATATATATATATATATATATATATATATATATATATATATATGTGTGTGTGTGTGTGTGTGTGTGTGTGTGTGTGTGTGTGTGTGTGGTTTATTAAAATTAATTGATAGTTAATAATTGAGAGCTTTGTAAATTAATTATTACATTAATTGATAAATATTAAATGATATAAAAGAGCATTTTTAATTAATAAATTTTACATATTTTTAATATATATATGGAAAACTGAATACATCATCATTGCTGACGTGACATGCCACATGTCAGTACCAACGTGGCAAGATGCTAACTTGGCATATCACGTGGCTAAAATCAACATTGTTCATGAACCCAGAAAAAAATCATAGCTAATTAGTAGCTAAAGTTATAGCTAATCTGTAGCAACTTCGATTTAATCTTCGAACGATTTCCTTATGTTGTCTTCACCTTAGTGTCACTGTATACGAATGACTTTCTTATGTTGTCTTCTCTTTTATCTATAAAATTTTCTCAATAAAATTGCTACTGAAAGTTTCAATTTTTATTCTAAGATAATTGACGGATGAGGGTAATCATAAGTGATAAAATACACTAGATTGTCACTCACGCGATGTGTGGTTGTGTGCATAAGTTCGAAGTTATATATCAATTATTTTTATGTTTATATCTTGATAAATATAAGTAATAGTATATATTATTGGCATACATGTTTTTCTTAATATTTCCAATTTTATAATTTATAGAAGAAAAACATGTATGTCAATAATATATATTATCTTATATTATTAAAAATAATTGAAAGAGTGATAATATATTATTAATTATAGAAGTTATAAAATTAATAAAATTGGAAATAATGAATGTGTTATAAATTTATTTATTAATAATTATTACTTTTATAAAAAATCAATCATAAGTTAATAAAAAATATGTAACTTCGAAGAAAAACATGTATATAGTTAAAATTAGAAATATTAAGAAAAACATGTATATAAAAGAGAAAACATAAGAGAATAAAAAATAAATCACAAAAATGAAAATTTAAATATGTATATAAAAAGAGTCGTGTGAATGAAGATATATAGTTAAAAAAATAAACAAATAATTGAAAGGGTGATAATATATTATTAATTATAGAAGTTATAAAATTAATAAAACAAATGCTTTAAAATACATTAAATATAAATTTTGAGGACTTTTTAAGGTTTCATTATAATAATAATAATGTATTAATTTTTATTATAAAACAATTGTTAAAGTTAAGGGAAAAACATTTCAATAATTATATTGTTATTAAATAGAGAAATTTATATAAATGAAAAGTTTTTTATAAAGATATTAAAGTGAAAATTAATGGATTCATATAAAAATGGATAAAAAAATTTAAAAATATGTTAAAAAATAAGTTCCTTATCAGATTTAATCTTTGTTTTTATAATTATTTTAATAATTTTATGAATTAAGTATAAAATTAAGAAAAAGTAAATTAATTAAAAGTAGAAACTTGACGTGCAGAAATTGAAGAAATGTTTTATATAGAATTTTTAAATAGTATCTTATTAAGATACATTATTTATTTTTACTATATAAAATTATAAAAGCTAATAAAAAATATTTCAAAATTATATTATTATTAGTTATTAAATCGAGAATCAAAGACTTCTTATATAAAAATGTTAAAATTAGAGTAAATATGATAAAAGAGATCTTATCATAAAAGATAAAAGTGATATTTACTTGATTTTTGTATAAATAAATATTCGATTTTTCATGTGAATATAAAATTAAATAATTAATTTACATAAAAAAATAAACATGAAGAGCACAACTGGGAGAATTCCTTATTGACATCCTAACAATATATCTTATTTTTTAATTTTTGTATTAATTTATTTTTTTCCTTATCTTAATATAATTTCTAAATATTAACTTACATAAAAAAACTTGAAGAGCATAACAGGGAGAATACCTTATTTGACATCCTAACATTGCGTCTCATTTTTTAATTTTTGTATTAATTTATTTTTCCCCTTATCTTAATATTATTTCTTTCATTTTTCATTTTTTTTATATAAATTATTATTATTCGCTATTAATTTGAGAGTTAAAGATCTTTTATATAAAAAAATAAATAAGAATTAGAGTATATTAACTGTTATATAAATTATTTTTTAATTTATACAAAAATAAGTAATTTATATATTCAATCTAAAAAAATAAGTAATTTAAATTACTTATATATCAAAACCGTTTTAATTTAAAATAAGTAATTTAAAATAATTTGTTATAATAGTTGATATTTAAGTATTTATTTGTATATAAAATTATTTAGTAGGCTATTTAGATTATGTTTGCAATTATACTATTCATTTTATAATAATGTTTGCAATTATACTATTAATTTTTTAATGTGAAAAGATAATAAATTAAAAAATATAACTTTTTAGTCCATACTATTCTATGTGAGATTAAATTACAAATATTTATATCATATCTACTTAGATAGACAAATTATCTAGACTTTTATTTGTAAGAAATCATAAAATTTAGACATTTATTTTATATGTGAGAATCATTTACTTATTATATTAATGCTAAATTTTAATTAATAAAATAGTTTACTTATATTTTTTTATCAACTGTTAATTTCATATTAGAAATAAACACTACTAGAAAAAAAGACATTTGGTTAAATGATTTTACATCAGACATTTATTTCCACTGATGTAAAAAATAACGTAGTGGCAATTTCGTAAATAATAAAAAAACTTGTTATAAGGGATTTTGCACTGGTTATTGGTTTAAACCGATGTAATATCTCAATTTTTTGTTAAATAGTAACACGGTGGCAGTATCGTAAATATTAAAAAAAATTGATTTAAAGCCTTTTACATCGGTTCTACTTAAAACCGATTTAAAAACATATTTAAAAAATTATTTTAAAAAATTCATAATACCTTTTTACATCGGTTGTGACATAACCGATTTAAAAAATTGTTAAAAACAATATATGCATAGCTTTTTACATCGGTTATATAAGAACCGATTTAAAAAAGAATTAAAAAATATATTAAAAAATTGTCCATAACTTTTTTACATCGGTTATGTCTAAAACCGATTTAAAAAACTGTTTAAAAAAATATCCAGATATTTGTTACATCGGTTAAGCCAAAAACCGATTAAAAAGTTGTTTTAAAAAAGTTATTACATCGGTTAAGGTTTCAACCGATTTAAAAAGTATTTAAAAAATTGAAATTTTAATTGGGCTTTACATCGGTTAAAGTTTCCAACCCAATTTCCACCAATGTAAAAAATTGTTACAACAATTTTATCAAAAGCAAAAACATAAGCCGCGCCCATTTGTCTTCTTTCTTTCTCTCACCACAAGCTAAAACCGCCCTCTCCGTCTTCGTTTTCTCGACGTCCTTTCGTTTCCAGCCGCCGTCGTTCGTTTCCAGCCATCGTTCTTCGAAAAGAAGTCTTTGTTCCGGTCGACGAGTAAAAGACATCAGCCGCACGCGACATCGCCCTCTCCGTCTTTGTTTTCTCGGCGCCCTCTCCGTCTTCGACTCACCATAACCGCCATGCCCTCCTCTCTGTTGACGCCGTAACCGGCTAGCCTTCCCGTCTCCGTTGACCGCCCTGCCCTCCCTTCTCCGTCGACCGTCCTGCCCTCCCTTCTCCAGCGCAACCGTCATCTGTTAGGTAACTTAGGGTTTCTTTTTTTCCTGATTTTTTCTTTAAATTATGTTATTATTGAATGTTGATTTCATCTTCTTGTTGAATGTTAACATTAGAAACATTAGGATGATTTTCCCTCTTCAATGCAATAACTCAATCAACATTAGAATAATATAAAAAACACAAGGTATCTTATTGAATTGGAATATGTCTAGGAATTTACTTGTTCTTGTGACCATAGAATAATAATCCATATTCAATTTCCTTTTATGTTGTACGACATATTTTAAAATTTGACTTTTGAAGTGTTTTCTAAACTTTGAAGGTATCTTATGAAGTGTTTTCTACATTTTTTAAACAAGTCATTCAAAATTGAGATGTAAACAAGTCATTCTAAATTTTGTCATCATCTTGAACTTATGAAGTGTTTTCTAAATTTTGACCTTTATGTAAACAAGTCCTTCAGAAAAGAGATATATTATTAAATTGGAACTTAATGTTGCAAAGTAGAAATTATTGTTGATGCCTAACACTGTTTTTGGTACCATGATTTCTTGTTATGTTTTATATTTATTTTCATGCCTTATAACTTGGAATTTGCTTTATGTAGGAGTTGAATCCTATAAAACTGAGACACTCACGCCTTCTCAAGAGTGTTGTGCAACGTGAAACTGTAAGAGTTAATTGAGGTAAATGAAATTTACTTATTATATCTCAATTTACTTATTATATATATATATATATATATATATATATATATATATATATATATATATATTAGATTTTTTTAAAAAAAAAAATCAATATTAAAAATTGTTTAATGTCCAAGAGAGGGACTATTGTAGGCGTCTCAATGAATCGTAGTTGGATGAGAGCTAATCGATTAAGTGTCGAGTACGAACATGGAGTGAAGGAATTTCTACAGTTTTATGAAAGCAATGCTAAAATAACTCCGTCCTCCTAAAATTAATGATGAAAAAAGTGTTGATGTGTTTTTTTTTCTGTCCATGTGTTTGTTGTACAAATCGCGAACCAAAACTTAATAAGAAAACAATCATGGATCATCTAATTTGTCATGGTATTTGTCCAAGTTATACACAATGGATATGGCACAGTGAGGTAGTAGCAAAGTCAAATGTGTCCCAAAAAGTTAATGTTAGTGTAGAAATTGATGCATGATATTGGACAAGATTCGTTTAAGAAGGCACATGCATATGATACTTTATGCAGTGACAAGGATAAACCTTTGTACCCGGGATGCACAAATTTTACATGTTTGTCAGCCGTGTTAAAATTGTTTAATTTGAAGGCAAATAATGGGTGGACTGACAAAACTTTTACCGAATTCCTTGAATTGTTGACACGGATACTTCCAGAAGGTAACGTAATGCCAAATCGTTATTACGAGGCGAAAAATATATTGTGTCCGATGGGTTTGGAGTATGAAAAGATACCTGCATGCCCAAATGATTGCATATTATACAGAAAAGAGTATGTAAACTATACTCATTGTCCAAAGTGCAAGGCGTCACGCTACAAAAGAAAGATGGTGATTCTAGTGATGATGATGTAGTCAAAAAAGGTCCTCCCGCGAAAGTGGTATGGTACCTACCAATAATTTAAAGGTTCAAGAGAATATTCGCTAATAAAAATGACGCAAAGAATCTTAGATGGCATGCCGAAGAAAGAAAATGTGATGGCCAAATTCGCCATGTAGTTGATTCTTTGCAGTGGAAGCAAAAATTAGAGCTGATTTAGAGCAACAGTGAGTTGAAGAGCGTAAGGCAATGCAACAATCTTTCATGGAGACACTTAAGTCTATGGGTATCTCCCAAAGCACAGTAAATAATAAATGCATTGAACAAAGGGAAATTGTGGATGGAAGCGGAAAAGGAAGTTGTTCAGTTGTAAAAGTAAGCACAATGGAAGAGGAAGACAGTGTTGAGAGAATAGTAAAAATGGTTCTAAAAAGGGGTGACACACACATTGACTACTTTGAATTAGAATTAAGTCATTGTGTGAGTGTCACAAATTTTTATATGTCAGCGAAGTGTATCAGAGAGTTGTTGATGGGACAACATTAGCTTGACGTTTCTACTCTACAAGTATGGTCCACGTAAGTACATTTTCTTTTTTATTACTGTCAATATCTTTTAATATGTTATAACTCTCGTCACTTCTATTCTAATTTTTATGTTATAATTATTAAGTTATATTCATCGTATTAAGTGAGAGTTTAGTAAAATCAAACTGAAAACCTAATTAGGGTGATTAGTGAGAGTTTAGTAAAAACAAACTGAAAACCTAATTAGGAGAATAATCAAAATTTTGTAAGATAAGGAAGAAAAAATATTAGAGGGAGATCAAGAAGAGGCTAGGTTGAGGATTTTCACGGAGATTTTTACGAAGAATTCGAGCTGCCTTCAAATTCCATAACCTGGACTAGATAGTTTGTATGTAGGAGGGATTTTCGTATAATTTTCGTTATTGTTTTGGTATGAATTGTTTTTGTCAAATTTGTGTTGATATATGATAAAGAAGCATGTTGTTCTTATTGTATTGCTATTCTAAAAATTGTTCTGGTTGTGATAATCGTTGTTGTTATTGTAGTTGCTAGTTTATGTTGCAGAAATCATGTAGAAAGAAGTTAGGGTTCCTAAAATCAATCATAGAACTTGATAATTGAATAGATAGAGAATATTTTGAGAGTAAAATCGATGTAAAAACCCAAATAGGATTGAATAGAATGATGAAGTTGTGAGAATTCGTAGCAGAGTTGGAGTTGTAGGCTTTCTGGTGGAATTCATAATAGATCTGGTGTTACGCGTATGGGCAGAGTGAGTGCAGAAAAATGCAATTTTTGGCGATTCGTCCTGTTTTCGCATCCGTATTGAGTTGGTTTGATCTTAAACTTTAAGTAGGGATAAATTAAGTTGATTATAGTAGATTTGAAGATTTAAAAATAATTAATTTAGTAATCTAATCGATTAAGCCGTAAATTGTCGTTTTTCACGTTGAAGTTGTTATGAGTTATGGTAAGTCGTGTTGCCCCGATCTTGGGAGGATTATTAAGTTGCAGGTCCTATGACCAATTGATTCATGTTTCTGATTTGTTCAAGTTGTTATGTTGTAGATTATATCGTTGTTATTGTATTCCCTTCATAGTTGCATACATTTGCATATTTTCAAGTTAGAGCGAATGCTCGATTCAAGTTGGCATGGATTAGCAATAAGTTGTTGATGCCTCGATAAACTGGCAAAGTTTCAAGTTGGGAGTTTACTTCAAATGGTACCGCATGCATATATAAGTTGAGTCTCATTCAAGTTGCATTTTATTATGTTGATTTGTTGTTGTTGGATATAAGTCGTATGTTGATGTTGCTTGTTGTGAGAAGTGTTGTGATTATATGATTATCTTGCTTGCATATTAATTATCGTATCATGTTTATGTTATTCGATATCTCACCCCTTCTATTTGAATGTTGCCCTTTGTTGGTAAAATGCAGGTAACCAAGAGTCCAATACTTAGTAGCTTCGAGTTGGTGTTTGTCGCTCTGATACGCAACACTTCGGGGGGATGAACGTATGTTTTATGTTATGTTGAATTTCAGTTTAGTTGAAGAATTTATTTAAGTTTTTTTATGTTGAAAACCAAGTTGAAGTATTCGTTGTTGAATTTATTGAAGTTGTTTTAAAAGTTGTAACTTTGTTGAATCTGCTGCGTTGTTTTTAAAGTATTTCATTAATGAAGTTTTGGTTATTGATTTTATAGTTGGAAAAATGTGATATCCCATGTTTGTTGGTGAATTTTTATAACTCTGATTTAATAATTAATGTCGGGTAGAAATGGGGTGTTACACATAGAAGTGGTTTGAGTATTCATCCAGGAGCGACGAAAATGTATCAGGATTTGAAGAAAATATTTTGGTGGCCTGGTATGAAGCGTGACGTGGCTCAATTTGTGTATGCGTGTTTGACTTGTCAGAAGTCGAAAGTGGAACATCAGAAACCCGCTAGTTTGATGCAATCGTTGGATATTCCCGAGTGGAAATGGGATAGTATATCGATGGATTTTATTACGGGGTTACCTACTAAGTCGGTGCATTTTATACCGATTGGTATTGCTTATTCTTTGTAGAGATTGGCAGAGATATATGTTGGTGCGACTGTGAAGTTGCATGGAATACCATTGAATATTGTGTCAGATAGAGATCTGTGGTTTACTTCGAGGTTTTGGGAGAGTTTTCAAGAGGCATTGGGTTCTAAGTTGAAATTGAGTTTAGCTTATCATCCTCAGACTGATGGACAGACGGAGAGGACGATACAATCTTTAGAATATTTGTTGAGGGATTATGTGCTTGAACAAGGAGGTTCTTGGGATAGTCATTTGTCGTTGATTGATTTTACTTATAACAATATTTATCATTCCAGTATCGGAATGACACCATTTGAAGCTTTGTATGGCTGAAGATGTCAGACACCTTTGTGTTCTCATGAGTCAGTGAATGTGTGGTACTTGGACCTGAGATGGTGCAACAAACTACTAAGATGGTGAAGTTGATTTGAGATAAGATGAGGACTTCACATAGTAGGAAGAAGAGTTATCATGACAAGAGAAGGAATGATCTTGAGTTTCAAGAAGGAGATCATGTGTTTTTGAGGGTTACTCTGGTGACCGGTGTGGGACGAAATTTGAAGTCGAGAAAGCTTACTCCTAAGTTTATTGAACCGTACCAAATTTCGGAGAGAGTTTGACCTGTTGCCACCGAGATTGTCCAATTTGCATGATGTGATTCATGTTTCGCAGCTTCGGAAGTATGTTCCGGATCCTTCGTATGTGATACCGATGGATGAAGTTGAGGTAAGAGATAATCTTACGGTTGAAGCATTACCAGAACGAATTGATGATCAGGAGGTAAAGCAGTTGAGAGGCAAGGAAATTGTCCTTCTGAAGGTGGTTTAGGGAGGAGCTATCGGTGGACATATTACTTGGGAATTGGAGAGCAGGATGTGAGAGTCATATCTGAATCTTTTTGCTTGAGGTAAGTTTTTTAGGACGAAAACATTTTTAGCGGGGGAGAGTTGTTACGCCCCGAATTTTATTTAAATATTTTATTTATAATGCTGTGTTTTTGTGTATGAAGAATAATATATATTTTCGAATATAATGTTAATTAGTATATCTTGAATATAAACATAGTTGATATGTTCGTTGGCTTAGTTGTCATTGTGATGGATTGTTGTTGTTATGATAAGGTTAATATGAATGTTGTTGGTGTATGCGTATGTATTATGTTGTTGTATATGTCGATGTTGTGTTTGTGGTAGTAGAAGTTGATTTATGTGGTTATATGCTAAAAATGCATGATGTTGATGATAATCATAGCGATAATGAATTGTTGTATGTTGATTGGTGTTGTGATGATTAGTCGTATAGGAGTTGTTGTTGTTGATGTTGTATAATGAAATCGTTGCATGTATGCATGTATGTCATTGGTGTTGCATGACATGTTGCATAATTGGATAATATACCACGGTGGGGTATGTTAGTTGTGGTGATGTTGGTGCGGTCATGAAATAGGGATCCTGCGAGGATGTGATCATGAAATAAGGATCATACTGGACCATGAAATAGAGGTAAATGGGTGTGATCATGAAATAGGGATCATATTGGACCATGAAAGAGGGTTTGAAAGTTCCGATGAGAACTGGATCTTGAAATAGAGATTGAATATGGTACCGCATGCATAGAGTCAAGTAGGGTCTCGTTGCATGATTGTTGTTGTTGTTGATGTATAGGATGTTGTGGATGTATATGATGTATATGATGTTATTAATGTATATGATGTTGTTGATGTATATGACTGTTGTTGATGTATATAATGTTGTTGAAGTATATGATGTTATTGATGTGTATGATGTTGTTGTGGATGAGATGTGGTTATATAGTGTTTGTTGAGAAGTGGTGTTTTATTTCTGATATTTGCTAATTCTTATTATATTACTCTTTTTTGATGTAAGTATCTCACCCATTCTGTTTGAATGTTGCCCCTATATTGGTAACGTGCAGGTGATCAGGATAAGTCGAGTGGTGGTCAGTGAAGTCGGAGTACTTCACGTCGTTAGGATTTCGTCTCTGATACATCGCTTTGGATGTCGGGACGATGTTGCATTTTATTTGTTTTATTTTGGGAAAAAACTTTTGTGATGAAAATATTATATGTTATTTTGAATTCCGCTGCATGTTGAACAATTATTTTGAAAATGTATCATTGAGCCAAGTTGTTTTCGAAGTTGAATTGTGACACTCAAATGTTTTATTGAGAAAGAAAATTTTTACTCTTATTTTATTATTATCTATGTGGGGTAATTTTGGTGTTACAGACGTAGACTGCGTTGGCCCAGTCTAGAACAATTTTATGATGGTGAATTAACGATTCAAGTGGGAAAGAAATTGAAATTTTATTTTAGTTTTTATTTTATTTTAGTTTTACTTTGTTATTTGATGAACTAATAAACTTGGTTGTATTTTGTATTTGATATGATGGTGAACTTATTTTGGTTGTATTAGTAATTACCAATAGCCAACTTTTGAATTTGATGATCAACATATTTTGGATGTATTAGTCAATTCAAAGTGACAATTTTAATATGTGATGATGAAATTATTTTGGTTTAAAATAATAATAGCAAAAAATACATCGAAAAAATGAGAGGATAATTTATATGAATATAATGTTTGGGAAAAAAGTTTTCTAAACCGATCATCCAAAGCAAACCTAACCGAAGCAAACCGAATAGTTTGGTTCGGTTTCAATTTTGAAAAACGCTAAAAACCGAACCAAACCAAACTGATGGAAGTATTCATGGTTCAAAGATTTTTTTTTATACCAAAAACCGGTCCAAATCGAACCGATTACACCCCTAGGTGTCGTTGCATAATGGAGATTCCTTAGGAAGGCATTGACACAGGGATCTTCCTGATGAGTTTGATGTGAGGGAGGTCCTAGATGTCGTTATGATGGAGGCACAGGGGACATTGTTGTATCAGAGACAACGACGAAAGATATGAGATATTAATGGCCGATGAGGTAGATGAGGCACAGAAGGCAGATGAGGTAGATGAGAGGTAGTCAGACATACACAATAGTGTCTTAGTATATAGTAATAATACTATGATCTATATTTTATTTTGACATCATGTTACTGTATTAATTATGATTGTTTTGTATTTTTTATATTTATTTGTCTTTTATTTATATATGGCGTTTTTGGACCATCTGGATTTATTTACGTTTATTTTTTATTTTTTATTGTACGGTATGGTTTAAATCTTCATTTGAATATAGATAAACAAAATATAACATGAAAAAACAAAATCTAATATATTATGGAGAAGTATCTCCGAAATATTTAAATAATTTCACTTGGTGGCTAAGAAACATATAAAATCCTCTAATATTATTTGCCCTCTTAATACTATAGTAATCACTAGTTAACTTCAGAACTATTTATCCTACGTGGTTGAAGTCAGGCCTTCTTCTATATGAGCAAAATCTGAAAGTTTGTTAGAAGCTAATTGAGGAGATTTGGTTGGGTTAAATGGTGAATGGAATTGGCACTTGAAGCAGAGCTGGATGTCACAAGAACTAATCCAGAAAATTGCAGCTAGTCTTATTCCGCTGGCAGCATATGAAGACATAATAAATGAGGGCTGAGATAAAATTTGGAAGTTGTGAGAGCCTAAGAGAGTGAAATATTCCCTTGACTCAGAAAATATTACATGATGACTTTTAGCAACATACGATATAGTTCATAGTAATTCCAATAATATTCACAGTAATTCCAATAAAATTGCATGATGACTTTCATTCATACTATTAAAATCAATTACTATATAGTTCACAGTAATTCCAATAATATTCAACCACAATTATGCAGGTCTAAATGAACCTTCCAAGTAAAAAAACATATACATACAATTTCCGAAGAATCATTTTCAACTAAGTATATGTATAGCCAATCATACAAAATCCCTTTCATAGTTCATGGAATGTTACTTGATTGTCTTACTTAGGCCTAACTTCTATTCCTTCAACAAATAAACCCCATTCTGAATTATAATCACTTGTCTCCTTAACATTCATCTCGACTTCTTCATCTTCTAGCCCTGAATTGAAGAACTCCCCGATCTCAATCTCCAACCACCAACCATCGCTTCTCACAATAGGTTGTTTAAATCCTACTTCTCCATTGGGAGACCTATCTTCCTCATTTCTATCCAAAAGGACAATTTTAGTACTCATATGTCCACCTTCGACACCAACAGATAATTCCACAGGATAATCTAGATTTTGAAATCCCTAGGCATTAATCAACTTGAACACAAGATAAGTCGCATACTGAGTATTTGGGGACAAGTCCCGCGTTTTTATCCTCCCACGAATATGAAACCAATGCACACAGATAAGCTTTGCGACTTTGGGGAACCTGTACAATATAGGAAATGAGAGAAAAGTTGAAAGTAACATAAAAAAGAAATTAAAAGAAATAAAAAACTTAAGAGCTAAGCTAACCTGGAGTTATGCATAGTAATCCATTTCCAATAGCGTGTATCATCAACCCAAGCAATGGATAGAGATCGAGCCACTAGCATGTAACATATTTTCCCACTCTTTCTATCCAATTGACAACTCTGCATTATCAATTCAGTTTACTTACTACACATAAAACATGATAAACCCTAACATTGTAGAAATTTGGGGGAGAACAATACCTTTAGACCATTATCAATATGGCGATCGGATAATGCTAAGTAGAGAGCCTTTTTGGAAGGAAGGTTGGCAAGTGAAGATGACTGTGAGATGATAGAATCCATGAAATGAGAATCAGAAGGGAGAAATCGATTCCAGACAGCGTCAGAATCGACAGCGGAATGGCAAGTATTGGAAACGAGTGAGAGTCTGTCGACGTCAACGAGAGTCGTACGAGAGAGTATAGTGGACATGCATTCTTCAAGTAATTCTTCAAACTGCGTCATTCTAGCTGCTGCAATAAGGGTGGGTGTCAACTCACAACGATAATTGATCTAATGTTTTGTTTTTATAGTGACAAAATATTTTCATCTCTAACAAAAAACAATGGGCGGAACCGGTTTTGCCTTGGAGAAAAACAAAACAAAACGCACGTGGATTTCATTTGGTATAGTTATCAATTTTAATACTACATTCTAAAATGTGGGTTTCATTAGGCATAATTGTAAAAGAAAAAAAAATCTTAAAATGTTTAGTAATTCGAATTTTGTCACTTAAAAAGTGAATAAGTTGGATCTTGCAAATTCAAACTCACGCCTTGTATCCTATGACCATCTAATTGTCAAATTTATTATTATATAATACTATATTTAATTTTTAATATATTTTTTTGACTTTTTAAATTCATTGAAATTCCATAAAAAAATTCATTGAAAAAACAATGTATATAGACTATTTGTAATCCAAATACATTGATTAATCAATAAGTCTAAAAAATAATTTTTTTCATATATAAAAAAGAATAGAGAGAATAGTAAATTTCAATTTACATTAATTATATATATATATATATATATATATATATATATATATATATATATATATATATATATATAATATGTGTGTGTATGTGTGTCGTTTATTAAAATTAATTGATAGTTAATTGAGAGCTGATGATTAATAATTAAAAGTTGGTAGTTGTAGTAGTAGATAAGTTAATTTAGGTGTTTTGTAAATTAATTATTACATTAATTGATAAATATTAAATGATATAAAATAGCATTTTTAATTAATAAATTTTACATATTTTTAATATATATGAAAAATTGAATATATCATCATTGTTGACGTGACATGCCACATGTCAGTACCAACATGGCAAGATGCTAACTTGGCATATCACGTGGCTAAAATCAACATTGCTTATGAACCCAGAAAAAATCGTAGCTAATTAGTAGCTAAAATTATAGCTAATCTGTAGCAACTTCGATTTAATCTTCGAACGATTTCCTTATGTTGACTTCACCTTAGTGTCACTGTATAGAACGACTTCATTATGTTGTCTTCTCCTTTGTCTATAAAATTTACTCAATAAAATTGCTACTGAAAGTTTCAATCTTTATTCTAAGATAATTGACGAATGGGGGTAATCATAAGTGATAAAATACATTAGATTGTCACCCACGCGATGTCTGGTTGTGTGCATAAGTTTGAAGTTATATATCAATTATTTTTATGTTTATATCTTGATAAATATAAGTAATAGTATATATTATTGGCATACATGTTTTTCTTAATATTTCCAATTTAATAATTTATAGAAGAAAAACATGTATGCCAATAATAGAAGAAACTGAGAAAGGGGGTTGGTTACGACCTGGGAAGGTATTAGCACCCAGATCATCCATCGTACTCGACGAGATCCACGCTTACTTGATTTTGTTTAAAAGGGGTAGTGTATGTGCTAAATTGTGTATGAAAAGCTAGGGAGAATGGAATGCGTGTCAGTGCAAAAGGAAATGGTGAAATGCTCAAGATTGAGGCTTAGGAAAGAATGTTGGAAATAGGGGGATGACAAAGAGACTTTTGTTCGATAACTGTTAAGTTATGCCTACGTATCCTCTCGTGCAATGAGGAAGTCAAAACACCGTAGTTTGACTCAAAGAGACTGAAGATATTTTGAGTGTGAATTGCTTGCTTGTCTATGCTCAAGTGTATGACTCGTCTGGCTCGAGTGCTAACTGTCTTGCATCAGACGGAAGAAGAGAGTTCTCGTTTATATAATGAGTGTGATGAGAAAAGAATCTTGGAGGAGACAATTATTGTTTGTTTTTGTGTTTTCAGTTTTTTATTGTTTTTGGTGTTTTGCATAGGATAATGAGCTTAAGCCTAAATCAAGGGTTTGTGAACTCATTATATCCTCCCTGATTAGGGATAATGAGCCTACTTAAGTATGAGATAAGCATCTCAACTTAATTACCATGATGATGTAGGATTAAGATCATTAACCTACTTGTGATTATTAAGATGTTTTTTGGACTTTTGTTTAGTGCTAAGTAATGAGTTTAATCTCTAATCAGGGATTAGTGAACTCATTACACCATCTTAAGAGAAGGATGATAGGTGAGAACACTTAAGCTGAGGAAGACTCCTCAACTTAATCCATGGTTAGGGACTAAATTCATTAGATAACAAGCCTTTATTAAAGATGGATTTTAATTAAAGGATGAGATTAAGAAATGGATTTTAAGTTTGTAAGACAACTTTAGGGGGACTTGTCCATTAAACACTAGAGTTAGTCCCTCTTAACCATAAGGAAGAGATAGAATCCTAATATAAGGCCCAAGTTACAAGCTTATGTCTTGGTCATTATTAAGTGTTTTGATTAAGGAGTGTACACAAATTAAAGGTTTAACACTAAGGATTAAAATTATAAACTCCATCCTAAGATAAGGATGCAAGCATAACCCTAATTCAAAGTCCTAAAGCTTTAAGTGTTTAGCCTCTGATTATGAGATGAGAAGAGAGACTCAAGGAGACTCAAAGGTAAAAAGCTAGGGGGGACTATATACAACCATAAAAATTATCATGCTTGGATATCCTATGGTTTGTGAGGCTTAAGAGAAAAATCTTCAGGAGGCCACCATGGAAGGAGAAGCAGATGAAAAGAGAAGGAGAGAAAGAATAAGTTACTTACTTCCTAAAGAAGATAAGTAACCTAAAAGAATGAAAGTAAGAAAGAGAGAGAATAAGTGAATTAGATTCACTTCAAAGACAAATAAATTATGCAAATGAATAGAGGAAAAGAGATGAGATGTGAAGGCAAATGCACATCCCAAACAACTTACCATAAGCCCCTGAAATGTTAGTATGAATGCATAAGATGCAAAGCAAAAGGAAATGAGATGAATAAAGATGAAAAGACCAAAACCAGAAGTGTAAACATGATGCAAAAGTGTTATGATATGATGCAAATTCATACATAATGCTTATGAATGTTCATACAAAAGATGGGATGCAAAGGAAGCATGAAAGAAGTTTGAAAACACATGGATGTTCATGAAATGTAATGAATACAAAGCATAGAAAACGAATGAAGAAATGATCAAGAAATGTTCAAGAATGTCTTAAGATGTCTAAGAAGTCATACAAATCCTTGAAATGTCATGGCTAGCTCACATGATTGAGATATGCAAAGATGAATGCAAATGAACTTGAGAAATTAGGGTTTTAAAACAACATGAGATGCATATGACCAAAACAGAAGCATATATCATGATAAAAATTTGAAATTGAACTCAAACAAACCCTAATCATACACAAGATCACTACCCAAAGGAGAAGGTCAGAAGCTAAAAATAGTGAAAGTTATGGATTTCTTAAGTTAACTAGGGTTTTTGGATACTTCTAAGGGGAAAATGCAAATCAAATTGAAAATGCAATGCAAAAATATGAGATAAATAACCTAGAAACTATATGAAATATATGAAACAATTCAAAAAGAATCAAGTTCAAACTCCTCATGGTTAGGCAGAAATGAATTTTTCAAGTTATGGTTAAAAAATGTGAAATTTATGAACCCTAAATCAAAGATAATTGTGAAAATGGGATCAAACCTAAAAAGAAATTTGTATGGTGAGTTTGAAAATGTTTCTAAATGTATGATAATGCTTTATGAATGTTTTGGTGATTTTTAGAAACCTAAATGTATTTTTAATTAACTAAATTCCATTAATTAATTAAATAAAACATTTAAATGTTTTAAAAATACTTTTTTAATGCAAAAATTAAAATAAAAAATGTTTTTGAGTTAAGAAAAATATTTGAAATGAATATGCAGAAAATGAGAATTTTTTAAAGTCTTTTGCTATTTTAAAATAAATATGGAAAGAAATGGAATAAAATGAAATAAAAATCAATTAAAATGGGAAGTCAACTGATCTAAAGGTCCAAGTTTAAAAGGGGGAAGACTGCGCGTGCATTTGGACGGCTTGGATCAAATCTGGCTAATTAAATTAGTTTTATATTAATTAATCAGAATTAAAGTTAATAAGCTAATCTGAGTCATTCGTACATTAATTAAAACATGATCCAATGGACAAGATTCAATCTGGGCAGCTAAACCCTAATTAGGGCTAATCATTTTCAGGTGACCGGAGACAAGCTCCGGTCATCTTCTCCGGTGGACAAAAAACCCTAAAATCTTCCCTAGGCAAAATCAAGACCTCTAACCTGCCCAGAAATGATCCCCATACTTCTAACAACTCAAATCAAACATCAAACAACATTTATCATTCATGAACAAGCTGAATCGAATCAAAACATGAATACAGGAAAAATTTCAGAAGTTCATAAAATGTTTATTCCTTCACCATTTTCAATTCTAAAAGCATCATTGTGATCCTTAGAGCATGCAGTTTCATTTTATAACAAGAAATCAAAGCTTTGAGAAAAAATGTTCTTGAGTATACCTGAGCTGGAAACCTCAAAATGTGAGCTTTCAGAACCTCCCACTTGTGCAAGTGAACCCCTTTGATCCTCCTAAAGCTATTGGGATGCTTAGAATGCTTTGAAAGTGGCTATTTTGAGTGGCTCGATTCTGATATAGCAGAAATGGAGGCTTTGGTTTATGAGGTTTCAGGCCATGGTAATGGTTGCTTTGTGTTTTATGGATGATTTATGAATGAATGGTGGAAGAATTTTTTAGGTTTGATAGATTGTTTGAGAGAATCGAAGAAGAGAAGTTTTTTGCAATTTTTGTGAAAACTGATGTTGTGTGTCCTCTGACCTCATGGCATGCTTCCTTATGATCTTAAGGCAATCCCTAATCTATTGGAATGAGTCAGAACATTAGGTATGCACTGTGGGAATAATATGGATCCATTGGCCAAAAAGTCAAGATTGGTGTACCATAGGTATGGGCCATGGCAGAGCTGGTTTCTGTGGCTAGATTTCTTCAGCATGGTTCATGGAGAGCCTTTGGATCATCTTTATGCAGTTGGATGGCCTTTATCAAGAGTTCTCATAGTTTATGCAATTTGGCAACTTTGAAGTTTCTTGAGAAATAAGTCATGGAAATGCTTGGTACAAAGGTCAATTCTGATCCTTGGAAGTTGTATTGACATGTTGTGATACATTTGAGTGCATTAGAGGTCATTTGAATGCTTGAAACTTGATTTTGCAAAAATCCCTCTTTGGCATGAACTTGAAAATTATAGGATTTTTCCCAACTTTGAAAGATCATATCTTGAGTTCTAGGATGAATCAAGAGGAGTTCTTGTACTTTTTGAAAATGGGAAGATCCAATATACAACTTTCATGTTTAAGGATTTTTCAATTGAATCATTTTTTATCAAGAAAAAGGAGATTGAAAATCTTTCCCAAAATGGAAAGTTTCCATTACAAGTCATGTCCAAAAATAGCAAGTTTGCAAATGGCTTGAAATTCTTCAATCTTGTGAACTTCTAACCATTTCTAAGATCAAATAAAGATCATAGGAACTCAAAATGATGAAGATGACCCTTTGGTTCCATTGATGGGGGTCTCAGATGCCTTGATTTTGACTTTTCTTGCACAACAAGTCACTAGTTGATCAGATGACTTCCACAATGAATTTCTTCATCAAATTTGGTACACATGCTCCTTATAACATATTAAGACCATTAGAATCAAGAATGACCAAAAGTTTTGGGTGTAAGGCTTCTGAAACCAAAACCCTAATTTTAGGTCATCTGTGCAGGAAATCTTCAGTCTGCCTTTATGCCTTTGCCATGCTTTGTGATCTATTGACTTCAAAGAACTTTGGGAGGCATAATATGAACATAGAACACCCTTGGACTCTCTTGGAAAGCTTTAAGGCCTTTGAGATGGCTCAGATCACTTCTTGGATTACTCAGATCACAAACCCTAGATGCAGCTTATGCAGGTGAAATAAACTATGCAATGTGAGATCATATGATTATGTAATGCAAGAATGAAAGATCACAAGCCATGGTGCGAGAAAAAGTGAGGGAAAATTTCGGGTGTTTACACACACTCAACATGATAAACCCTAACATTGGAGAAATTAGGGAGAACAGTAAGTACCTTTAGACCATTGTCGATTATGATAGGGCGATCAGATAATGCTAAGTAGAGATCCTTTTTGGAAGGAAGGTTGGCAAGTGAAGGTGAATGTGAGATGATAGAATCCATGAAATGAGAGTCATAAGGGAGAAATTGATTCCAGACAGCGTTAGAATCAACAGCTGAATGGAAAGTATTGGAAACGAGGGAGACTCTGCCCGCGTCAACAGGAGTAGTACGAGAGAGTATAATGGATATGCATTCTTGTGGCAATTCTTCATACTGCGTCATTCTAGTGCTGCAACAAGGATGTCAATGGGAGGTTCAACTCAACCATAATTGATCTAATGTTTTGTTTTTATAGTGAGATAACAAAACAATGGGCGGAAACCAGTTTTGCCTTGGAGAAAATAAAAAAACACACACACGTGGATTTCATTAGGCATAGTTGTAAAAAAAACAAAAAAAATCTTAAAATGTTTAGTAATTGGAATTTTATCACTTAAAAAGCGAATAAGTTGTATCTCAAGGAATCTATTTGTCACCCCAATCATACTGTATTCCCATTTTTTCAATATTCCGTTATCACCCATATTATTTACATAAAAAAGTTAATTTTTTTTACATAAAAAATATCACTTTTTCAGACACAAAAAATAAAATTTCTGGTAGTAAAATTCAAAATTCCCGGTTGTAATACCTCGAAATTTGCCCTCATATTTATTCCCTTAACTAGCTTATTGCTTCGCATTCATCGACATTTTTCATTAGGTCATAACGTCTTTAATCATGCATTTCATTGTTTCCCAAGGCATGTGATCAAGGCCATACAGGATTAGGGTTTCATACCTTATATGTATTTATCAGGGATTGAGCTGATGGAGATTATTCACTGGTATATCTAACCCAATATTGAGGTGTGCAAACAGATTGGCTTTTGAATAAGAACGTTGGCTCTTCTTAGCGTCTCAAGTTGTATTCTTCATCATTTGAATATCTCAAGGAGAATTTGGAGTTCTTGTTCTTGATTTGATTTGAAGGGTTGAATTCATTTGTTTACAGAATAATGATTCGGGATTGTGAGGAGTTTATTACGGCCTCAAAGTTCTTAAGAGTGGAGCATGTAAAAGGATTTGTTTCAAGCTAAGGGAGAATGCACAGTTATTGATTTATTTAGAAGGTGTCATTCAAATTCAAATTCAAGTCATCGGGGTCCATCTCGAATGCAAGCTATCATCATTGTTCATATCCATTTTCGATTTAATTTAATCCATTAAACCATAATTTAATCCAATAATCACTTTCAAGCTCACCTTTCTTAGCCCATTTCAAATCCATACCATGTTCCTATACATATTTTAGGCCCATTATAAGTCAAAACCCAATATCATTTTCCTCACATTTTGTTAAACCAAAGGTCCATTAAATCCATTGTCTAAAGTCATTTTGTCATCCATATTCATATTTCTAGCATCCCCTTTTTCCATGTCATTTCTCTCTAAACATCAACCATTTCTTTTCAACATTAAGCCCATTACATACTTTTCTATTCCATAAGCCCATTATAGACCAATTCCCAAATTCAATGAACTCCATTCAAATATCTTTAATCAAGGAAAAAGTCTACCTTCCGATTAGTGTTGTTTGAACTTTGTTTCACGCATCCAACCCAATCCATCAAGAAAAATATTTTTTCTACAATTTTCGTGGCTCACACTTTTTCATCCATTCAAATCACTTTTGAGAAAAATTTATTTGTTTAGAATAGGTGAGGTGGTGGTGAATGTTTCGATGCAGACTAATACTAATAAGTAGGACAAGCGACTTCCTCCCACTATGCTTAAGGTTTTGCTTGTTGAGCTTAATGATTATACTTGCCACATTATTCCGGTACTTCCTTGAAAATGCGACTATAAAATGGTTGCAGTTCATAATGGCTTAAAGGCATGGGAAACAAATCATGTGGTATAGATACTATATTAATAGAAGTAGATGTGCCATCTATATCTGGTTCTTCGTTACTTATTTCAATCATGGAGCAAAACTATCACAACCAAATTCTATTACGAGGAAGGAAAAATAGCAACTCATATCAGGAAATTCTCATAACATTAAGTTCAAGACTCTTAAAATATTACACTGCAAAAGTCAGTTCTAAAAAAGGAAAAAAAGAGGAGAGTTCATAGTGGAATTTAACTAGAACAAAAAACTCAGTTGCAATTTTCAAACTCATTCTTGTGGATGCCCCCAACTGTCAAATAGTTGGAATAACGAGTCTTGCTCGACTTGCAGCACCGCTACTGAGTGAAACCGAGCTGGGGAGTTGATTCCTAATACAAAACTGGCAGCAGGCGGGATGACAATGTCTGATCATAGGGGTTTTCTCGTTGAGCAAGTCGTGGTGTTAGCTGAAGATTTTGTTTTCAGTATCAGCATTCTGAAGCATTTGACAGAACGATCTGCAAATGACCCTGATGGATCCAAAAGTCAGATTGAGAACTTAGAACGTGAAATCCAAGGAAAAAGGAAGCAGATGAGGTTGTTAGAGCAAAGATTAACAGAGACCAGTGAATCATCTATGGCTAATTCATCACCAGTTGAAATGCAGCAGACAATCTCAAGATTAATGACTCAGTGCAATGAAAAAGCCTTTGAGTTGGAGATCAAATCTGCAGACAACCGTGTCCTTCAGGAGCAGCTAAATGATAAGTGTTCTGAAAGCAGAGAGTTGTAAGAGAAGTTGAAACAACTTGAGCAGCAACTGGCAGCAAGTTTTAATGGTCCATCATCATCACTTTCAATCAACAAAACTGATAACCTGCATCACAAGAAAAAAACTTCTTGGTTATCCGCACTGACAAACTATTATAACAGGGAATCGGCAAAAAGCTTCGCATAGGAGTTCAGGCAGAGAAAAATAAAGGATAATGGGATTTTTTTGCAAGCACAAAATCAGTCGTATTCGTGATGAATTTAGGGCTATGTGTAGGATAAAAACTTTGTCAGAAAATGAAGAGGGGAAGGTTCAGTTGTAATAAAATATTTACGGCTTTTTTCCGCAACTCCATTAACTCAGTTTCGACCTACAATCACAAAAAAAAAATCAGCAAGGAAATTCGAAACTGAAGCTAACACTTTCAATTAGTATTAACTGTCAAAACAGAATCAAAACTGAATAACTGAAAAGTAACAACCTCTAACCGTTTTTGTTCTGGAAGCTTCATCTGGATTCTTCACAAGAGTGTTGATCTTCACTTCTATAAAACTGAATTCAGCTTCTTCACAAAGGTCTTCTTCGACACAGCTTCTTCCCTGAACCATTTCTCTTTTCTTCTTCACAATTTCACTTCTTCCACCATTCTCCACATATCCTCTTCACACCATAAACAACTTCACCTCTTCAACAATCTTCTGCACAACCCTTCAATTCTCTAACTTCTTCAATCTTCATAACAACCATTCTTCTTCTTCCAACAACCTTTTCTTCTCCTTCAACCTTCTTCACAATTTCACCAATCCTTCAGAATTTCTCCAATCCTTCACAATCCTTCAATCTGCATCAAGAATCATTTCTCCCATTGTCATTGCACTTTCATCATCATCAGGACCTGCAAGAAAACAACAATAACCACCACAGTTTCAAGAACAATAACCGAATACTTCCACAAATTGCGAGAATTCGTGGCATCGAAAAATTGAAGAAGAAGATTAAGCAAGAAACAAAGGAGGAAACAAGAAATGATACCTGTGAAGCTGCGGATAACATCGATTTTCATAGATTTTGGAAAACTCTTGTATCAAAGCTCCTCATCCCCTTCGATTATCTTCATCGTCGACATTGCATTTTCATCATCTTCATCAGCTTATTCTCCATTCATCGATCAAGACTTCGACACGTCTTCACCTTCACGAATTCGAACGTGGCGCATCATCATCTTTTTCGTTGATCGCTCATAATATTTGACGAAGCCTCTTCACTTCCAGGCACGAGCTTTCTTGCCATGACGTGATTTGTTTGACTTTCGGCATAGATTTGAAATTTGCGTTTTCAGATTAAAACGGAGAGAAGAGTTTAGGTTAGGAATAGGATAAATGGAGGAGAAGACGAGGTCACCATCGATTTTGGTTCTCTGGTGGTTGTTTCCCTGCGGCGGCTAGGTTAGATGAGGTGGTGGTGGCGACGAGTGGAAGAGGAGCATTAGGGTTTCAGCTTGGTACCTTTCTGATGTTTGATTCCATTTTGGGTGAAGTTATACGTTTTGTTTAATGTTATGATTAATGGAAATTAAGGAGGATAATAATTATTTTTGGAAAGTTTAAGAGGCAATTAACATAATTTAATAGGGGATTAAGAGAATATCAGGGAATTAAAAAAGGAATTAAGATTAAGGAATGCGGTTAATGTCATTGAAAATAAGTTAATCCACTTAGTTTTCATTAAAATCACCGTTAGAGATTCTTAAAAGATAAGAGTGGATGAGCTTTGAGTCCCCTAGCCACACCGGCGGTGACACTTGTCATCGTCCGGTAGGCTGTGCCAACGGTCAATCTTGTGTGGGCAATGCACCATAGGGTTTTGTGGACATGCACTTGTGAACGTGCGATTAGATTGCCATAAGAAAGGATTTGATCAGACGGTTGTGGTGAGGTCAAGAAAGTTGACTGATAGTCCATAGGATGCACCATCAAATGCCTGCGTTTTGGGCCTTGCGAATTTTGCTTTCTGCACCCTCTTCCGTGAGCCCATTAAGAAACAACCATAAAAAACTTCTAACTACACCCTCCTTAAAATCCAACGCAACTTGGGCTTAGCCCTGTTGCTTTCCACACCTCCTCCTTTTAAGCCCAGTAGAGAAACAACTAGAAATAATACTTAATTCACCCCTGTTTTTCTTTCTTTAGAATTTATTTTTTTTAGTTAGCTATAGTTTAGAAAATAATCATTAAAAAATAGAAAAAGCATAATAAAATTCCCAAAAAAATCAAGTAGGCTATTAATTCATTTTAGAAATTTTTGGCATTTTATTTTTCTGAATTTGCATTATTTTCGAATTAATTCTGATTTTTTCATGTAATTAGTTTTTAGTGAATTTCCTTCAACTGTACATAAATTTGTTGATTTTATTTTTTAGTCTTCCAGTAGGATTTTTGGTCCACTCTTTTTGCATAGTTACAGGACTCATAATAGTACTTAGTATAATTTTAGCAGATTTTTTAGGTCATTTTATCTCATGTTTTAGTAGCTTAATCCTTAGAAAATAATGGTTAATCATTAGGTAGAATTAAATGATTTTTAGACATAGCAAAATTCTGATTTTTTAGGATATTTTTTAACACAATATTATAGGTAAATTTAGGACCCTATAGAATTAATCTCATAATTTTTCCAGGACCTTTACTATTTTTAGGGTATTAATCTTTAGGCTTTGTTACATGTAAATTTCCATTAGTTTAGGCTAGAATATTAGGATTTCATAAAATTAGTTTAATTAGATTTAATCTTAGGATTTAATATAGGATTTAGACTAGTTTAGTTTCTGATTTTTAGAATGAAAATATTAGGTAATTCCCTTAGTTTTGGGACTTAGGCTTAGGATTCATACTAATTGAACTTAGAATAAATTTAGGCTATTTTAGGTTTATGCCTTTAAATGTTTTGTTTTGATTTGTATTTCTTATGCCAATTTTAATGCTTTGTTATATTGATTGATGTTTCACTTGAATAGGTTTCCCTATTGCTTTAGAATCAACTTACCTTCCTTATGAAGTAAGTTGCATTCTATTAGTTTCTAGTTCCTTTCTCCATTAGGCTTAGAAACCTCATTAACCATAGGATCTCCTGTAAATAAACAAATAAAATTAGGATTGAGTCTTAATCCCCTTAGATTTTTCCTTTTGCAATTTGAGTCATTCTCTTTCTCATCTTCAAACAAAATCCAAAAACACTTAACAAATAAATGAAAGGATTCCTTGTGTATAGCCTTATCCCATGATGCACTTGCACTCATTCCATCTTGGAGTGGTGTAAGCTCGTCTATCATGATGTACAAGTCTCATCAAGGAATTGTTTCATAAAACAAACAAATTCAAAACACTTCTCTTAAAAGACAAAAACAAACAATAAGCGACTATCCTGCGGGAGCTTCTCTTCTCATCTCATTCACTCAAAACGCGAACTCACGACGACTTGTAT
Source organism: Lathyrus aphaca (assembly GCA_963966055.1). Classification (NCBI taxonomy): domain Eukaryota; kingdom Viridiplantae; phylum Streptophyta; class Magnoliopsida; order Fabales; family Fabaceae; genus Lathyrus; species Lathyrus aphaca. Next base: position 149,607,450 of record OZ014520.1, on the reverse strand, counting down.
CGCATGCAACACGGTAAACGCACTCGTACCAGACGAGCCTGCAACACCTGAGCATAGACATACGCAGTTCCAGCTATAAAAAACACAAACAAAGTTCCTGCCTGGTTAGGCGAACTACGTCGACTCTGATCCACATTATCCCGATGAGGTACGTAGGCAGCGGGGTAGGGCCCGTTCGAGCACATTCTTTATTTTGCCTACATTTTCCCCCTTTTGTTCTCATTCCAGTTCCCTTCTCATTTCGCATTCCTATTTCGGTCAGCAGTTTTATTCAACAACACTCGTATTTCTCTCACCCTTTGAAACAAAACAAGCAAGCGTGGATCCCGTCGGGTACGACGGACGGTCTGGGGTGCTAATACCTTCCCAGGTCGTAACTGACTCCCGAACCCAGATCTTTGGTTCGCAGGACCTTGTCCTTTCCTTCTTCCTCAGGTTTGTGCAACATTACCTTTCCCATTCTTTCGGGATAAAAATGTCTGGCTGGCGACTCTACCTTTTCCGCGCCACTTTCGCGTTTGTACTAGGATGAAAATCCCGGGAGCAACAGCTGGCGACTCTGCTGGGGATCGAACCCAGAATCTCTGGTTTCCCTTGTAGAGTCAATCCTAGCGCCTGATTGGTTTTGTTTCTTTAGGTGTTTATCTGTTTGCTAATGTGTGCTTTAGTTTAGCTTTGCTGTTTTCATTTACAGCTTTATTTTACAGCTTTACTTTACAACATTTATTTACCGCTTTCAGTATTTATTTTCCATGCATCATATTATACTGGACTGTCTGGCTGTGCTGGTTTTCATTTTTTCTGTGGGATGGGGTTACTGTGAGATGAGCTCGTAACCGGGGCTCGAGTGCACCCTAGGACTTAGAGTGGTTCCACTTTGGCTTCATGGCATCTTGCTATGTTGGTAGTAGTGAGTTCCACACCTTGACTTGCGACCTTCTCGGGAATGTATTGATATCGGAATCTTTCTGGGTTAATACGCTACCTTGATAGTTATGTGCAGTCAGGGGACCGATCATTGAGAACCTTTGTGGAAACATCCCTCTCCAGTGATGACAGTGGCAGACCACATTTGTTGGCAAACCCACTTGCATCCGAGGGCCCACTGGGAACTCGCATAGGATGGCCTAGTTCTCTCATAGGAATCCAGTCAAGGCAAATTGTTCGTATGACGATAGTATTTTACCCTTCGGTATGAATGTACTATTGTTTCTCGATTCAGTGCTTGAAGCTGAGGACTTATGAGGGATGCTTGTTTTTCCGGACTCAGCTGAGACCTCCCTGAGTAGTACATAATGCCAAACCGATTCCCTGATGTGGTCATGAGCCATTTCTCGGAAATGGTGAACGTATTATTGTTATTCGGCCTCGAGAGTCCATGATGTGTGACCTGAGTAGCACACCTGTGAGATTGGGAGGGGTTTACAGGTTTGCAGAAACCTTAAACTTCAACATACCCTCATATGCCAGTATACTTCAGTGATATGATCTTGTTCTGTTAATTATGGATTCTGAAGTCATGAACTCCTGATCAGAGATACTTGTGATGATATTGTGGCCTTGCACAGACACTTGATTACCTGATTCACTACACAGACACGTCATTGATCACATGCCTTGCCTTGCATAATATCATGACATCATTAATCATTTTTGTGTTCTTTTTATTCTCAGGGTTCATTACCTCTTAGGTCCTGGTCATATTTGCTGCTTCAACATGGAGATTCCGAGGAAGAGAAATGTTCATTATATTTTCCCACAGCCGGAGACAGAGAGTATTCAGGGATTGATTAGCTTGATGGGTGACAAAGTCCTTGATGATTTCAGGAAAGAGTTTGGCAAGATACTGGATTATGTGAGCAAGCCCACAGTTGACCAGAGGGATAGCTTGCATTCTTTGTTGCAGTTCTATGATCCACAGCTTAGGGTCTTTGTTTTCCCTGATTATATCCTGGAACCTACATTAGAGGAGATTTCTAGTATGCTGAATATTCCTATTAAGGAGGGTATGCCTTATTATGTTTCAGAGAGGACCCCTCCTAATGAGGATATCACTGTTGCCTGTCATTTGAGTATGCTCAGACTCAAGATGGGATTAGAGGCTGGCCAAAGTAAGGGGATCCCTTTGGATTTTCTTATCACAGAGGCACATGTCATGGCATTGGGAAAGAAGTGGGCAGACTTCAAAGCATTGTTAGCCATGATAGTATATGGAACCAGTTTATTTCCAGGAGAGAAAGGGCTAATTAGCATGGAGGCCATCACCATCTTTGTCAAAAGAAATCCTGTACCTACATTGCTAGCTGACTTATATTATGGAGTTCACCACAGAAATGAAAAGAGGAAGGGACATGTAAACTATTGCGCTCCCTTATTTGCTGAATGGTTTGTAAGGCAACTCCCTAAATCAGGACCCTTTCAGGATTTGAAACAATCTTGGAAGTGGTCCAAAAGATTAATGGGCTTAACCTCAGCTGACATTGCTTGGGGATGCAATAGAGATCTGGTGGGCTAAGAAATGTTGGTCAGTTGTGGTAGCTTTCCAAATGTGCCTCTGATAGGAAGGAAAGGTGGGATCAACTACAATCCTATCTTGTCCAGGAAACAATTTGGTTATCCTTTAAGAGATGTACCTTTGATTGACGATACAAATGAGTCTTTATACTTTCCAGCTGAAGGAAATTCCAAAATGAGCATACTACCATCCCAAGCTTGGGAAGTTAGAGTGATGAAAGGGAAGAAACACTTTGGAAGAGTGGATCCTAACACTTATGATCCTTTTGCCAGCTGGTTGGAGGATCGTGTGAAAACCCAGCTGCTCCCATTTTCTATGGAGACACCTCTCTACCCTAAAGAGGTAACACCCACGACTTTAGTGCCTTTGCAAGATTATTAAAAGTTGGAAGCTTTGGTTCAACAGCTCAGGTTAGAGAATCAAGAAGTTTACAATTCATGTCAGAAGCTGACAAGGCTGAAGAGATGGTTAGGCTCAAGCAGCGAGATTTTCAAGAGAGAGAGCATTACTTCAAGAAAAAGGGATTACCTGAGACTCACAAGGCGGCCCAGCGCCGGAAAGAGAGGAAGGACCTGAATGAAGCCAATGAAGTTGTTACCTTATGGCAGGAAAAATGGGAAGACAATTTGAGGAAGCAAAAAGAGCTGGACGTCAAGCATAGGCCGGAAATCAAGAGTCTTCAAGATTCTTTGGATGGACAGAGAGAGCTCCTTTAGAAGGCTTATCATCAAGAGAAGGGTCGTCTCCAACGTCTAGCAGAAAGTTAACAAGCAGTAAAGGAAGCTCAAAAAGAAATAGAAGACTTGAAATTGAAAGCTGGTGTGAAGAAGTCAAAGGCTGAGCCGGGTCTGAGCAAAGAGAGTGAGATGGCTTTCCTGCAGCAAATTGAAGAGTTACATGCTTCCTTTGATACGAGGGACCTCCTCATCCAGAGACTCATCCAGGAGCCTGATCATCTGGATATCGTTCAGTTGTTCCAGAATGTCAAGCGTCTTAGCTGGAGGCTGCGAGACTTAGAGTTACCTAGGGTTTAGTTTCATGCTATTGTACTTGGATTACCCACAGGCTTGTTGTGGGATTCCTTTTATTTGATGTACTTTGTTGTTCTTTTGATTGGCACCCTTCGAGGACTTTGTTGTTTCAAAATTCAGTTTATATGATTGACTTGTTTTGAATCTGTTGTTCGTTATTTGTTGCACCGACACGGGGTAATGAGCATCAATTCTCCACGACCGTCACTGTATTTGAACATCACTTGGGTCTTCTTCTCAATTATTGTTCTCTTTATGCCAGGACCGGAAATAGGGAAAGACTTGGGAATAAAAGGAACACATTGCATTGCATACACATCATTTTCATTTCTTCTTTGTTTTTGTAGGTTTTTCTATAGGATGCTTAATTTATCTGTGTTTCAGGCAAAGATTGCGAGAGCTGCCAAGACCCGGCATCTACGACAAGATATCCCGCATCGCTACACAACTCGCAGCAATCAGAGGACAGTCGTGGACGCTATGCAAACAAAGCTTAATGAGTTTCGCACCAGAATGGGAGAGTTCATGGTCATGATGCAAGGGATGGCTCAGGGACAACAAGAGTTAAGGAATGCAATTCAAGGGCTCAACCCTCCTCAGACTAATACTCCTGTGACCACTCCTGACGGGCAATGGGCTCCTCCCAACACCAGCAATGGCCCAGGCGGACCTCAGATTCCAGAACCAGGCACAACAACTTTCATTCCAGTACAAGACAGGCAGGAGGATCAATTCCCTTATTTCAACAATGACATCAGGTTCGCTGGAGAAGGAAATCTTAATGATTTTTTGGTGGAGAGCACGCCATTTATTAACTTAGCAAAAAGTTTACCGATTGTGAGACACGTTACTCACTACTCGAGAAAACTTGTTGCGCTTTGGCATGGGCTGCTCGACGACTAAGACAGTACATGCTGACTCACACTACTCTCTTAATTTCCAAGATGGATCTTGTGAAATACATCTTTGAAAAGCCAGCTCTGACGGGAAGAGTAGCCCAGTGGAAGATGATACTAACAGAGTATGATATACAATACACCTTGCAAAAGGAAATCAAGGGAAGTGTATTGTCAGAATACTTGGCTCAGCAGCCAATCGATGATTATCAACCCATGAGGTTCGAGTTTCCGAATGAGGACATCATGTTCCTCAAGTCGAAAGACTACGAAGAACCACTTCCGGAGGAGGGGCCAAACCCTGAATCCGAATGGAAGTTGATGTTTGACGGGGCTGTGAACATGAATGTAAGTGGAGTAGGTGTTGTTATCATCTCGCCGGAAGGGGTCCATACACCTTTAGCTGCTCGGTTGACTTTCGAATGCACTAACAATGAGGCAGAGTATGAAGCTTGTGTCATGGGGATTGAAGAGGCAATTTACTTGCGAGTCAAAAACCTCAAGGTCTTCGGAGATTCTGCTTTGGTGGTGAATCAAGTAAATGGCAAATGGCTTGTTCATCAACCTTATTTGGTTCCTTACAGAGATTATGTCAGGAGGCTGCTAACTTTCTTCACCAAAGTCAAGCTGAATTATATTCCTCGAGATGAAAACCAATTCACCGATGCTCTAGCAACTTTGTCATCCATGATTAAAGTTTGTCAAGAGAATTTCGTGCCTCGAATTACGGTCTCCCATCTTAAAAGACCTGCTTATGTCTTTGTAGTCGACGATGGTGAAGATAACAAGCCTTGGTATCATGATATCAAGCAATTCCTGAAGGCTCAAGAATACCCGGCTGGGGCATCCAGTAAGGACAAGAAGACCCTTAGAAGACTGGCAGGAGGTTTCTTCTTGAATCAAGATGGCGTGCTTTACAAATGAAACTTCGACATGGTTCTGCTCAGATGCGTGGATAGACACGAAGAAGACTTGTTGATGCAGGAGGTCCATGAAGGCTCCTTTGGTACCCATGCTGGAGGACATGCTATGGCCAAGAAATTGTTGATATCGGGATACTATTGGATCACCATGGAATCCGATTGCTGTAAGTACTCCCGTAAATGCCACAAGTGTTAGATTTATGCCGATAAGGTCCATGTGCCTCCGAATCCGTTGAGTGTTATGTCTTCACCATGGTTGTTCGCTATGTGGGGCATTGATATGATTGGCAAGATCGAGCCGACAACTTCTAATGGTCATCGCTTCATCCTGGTTGCTATAGACTATTTCACGAAGTGAGTTGAAGCGACATCTTACACCAATGTCACTAAACAAGTGGTAGCCCGGTTTATTGAAAGAGACATCATTTGCCGGTACGGAATTCCTGAAAGGATCATTACTGATAATGGTTCTAATCTCAACAACAAGATGATGGCTGACTTGTGTCGAGATTTCAAAATAGAACATCACAACTCTTCTCCATATCGTCCGAAGATGAATGGCGCCGTCGAGGCGGCCAATAAGAACATCAAGAAGATCGTGCAGAAGATGGTTGTGACATACAAAGACTGGCATGAGATGCTACCATTTGCGTTGCATGGGTACATAACGTCAGTACGTACTTCAACATGGGCAACCCCGTTCTCACTGGTGTATGGTATGGAGGCAGTCCTACCAATTGAAGTGGAAATTCCCTCGTTGAGATTGATGATGGACATTAAGCTAGATGAAGCTGAGTGGCTCTTATCCAGATATAATCAATTGAGCCTCATTAAAGAGAAACGTCTAGCAGATGTATGTCATGGACAGTTGTATCAGCGACGGATGAAGCAGGCTTTTGACAAGAAGGTGCGACCACAGAGGTACATGATGTCGCTCCCCGGATTTCCATCCTGGTACAAACGCGAAAGTGGCGTGGAAAAAAGAATAGAGTCGCCAGCCAGGCATTTTTATCCCGAAGAAAGGGAATGGTAATGCTGCACAAATCAAAAGAAAAGAAAAGGAAGGACACAGGTCCTACAAACCAAAGAGACTGAGTTCGGGAGTCAGTTATGACCTGGGAAGGTATTAGCACCCAGATCGTCCACCGTACCCGACGGGATCCACGCTTGCAAAGAAAATGTTTCAAAGGGTGAGGGTATGAAAACTGCAGCAAAGAAATGAAAATGAAAAGGAAACTGGAACTGGAAAAGAACTGAAATAAGAAAACAAAAGAGAAAAAATGTAGGGAAAATAAAGATTGTGCTCGAACGGGCCCTACCCCGCTGCCTACGTACCTCATCAGGAAAATGAGGATCAGAGACGCCGTAGTTCCCCTAACTAGGGGTAGAAAAGAAAATGCTTGTGAATTAAAGCTTGAACTACCTATGCCAATGCTCAGGTGTTGCAGACTCGGACGACGAGTGCGTAACCGTCTTGCAAAATGACAAGTAGGAGCAAGTTCACGTACAGAGTGAATGAGATGAGAAGAATTCCCGAAGGAAAGACGCTTATTGTTTGTTTGGTGTTTTTTAGAAGCTTTTATGAGTGAAAGTTTGCATAGGTAAGTGTACCTAAGTCTTACTCAATGGGATGTGTACATCTCACATCATCCCGAAATGGAATGCGCAAGAGGCACACCTATCTACGGAGGAAATCCCCAAAGCTAGTCCCACAAGTGAAGACTTAAGCACACTGGCCTATTACCATTATTAAGTATTATTTTGGTTTTTTTGTTAAGAAATGTTTTTTTGAGATTTTCTTTGAGGAGTACTCATGCTAAGACCTATCCACCACGAGGGATAACTCACACCTCGCCCCGAAACGGAACGCGTGCAAGTATCTCATAGCAAAGTCTCATGTCACATGAAAGTACTCAACCTTTATTAAGTAGATTAGAATTGAGTTTGAAGATGAGAAGAGAAAGCACCAAAGGGATCTCAAAATGAAAAATTCTAAAGGGGGACTAAATAATCCTAAGTGTTAACATGCATGGATATCCTAAGGGTTAGTGAGGTTTCTATCCTAATGAAGAAGGAAGAAGAAGAGAAGAAGAAGGAGAGATGAGATGAGAAAAGGCCTAATCCCAACAACAAAGGGTTAGCTCAATAAATAAATAAGAAAAGAAGATGAGGTTTAGAGATGTGGAACTCAATTCCCACATCTCACACCTACCATAGCCCCTGCAAGGTTAGTAATAAGCATACAAGTGAAACAAAATGAGCAAGATAACGTGCTAACACCACACAATCAGAAGTGAAATGGTATGAACAAATGTACAATGCAAATGCAACTCAAAGGAATGAAGAAGAAGTATGCAAGCTAAAGATGCAACATGAAACACATATGAAAACAAATGCACATTTAAGAAAGATGCAAAGCAACAATGCATAAACATGGACTCAAAGCTCACAACCAGAACCAAAACAAGATGAAGAAAGGCTAAAGAAGCCAACAAGATGAAGAGAAGAAAGGTACAAGACCAAACAATACCAAATGGAAGTGAAAGAAGCAAAGAGATGAAGTGAAAGCACTTAAGGAAATAAATGACTTAAAGAAGAAGCAAGACACAAAAGTTCCTAAGACTAAAACCCTAAGCTAGGACCAGTAAGGTACCCACACCCCAAAAGAACCCCAAATGAGAAGAAGAAGTTGGCACAAGTGCCCTTCTAAGCTTATATGAGACTTAAAGGTTCAAAGGAAGCAAAATGGGACAAGGTTCAAAGTAAAATTCAAAACAAATCAACCAAGCATCTAAAAATTCCACAATTGAAACCCAATGATCTTCAAACATAATGTATCAATTAGCCAAAAGGATTTGAAAATATTCATAGGAAAACTAGGTCAAATGGAGGCAAGAACACAAGCTAGGGTTACAAACTTCCATCACAAGTCACAGGATCAAAACTCAAGAAATAAGTTTCTAAAAATCAAGAAACAAATCACATGAGAAGTAAAATGGCTTAGAAATCCAGAGCAAAAAGAATGGGATCAAAATTCAAAATATTGAAGTGTATGGAAAATAAACAAGGCAGTATGGTCAAAATGGACTTAAAAAGAAGTTAAGTGAAATAATGATTTAATTCAGACACGTGGAAATGGAAATAAAATAAAATAAAAATATGAGAAAATAAAAGAGACTCAAAATAATGTTCATGATTTTTTTGGGATTTTTTAGATGACTAGAACTATTTTATAAAAATTAAAAGCTAACCTGAATAAAAGAAAATAAAAGAGGAAAAGAAATTAAAATGAAAATGGAGAGAGGTGTGATTAGCAAGGCTTTTACACTGAAAAATCATTAGGCTTAAAGTTGAAGGGGTGCGAATAGCATTGCCTGGGCCCAGTATGGCGCATGAATATGTTTCTTATGGTGTGATTTTGTGAAAATAAAGGAAAAAAGGCTGGAAAAAACAGGAACCAATAGATTGATCCAGCGCATGAGGACGCTCCTTCATTAATTGAGCTGGCAATTTGGTTGGATGTGAAGTGCTGGCGTATGTTAGTTATGGTGAGTGCATAACATTAGGTATTAAATGAAATAAAAAGAAAACGCATGAGATGGATGGAGGACTAGGGCTACGTGGCAGGCTTTGGGACACTAGATGGCCAGATCCAAGGGATGTGGCTCGTCTTCTCCACACAAACCCTAACGCATGAACACCAGCAGCTTCCGGTGACCGGAGCTAGGGGTCCGGCACCGGAATTTATGACAGCACCACAAACCAACAAATAAATGAATAAAAAAAACCCAGATCCACTAAATCAACTCCCCTGAACAAGAATATGGCATCAAAAACTCTTAAAAGTCAAAGGATCAAAGGGATCGAACAAAACAAAGTAGCACCATCAAACTTGAAACTCACATAACTTATGCTATGATGCACCAATTTCAAATCCAAAAAGTGCAGAATCATCCGCAAACATCAAATAACACAAAGCAACACATTAATTCCATTTCCAGATCACAAAGTTCAGAGCCATACCTAAGGTGAAGATCTTGGTATAATGAGATATAGGACCAGATAATGCGTGCAAATCAATCCACTTACTCCCTAGATGCAAAATAAATGTATCTAAGGTCTTGAAACAAGTTGGATCTGAGGTTTCAAAGCAAGTTGCCCTGAAATGGCAATGTTACTAAACTTGAGAATAAGCTTCAATGAGGGAGTGTTTAATGATCCTGAGCTTGCCTAGATCACAGATCCAAAATTGGTTTTGAGTTTGCTTGCTTGGGTGAAGAGGAATGAGAGAAAATGAAAAGTTTCATGAAGTTTATGAATGAGAGAATGAGAGAGATCTGAGGCTTGCTAAACCCTAATTGCTCTTTGTGTGACCTCACAAACCTTTGCTGAAAGAATGAAATGAAATGCACGAGTGAATCATGAGAAAAGTGTGAATTTGCATAATTTGCACTTTGTGAAATAAGCATTCTATGCTCATGCTCTCTTGGGCCTCTCAGCACATGTGCCATTCATTTCCCACCCTTGATTCAAATGTAACAAATCCTGGCCTTTAGATCAAACCCTCACACTTATTTCATGACTTTTGCAAAATATATTCTTTGGAGTGATTTTCTTATTGTGCACGAAAATGAACAATTATTTGGAGAAAAATGGTTCAAATGTAATGTATTTTAAGTTTGAAACACAATTGAACCAATACCAAGTCACACAATTCAGTTTTGAGGCCTTTTGCTTTTGGTGCCTTCATGAAAAGTTGAAATTTTCCCTAGAAACAGCCAATTTTCGAAGGACTTATAGGGAGATCCACAAATCCTATGAAAATGTACTTGTACTTTTTGAAAATGGGAGCCCTTAATCTTCAACTTTCATGTTTTACTTTGGTCCATTTGAAGATTTTTTGATCATGTTAAGGCCATTTGAAAATTAGGGCAAAAGTTGCCAAATTTGGAAAACTTCAAAAACCAACTTTGTACCATTTTTGCAAAACCCTTCAAATCTCCATGATTCTTGAACTTTGATCATTCCAAACCTCTTATAACATTGTAAGGACCCCTCTTGGCCAAAAGTTTTGGGTTAGACCCCTTGAAATTGCACAGTTGACGTTTTAAGGGCACAATTGACTTTTTGCTTCATCTGCAAGCAACTGAAGCATTGTCTGACTTCCACATGGAATTTTCTAATGAAAATTGACACCTAGGGTCCTCTTAACATATAAAAGACTTTTCCCAAATGAAATGGCCAAAGTTGTGAGATCTTGGTGCTTGAATCTCAAACCCTAATTTGGGTACCTTGTATAGGAACTTTGCTTTGTCCTGAGATAACTGATGATCATGCAATCTTCTGAGCTTTTGCCAATGGACTTGAACTTGTAAATGGAGTGTAGAATCACCATAAGACTTGTATACAACCATTGGGACCCTTGTCATGGCCTGAAATGCTTCAAGGACCTCCACATATGACCATATGCTTGATGCTAGGACATGAGGGATCTTATGCTTCATCTTTCCATGCTAAGATGTTGAGAAAATGATATGTTCATGATGAATATGATGTGGTATGATGCTTAAAATGAAGAGGGCAAATTTGGGGTGTTACAGCTGCCCCTATTCAATCATCAGTTAATCTGAAAAGGACGATAGTACGGGCTATCGACCATTCAAGATAAACTATGGTTGAATACCAAGAAGACCAGAAATTTGCACTCTGACGAAGAATGCAAAACTGGGAAATAAACCCAACCAAATGACGCTCTGGGGATATGAAAGGGAGGAAAAGCAGACGAGCTTCTTCCAAGTTGAAACTGATATCTGGAATAAGAATACTCTGACAGACGAGTCTTCTTCCAACAATCCTGTTACGCCAGGAGCTGTACATACGAGTCCTCAAACACCGCAAACATAGAAAACTTGAGACAGACGAGCCTCCTTCGGATATACCTGTTACGCCAGGACCGGTAATGCACTTAAGGTCTGTGGGATAGACATGCATAATCAAGGTAGACGAACCTTCTTCATATATTATCCGCGGATATATGGTACAAGACAGACGAGTCTTCTTCGAGCAAACCTGTGACGCCAGGTGCAGCAACCATAATTGGTACCTGAGACAGACGAGCCTCCTTCGGATTTACCTGTTACGCCAGGACCGGTAACCATTTTGACATTTAATCCCACTGTCAGGATTTTAAACCTCTTCAATACAGACGAGTATTGGATGATCATCAAGATAACACACATGAGTGCCATAAGTCAATGATACAGGCGAGTATCAGATGATGATCTAAGAAACATAGACGAACGCTTCAAGCAATGATACAGACGAGTATCAGCAACTGGTACAGACGAACACCAGAAATTCAAACACAGACGAGCATTTGGAGTAGCAACAGAAGAATAACAGGATGAACAGAAAATCCACACATACAGATGTAAGCCTAACACAGACGAGTGCTGGGAATGATACAGACGAGTATCCAAGCAAAGTAAACGAGCTTCAAACAGATATCAACACAGATGAGTGCTAGGGATGATACAGACGAGTATCCAAGCAAAACAAACGAGCTTCAACAGGTAATCAACACAGACGAGTGTTGGGGATGATACAGACGAGTATCCACAAATATCAAGCATACCAAACACAGACGAGTGCTGGAAAGTTGCAGACGAGCAACAACTGAAATTACATATCAGGTACAGACAAATGCAACAAAGGATCCAAATACCAAACACAGACGAGTGTTGGAAGTTGCAGACGAACAACATCATATGAGATACCACAACACAGACGAGTGTTGAGACTTGCAGACGAGCAACAACAAAGATTATATACCAAACACAGACGAGTGTTGGGAAATTGCAGACGAGCAATATCAAGGTAATCATGTACCACTGCTGGGGAGAGCAAACGAACAATACCAAAACGATAACACAGACGAGTGTTGAGAGACGCAGACGAGTAGCAATAAAGCAGTAATATGTCCTTACTGGGGAACACCCTGCTTAAGGATAACACAGACGAGTGTTGAGAAACGCAGACGAGCGGTAGACCAATGCCTGATTGGCAGCAAGAGGTACAACTCTGCAGGGGAAAACAAGTCAAGAGGTCTGGACACCTAACTCTGACGGAGGTGATGAATACCTGACTGTATCATCAAATTACCCAAAAGTATGGCAACCTTGCTGGGGACTATTTCACTAACGGAAGTGAAGATCAAATATGAACTCTGTGGGGACAGGATCATCTTCAACCTTGGTTGGAAAGATGCATCAACAATACTCTAGCTGGGGAGAGCATCTGCTGATTCAAAGCTCTGGCTGGGAAAGACTCTTGCTGAGGATAGAATTCTGATAATTCTAATTCTGGTGATGTCAGGCTTTCAGATACCTTCTGGGCATACTCCACTAGGGAAGAACGAACTGCTACTTCACTGGGGAAGAAGAAATTGCTTGGGCAGCTTCCAAGGCTTAGCTGAAGAAAATCTCTGCTGGAGATATCAGGCTTTCAGATACCTGCTGGGGGGAAGAAATCTCTGCTTGGGGAGATACTCTATTGGGGAAGAGTAAATGCTCGGGAGAATGTGACGACATCCTGCAACCTGCAATAACAGAAAACACAAGTGTGCCCCGGGGATTTGCATGGTATGATCTATTCATCCATCATCACCCGACACTCAAAGAGGGTTTACAGTTTCCCTGCATGTCAGTTTTCTTTCGAAATTATCACCATGTTTTAATGCAATGCTATTTTTGCCAAAAATTCAGGACATTTTGCAAACAAAAATAAACACACACAGCTTTTTGACTGAATATTCTTTTTATTGAATGGCCTCTGAATAGGCAAAGATTTTACATCAGGAAGCAACCACTTGGAAAGAGGTAGCTACCATAAAATTGAGAAAATAAACTATCCTAATGGCAATGGACACGACATTCCAAGGAGTTCCATTTCTGCTATGACCTGCATGTCTTCGAGACTCTCCGTTCTGCTTTGGCTTTCTGAGAGGATGAGGGGACTATTTCCTATCCTTCTGGTATTGTCAAGTTGTATGAAACGATGATGTGGTTCAGATTACTCGGATCACAGTTGTTTGCTTATTCCCTTGTTTTGCGTGGATCGCCCTTTCGGGTTTTCAATCCACCGGGATACCCTTTTTTGCCTGAGCTGTCCAATGTGGCTTTTCAACTCAGCGGGTGTACATTTTTTTTATTTCCCTAACTTTTGCCCGAGCTTTTTATTCTGTTTTTAGCTCGCTGGGATGCCCTTTTTTGCTTGGACTATAATTCTGTTTTTGCGTCCAGCGGGTCTCTTTATGCGGAGTATTTTTTAACTGCGTCTGAGTTAACAGGGGATTGGAAGTCATCTCCATCCATAGTGGTGAGCATCAGTGCTCCTCCTGAGAAGACTTTCCTCACTATGAATGGTCCTTCGTAGTTTGGGGTCCACTTGCCCCTGTGATCTGAACCTGGAGGAACGATCCTCTTCAACACAAGCTCTCCCACTTGGTACTCTCGAGTACGTACTCGTTGGTCAAATGCACGCTTCATTCTCCTCTGATAAAGCTGACTGTGACAGATAGCCGCTAATCTCTTTTCCTCAATTAGACATAGCTGATTATAACGAGCACGCACCCATTCAGCCTCATCCAGCTTTACATCCATCATCACACGCAATGAAGGAATCTCTACTTCAACAGACAAGACTGCTTCCATGCCATATACCAGAGAGAAGGGAGTTGCCCCTGTTGACGTCCTGAACGTTCGGTACCCATGCAACGCAAATGGTAACATCTCATGCCAATCTTTGTAAGTGACAACCATTTTCTGCACAATCTTCTTGATATTCTTGTTTTGCTGCCTCTACCGCACCATTCATCTTTGGTCGGTAAGGAGAAGAATTGTGATGTTGTATCTTGAAGTCCCGACACAAGTCTGCCATTATCTTGTTGTTGAGATTAGAACCATTATCAGTAATGATCCTTTCGGGCACTCCGTATCTGCATATGATATCCCTTTTCAGAAATCTTGCCACCACTTGACGAGTGACGTTGGCATAAGATGTTGCTTCTACCCATTTGGTGAAGTAATCAATTGCGACCAGGATGAAGCGGTGACCATTTGAAGCAGTTGGCTCTATCTTCCCGATCATGTCAATGCCCCACATAGAAAAGGGCCAAGGAGATGACATGACGTTGAGCGGGCTTGGAGGAACATGTACTTTGTCTGCATAAATTTGGCACTTGTGGCACTTACAATCGAATGAACAACAATCTGCATCCATTGTCATCCAGTAATACCCTGATCTCAGCAATTTCTTAGCCATAGCATGCCCTCCTGCATGGGTACCGAAAGATCCTTCGTGGACTTCCTGCATCAACAAGCTTGCTTCGTGTCTATCCACGCATCTGAGCAAGACCATGTCAAAGTTTCTCTTGTACAAAACCCCATTTGTGTTCAAGAAGAAGCTAGCAGCAAGTCGTCTCAAGGTCTTCTTGTCATTGGAAGATGCCCCGATTGGGTATTCTTGCTTTTCCAGGAATAACTTGATATCAGAATACCAAGGTTTCTCGTCAGACACGGCGTCTACAGAGAAGGCATGAGCTGGAGTGTCAAGCTTGGATATGTCAATTCTGGGCACATAATTCCAACACAAGACTTTGATTGACGAAGAGAGAGTGGCCAATGCGTCAGTGTTGCACCCCAAAATTTGCCCTCACAATACAAGGCTTTGTGTGCTAAGAAGGTTCACAAAATTCACAAGACCTTTCATGAGGTTCATGAAGTTTACAAGACACTTTATGAGGTTCACAAGGTTCACAAGATTCACAAGACCTCCCATGAGGTTCACAAGACCTTTCATGAGGTTCATGAAGTTTACAAGACACTTTATGAGGTTCACAAGGTTCACAATACTTACAAGACCTTTCATGAGGTTCATGAAGTTTACAAGACACTTTATGAGGTTCATAAGGTTCACAAGGTTCACAAGGCTCACAAGACCTCCCATGAGATTCACAAGACATCTTATGAGGTTCACAAGGTTCACAAAGTTCACAATTGGTCAGAAGATTTGACAATTCCCTCAGACAATGCATCCTCCTAAGCAGTGCATCCAAAACTAGGGTTTTGACTTTAATCAGGCTAAATGGACTTCCAAGACTTCAAGTGAGCTTCATAACATCTTATATATGTTTAAGAACCCCCATGACAAGTTTCAAAACTTTTCTCAAAGGTTTGCTCAGTCAGATGATCAGATAAGTCAAAATCAGTTAAAGCTGTTAAAAAGTCAAACTGAGGTCAACTGTGGTCAAACCAAAGTCAAACTTCATGATTTTTTGCCAACATCAAGTATATGAAGTAAAATTCATCACTTGATCAAGGGTTGATCATGATTCATCAAGGAGATTTCAGATCATCAAGAATCAAAGGTTTCTAAATTAGGGTTTCCTCAGGAAAAGTCAACTGAACTTTGACCAGCCATAACTTTCACATGCTTCATCACCAATTTTCCATCCAAAGATAATTTTGAAGGAAATTGAATTCTCTACAACTTTGTGTCTCACAAGCCAAGCCCAAAAATGCTTCATTTGGAAGGTATGAGTTAAGACATTATAGGTCCTTTTGAAAGTCAACAAAAAGTCAACAACTTCAAAAGGGCATAACTTGAGAATGGTAAATGATATGGACATGAAACCAGTGGGGTTGGTTAGAGGACTCTTCAAGCTTTCCAAAATGTCCAAGAACACCCTCATAGCATTAAAATTGAAGGGTGTGTGACCTTGCAAAGTTGGGAAATTTTTGGTTGGTTTATGAAGAAAATGGAGGTTTAAAACCATTTTTTTTCTAAATGGGCTTGCCATATGATGACCCAATCCATACCAATACTTCATGCACGACCCAAGTCTCTAAAAATCAGATTTTTCATCATTTTATTTTATTTATTTTGATTTAATTCATTTAAAATCATTTTAAATTAAAATAAAATACAAAAGTCAAATATTTAAAAGAGATTGAGCTTCTAGAAAATCATGAATGCAACTTGGATCAAATTGATACAAAAATAATGGTGATTGGCTTGAAATAGAAAGGGTTTATGCAAGAATATTTGAATTTTAAAGCTTAATCTTTTTCAATCTTTTTTAATCAAATCTTTCACACAATGATCCACTTTTCTGACCTAAATTCATTCCATTATAAGTATACATCATAACCTAATGCACAAGGACACGAAATTCTGCCTCCAAGAGTAAGTTCAAGCTTTCAAAAATTTCACTAAAAACACCAATTCGGTTTCATCATTGCAAGAGGTTCTAAGGTATTTTAAAGACATGGAAGGGTTCCTTAGACATCCTTAAACCAATCCCAGCCATCACAAGCATCAAAATCACCCTCATATGCATAATCCGATTCATCATATTCATGAATTTTTTGATTTTCGATTCTAAACATTGGCTGGTTCTTAATGAATTTTGATTAATGCTTTTTGTTTGTGGTGTGTTATAGATTGTTTATGGGCAGGTTTTGTGAAGTTCTATCACCTAGAACGAAATCCACCATTTTTAGGGTTTCGGTTGAGCTTTAGGGCTTTCCAATTCATCCAGTATAAATGAATTCTAAAATCATAGATCGATTCAAATCAATCTCTAGACCTTGTCTGTGCTTTTAATTTGATGTAATTTCACTGTTTTGATGATAGTTAGGATTCATAGGTTTTGCTGCAGATTGGAATTCGCAGGAAATTGCCTAGGAATATTCGCAGCAATATTCCCAGGTCTGGAGGAAGAAGAAGAAGTTTCGCGCGTTTGAAATTTCAAATATTTGAAATTATATTTTTTTTATTGGTTTCTGTTTTGTACCACACATAAGCGTGTGTCCCAGTGGTGAGCGTATGCGTGCGTGAAGGCAGTGTCCTGAGTTCGAATCCTGGAGGCACCATCTTTTTATTGTTTTTCATAATATTCATCAGGTTTAATATATAATGAATTAAAGCTATCATATTAACAGAAGCGCCCTCCCGGCTGGAATGGTAAGTGTGTTTGTGTGCATTGCAAAGGTCCTGGGTTCGATCCCCCCAGGCCTTTTGTTTTGTTTTCTTTTTCTTTGATTTTTCAGGAACAAACAACAAAACCAATTGGACCTCTCTCTTTATCACGTGCGCGCCTGTAGCCCAGTGGTAGTTTGCTTCGTCCAGAGTGTTGCTAAAGCCTAGGGCATGGGTTCAATCCCTGCCCCAGGTAAGTTTTTAAATTCTGTTTTGTTTATTTGTTTTATTAATTGTTTTATTATTAAATATAATTATGTTTAATATACCAATAGATTTAAATTAATATGTAAATATTATATGTTCTAAAAAATTTCTAAAAAAATAATGTTTTCTAAAACTAATTTCTTTTATTAATATGTATATATTTATTTAATGATTAAATTAGTATTATGTGTTAAATTAAAATCCTAATATTTTTAAATTAAAATCCTAATAATTTTCAAACCCTAATTTTCTTTTTACTTAAAATTTAATTCTTAATTTCTTACTTGTGAATTTTAATCATGTACATTTTAATATTTGTTTATAATTTAATTTTGTATATAAATATGTTTAAAATTAAAATTCTTAATTTAATTTTGTTAATATGATAATATGACATAAATTGTTTATAATTTAATTTTGTATGTAAATAATTTTTATTATATGTTTAAAAAATAATTGCTAATTTAATTTTTGTAATTATAATTTAATTTTCATAATATGTTTAAAATTAATTTAATTTTTATAATTTGCATATAACTTAAAATTTCATAATAATTAGTATAATTGTTTATATTTTATTCTAAACCTTAAAAAATAATTGTTCATTAATCTTTTAATATATTTTGCTTATATTATTAACTATGTTTATTTTTATATTTATTTCATTATTACTAACCCCATTGTGATTTATTATTATTATTATTTCACTAACCCAACTATTATTATTTAATATTTTGCTTATTTATTTAATTTGCTTTTATTATTATTATGTAATTGTTCCTTGGTGTAATATTTGGTAATAATGTTTATTATTTATATTCTATGCTATGGTTAGTAAATAGGGAGTGTAACATGTTTGTATGTTTAAAAATAATTTAGCTCATTTAATTTAAAAGATAAATATTAAAATTGTACACTCACACACGTAAGTCAATCTTTGATCGCCATCTCACTTCCTTAGGGATACCTCTCATGTTGCCTAATCAAAAGGTCAAGTAGGGTGTATAAAAGCAAAGTCCCTCAATTCCACATCATCTAGTCCCTTTACAAATAAAAGATCAAGTCCCTTTCGAATGTTGCCTTCGTAATGATCTTGTCCCTTTCGAATAAAGATGATAAGTCCCTTCGAATTGCTTATACACCCCACAGTTGCCTAAATAACAGATGTCCCTTCACTTGTCCCTCACATCCAAGGTAATGACTACCTATTCCTTAATAATAGGGATAGTCTTACCATTTAAAGGATTCAAGAACGGAAAAGACTTAAACTTAGGGTAGGTTCCTCTTAGATACTTGCTCACTCTTCAAAATATTTCAAACGCTTCACAATTTCAAACAATTTTCAAAACAAAGGTTTTATACGCATCTGTACATGGATCATTATAAAATACTTAAGAAAATTTCTATTCATACACTTCACATTTCAAAAACATTTTAAAGTGAGCTAAGTAACTAAGAGCCCATGGATAACCATGGATGTAAAGGGTGCTAACACCTTCCCTTTACATAACCTACCCCCGGGACCCAAAAATCTTTTAAAAGGTCTTTCCTGTTCTTTTATGCCTTTCCTTTGGATAAAATAAAAGTCGGTGGCGACTCTTGCTATCCGCAACATAACTAAAGTCAGTTCTCCCACCGTGTTACAGTCGGCAAACTGATTTTCATCACGTGGTATGTGCTGAAGTTTAAATGTCGTGAAGAACATCAACAATTTTTTAGCATATTCCCTCTATGGAATTAGATGCTCTTGATGCGTATACCACTTGCCGGTAACTTGGTTAATGACGAGAGCTGAATCTCCGAATATATCAAGGTTCTTAATCCGAAGATTAATTGCCTCCTCTATTCCCATTATACATGCCTCGTATTCCGCTTCATTGTTGGTGCAGCCAAAAGTAATTCTGGCAGCGAAGGGTAAGTGAACACCTTCAGGAGTAATGAGAACGGCACCAACTCCACGACCATTGATATTGACTGCCCCATCAAACATCAACTTCCATTTGGATTCAGGGTCTGGCCCCTCCTCCGGAAGTGGTTCCTCGCAATCGTTTGCTTTGAGGTACATGATGTCCTCATCAGGGAAATCAAACTTCATTGGCTGATAATCATCTTCAAGGGGTTGCTGTGCAAGGTAATCCGATAATACACTTCCCTTGATGGCTTTCTGAGAAGTATATTGGATGTCGTATTCAGTTAAAATCATCTGCCACCTAGCAACCCTTCTGGTTAACGCTGGTTTCTCAAAGATGTACTTGACAGGATCCATTTTGGAAATGAGCAGTGTGGTATGAGTCAACATGTACTGCCTCAGTCGGCGAGAAGCCCATACCAAAGCGCAACAAGTTTTCTCGAGCAGTGAGTAACGGGATTCACAGTCAGTAAAATTTTTGCTAAGGTAATAAATGGCGTACTCTTTTCGACCAGAATCGTCATGTTGGCCTAGAACACACCCCATTGACCCTTCTAGCACGGTCAAGTACATGATTAAAGGTCTTCCTTCCATGGGAGGCATTAGAATTGGAGGCTCCTGCAAATACTCTTTTATTTTGTCGAAAGCTCTTTGGCAATCATCATTCCACCTGACTGTTTGCTCTTTTCTTAGCAGTTTGAATATTGGCTCGCACGTGGCCGTTAGATGAGATATGAACCGAGAAATGTAGTTCAACCTCCCTAAAAACCCGCGCACTTATTTTTCTGTCTTCGGTGCAGGCATATCTTGAATAGATTTTACTTTAGCAGGATCTACCTCAATTCCTCTTTGACTAACAATGAAACCCAGCAGTTTCCCGGAACGCACTCCGAAAGTGCACTTGTTTGGATTCAACCTCAGCTTGTACTTGATCAGTCTATCAAACAGCTTCTTCAGGTTGACCAGATGCTCTTCTTCGTCTCGGGACTTAGCAATCATATCGTCCACATAACACTCAATCTCCTTGTGTATCATGTCATGGAACAATGTGACCATTGCCCGCTGATAAGTTGCCTCGGCGTTCTTCAAACCAAAGGGCATGACTTTGTAGCAAAATGTACCCCACGGGGTAATGAACGTTGTCTTCTCCATGTCTTACAGTGCCATCTTAATCTGGTTATATTCGGAGAAGCCATCCATGAAGGAAAATACCGAGAATTAAGCAGTATTGTCCACCAACACATCAATGTGTGGCAACGGAAAATCATCTTTTGGGCTTGCTCTGTTCAAATCCCGGTAATCAACGCACATCCGGACCTTGTCGTCCTTCTTTGGTACAGGTACAATGTTAGCTACCCATGGTGGGTAACTAGTTACAGCAAGGAAACCGGCATCCCATTGCTTCTGGACCTCCTCTTTGATCTTCATCGCCATGTCAGGACGAGTTCTTCTCAATTTCTGTTTCACAGGAGGACAATCCTCTCTCAAAGGTAGCTTATGCACAACGATGTCGGTATCCAACCCTGGAATATCTTGATATGACCAAGCAAATATATCCATATACTCTTTTAGCATTCTGATCAGCTCTTTCTTGACATCGGCCTGCAGACTGGCCCCAATCTTGATTTCTTTCTTCACATCTTCACTGCCAATGTTGATGATCTCAATTTCTTCTTGATGAGGCTGAATACCCGTTCCTCTTGTTTCAACAATCTGACCAATTCTTTAGGGAGGTCACAGTTTTCTTCAACCCCTTCATCAGCTTGGTAGACTGGATTGTCAAAGTCATGCGTAGTCATAGCAGGAACGTTATTAATGGAATCCGGATGATCAACACTGCACAGATGATGTGCTTATTCAGAATCTGCTCATTTTGAAAAAGAGACGCTAACACAAAAGCAAAAAGGAAAACACATTGCCATTTTTTATATTTTTGTGAAAAAGTTTAAAAACAAAGAAAGAGAACACAATTTGCCTGAAAATGTCCTTTTATTTCATAGCAAAATAAGACGCAATACAAAACATGGTGGCCCAATACAATGGATCCTAGCATCTTGGGCATAATGCTGGATTTGACAATGCAGTATGCTAATAAAAGGAAACAAAATAATTACTCTGAGAGCCAGGTTACTTGAACAATGTCTTCAGCAGACCAATTTGTTAGCTCCTCGCCGGGTGCACATGGGTGGATCCAGTTGTCCCAATCACTGTCACTGTCCCCATCTTGGCTTGCTGTACAGATCTGGTTGCGGTCGAGCAACCTAGCACTTGTAAACAAAATGGCTTTACCACTTGGAGTAGATCCACCAGGCTGATACCCTAAGCCAAACTTATCATATTTCTTTTCTAGCTCCAACAGCTTGCCCCAGCCCTGGGCACTTCCTGATTGAACAACCTCTTTTGCTTCTCTATAATAATGGATGGATGTACCCTCTTTCTCGCTGCTCTTCTCCACAGGAGTCAAGATGCTGACATTGACTGCTTCGAAAGCTTGGCATAAAGTTTCATGGATCTCTCCATCCATCTCTACATACTTGAACGTTGACAAGTGGCTTACGAAGATGTCCTCCTCTCCACAAACTGTGATAACCTGGCCGTCAACCACATATTTGAGCTTCTGATGCAGGGTTGAAGTAACAGCTCCAGCAGCATGTATCCACGAGCGTCCCAACAGGCAGTTGTACGCAGGCTGGATGTCTATGACGTAGAAAACACTTTTGAAAACTTGAGAGCCTATCTTGACGGGCAGCTCAACCTCTCCAAAAACTGATCTTCTCGAACCATCAAAAGCTTTGACAATCAGATCACTTGGTCTCAGGACAATCCCATCAACATTGAGCTTCATTAGTGCCTTCTTCGGAAGCACATTCAGGGAAGAGCCTGTGTCTACAAGAACATGCGACAACACAACACCCTTGCACTCCATAGTGATATGTAGTGCTTTGTTGTGGTTTCTTCCCTCTAATGTGAGGTCTCTGTCTGTAAAGCCTAGGCCATGGCTTGCATTAACACTGCCTACAACAACTTCAAGTTGGTTGACAGTGATTTCCTGAGGAACATAGGCCATTTGCAGCACTTTCAATATGGCCTCTCTGTGTGCAGGAGAACACATTAGCAGTGATAAGATGGATATCTTGGAAGGTGTCTGGTTCAGCTGATCGACCACCTTATAGTCACTCTTTTTAATGATACGCATGAATTCCTCGACCTCTTTTTCAAATGTACCCTGCCCAGCCACATGAGTAGTTGGTTCATCAGTCACAACCTGCTTTCCTTTGGCTTTGGATGAAGCCTCAGCCTCAGGATCCCCTCTCAGCACAGGGGGAGCAAATAAACGACCACTTCTGGTAAAGCCTCCAACTCCTCTGACATTCTCTACAGTCGGGTCCACAGTAACAAACTTGCTCTCAATCTTTTGTCCAGCCACATATACATCTGAGCCATAATGCCATGGAATGGCTTTATCGTCTGTGTATGGAACAGGCCCAGGTACGGTGATAGTCACGGGACTAATCTCTGGAGCATAGATTGTTACAGACTCTCTTCTGACAGGCATGTCAGCTTCATCATAGAATATGGTAATTGTTGACACATCATCAGCTTCATCATTATCAACTTTTCTAAACTGTAAGGATCCATCATCAATTAAACTCTGTAATCCTCTCTTCAGCTTCTCACACCCATTCCCAGCTGTAACACGGTGGGAGAACTGACTTTAAGTAATGTTGCGGATAGCAAGAGTCGCCACCGACTTTTATTTTATCCATAAGGAAAGGTTATAAAAGAACAGGAAAGACCTTAAGAGAATATTTTGGGTCCGGGGGGTAGGTTATGAAAAGGGAAGGTATTAGCACCCTTTTCATCCATGGTTATCCATGGGCTCTTAGGTACTTAAGCTCACTTTAAATTGTTTTTTGAAAGTGTAGTGTGTGAATAGAAAATTTTCAGAATAGTTTAATAATAATCCTCGTACGGATGTGTAAAAAACTTGTTTGAAAATTTGTTTGAAAATGTTAAGTGTTTGAAAAATTTTTGAAGTGAGCAAGAACATAAGAGTAACCTACCCTAATGTTTAAGGTCTTTCTTATTCTTTATCCTTTCCTTGGTAAGACTATCCCTACTATTAAGGAGTAGGTAGTCCTTACTTTGGATGTTAAGGGACATGTGAGGGACATTCTGATTTTTTGAAGGCCATTGTGGGGTGTAATAAGCACATATGAGGGACTATCATCATTTTTCGAAGGGACTCGATTCGTAAAGGCAACCATAAGGGACTTGATGATTTTCTTTTAAGGGACTTGCTTTATACACCCCACTTGACCATTATTCGTAGGCAACTTGAGGGATAACCTTAGAAAGTGAGACGGCGATTAAAATCGACTTACGTGTGTGACGTGTTTAATTTAATTATCTCATGATTAAAATTATCTAAATTTATTTTAATATGACATACATGTTTTTGCACTCCCTAATTACTAACCATAACAAAAATAATTAAAGAATTACAAAATTACATCCGGGAAACAATTACAAGAAATTATAATAATAAGCAAAATATTAAGCAAAATAAATAGTAAATAAATAAACAATAAATAATAAAATATAAGGGGTTAGTAGATAATAATAAATAAGATTAGCAAAATAATGATAATAAACATAATTGAATTATAAATGGGTTAGTGATGATAAAATAATAATAACAATTAGAAATAATAAACAAGGTTAGAAACATAGAATAATAAATAATAATATGGTTAGTAATAAAAAATTAACTAAAAGGTTAATAAAATTGTTATAAGCAAAATTTAGTAACAATATAGTTAATAGTAATAATAGAAACCAAAAATATTATAAGAACAAAATAATAAACAAAAAAAATTAACATACACAACTAAATAATTTTTAATTCATGTACTAATTATTAAATTATTTTTAAATGTATTATAATTACAAAGTTTAATTATTATAAACATATATTAACATTTATTTATTAAACAATATATACATATTATAAGAAGAAATAGGTTTTAAATGTCATATATAAAATTTAATTCTATTAATTATTATATTTACAAATTATTTTTAACCATATACAAAAAAACATAATTATTATAAATTAAATTGTTTCTAAACATTTAAAAGAAAAATAATTTGGAGTATAAGTATATTTACAAAATTTATAAGAATTATAATAAATATATATATACATAATAACTATATTAGAAAATAAAATTATAAAAAAAAATAGAACTAGGTTTTAAAAAAAATAAATTAGGGTTGTTAGAAAAATATTTTTTAGGGTTTTAAAAAAAAAATTAGGGTTTAGTTATATACCATATTAATTAATATATATACATATTATAATAAAATAAATGTTTGAATAATAAAAAAAAGAAAGTTTAGAAATTTTTTAGAGAGTATTTTGAATTTGGAATATATATATATATATGATTTAAATTTTATTACTAATATAAAACAAATAAAATAAGTAATTAAGAAAAATAGAAGAAAAATGCCAAAAATTGAGAACATACCTGGGCTGGGTTTGAACCCAGGTTATCAAGCTTGCCAATACCAAAACACACCATCAGACCAACCAGGCGTTGGTGATAACAAAATGCATCCTATTGGTTTTGTTCCTTATTTGCAAAATATCCTGGAAAAATAAAACGCAAAAAGGCCTGGGGTGGGATTTGATCCCAGGACCTTATGAATGCAAGCATACGCGCGCTACCGCCTGGCTGGGAGAGCCCTCCTGCTTACCAAACAAACACAAACCATAATATATTAAGAAACAAGTTTAAATGAAAATAAATGCCAAAACCTTGATGAGGGCAGGATTCGATCCTACGCCCTCTCCTCAAACGCGCCTATGCCTTGCCACTGGACCAACCATCAGTTGGTGATATACAAACAACAAAACAACATAAAATAGGTTAACATTATTTGAATTTCTGGGCGCGCGGGAAGCTTCATCTTCAACCTCCTGAGCTGCGAATTTTCCTACGAAAATACTTGCAAATTTTCCTGCGAAAAAACATTCCCAGCAAAACCTACGAAAACCAAACAATGGCAAAACAGTACGGTTTCACAAAATTAATCAGTCCATTAAGTTTCTAATGAATTTTCCAATCATCCTATGTTCTTATAATTGATTTATATGGGCTGAATTGAAAAATCCCAAATGGAGTCATAAACCCTAAAAATGGTAGATCACGCTTTAGGCTACGAAACTTCATCAATCGCTCCAGATTTCATCTATAGACATCAACAAACACAATTATATGAACAAAATTCAATTATATGCAATGAATCATCACAATCGAAAAAAACTTTATCAAGCATGAACAAGCTTCGGATTTTTCATATGTGCATGAATGGGATGCATTTGAGGGTTGCTTTCGACTCAATGATGACCAAGGAAGCTAGCTATGTCCTTGTTTTACCTTGTAGAGCCTTGGAATAGAGAATCCGAATTGCACTTTTCTTATGAATTTTTTGAACTATGAACTCACCTTTGGCTGCTGGAAATTCGTCTTCTAGGGCTAGGGTTATGCTTAGTATATATGTGGGAATGATTTAGGTCAGAAACATGGATGGGTTGTGTGAAGATTTGGTCCAAAAAATATTGAAAAAGATCATGTTGTAAAATTCAAATATTTGACCATGAAGACTTGCTATCTTTGGAGATTTCATATGATTCCTTTCTCTTTCTAATTCAATCACCATTTAAGAATTTCTAGAAGCAATATCTTCACCCAAAAATAGTTTTTCATATTTTATATTTATTTAAAATGATTTTTATGAATTAAATCAATAATAAATAAATAAAAAATAATAAAAATGCTGAATTTTGGTCAATTGGGTCGTGCACAATGTTATGAGATGGATTGGGTCACAACTTAGCAAGCCCATTTGGAAAGAATTACTTCTAAGCCTCCATTTTCAACATAAACCATCACAAAATTTCCCAACTTTGCAAAGGCATATCTCCCTCAATTTTAAAGGTATGAGGGTGTTCTTGGACTTTTTGGAAAGCTTGAAGAGTCCTCTAAACAACCCCATTGGTTTCAGGTCCATATCATTTACCAATCTCAAGTTATGCCCTTTTGAAGTTGTTGACTTTTTGTTGACTTTTGAAATGACCTATAATGTCTTAGATCATATCTTTCAAATGAAGCATTTTTGGACTTAACCTTCAACATCAAAGTTGTAGAGAATTCAATTTCCTTCAAAATGAGCTTTGGATGGAGACTTGGTGATGAAGTATGTGAAAGTTATGGCTGGTCAAAGTTCAGTTGACTTTTACTAAGGAAACCCTAATTTAGAAACTCCTGATTATTGATGATCTGGAATCTCCTTGATGAATCATGATCAACCCTTGATCAAATGATGAATTTTACTTCATATACTTGATGTTGGCAAAAAATCATGAAGTTTGACTTTGGTTTGACCACAGTTGACCTCAGTTTGACTTTTTAACTGCATTGACTGATTTTGACTTATCTGATCATCTGACTGAGCAAACCTTTGAGAAAAGTCTTGAAACTTGACATGGGGGTTCTTACACACATATAAGATGTTATGAAACTCACTTGAGGTATTGGAAGTCCATTTAGCCTGGTTAAAGTCAAAACCCTAGTTTTGGATGCCCTGCTTAGGAGGTGCATTGTTTGAGGGCATTGTCAACTTCTTTGACCCATTGTGAACTTTGTGAACCTTGTGAATCTTCATAAGATGTCTTGTGATACTCATGGGAAGTATTGTGAAGCTTGTGAACCTTGTGAACCTCATGAAGTGGCTTTGTAGACCTCATGAATCTCAGGAAAGCTTTGTAATCATTATGGAATTTGTGAACCTTGTGAACCTTCAAGAAATAACTTGTAGACTTCTTGAACCTCATGAAAGGTCTTGTAAATGTTTGAGAAGCTTGTGAACCTCGTGAATCTTCTTAGAACACAAAGTCTTGTACTGTGAGGGCAAATTTTGGGGTGCAACAGCTGCCCCTGTTCAATTTTCTGAAACCTGAGGGGTTAGATTGGTATATTTGCCAGTCGTAACCTGGAAGGTTGAAGGGGATTGAACACAAAAGCCCAAAAATTTGCACTCACCAGTGCCTAGAGTGATATTGATGGTTGGTTGAACATGATTGAGTGGGCTTAAAGATGCCACTAGGGGGAAGTTCTTCAGCAGTATAATGAGAGCTGTCAGGAGTTTGGAGTAATATTGATGTAACAGCATGTCTTCATGAGGATAGAGCAATCAATAATGATAACTGTAACACGGTGGGAGAACTGACTTTAAGTAATGTTGCGGATAGCAAGAGTCGCCACCGACTTTTATTTTATCCAAAAGGAAAGGGTATAAAAGAACAGGAAAGACCTTAAGAGAATATTTTGGGTCCGGGGGGTAGGTTATGAAAAGGGAAGGTATTAGCATCCTTTTCATCCATGGTTATCCATGGGCTCTTAGGTACTTAAGCTCACTTTAAATTGTTTTGAAAGTGTAGTGTGTGAATAGAAAAATTTTCAGAATAGTTAATAAATAATCCATGTAAGGATGTGTTAAAAACTTGTTTGAAATTTGTTTAAATGTGAAAAAGTTTTGAAGTGAGCAAGTACCTAGGAGTAACCTACCCTAATGTTTAAGGTCTTTCTTATTCTTTATCCTTTCCTTGGTAAGACTATCCCTACTATTAAGGAGTAGGTAGTCCTTACTTTGGATATTAAGGGACATGTGAGGGACAATTTGATTTTGAAGGCCATTGTGGGGTGTAATAAGCAAACTGGAGGGACTATCATCATTTTTCGAAAGGGACTCGATTCGTAAAGGCAACCATAAGGGACTTTGATGATTTTTTTTGTTTGAAGGACTTGCTTTATACACCCCACTTAACCATTATTCGTAGGCAACTTGAGGGATAACCTTAGAAAGTGAGACGGCGATTAAAATCAACTTACGTGTGTGTGAGTGTTTATTTTAATTATCTTATATTTAAAATTATCTAAATTTTATTTTAATATAACATACATGTTTTACACTCCCTAATTACTAACCATGATAATAATATTTACAAAATTACATCCGGAAACAGTTACATAATTATAACAGTAAGCAAAATAAATAATAAGCAAAATAATTAAATAGCAAAATAAATAAGATATAAATAATCAATAGAAAATAATAAAGGATTAGTGATAAATAATAATAATATAAGAGAGGTTAGTGAATAATAAAAATTAATAATAATATAAAATTAATAAAGCAAAACAATATGGTTAGTAAAATAAGAATAATTAGAATAAACAAAATAAAAATATAATATAATAATACATAATAATTTAGTTAGTAACAATAAACAAATTTTTTCAAAATTATAAGAAATTAATGAATTTTCATATGAACAATTATATTAAAAAGAAAAAGAGATATGATCAAACAATTATTTTTATTTACAAATTATTAAGTTATATTTTAATTATAAAGTTACTACAAAAATCTAATTATTATAAACACAATTATTTCTAAACAAAAGTTATAAAAAAATGTTTATTTAATATAAAAAAGAGAAAAATAAATTATAAGTATATTTACAACAAACTTTAATTTCTAATAATATGAAACATATTTATATTGTAAATGATAGAAATAATTTATAATTATATTTATAATATTTACATGAATCATATTAAACATTATAATTACATTAGAAAATAAACTTACAAAGAAATAGAATTAGATTTGTATTTTAAAAAATATTTTTAGAGTTTTATAAAATTAGGGTTTTATTAGAAAAATAGTTAGGGTTTATAAAATAATAGGATTTAGCTATATACAAAAATATTCTAATTTATATATATACATTATAAATTAAACATAAAATATAGAAATAAAATTTGAAAATATTTTTTGAAAGAAATCAGACATATTTTATTATTATTTATTTATTATTGAAAAACATACACAATATAGTTAATTATAACATTTAAAACAAATAAAAGAGAAAAAAATGTGGAAACTTACCTGGCTGGGGTTTGAACCCAGGCCAGCTTGATTTCCAGGAAGCACAACAACCACCAGGCCAGGCACGCGCTGGTAATAAGTGAGGAAGAAGAGTTCCTTTTGTTACTTGCTTGCAAAATCCAGGAAAAATAAAGAAATAAAAAAAAGCCTGATTCATGGTTTGAACCCAAGACCTCATAGCCATATACACACATACATTACCACCCGGCTGGAAGAGCCCTCCTGCTTATGAAACAACCACAAATCATAATATATTAAGAAAGCAAATTAAATGGAAAAAATATCAAAACCTTGCTGAGGGCAGGATTCGATCCCACGCCTTCTCCTTAAACGCGCGTATGCTTTGCCACTGGACCACAAGTGTTTGTGTGATTAAGAATGGAAACAAATTGATAAAATATTATAATCAATTTTTGAATCTCCAGCAGCGTGCGAACTGCTTCTTCTTCAACCTATTTCCTGCGAATTTAGCTTCCTTTTTTCCTGCGAATTTAGCTTCGAGTTCTTCATCCCTGCGAATCACAAACTTCATCCAAACGACAAAATTTCACAAAATTGGTTGTACCATTGTATTGCTACTGAGTTTTGCAATTGTCCTATGTTTTTCAAATCCATTTATCAATTGGAAATCGTGAAACCCTAAAGAGGGCCGAAAACCCTAAACATGGTGGATTCTTGTACCTGCAAGGAAAATCCAATTGAACCACCCAGAATCGTTCTATAGTCCATTCTAAACATCATACAACAATCAAAAACAATTTAAACATAGTAAATCAATGGATTCGAAAAAAAATATATTCAAGGTCAAAGTGAGTTCGGGTTAAGCAATTGGGTGCATATGGGATGCATATGGATGATGATTTATGATCAAAAGAGTCCAAGGAAGCTTGCTATGTCTTCAAAATACCTTGTGGAGGCCTAGAAATCAGAAACCGAAAATGAGTTTTTGGAAGATTTTTTGACTTGGTGAACTTACTTGTGGCTGCTGGAATTCGTGAATGAGGACTAGGGTTATGCTTAGTATATATGTGTGATTGATTTAGGTCAGAAACATGGATGGGTTATGTGAAAATTTGATCCAAAAAATATTCAAAAAGATCATAGTGTAAATTTCAAATATTTGATCATGAGTGCTTGCTATTTTGGGATAATTCACATGATTTCATTCCTCTTTGACTCCAATCACCCTTTAAGACTTTCTAGATTCAATCACAAAAATATATCTTCATGTTTAATATTTTATTTTAATTTAAAATGATTTTAAATGTAATAAATCATAATAAATTAATTAAATAAAATAAAAAATATGAAAATATCATGGAAATTTCGTGCATGTTATTATTGTATGGGTTGGGTCATGACTTGGGCAGCCCATTTGGAAAGAAATACTTTTAAGCCTCCATTTTCAACATAAACCATCACAAAATTTCCCAACTTTGCAAAGGCACATCTCCCTCAATTTTAAAGGTATGAGGGTGTTCTTGGACTTTTTGGAAAGCTTGAAGAGTCCTCTAAACAACCCCATTGGTTTCAGGTTCATATCATTTACCAACCTCAAGTTATGCCCTTTTGAAGTTGTTGACTTTTTATTGACTTTTGAAATGACCTATAATGTCTTAGATCACATCTTTCAAATGAAGCATTTTTGGGCTTAACTTTCAACATCAAAGTTGTAGAGAATTCAATTTCCTTTAAAATTAGCTTTGGATGGAGACTTGGTGATGAAGTATGTGAAAGTTATGGCTGGTCAAAGTTCAGTTGACTTTTACTGAGGAAACCCTAATTTAGAAACTCCTGATTATTGATGATCTGGAATCTCCTTGATGAATCATGATCAACCCTTGATAAAATGATGAATTTTACCTCATATAATTGATGTTGGCAAAAAATCATGAAGTTTGACTTTGGTTTGACCACAGTTGACCTCAGTTTGACTTTTTAACTGCATTGACTGATTTTGACTTATCTGATCATCTGACTGAGCAAACTTTTGAGAAAAGTCTTGAAACTTGTCATGGAGGTTCTTATACACATATAAGATGTTATGAAACTCACTTGAGGCATTGGAAGTCCATTTAGCCTGATTAAAGTCAAAACCCTAGTTTTGGATGCACTGCTTAGGAGGTGCATTGTCTGAGGGAATTGTCAACTTCTTTGACCAATTGTGAACTTTGTGAACCTTGTGAATCTTCATAAACTGTCTTGTGAACCTCATGGGAGGTATTGTGAAGCTTGTGAACCTTGTGAACCTCATGAAGTGGCTTTGTAGACCTCATGACCCTCAGGAAAGCTTTGTAATCTTTGTGAAACTTGTGAACCTTCAAGAAGTAACCTATGTACTTCATGAACCTCATGAAAGGTTTTGTAAATGTTGAGAAGCTTGTGAACCTTGTGAACCTTCAAGAAGTAACTTGTAGACTTCATGAACCTCATGAAAGGTTATATAAGCATTGAGAAACTTGTGAACCTTGTGAACCTTCAAGAAGTAACTTGTAGACTTCATGAACCTCATGAAAGGTTATGCAAGTGTTGGAGAACTTGTGAACCTTGTGAACCTTCTTGGAACACAAAGTCTTGTATTGTGAGGGCAAATTTTGGGGTGCAACAGCTGCCCCTGTTCAATTTTCTGAAACCTGAGGGGTTAGATTGGTATATTTGCCAGTCGTGACCTGGAAGGTTGAAGGGGATTGAACACAAAAGCCCAAAAATTTGCACTCACCAGTGCATAGAGTGATATTGATGGTTGGTTGAACATGATTGAGTGGGCTTAAAGATGCCACTAGGGGAAAGTTCTTCAGATATATTTCTTGGAAGATAAAGCAGTCCAAAATATGGAGGTATAATGAAAGCTGTCAAGAGTCTGGAGCAGTCCTGAGGTATTGATGATATGCTTTCAGGATACTGGAGTAATACCGATGTAACAGCATGTCTTCACGAGGATAGAGCAATCAATAATGATAACCCTAAAGCAGTCTTGAAGTAATAATATGATTTCAGGAGGATAGAGCAATGATAACTCTAAAGCAGTCTTGAAGTAATGATTTCAGGAGGATAGAGCAATGGATAGCTCTAAAGCAGTCTTGAAATAATAATGTGATATGTCTTCAGGAGGATAGAGCAATCAGTAGCTCTAAAGCAGTCTTGAAGTAGTAATATGACCTCAGGAGGATAGAGCAATCAATAATGATAACTCTAAAGCAGTCTTGAAGTAATGATATGATTCCAGGAGGATAGAGCCATAATAACTCTAAAGCAGTCTTGAAATAATAATGTGATTTGTCTTCAGGAGGATAGAGCAATGGATAGCTCTAAAGCAGTCTTGAAGTAGTAATATGACCTCAGGAGGATAGAGCAATCAATAATGATAACTCTAAAGCAGTCTTGAAGTAATGATATGATTCCAGGAGGATAGAGCCATAATAACTCTAAAGCAGTCTTGAAATAATAATGTGATTTGTCTTCAGGAGGATAGAGCAATGGATAGCTCTAAAGCAGTCTTGAAGTAATGAGAAGTTATCAGGAGGATAAAGTAACCCTGAGGTGACGATAAAGCAGTCCCAATAGTAATAAGAAGCTTATCAGGAGGATAAAGTAACCCTGAGGTTACAATAAAGCAGTCCCAAAGTAATAAGAAGCTTATCAGGAGGATAAAGTAACCCTGAGGTTACAATAAAGCAGTCCCAAAGATCCTAAGCTTGTTTGTTAACCTGAAACAAGGTAGCATTCTGTATAATAACATTAGTTTATGCTTTATGTATGCATGTATGATATGATGCACCTAAGTAATGTACTATATGTCTATGGATATGTATGTTATGGTGTGATATAAATGATGTATGTATGATATGATACTGCAGGAAGCGTCTGGATATCTTCGTATAACAACTGCTGACCAGGGAAAATAAATCCTGATTCGTTGTTGAAGAATACATAACCCTCTGTCTGCTGGGGATTACAGGGTATAAATAACTTCCCGTATGCTGGGGATAGTAAGGTATAGATAACCTCCCGTTGTTGGGGATGGTGATATATATATAACCTCCCGTTGTTGGGGATAGTAGGGTATATATAACCTTCGTCTTCGTTTGATAGTAGGATAAGTATCACATCCCGTCTTTGTTCGTCGTACCCTTATTGGAAAGTAATTTCCCGAATATCCGTATGAGGATAAAAGAGATGGATATAAATTCCAGGGGAGATGAGACTTTATGAAGATGGATTAGTCCTACCGAGGATTTGTAATTGTCTTGTAGAGGTGAACCGGCGAAGCTTCGTTGAAATCCTTCCCTCGTTCGTCCTTAGTAAATACTATTACTGCATTTTCATGCATTTCTGGTAAACATTAATCATATTAGAAGCATACATGCATTTCTGGTAAACATCAATCATATTCAAAAGCATACATACATTCAAACACAACCAATGGACGTTTCGCTTATGTAAATAGGGTAAAAGTAAATCTGGATTCAAAAGATGGAATTTATTTATATCAAAAAGTGACCCATACACGGGTAAGTTTGTACAAGGAGACATAAACCCTAGTAAGAGGATTTTGCCATAAAGTTTTACAAAAAGAATCAGCTATGTGGGAAACAATCCTATTGAGTTTCAATTCTACTATTGTCACTCAAGTATCTTATCTTCTTGCTGTTGAGACGGAAACGATTGGATTGAGCTTTATCTGTTCGAGCTTGAGTAAGTAGTACAACTGGTTGCAGTTTCATGGGTGATCCAAACGAGACATAGTCATACGCTTTAATCCCTAACTTTTGCCTGGATTGCCCTTTCAGGTTTTCAATCCACCGGGATACCCTTTTTTGCCCAAGCCGCCCTTTCAGGTTTTCGACTTGCCGGGTGTACATCTTTATATATATATCCCTAATTTTTGCCCAAACCTTTTTGGTTTGCCGGGATGCCCTTATTTTTGCCTAGGCCTGTCAACCTAGCAGGTCTCTTTTTATGCGTAGTATTTTTTAACTATGTCTGCGTTTACAGGCTGTGGGAAATCTTCACCATCCATTGTAGTCAATATCATGGCACCTCCTGAGAATACTGTCTTGACTACAAATGGTCCTTCATAGGTTGGAGTCCACTTGCCCCTAGGATAACCCTGTGGTAATATGATACGCTTGATTACCAAGTCACCAGCCTGATATACCTTTGGCTTAACCTTCTTGTTAAAAGCTTTGATCATTCGCTTTTGGTACATCTGGCCATGACAAACTGCTGCTAACCTCTTCTCATCAATCAAATTTATCTGGTCCAGTCGAGTCTGAATCCACTCATCTTCATCCAAGCCTGCATCCTTCATAATTCTCAAGGAGGGGATCTGAACTTCAATGGGCAGAACTGCTTCCATACCATAAACTAAGGAGAATGGGGTTGCCCCTGTTGAAGTACGTATTGTAGTACGATAACCATGAAGAGCAAATGGTAACATCTCATGCCAATCCTTGTAAGTTACAGTCATCTTCTGTACAATCTTCTTAATGTTCTTATTAGCAGCTTCAACTGCCCCATTCATCTTTGGACGATACGGAGAAGAATTGTGATGCTTAATCTTGAACTGCGTGCAGAGATCAGTAATCATAGTGTTGTTCAGATTAGAGCCATTGTCAGTGATAATCCTTTCAGGGATGCCATACCTACATATGAGATTATTCTTAATGAACCGAGCCACAACATTCTTAGTCACAGATGCGTATGAAGCTGCCTCTACCCACTTCGTGAAATAATCAATAGCAACCAGAATGAAACGATGCCCATTAGAAGCAGTAGGTTTGATCTCACCAATCATATCAATGCCCCACATGGCAAAAGGCCAAGGAGCAGTCAGCACATTCAATGGTGATGGAGGTACATGAACCTTATCAGCATAAATTTGACACTTGTGACATGTTCTGGAGTGTTGATAGCAATCAGCTTCCATGGTAGACCAATAGTAACCTGCTCTCAATATCTTCTTTGCCATAGTATGACCACTAGAATGAGTGCCAAAGGTCCCATCATGCATCTCTTCCATAATCTCAGTTGCTTCCTTCTTATCCACACAACGAAGCATAGTTGAATCATGATTGCGCTTATACAGAATGCCATTACTCAAAAAGAACTTAGCAGAAAACCTTCTCAGGAACTTCCTATCTTTGACAGATGCCCCTTCAGGGAATTCCTGAGCTTCAAGATATCTTTTCACTTCATAGAACCAAGGCTTATCCTCTGCCCCTTCTGTGTCAGTCTCATTGCAATATGCAGGCTTCTCGAATCTATCAATGGTAATCTTAGGAGCTTCATCATCCCAACTAATCTCAAACATAGATGCCATGGTGGCCAATGCATCTGCCAACTGATTCTCTCTTCGTGGAATGTGCTCAAAGGTAATCTCTCTGAAATGTGGGATCAAAGACAACACATGCTCCCTGTAAGGAATGAGATTATCATGCTTGGTATCCCAATCTCCTTTAATCTGACTTACTACCAGGGCTGAATCTCCATACACATCAAGGAACTGAATCTTCATATCAACAGCAACTTTAATACCCATGATACATGCCTCATACTCAGCTATGTTATTGGTACAGTAGAAACAAAGTCTGGCAGTAATCGGGGTATGACAACCTTCAGGGGAACTAATCACAACACCAATACCATTACCATGTGCATTAGAGGCACCATCAAAAACCATAGTCCATCGGGATCCTTGTTCAGGTCCGTCATATTGTCCAGGTTCTTTGGTAACAGTCATAATGTCTTCATCAGGGAACTCAAAATTCATTGACTGGTAATCATCTACTGCTTGATGAGCCAAATGATCAGCAACAACACTTCCTTTGATGGCCTTCTGAGTAGTATACTGTATATCATATTCTGTTAAGATCATTTGCCATCTTGCAATTCTTCCGGAGAGAGCAGGTTTCTCGAATATGTACTTGATTGGATCCATCTTTGAAATCAACAAGGTAGTATGGGTCAACATATACTGTCTTAGTCGGCGAGCAGCCCATGCCAAGGCGCAGCAAGTTTTCTCGAGCAGTGAGTATCTTGTTTCACAGTCGGTAAACTTTTTGCTAAGGTAGTATATTGCCTGCTCTTTTCGACCAGACTCGTCATGTTGCCCCAACACACACCCCATTGAGTTGTCTAACACTGTTAAGTACATAATCAAGGGTCTTCCATCAACTGGTGGCATCAAAATTGGTGGCTCTAGTAGATATCTCTTAATTTCATCAAAGGCAGTTTGGCACTCATCATTCCATTCCATCACCTGATCTTTCTTCAACAACTTGAAGATTGGCTCACAGATGGTAGTTAACTGGGAAATAAATCTTGCAATGTAGTTCAATCGTCCCAAGAAACCTCTAACCTCCTTCTCAGTACGGGGAGCTGGCATCTCTCGTATAGCTTTCACTTTTGCAGGATCCACTTCAATACCTTTTCCACTGACAATGAAACCCAGGAGCTTACCAGATCTAACTCCAAAAGTACACTTGTTTGGGTTCAATCTCAACTTGTATTTCTTCAACCTCTCAAACAACTTGTGTAGATGGTCAAGATGTTGCTCTTCATTCTGAGATCTGGCTATCATATCATCCACATATACCTCTATCTCATGATGAATCATATCATGAAACAAAGCCACCATAGCACGCTGATATGTTGCCCCTGCATTCTTCAAACCAAATGGCATCACTTTATAGCAAAAAGTGCCCCACTGTGTCACAAATGTTGTCTTCTCCATATCTTCAGGCGCCATCTTGATTTGATTGTAACCAGAGAAACCATCCATAAAAGAGAATACTTTATGCTGAGCAGTGTTGTCTACCAGAATATCAATATGAGGAAGTGGAAAGTCATCTTTAGGGCTAGCCTTGTTCAGATCTCTGTAGTCCACACACATACGTACCTTACCATCTTTCTTAGGAACCGGTACCACATTTGCAACCCACTGAGGATAAGAAGTCACTGCTAAGAACCCTGCATTGAACTGTTTCATTACCTCTGCCTTGATCTTTTCTGACATTTCAGGACGCATACGACGAACCTTCTGCTTCTTTGGACGACAATCTTCTTTCACTGGTAAACGGTGAACCACAATGTCTGTATCCAACCCTGGCATATCTTCATAAGACCAAGCAAAGATCTCCACATAGTCACGTAACATCTGCATCAACCTGCTCTTGACACTGTCCTCTAAATCAGCCCCTACCTTGACCTCTTTTCTGTTTTCTTCAGTTCCCAAATTCACAACTTCGACTGGCTCTTCATGTGGCTGTATAGCTTTCTCTTCTTGTTGTAACAACCTAGCAAGCTCTACAGGTATTTCACAATCGTCCTCATTTCCGTCTTCAGTTTGATAGATCGGATTCTCGAAATTATAATTGGCAATAGTAGAACTGTTATCAACAGGATCCAGAGTGGATGAGGATCTGCATTTTAGTGATGTGGGTGTGTGTAAGAACACATAGCTGATAAAGCAAAAATAAAGAAAAGAAAGACAAGGAACACAATATTTACTAAAACGAAACGTCCACTGATTTTATTGAATGAAGTATGCAAATGAAATGACAGCCCGTAACAAGCACACCATTGTGCCCCGGGTAAGGCACATGGCTTGAAAGTTTTATTGTTCAGAAATTACAAACTTAAAAACATAGTAATAGTATTTACTCCTGACTAAAGGAGATAGGGATAACATCTTCAGCTTTCCAATTATTGAGTCCAGCACCCACAGTAGGAAAAATCCATGCGTCCAAGTTGTAGTCTTCATCTTGATCTCCCACAGCATTAATCACCCCTTGATTGGTGATACGAGCAGCACGAGCACGACGAACAGCCTTCTGGGACTCTGCAGTGAAACCCAAACCAAACTTGTCAGACTTGTACGGAATATTAGGAAGCTGACCCCAAATAGTACAACCACTTTCATCCACTACAGCTCTAGCATCATTGAGGGAGGCCATTGCCGTTGTTGGAGATTTTCTGATGACCACAGGAACCTTCTTCACAGCAGGAGGAGTCACACAATCATTACCAACCCAGGGAACCACTTCAAATGACTGACATGGAGTCTCAATGTATTCACCTTCTACTTCCAGATACTTGAAAGTGTTTACATGGCTGACAAAGTATTCTTCCTCTCCAAAGACAGTAACAACCTTTCCATTCACTGGATATCTCAACTTTTGGTGCAATGTAGAGGTCACAGCACCTGCCCCATGGATCCAGGGACGACCAAGCAGACAAGAGTATGAAGGACGAATATCCATCACATAGAATGTAGCAGTAAACACCTGAGAGCCAACCTTGATTGGAAGATCAATTTCCCCATGCACTACTCTTCTAGAACCATCAAAAGCCTTTACCACAATATTACTGGGCTTCAACACAGTATCTTCAGGACTCAGCTTATTCAGGACTTCCTTGGGCAACACATTCAGAGATGAACCATTGTCTATCAGCACATGTGACAGGGTAGTGCCCCTGCATTCAATTGAAATATGCAAGGCCCTGTTATGATCCCTCTTGGCAGGGGTCAAGTCAGCATCAGAAAATCCTAACCCGTTGTCATAAGTCAGGTGAGCAACACAGTTCTCAAATTGGTCCACAGAAATTGCACTGGGCACATGAGCCATCTTCAGAAACTTGATCAATGACTTGGCATGAGCCTCAGAACATAATAATAGGGAGAGCATAGAAATCTTTGAGGGAGTATGCCCCAACTGATCAACAATGTCATAATCACTCTTGCGAATGATTTTCAATACTTCTTCCATCTGCTTAGAGAGATCATCAGCAGCTGGCACATCAGTAGATACAGGCTCAATAACAGGACCTTTGCCCCGAGCATCAGTGGTGGAAGTAGCAGCAGGAGTAACTGCATTCTTGGAAGTATCTGGAGGAGAGAAGACTCTTCCACTACGAGTGATTTTGCTAGATCCAGCAATATTATCAATGTCAACAGGCACATCAGGTAAAGGCTCTTGCTTAACACCATGGATGTAAACGTCAGACCCATAGTGCCAAGGCACAGCTTTGTCAGATGTATAAGGAATAGGACCAGGAGTGGTAATGATCAGAGGAGCCACTCTGGCTTCAGCAACAACTTTCACAGGACCTTCAGCAGTAATCTTGATTGGGCCCTGACGAGTAATTTTAATAGGACCCTTTGAAGTGATTCTTACCGGTACTTTGTCAACCATGTCAACCTCTTCAATCTTCTTACCCTGAGTCAGATGATCCACCATATCTTCTACAGATGCTGGTCTTCTTTCAAACACTATAGTATACTTATCCATGAGACGTTGAATTCCATCTCTCAAAATGAAGCAACTATCTGGTTTATAGGTACAATACAGACAATCTTCACGACAACCTGGAAAGATCCCAGCTTGTACTAACCTCTTTTTGATAACAGACAATGGTGTGGTCAACTCCATAACTGAATAGACATGCAGGTCTTCATCAATGTCTTCATCAATGGCATTGACAGTCTTCTCATGATTTGGCAGTGGTGCTGTAATCACATTTGGTGGATCAAACTCAATTTCTCCAGCATCAATCATATCTTGAATTTTGTTCTTCAAGACCCAGTAGTTATTAGTATCATGTCCTGGACAGTTTGAATGATATGCACATCGTGCATTAGGATTGTACTTTGGGGAGGTAACATTGGGATTCTGAGGAGCTTCCCTCAGGGTAATAAGTTCAGCCTTCAACAAGTGTTGCAATGCCTGAGCCATTGACATGTTGATTTTCGTGAACTGTCTTCTAGCCCTCTGTTGGTTGCCTTGAGGCTGCTCTGTTGTTGCAGGAGTTGGATTTGAAATATGAACTGCACTAACAGACTGATGTCTTCTGTTACGATCAGGTTGACCATAAACAGCATTGGATTCTTTCTTCCCAGTGGGAGGCTTCTTTGCAGAACCTGATGAAGAAGTGCCCACTTGAATCTTACCATTCTTGATACCATTCTCTACCCGCTCCCCTGTCATGATCAACTCAGTGAAGCCAGATGATGAGCTTCCAATGAGATGACTGTAAAATGGACCATTCAGCGTACACATGAACATATCAACTAATTCCCTGTCAGTCAAAGGGGGTTGAACTCTTCCAGCCAAGTCTCTCCATTTCTGAGCATACTCCTTAAAACTTTCTTTGGCACCCATAGACATGCTCTGAAGCTGCATGCGAGTGGGGGCTAAGTCAGCATTGTATTGGTACTGCTTATAGAAAGCTTCAGCAAGATCATTCCAATCTCTGATGTTGACACTCTCCAACTGATAATACCACTCCAACTGAGCTCCCGATAAGCTCTCTTGAAAGAAATGGATCCACAACTTCTTGTCAGCAGTGTGAGGTTGAATCCTTCTGACATAAGACCTCAAGTGCAGCTTGGGACAAGAGACCCCATCATAAACAACAAAGGTAGGAACTTTGAAACCAATGGGTATCACAACCCCAGATATCAGACTCAAATCTTCAAAATCCAGCCCAGATGATTTCTGCAATTCAATAGCATCCATCCTATCCACCAGCATCTTGAATTTGTCTTCATTAGGCTCATGGTAGTAATTAGCCTCTGAATCAGAGTCCCCTATAGTGTTGTGGAGACTGCCTCTCTCTTTCTCAGATTCCTCAGATTCATAGTCTTCAACCTGTTCCTTGGTCTTGACAGGACCCTTGAACCTTCTTCCCATGTTGAGCAACCCAGCAGACCTTCTAGTCTTCTTAGTCTTCTTGGCCAGCAGTGCCTTCAAATCATCTTGCCCCTTGGACAGGTTCAAGATCAGCTCTTGGAACTGTGCATTTTGTGCCTGAAGATCTTTAACTGATTGTTCAAGAGCCATTGCTGAAATAAACAGCGAGAAGATGAGAAACCTGTGCACAATAATAAACCTGTGATGCAATGAAATGATATGGGAATGCATATGCAATGTTTTCAAGGACCGCAGAACTTAAATTTGCTTAAACAAACAAGAAAGTAACTTTTTATTAGTAATAACTTGTCTTGCCTTTTAGGCTTACAAAAATGGAAATGAAATAAGTACAAAAGATGGGGTTTTAAGTCTCCCATGGACGTTTCCTCTTTGTGTTGAGGTATGAGTTGAGGTTTCGTTCCTCGTGAAGTTGCTTTGTGAGCTCTAGAATTCTTGCTTGGCTTGCTTTGTAATGAGCCTCGAAAGTATCCCTTTGCTCTTTCAGTTGGATCCATGATCTCTGCAAGTCTTCCATATCAGTAGGCATGTCTGGGTGAAGGATGGTATAAGCAGTGTCTCCTTCAGCAACAGGTTCCATGGTAACTGGTAGGACGGCAGGATATGGCATCATGAGTGTCTGAGCACGAGATCGTACCCATCTGAGATAAGCCTCCATAGGAATAGTGTACTTAGGCTCCAGTGTCTTGCTGTCAATCATGTTTACCTTTCCCCAAGCTCGTATGAATCTCTGACGGTAACCCTGAAGATCGTTGTCGTAATCAAACACAATGCCCTGAATCAACATGTCATGTGGACCATCGCTCCGAGCATAACCAAACTGTCGTAAAGCTAGAGAGGGGTTGTAGGTGATGCCTCCTCTTATGCCCAGAAGTGGCACATTAGGAAACTCCCCACAACGGTCAATGATGGTGACATTCTCCATAGATCTGGAGCACCAATGGATATCTGAGTGCGAGAGTGACATGATCCTCTTGGACCATCTGAACCCTTGCTCATTCTTCATTACTGAGCGAGGAAGGTGAGAAATAAACCACCTGGATAGCAAAGGTATGCAACACATCAAAGTTCCTCTTGCCCTTGTAGTACGGGTGTGAAGAGAATGCAGGATGTCTCCAAGCAATGTAGGCACTGGATTGTGACTCAGGAAAATGTTGATGGCATGAACATCTATGAACTGATCTGGATTGGGGAACAACACTAAGCCATATATCAGCAAGGCTAAGATCTCCTCAAAAGCATCATAGCTCATGGCCTTCAAGAACATTTGAGCTTTATCCACTAATACCTTGGCAAGAATACCTTTAACTCCACTCCTCGTCTCTAGAACAATGTCAGACTTCTTCAGATGTAGAGCTGCAGCAATAACCTCTGGTTTAAGCTCTTTTTCCAAGCCTGTGAATGGTTTCTGATCAAGAATAGGTATGCCCAGAAGTTTAGAGAACTCCTCCAAGGTTGGAACTAGCTGGTAGTCAGGGAATGTAAAGCAATGGTGCTTAGGGTCAAAGAACTGGAACAGGACACTCATCATGTCTTCATTGAACCCTGAAGTGACTAGATCCAATAGGTGACCATGTCTCTTGTTGAACCGGGAGTGATCAGACATTTGAGAAACCAACTCCTTAAGCTTGGGAGGTATCCCCACAAAGTTGATCATGATGGTGTTTCTACGAGCAGAAGCCATGACCTGCAACAAAGAACAAAGATAAATCCCTTGGTCCTTGAAATGGTTAGGGAAAATGGTATGCTTATGATGCATGATGATGTCATGATGTTATGTTCAATCACAAACATGTGGCACACACAAACAAGTCACACCATAGCCCTAGGTTTAAAGGCTTGCATGAGGTTTAAGGTAAGTACCCTCCCCTGAAGTTAGATGGTTCATCCTGTCCTACAAAAGTAACCAGGTTCTAAGGGATCTCAATATCATTGATCCTTCACAAGGGTGGTTGATCAGAAGGCAACTTACTTGCCAACCAAAACCCTCCAAGTTTAAGATCTCAATGAGTGTAGTATCGAGTGTCAACCAACTTCAGTCTGCACCAAAGCCGGTTACCTCACTACTTTCTAAAGGCCAAGATGAGTTAACTAGGGTTCTAAAAGTTAGTTAGTGCATTGACAACATATGGCAGCCTCAATATTATCCTCAACTTGACTTAAGGAATATAAGCACCAACCAAGAAGTCGCACTAACTATGGCCACCAGATCAACCGTATCGATATACGTCGTACAGTTTCCTTGGTCTATTGCCATTTACCTAAGGTACACTAGATCCGGGTTAGGACCTTTCACACATAAGAGCACCCCAACAAGTAATATAAAGCAAACAAGGCAAACAATTTAAAGTGATCTTAATTCCTAAGGGTACCCCTCTTAAATAGATCCCCAGCAGAGTCGCCAGTTCTGTAACACGGTGGGAGAACTGACTTTAAGTAATGTTGCGGATAGCAAGAGTCGCCACCGACTTTTATTTTATCCAAAAGGAAAGGGTATAAAAGAACAGGAAAGACCTTAAGAGAATATTTTGGGTCCGGGGGGTAGGTTATGAAAAGGGAAGGTATTAGCATCCTTTTCATCCATGGTTATCCATGGGCTCTTAGGTACTTAAGCTCACTTTAAATTGTTTTGAAAGTGTAGTGTGTGAATAGAAAAATTTTCAGAATAGTTAATAAATAATCCATGTAAGGATGTGTTAAAAACTTGTTTGAAAATTTGTTTGAAATTTGTTTAAATGTGAAAAAGTTTTGAAGTGAGCAAGTACCTAGGAGTAACCTACCCTAATGTTTAAGGTCTTTCTTATTCTTTATCCTTTCCTTGGTAAGACTATCCCTACTATTAAGGAGTAGGTAGTCCTTACTTTGGATATTAAGGGACATGTGAGGGACAATTTGATTTTGAAGGCCATTGTGGGGTGTAATAAGCAAACTGGAGGGACTATCATCATTTTTCGAAAGGGACTCGATTCGTAAAGGCAACCATAAGGGACTTTGATGATTTTTTTTGTTTGAAGGACTTGCTTTATACACCCCACTTAACCATTATTCGTAGGCAACTTGAGGGATAACCTTAGAAAGTGAGACGGCGATTAAAATCAACTTACGTGTGTGTGAGTGTTTATTTTAATTATCTTATATTTAAAATTATCTAAATTTTATTTTAATATAACATACATGTTTTACACTCCCTAATTACTAACCATGATAATAATATTTACAAAATTACATCCGGAAACAGT
Source organism: Lathyrus aphaca (assembly GCA_963966055.1). NCBI lineage: Eukaryota > Viridiplantae > Streptophyta > Magnoliopsida > Fabales > Fabaceae > Lathyrus > Lathyrus aphaca. The sequence continues at coordinate 149,562,957 of OZ014520.1, read as the reverse complement.
TACATAATTATAACAGTAAGCAAAATAAATAATAAGCAAAATAATTAAATAGCAAAATAAATAAGATATAAATAATCAATAGAAAATAATAAAGGATTAGTGATAAATAATAATAATATAAGAGAGGTTAGTGAATAATAAAAATTAATAATAATATAAAATTAATAAAGCAAAACAATATGGTTAGTAAATTAAGAATAATTAGAATAAACAAAATAAAAATATAATATAATAATACATAATAATTTAGTTAGTAACAATAAACAAATTTTTTCAAAATTATAAGAAATTAATGAATTTTCATATGAACAATTATATTAAAAAGAAAAAGAGATATGATCAAACAATTATTTTTATTTACAAATTATTAAGTTATATTTTAATTATAAAGTTACTACAAAAATCTAATTATTATAAACACAATTATTTCTAAACAAAAGTTATAAAAAAATGTTTATTTAATATAAAAAAGAGAAAAATAAATTATAAGTATATTTACAACAAACTTTAATTTCTAATAATATGAAACATATTTATATTGTAAATGATAGAAATAATTTATAATTATATTTATAATATTTACATGAATCATATTAAACATTATAATTACATTAGAAAATAAACTTACAAAGAAATAGAATTAGATTTGTATTTTAAAAAATATTTTTAGAGTTTTATAAAATTAGGGTTTTATTAGAAAAATAGTTAGGGTTTATAAAATAATAGGATTTAGCTATATACAAAAATATTCTAATTTATATATATACATTATAAATTAAACATAAAATATAGAAATAAAATTTGAAAATATTTTTTGAAAGAAATCAGACATATTTTATTATTATTTATTTATTATTGAAAAACATACACAATATAGTTAATTATAACATTTAAAACAAATAAAAGAGAAAAAAATGTGGAAACTTACCTGGCTGGGGTTTGAACCCAGGCCAACTTGATTTCCAGGAAGCACAACAACCACCAGGCCAGGCACGCGCTGGTAATAAGTGAGGAAGAAGAGTTCCTTTTGTTACTTGCTTGCAAAATCCAGGAAAAATAAAGAAATAAAAAAAAGCCTGATTCATGGTTTGAACCCAAGACCTCATAGCCATATACACACATACATTACCACCCGGCTGGAAGAGCCCTCCTGCTTATGAAACAACCACAAATCATAATATATTAAGAAAGCAAATTAAATGGAAAAAATATCAAAACCTTGCTGAGGGCAGGATTCGATCCCACGCCTTCTCCTTAAACGCGCGTATGCTTTGCCACTGGACCACAAGTGTTTGTGTGATTAAGAATGGAAACAAATTGATAAAATATTATAATCAATTTTTGAATCTCCAGCAGCGCGCGAACTGCTTCTTCTTCAACCTATTTCCTGCGAATTTAGCTTCCTTTTTTCCTGCGAATTTAGCTTCGAGTTCTTCATCCCTGCGAATCACAAACTTCATCCAAACGACAAAATTTCACAAAATTGGTTGTACCATTGTATTGCTACTGAGTTTTGCAATTGTCCTATGTTTTTCAAATCCATTTATCAATTGGAAATCGTGAAACCCTAAAGAGGGCCGAAAACCCTAAACATGGTGGATTCTTGTACCTGCAAGGAAAATCCAATTGAACCACCCAGAATCGTTCTATAGTCCATTCTAAACATCATACAACAATCAAAAACAATTTAAACATAGTAAATCAATGGATTCGAAAAAAATATATTCAAGGTCAAAGTGAGTTCGGGTTAAGCAATTGGGTGCATATGGGATGCATATGGATGATGATTTATGATCAAAAGAGTCCAAGGAAGCTTGCTATGTCTTCAAAATACCTTGTGGAGGCCTAGAAATCAGAAACCGAAAATGAGTTTTTGGAAGATTTTTTGACTTGGTGAACTTACTTGTGGCTGCTGGAATTCGTGAATGAGGACTAGGGTTATGCTTAGTATATATGTGTGATTGATTTAGGTCAGAAACATGGATGGGTTATGTGAAAATTTGATCCAAAAAATATTCAAAAAGATCATAGTGTAAATTTCAAATATTTGATCATGAGTGCTTGCTATTTTGGGATAATTCACATGATTTCATTCCTCTTTGACTCCAATCACCCTTTAAGACTTTCTAGATTCAATCACAAAAATATATCTTCATGTTTAATATTTTATTTTAATTTAAAATGATTTTAAATGTAATAAATCATAATAAATTAATTAAATAAAATAAAAAATATGAAAATATCATGGAAATTTCGTGCATGTTATTATTGTATGGGTTGGGTCATGACTTGGGCAGCCCATTTGGAAAGAAATACTTTTAAGCCTCCATTTTCAACATAAACCATCACAAAATTTCCCAACTTTGCAAAGGCACATCTCCCTCAATTTTAAAGGTATGAGGGTGTTCTTGGACTTTTTGGAAATCTTGAAGAGTCCTCTAAACAACCCCATTGGTTTCAGGTTCATATCATTTACCAACCTCAAGTTATGCCCTTTTGAAGTTGTTGACTTTTTATTGACTTTTGAAATGACCTATAATGTCTTAGATCACATCTTTCAAATGAAGCATTTTTGGGCTTAACTTTCAACATCAAAGTTGTAGAGAATTCAATTTCCTTTAAAATGAGCTTTGGATGGAGACTTGGTGATGAAGTATGTGAAAGTTATGGCTGGTCAAAGTTCAGTTGACTTTTACTGAGGAAACCCTAATTTAGAAACTCCTGATTATTGATGATCTGGAATCTCCTTGATGAATCATGATCAACCCTTGATCAAATGATGAATTTTACCTCATATACTTGATGTTGGCAAAAAATCATGAAGTTTGACTTTGGTTTGACCACAGTTGACCTCAGTTTGACTTTTTAACTGCATTGACTGATTTTGACTTATCTGATCATCTGACTGAGCAAACTTTTGAGAAAAGTCTTGAAACTTGTCATGGAGGTTCTTATACACATATAAGATGTTATGAAACTCACTTGAGGCATTGGAAGTCCATTTAGCCTGATTAAAGTCAAAACCCTAGTTTTGGATGCACTGCTTAGGAGGTGCATTGTCTGAGGGAATTGTCAACTTCTTTGACCAATTGTGAACTTTGTGAACCTTGTGAATCTTCATAAACTGTCTTGTGAACCTCATGGGAGGTATTGTGAAGCTTGTGAACCTTGTGAACCTCATGAAGTGGCTTTGTAGACCTCATGACCCTCAGGAAAGCTTTGTAATCTTTGTGAAACTTGTGAACCTTCAAGAAGTAACCTATGTACTTCATGAACCTCATGAAAGGTTTTGTAAATGTTGAGAAGCTTGTGAACCTTCAAGAAGTAACTTGTAGACTTCATGAACCTCATGAAAGGTTATATAAGCATTGAGAAACTTGTGAACCTTGTGAACCTTCAAGAAGTAACTTGTAGACTTCATGAACCTCATGAAAGGTTATGCAAGTGTTGGAGAACTTGTGAACCTTGTGAACCTTCTTGGAACACAAAGTCTTGTATTGTGAGGGCAAATTTTGGGGTGCAACAATAACCCTAAAGCAGTCTTGAAGTAGTAAATCTGACCTCAGGAGGATAGAGCAATCAATAGCTCTAAAGCAGTCTTGAAGTGATAATATGACCTCAGGAGGATAGAGCAATCAATAGCTCTAAAGCAGTCTTGAAGTAATAATTTCAGGAGGATAGAGCCATTAATAATGATAACTCTAAAGCAGTCTTGAAATAATAATGTGATGTGTCTTCAGGAGGATAGAGCAATCAATAATGATAACTCTAAAGCAGTCTTGAAGTAATAATTTCAGGAGGATAGAGCAATCAATAGCTCTAAAGCAGTCTTGAAATAATAAGATGATTTCAGGAGGATAGAGCAGTCAGTAGCTCTAAAGCAGTCTTGAAGTCATGAGAAGTTATCAGGAGGATAAAGTAACCCTGAGGTTACAATAAAGCAGTCCCAAAATAATAAGAAGCTCATCAGGAGGATAAAGTAACCCTGAGGTTACAATAAAGCAGTCCCAAAGATCATAAGTTTGCTTGTTGGATGATTAACCTGTAACAAGGTAGCTTTTGTATAAATAGCATTAGTTCATGCTTTATGCATGCATGATATGATGCACTTAGGTAATGTACTGTATGTCTATGGATATGTATGCTATGGTATGATGTAAATGACGTATGTATGATATGATACTGCCGGAAGCGTCTGGATATCTTCGTATAGCAACTGCTGGCCAGGAAAATAAATCCCGATTTGTTGAAGAATATATAACCCTCTGTCTGCTGGGGATAGTAAGGGTATAGATAACCTCCCGTATGCTGGGATAGTAAGGTATATATAACCTTCGTCTTCGTTTGATGGTGGGGTAGACATAACATCCCGTCTTCGTTTGATAGTAGAGTAGATACAACATCCCGTCTTTGTTCGTCGTACCCTTATTGGAAAATAAATTCCCGAATATCCGTATGAGGATAAAAGAGATGGATATAAATTCCAGGGGAGATGAGACTTTATGAAGATGGATTTGCCCTACTGAGGGTTTTGTAATTGTCTTGTAAAGGTGAACCGGCGAAGCTTCGTTGAGATCCTTCCCTCGTTCGTCCTTAGTAAATACTATTACTGTATTTTCATGCATTTCTGGTAAACATTAATCATATTAAAAGCATACATGCATTTCTGGTAAACATCAATCATATTCAAAAGCATACATACATTCAAACATAACCAATGGACGTTTCGCTTATGTAAATAGGGTAAAAGTAAATCTGGATTCAAAAGATGGAACTTATTTATATCAAAAAGTGACCCATACACGGGTAAGTTTGTACAAGGAGACATAAACCCTAGTAAGAGGATTTTGTCATAAAGTTTTTACAAAAAGAATCAGCTATGTGGGAAACAACCCTATTGAGTTTCAATTCCACTATTGCCACTCAAGTATCTCATCTTCTTGCTGTTGAGACGGAAACGATTGGATCGAGCTTTATCTGTTCGAGCTTGAGTAAGTAGTATAACTGGTTGCAGTTTCCTGGGTGATCCAAACGAGACATAGTCATACGCTTTAATCCCTAACTTTTGCCTGGATTGCCCTTTCAGGTTTTCAATCCACCGGGATACCCTTTTTTGCCCAAGCCGCCTTTTCAGGTTTTCGACTTGCCGGGTGTACATCTTTTTATATATATCCCTAATTTTTGCCCAAACCCTTTTGGTTTGCCGGGATGCCCTTATTTTTGCCTAGGCCTGTCAACCTAGCGGGTCTCTTTTTATGCGTAGTATTTTTTAACTATGTCTGCGTTTACAGGCTGTGGAAAGTCCTCACCATCCATTGTAGTCAGTATCATGGCACCTCCTGAGAACACTGTCTTGACTACAAATGGTCCTTCATATGTTGGAGTCCACTTGCCCCTAGGATCACCTTGTGGTAATATGATACGCTTGATTACCAAGTCACCAGCCTGATATACCTTTGGCTTAACCTTCTTGTTAAAAGCCTTGATCATTCGCTTCTGGTACATCTGGCCATGACAAACTGCTGCTAACCTCTTTTCATCAATCAAATTTATCTGGTCCAGTCGAGTCTGAATCCATTCATCTTCATCCAAGCCTGCATCCTTCATAATTCTCAAGGAGGGAATCTGAACTTCAATGGGCAGAACTGCTTCCATACCATAGACCAAGGAGAATGGGGTTGCCCCTGTTGAAGTACGTATTGTAGTACGATAACCATGAAGAGCAAATGGTAACATCTCATGCCAATCCTTGTAAGTAACAGTCATCTTCTGTACAATCTTCTTAATGTTCTTATTAGCAGCTTCAACTGCCCCATTCATCTTTGTACGATACGGAGAAGAGTTGTGATGCTTAATCTTGAACTGCGTGCAGAGATCAGTAATCATAGTGTTGTTCAGATTAGAGCCATTGTCAGTGATAATCCTTTCAGGGATGCCATACCTACATATGAGATTATTCTTGATGAACCGAGCCACAACATTCTTAGTCACAGATGCAAATGAAGCTGCCTCTACCCACTTCGTGAAGTAATCAATAGCAACCAGAATGAAACGATGCCCATTAGAAGCAGTAGGCTTGATCTCACCAATCATATCAATGCCCCACATGGCAAAGGGCCAAGGAGCAGTCAACACATTCAGTGGTGATGGAGGTACATGTACTTTATCAGCATAGATTTGACATTTGTGACACGTTCTGGAGTGTTGATAGCAATCAGCTTCCATGGTAGACCAGTAGTAACCTGCTCTCAATATCTTCTTTGCCATAGTATGACCACTAGAATGAGTGCCAAAGGTCCCATCATGCATGTCTTCCATAATCTCAGCTGCTTCCTTCTTATCCACACAACGAAGCATAGTTGAATCATGATTGCGCTTGTACAGAATCCCATTACTCAAAAAGAACTTGGCAGAAAACCTTCTCAGAAACTTCCTATCTTTGACAGATGCCCCTTCAGGAAACTCCTGAGCTTCAAGATATCTTTTCACTTCATAAAACCAAGGCTTCTCCTCTGCCCCTTCAGTGTCAATCTCATTGCAGTATGCAGGCTTTTCAAACCTGTCAATAGTAATTTTGGGAGCTTCGTCATCCCAGCTGATCTCAAACATAGATGCCATGGTGGCCAATGCATCTGCCAACTGATTCTCCCTTCGTGGAATATGTCCAAAAGTAATCTCTTTGAAATGTGGGATCAAAGACAACACATGCTCTCTATAAGGAATGAGGTTATCATGCTTGGTATCCCAATCTCCTTTAATCTGACTTACTACCAGGGCTGAATCTCCATACACATCCAGGAACTGGATCTTCATATCAATAGCAGCTTTAATACCCAGGATACATGCCTCATATTCAGCCATGTTATTGGTACAATGGAAACAAAGTCTGGCAGTAATCGGGGTATGACAACCTTCAGGGGAACTAATCACAACACCAACACCATTACCAAGTGCATTGGAGGCACCATCAAAAACCATAGTCCATCGGGATCCTTGTTCAGGTCCGTCATATTGTCCAGGTTCTTTGGTAATAATCATAATGTCTTCATCAGGGAACTCAAAATTCATTGACTGGTAATCATCCACTGCTTGATGAGCCAAATGATCAGCAACAACACTTCCCTTAATGGCCTTCTGAGTAGTATACTGTATGTCATATTCTGTCAAGATCATTTGCCATCTTGCAATTCTTCCGGAGAGAGCAGGTTTCTCAAATATATACTTGATTGGATCCATCTTCGAAATCAATAAGGTAGTATGGGTCAACATATACTGTCTTAATCGGCGAGCAGCCCATGCCAAAGCGCAGCAAGTTTTCTCGAGCAGTGAGTATCTTGTTTCACAGTCGGTAAACTTTTTGCTAAGGTAGTATATTGCCTGCTCTTTTCGACCAGACTCGTCATGTTGCCCCAACACACACCCCATTGAGTTGTCTAACACTGTTAAGTACATAATCAAAGGTCTTCCATCAACTGGTGGCATCAAAATTGGTGGCTCTAGCAGATATCTCTTGATTTCATCAAAGGCAGTTTGGCACTCATCATTCCATTCCATCACCTGATCTTTCTTCAACAACTTGAAGATTGGCTCACAGATGGTAGTTAATTGGGAAATAAATCTTGCAATGTAGTTCAATCGTCCCAAGAAACCTCTAACCTCCTTCTCAGTACGGGGAGCTGGCATCTCTCGTATAGCTTTCACTTTCGCAGGATCCACTTCAATACCTTTTCCACTGACAATGAAACCCAGGAGCTTTCCAGATCTAACTCCAAAAGTGCACTTGTTTGGGTTCAATCTCAACTTGTATTTCTTCAACCTTTCAAACAACTTGTGCAGATGATCAAGATGTTGTTCTTCATTCTGAAACCTGGCTATCATATCATCTACATATACCTCTATCTCATGATGAATCATATCATGAAACAAAGCCACCATAGCACGCTGATATGTTGCCCCTGCATTCTTCAAACCAAATGGCATCACCTTATAGCAAAAGGTGCCCCACTGTGTCACAAATGTTGTCTTCTCCATATCTTCAGGTGCCATCTTGATCTGATTGTAACCAGAGAAACCGTCCATAAAAGAGAATACCTTATGCTGAGCAGTGTTGTCTACCAGAATATCAATATGAGGGAGTGGAAAGTCATCTTTAGGGCTAGCCTTGTTCAAATCTCTGTAGTCTACGCACATACGCACCTTACCATCTTTCTTAGGAACTGGTACTACATTTGCAACCCATTGAGGATAAGAAGTCACTGCTAAGAACCCTGCATTGAACTGTTTCATTACCTCTGCCTTGATCTTTTCTGACATTTCAGGACGCATACGACGAACCTTCTGCTTCTTTGGACGACAATCTTCTTTTACTGGTAAACGGTGAACCACAATGTCTGTATCCAACCCTGGCATATCTTCATAAGACCAAGCAAAGATCTCCACATAGTCACGTAACATCTGAATCAACCTGTTCTTGACACTGTCCTCTAAATCAGCCCCTATCTTGACCTCTTTTTTGTTTTCTTCAGTTCCCAGATTCACAACTTCGACTGGCTCTTCATGTGGCTGTATAGCTTTCTCTTCTTGTTGTAACAACCTAGCAAGCTCTACAGGTATTTCACAATCGTCCTCGTTTCCGTCTTCAGTTTGATAGATCGGATTCTCGAAATCATAATTGGCAATAGTAGAACTGTTATCAACAGGATCCAGAGTGGATGAGGATCTGCATTTTAGTGATGTGGGTGTGTGTAAGAACACATAGCTGATAAAACAAAAATAAAAGAAAAGAAAGACAGGGAACACAATATTTACTAAAACGAAACGTCCACTGATTTTATTGAATGAAGTATGCAAATGAAATGACAACCCGTAACAAGCACACCATTGTGCCCCGGGTAAGGCACACGGTTTGAAAGTTTTATTGTTCAGAAATTACAAATTTAAAAACACAACACAGTAATAGTATTTACTCCTGACTAAAGGAGATAGGGATAACATCTTCAGCTTTCCAATTATTGAGTCCAGCACCCACAGTAGGAAAAATCCATGCATCTAAGTTGTAGTCTTCATCTTGATCTCCCACAGCATTGATAACCCCTTGATTAGTGACACGAGCAGCACGAGCACGACGAACAGCCTTCTGGGACTCTGCAGTGAAACCCAAACCAAACTTGTCAGACTTGTATGGAATATCAAGAAGCTGACCCCAAATAGTACAACCACCTTCATCCACCACAGCTCTAGCATCATTGAGGGAGGCCATTGCCATTGTTGGAGGTTTTCTGATGACAACAGGAACTTTCTTCACAGCAGGAGGAGCTACACAATCATTAGCAACCCAGGGAACCACTTCAAATGACTGACACGGAGTCTCAATGTATTCACCTTCCACTTCCAGATACTTGAAAGTGTTTACATGGCTGACAAAGTATTCTTCCTCTCCAAAGACAGTAACAACCTTTCCATTCACCAGATATCTCAACTTTTGGTGTAATGTAGAGGTCACAGCACCTGCCCCATGGATCTAGGGACGACCAAGCAGACAAGAGTATGAAGGACGAATATCCATCACATAAAATGTAGCAGTAAACATCTGAGAACCAACTTTGATTGGAAGATCAATTTCCCCATGCACTACTCTTCTAGAACCATCAAAAGCCTTTACCACAATATTACTGGGCTTCAACACAGTATCTTCAGGACTCAGCTTATTCAGGACTTCTTTAGGCAACACATTCAGAGAAGAACCATTGTCTATCAGTACATGTGACAGGGTAGTGCCCTCGCATTCAATTGAAATATGCAAGGCCCTGTTATGATCCCTCTTGGCAGGGGTCAAATCAGCATCAGAGAATCCTAACCCGTTGTCATAGGTCAGGTGAGCAACACAGTTCTCAAATTGATCAACAGAAATTGCACTGGGCACATGAGCAGACTTCAAAAACTTGATTAAGGACTTGGCATGAGCCTCAGAACACAGCAATAGAGACAACATAGAAATCTTTGAGGGAGTATGCCCCAACTGATCAACAATGTCATAATCACTCTTGCGAATGATTTTCAATACTTCTTCCATCTGCTTAGAGAGATCATCAGCAGCTGGCACATCAGTAGATACAGGCTCAATAACAGGACCTTTGCCCCGAGCATCAGTGGTGGTAGTAGCAGCAGGAGTAACTGCACTCTTAGAAGCAACTGGAGGAGAGAAGACTCTTCCACTACGAGTGATCTTGCTAGATCCAGCAATATTATCAATGTCAGCAGGCATATCAGGTAAAGGCTCCTGCTTGACACCATGGATGTAAACATCAGACCCATAGTGCCAAGGCACAGCTTTGTCAGATGTATAAGGAATAGGACCAGGAGTGGTAATGATCAGAGGAGCCACTCTGGCTTCAGCAACAACTTTTACAGGACCTTCAGCAGTAATCTTGATTGGGCCCTGACGAGTGATTTTAATAGGACCCTTTGAAGTGATTCTTACCGGTACTTTGTCAACCATGTCAACCTCTTCAATCTTCTTACCCCGAGTCAGATGATCCACCATACTTTCTACAGATGCTGGTCTTCTTTCAAACACTATAGTATACTTATCCATAAGACGTTGAATTCCATCTCTCAGAATGAAGCAACTATCTGGCTTATAGGTACAATACAGACAATCTTCACGACAACCTGGAAAGATCCCAGCTTGTACTAACCTCTTTTTGATAACAGACAATGGTGTGCTCAACTCCATAACTGAATAGACATGCAGATCTTCATCAATGTCTTCATCAATGGCATTGACAGTCTTCTCGTGATTTGGCAGTGGTGCTGTAATCACATTTGGTGGATCAAACTCAATTTCTCCAGCATCAATCATATCTTGAATTTTGTTCTTCAAGACCCAGCAGTTATTAGTATCATGTCCTGGACAGTTTGAATGATATGCACATCGTGCATTGGGATTGTACTTGGGAGAGGTAACATTGGGATTCTGAGGAGCCTCCCTCAGGGTGATAAGTTCAGCCTTCAACAAGTGTTGCAATGCCTGAGCCATTGACATGTTGATCTTCGTGAACTGTCTTCTAGCCCTCTGTTGGTTGCCCTGTGGCTGCTCTGTTGTTGCAGGAGTTGGATTTGAAATATGAACTGCACTAACAGACTGATGCCTTCTGTTACGATCAGGTTGACCATAAACAGCATTGGATTCCTTCTTTCCAGTGGGAGGCTTCTTTGCAGCACCTGATGAAGAAGTGCCCACTTGGATCTTACCATTCTTGATACCATTCTCTACCCGTTCTCCGGTCATGATCAACTCAGTGAAGCCAGATGATGAGCTTCCAATGAGATGACTGTAAAACGGACCATTCAGCGTACACATGAACATATCAACCAGCTCCCTGTCAGTTAACGGGGGTTGAACTCTTCCAGCTAAATCTCTCCATTTCTGAGCATACTCCTTAAAACTTTCTTTGGCACCCATAGACATGCTCTGAAGCTGCATGCGAGTGGGGGCTAAGTCAGCATTATATTGGTACTGCTTATAGAAAGCTTCAGCAAGATCATTCCAGTCTCTGATGTTGACACTCTCCAACTGATAATACCACTCCAACTGAGCTCCAGATAAGCTCTCTTGAAAAAAGTGGATCCACAATTTCTTGTCAGCAGTGTGGGGTTGGATCCTTCTGACATAAGACCTCAAATGCAGCTTGGGACAGGAGACCCCATCATAAACAACAAAGGTAGGAACCTTGAAACCAATGGGTATCACAACCCCAGATATCAAACTCAAATCCTCAAAATCCAGCCCAGATGACTTCTGCAACTCCATAGCATCCATCCTATCCACCAGCATCTTGAATTTGTCTTCATTAGGCTCATGGTAGTAGTTAGCCTCAGAATCAGAGTCCCCCATAGTATTGTGGAGACTGCCTCTCTCTTTCTTAGATTCTTCAGATTCATAGTCTTCAACCTCTTCCTTGGTCTTGACAGGACCTTTGAACCTTCTTCCCATGTTGAGCAACCCAGCAGACCTTCTAGTCTTCTTAGTCTTTTTGGCCAGCAGTGCCTTCAAATCATCTTGCCCCTTGGACAGATTCAAGATCAGCTCTTGGAACTGTGCATTCTGTGCCTGAAGATCCTTAACTGATTGTTCAAGTGCCATTGCTGAAATAAACAGCGAGAAGATGAGAAACCTGTGCACAATTATAAACCTGTGATTCAATGAAATGATATGGGAATGCATATGCAATGTTTTCAAGGACCGCAGGATTTAAATTTGCTTAAACAAACAAGAAAGTAACTTTTTATTAGTAATAACTTGTTTTGCCTTTTAGGCTTACAAAAAAAATGAAAGTGAAATAAGTACAAAAGATGGGGTTTTAAGTCTCCCATGGACGCTTCCTCTTTGTGTTGAGGTATGAGTTGAGGTTTCGTTCCTCGTGAAGTTGTTTTGTTAGCTCTAGGATCCTTGCTTGGCTTGCTTTGTAATGAGCCTCGAAAGTATCCCTTTGCTCCTTCAGTTGGATCCAAGATCTCTGCAAATCTTCCATATCAGTAGGCATGTCTGGGTGAAGGATGGTATAAGCAGTGTCTCCTTCAGCAACAGGTTCCATGGTAACTGGTAGGATGGCAGGATATGGCATCATGAGTGTCTGAGCACGAGATCGTACCCATCTGAGATAAGCCTCCATAGGAATAGTGTACTTAGGCTCCAGTGTCTTGCTGTCAATCCTGTTTACCTTTCCCCAAGCTCGTATGAATCTCTGACGGTAACCCTGAAGATCGTTGTCGTAATCAAACACAATGCCCTGAATCAACATGTCATGCGGACCATCGCTTCGGGCGTAACCAAACTGTCGTAAAGCTAGAGAGGGGTTGTAGGTGATGCCTCCTCTTATGCCTAGAAGTGGCACATTAGGAAACTCCCCACAACGGTCAATGATGGTGACATTCTCCATAGATCTGGAGCACCAATGGATGTCTGAGTGAGAAATTGACATGATCCTCTTGGACCATCTGAACCCTTGCTCATTCTTCATTACTGAGCGAGGAAGGTGAGAAATAAACCACCTAGAAAGCAAAGGTATGCAGCACATCAAAGTTCCTCTTCCCCTTGTAGTACGACTGTGAAGAGAATGTAGGATGTCTCCAAGCAATGTAGGCACTGGATTGTGACTCAGGAAAATGTTGATGGCATGAACATCTATGAACTGATCTGGATTGGGGAACAATACTAAGCCATATATCAGTAAGGCTAAGATCTCCTCAAAAGCATCATAGCTCATGGCCTTCAAGAACATTTGAGCTTTATCCACTAATACCTTGGCAAGAATACCCCTGACTCCACTTCTCGTCTCTAGAACAATGTCAGATTTCTTCAGATGTAGAGCTGCAGCAATAACCTTTGGTTTGAGCTCCTTCTCCAAGCCTGTGAATGGTCTTTGATCAAGAACAGGTATGCCCAGAAGTTTAGAGAACTCCTCCATGGTTGGAACCAGCTGATAGTCAGGGAATGTAAAGCAATGGTGCTTAGGATCAAAGAACTGAAACAGCACACTCATCATGTCTTCACTGAACCCTGAAGTAACTAGACCCAATAAGTGACCATGTCTCTTGATGAACTGGGAGTGATCAGACACTTGAGAAACCAACTCTTTAAGCTTAGCAGGTATGCCTACAAAGTTGATCCTGATGGTGTTTCTACGAGCAGAAGCCATGACCTGCAACAAAGAACAAAGATAAATCCTTTGGTCCTTGAAATGGTTAGTGAAAATGCTATGCTTATGATGCATGATGATGTCATGATGTTATGCTCAATCACAAACATGTGGCACACACAAGCAAGTCACACAATAGCCCTAGGTTTAAAGGCTTGCATGAGGTTTAAGGTAAGTACCCTCCCCTGAAGTTAGATGGTTCATCCTGTCCTACAAAAGTAACCAGGTTCTAAGGGATCTCAATATCATTGATCCTTCACAAGGGTGGTTGTTCAATAGGCAACTTACTTGCCAACCAAAACCCTCCAAGTTTAGAATCTCAATGAGCGTAGCATCGAGTGTCAACCAACTTCAGTCTGCACCAAAGCCGGTTACCTCACTACTTTCTAAAGGCCAAGATGAGTTAACTAGGGTTCTAAAAGTTAGTTAGTGCATTGACAACATATGGCAGCCTCAATATTATCCTCAACTTGACTTAAGGAATATAAGCACCAACCAAGAAGTCGCACTAACTATGGCCACCAGATCAACCGTATCGATATACGTCGTACAGTTTCCTTGGTCTATTGCCATTTACCTAAGGTACACTAGATCCGGGTTAGGACCTTTCACACATAAGAGCATCCCAACAAGTAATATAAATCAAACAACGCAAGCAATTCAAAGTGATCTTAATTCCTAAGGGTACCCCTCTTAAAATAGATCCCCAGCAGAGTCGCCAGTTCTGTAACACGGTGGGAGAACTGACTTTAAGTAATGTTGCGGATAGCAAGAGTCGCCACCGACTTTTATTTTATCCATAAGGAAAGGTTATAAAAGAACAGGAAAGACCTTAAGAGAATATTTTGGGTCCGGGGGGTAGGTTATGAAAAGGGAAGGTATTAGCACCCTTTTCATCCATGGTTATCCATGGGCTCTTAGGTACTTAAGCTCACTTTAAATTGTTTTTTGAAAGTGTAGTGTGTGAATAGAAAATTTTCAGAATAGTTTAATAATAATCCTCGTACGGATGTGTAAAAAACTTGTTTGAAAATTTGTTTGAAAATGTTAAGTGTTTGAAATTTTTTTGAAGTGAGCAAGTACATAAGAGTAACCTACCCTAATGTTTAAGGTCTTTCTTATTCTTTATCCTTTCCTTGGTAAGACTATCCCTACTATTAAGGAGTAGGTAGTCCTTACTTTGGATGTTAAGGGACATGTGAGGGACATTCTGATTTTTTGAAGGCCATTGTGGGGTGTAATAAGCACATATGAGGGACTATCATCATTTTTCGAAGGGACTCGATTCGTAAAGGCAACCATAAGGGACTTGATGATTTTCTTTTAAGGGACTTGCTTTATACACCCCACTTGACCATTATTCGTAGGCAACTTGAGGGATAACCTTAGAAAGTGAGACGGCGATTAAAATCGACTTACGTGTGTGACGTGTTTAATTTAATTATCTCATGATTAAAATTATCTAAATTTATTTTAATATGACATACATGTTTTTGCACTCCCTAATTACTAACCATAACAAAAATAATTAAAGAATTACAAAATTACATCCGGGAAACAATTACAAGAAATTATAATAATAAGCAAAATATTAAGCAAAATAAATAGTAAATAAATAAACAATAAATAATAAAATATAAGGGGTTAGTAGATAATAATAAATAAGATTAGCAAAATAATGATAATAAACATAATTGAATTATAAATGGGTTAGTGATGATAAAATAATAATAACAATTAGAAATAATAAACAAGGTTAGAAACATAGAATAATAAATAATAATATGGTTAGTAATAAAAAATTAACTAAAAGGTTAATAAAATTGTTATAAGCAAAATTTAGTAACAATATAGTTAATAGTAATAATAGAAACCAAAAATATTATAAGAACAAAATAATAAACAAAAAAAATTAACATACACAACTAAATAATTTTTAATTCATGTACTAATTATTAAATTATTTTTAAATGTATTATAATTACAAAGTTTAATTATTATAAACATATATTAACATTTATTTATTAAACAATATATACATATTATAAGAAGAAATAGGTTTTAAATGTCATATATAAAATTTAATTCTATTAATTATTATATTTACAAATTATTTTTAACCATATACAAAAAAACATAATTATTATAAATTAAATTGTTTCTAAACATTTAAAAGAAAAATAATTTGGAGTATAAGTATATTTACAAAATTTATAAGAATTATAATAAATATATATATACATAATAACTATATTAGAAAATAAAATTATAAAAAAAAATAGAACTAGGTTTTAAAAAAAATAAATTAGGGTTGTTAGAAAAATATTTTTTAGGGTTTTAAAAAAAAAATTAGGGTTTAGTTATATACCATATTAATTAATATATATACATATTATAATAAAATAAATGTTTGAATAATAAAAAAAAGAAAGTTTAGAAATTTTTTAGAGAGTATTTTGAATTTTGAATATATATATATATATGATTTAAATTTTATTACTAATATAAAACAAATAAAATAAGTAATTAAGAAAAATAGAAGAAAAATGCCAAAAATTGAGAACATACCTGGGCTGGGTTTGAACCCAGGTTATCAAGCTTGCCAATACCAAAACACACCATCAGACCAACCAGGCGTTGGTGATAACAAAATGCATCCTATTGGTTTTGTTCCTTATTTGCAAAATATCCTGGAAAAATAAAACGCAAAAAGGCCTGGGGTGGGATTTGATCCCAGGACCTTATGAATGCAAGCATACGCGCGCTACCGCCTGGCTGGGAGAGCCCTCCTGCTTACCAAACAAACACAAACCATAATATATTAAGAAACAAGTTTAAATGAAAATAAATGCCAAAACCTTGCTGAGGGCAGGATTCGATCCTACGCCCTCTCCTCAAACGCGCCTATGCCTTGCCACTGGACCAACCATCAGTTGGTGATATACAAACAACAAAACAACATAAAATAGGTTAACATTATTTGAATTTCTGGGCGCGCGGGAAGCTTCATCTTCAACCTCCTGAGCTGCGAATTTTCCTACGAAAATACTTGCAAATTTTCCTGCGAAAAAACATTCCCAGCAAAACCTACGAAAACCAAACAATGGCAAAACAGTACGGTTTCACAAAATTAATCAGTCCATTAAGTTTCTAATGAATTTTCCAATCATCCTATGTTCTTATAATTGATTTATATGGGCTGAATTGAAAAATCCCAAATGGAGTCATAAACCCTAAAAATGGTAGATCACGCTTTAGGCTACGAAACTTCATCAATCGCTCCAGATTTCATCTATAGACATCAACAAACACAATTATATGAACAAAATTCAATTATATGCAATGAATCATCACAATCGAAAAAAACTTTATCAAGCATGAACAAGCTTCAGATTTTTCATATGTGCATGAATGGGATGCATTTGAGGGTTGCTTTCGACTCAATGATGACCAAGGAAGCTAGCTATGTCCTTGTTTTACCTTGTAGAGCCTTGGAATAGAGAATCCGAATTGCACTTTTCTTATGAATTTTTTGAACTATGAACTCACCTTTGGCTGCTGGAAATTCGTCTTCTAGGGCTAGGGTTATGCTTAGTATATATGTGGGAATGATTTAGGTCAGAAACATGGATGGGTTGTGTGAAGATTTGGTCCAAAAAATATTGAAAAATATCATGTTGTAAAATTCAAATATTTGACCATGAAGACTTGCTATCTTTGGAGATTTCATATGATTCCTTTCTCTTTCTAATTCAATCACCATTTAAGAATTTCTAGAAGCAATATCTTCACCCAAAAATAGTTTTTCATATGTTATATTTATTTAAAATGATTTTTATGAATTAAATCAATAATAAATAAATAAAAAATAATAAAAATGCTGAATTTTGGTCAATTGGGTCGTGCACAATGTTATGAGATGGATTGGGTCACAACTTAGCAAGCCCATTTGGAAAGAATTACTTCTAAGCCTCCATTTTCAACATAAACCATCACAAAATTTCCCAACTTTGCAAAGGCATATCTCCCTCAATTTTAAAGGTATGAGGGTGTTCTTGGACTTTTTGGAAAGCTTGAAGAGTCCTTTAAACAACCCCATTGGTTTCAGGTCCATATCATTTACCAATCTCAAGTTATGCCCTTTTGAAGTTGTTGACTTTTTGTTGACTTTTGAAATGACCTATAATGTCTTAGATCATATCTTTCAAATGAAGCATTTTTGGACTTAACCTTCAACATCAAAGTTGTAGAGAATTCAATTTCCTTCAAAATGAGCTTTTGATAGAGACTTGGTGATGAAGTATGTGAAAGTTATGGCTGGTCAAAGTTCAGTTGACTTTTACTAAGGAAACCCTAATTTAGAAACTCCTGATTATTGATGATCTGGAATCTCCTTGATGAATCATGATCAACCCTTGATCAAATGATGAATTTTACTTCATATACTTGATGTTGGCAAAAAATCATGAAGTTTGACTTTGGTTTGACCACAGTTGACCTCAGTTTGACTTTTTAACTGCATTGACTGATTTTGACTTATCTTATCATCTGACTGAGCAAACCTTTGAGAAAAGTCTTGAAACTTGACATGGGGGTTCTTACACACATATAAGATGTTATGAAACTCACTTGAGGTATTGGAAGTCCATTTAGCCTGGTTAAAGTCAAAACCCTAGTTTTGGATGCCCTGCTTAGGAGGTGCATTGTTTGAGGGCATTGTCAACTTCTTTGACCCATTGTGAACTTTGTGAACCTTGTGAATCTTCATAAGATGTCTTGTGATACTCATGGGAAGTATTGTGAAGCTTGTGAACCTTGTGAACCTCATGAAGTGGCTTTGTAGACCTCATGAATCTCAGGAAAGCTTTGTAATCATTATGGAATTTGTGAACCTTGTGAACCTTCAAGAAATAACTTGTAGACTTCTTGAACCTCATGAAAGGTCTTGTAAATGTTTGAGAAGCTTGTGAACCTTGTGAATCTTCTTAGAACACAAAGTCTTGTACTGTGAGGGCAAATTTTGGGGTGCAACACCAGCATTCAGACATCCTTCACAATCAATACTGCACCCAGGAAACACTTGACCATTTAGCAGTCTCTCTTTCACTACCCTCAAAGGAGTCTTCACTTCCTCAATACTCAGCACAAGACTCAACTCTTTACCACCCTCGACAGCATTGATTCTTGCCCCTCCGTGATTCGGAATAGGGTTCAAATTAACATTCGACGGTGGTGCAAAGTTGATTGCTTTGGAGTCTATAAGGTCTTGAACCTTGTGATCGAGTGCCCTACACTTCTCAGTCGAGTGCCCGAGTGCTCCAGAGTGGAAAGCGCATCGTGCATTGACATCATAACCAACTGGAAGCTCTCCAGGAGGTGGTGGTGCCAAAGTTCTCAGATTAATCAGGTTCAAATCCAGCAGTCTTGGAAGTAAAGCAGCATAAGTCATAGGGATGGCCTCAATCACCCTATTAGCCGGGCGAGTTTGCCTTGGCTGATATGGTCTCTGTTGATAATTGTTTCTGGGTTGTTGTTGTTGCTGATGATGTTGTTGTGGTTGAGGAGGTTGCATCTGTTGCACTAGAGCAGAAGGAATTGTGACAGCTGCCACATGCTCATACGGTCTTCTATAACCACGGCCCCGGCCTCGGCCAAATACAACATTTGTCTCACCTTCTCTTCTCCTAGGAGGTCCACTGAAAGCTTTCCTCGCTCCATTCGAGCTGCTAGCACTTGGATCTTGGATCTTCCCCATCTTCAGCAAGGTCTCAACCCTCTCTCCAACAATAACAATGTCATTGAATTTAGTGGCAGAACTGGACGCCAATCTTTCAAGAACCACACCTTGAAAAGTCCCCATAAACATGTCAGCCATTTTGTTCTCTAGCAGCGGTGGTTGCACTCTGGCAGCGAGCTGTTGCCACCTCTGAGCATATTCTTTGAAGCCCTCCTTAGCAGTATGAGCCATGTGCTGCAATTGCGTGCGGTTCGGAGCCATGTCCAAATTATATTGATATTGTCTCACAAAAGCTTCTACTAGGTCTTTCCAGCTCTTGATATTGACTCTGCTAAGCTTCATGTACCATTCCAGAGAAGCTCCAACCAAGCTGTCTTGAAAATAATACATCCATAGTTTTTCATCATCGGTATGCGCAGCGATCCTTCCTACGAAGGACTGAAGATGGGTCTTCGGGCATGCAGTGCCATTATATTTCTCAAAGGTGGGAACTTTGAACTTGTATGGGATCCTGACCCCAGGAACCAAGCCCAAATCTGTTATGTCAAATCCCAAAGAACTCTGGGATTGAATGGCTCTGATTTGTTCTGCCATTTCTTCAAACCTCTTGTTCATCTCAGCTCCCTGACCTTCAGCTTCGTCCAGGAGAGTGAACTGTTCGTCCTGATTATCCATTTGAATATTATTCAACCCATCATTGATTATAGTCACCCCTGGCTGTGTTACAGGAGCTTCAACCTGACGTGCGGCCGCACCGTTACGATTATCAGCAGCAACAGTGTTATTCCTGGGTTGACTATTTTCTATCATCTCCCGCAGACGCTCTTGGTTCTGACCCATGCCGACCATCAATGTCATAAAGTTATCCATCCTTAGCCTCAGGTCAGCTAAGTCCTCTTGCATTTGGTCCATGATTCTCTCTCTGTTGATCTTTGTTGGATATCTATGTGCTACTGGTTGTTCCCGAACTTTCCGGGGAGCTATAGTGCCTGAAACACAAGAAACGTTAGCAACTGAGACACTCCCTGCAAAACAAACAAACAGGTTATATGTATGCAATGCAGTTGTTTATGTTTCCAACCCCAGGTCATTCATGCCCCGGTTCCGGTATTTAGCAAAGAAAACCATATGGGTATTGATCCTCGACTTTCAGAAACCTTCGCGAAAAACCACATTCAAACCATAACAGCAGGCACACCAAGAAATGGTGAAAAAGTCATAACATAAATCAGCCTATTAGGAAAATAAAACAGAATTCCCCGTAGGGTACAAGTTTCTAAAAAGAAAAACAAACAACCAGGACTCCTACAACATGTCTGTAGGTAATCCAGATACAAGGAAAACAAGCTAAGAAGAAAAACCACTACCTGAGGACCCTGAACCTCCCTCACTAAGCCCCACATCAGACCTAACTGTAAACACCCCAAATTTGCCCTCACTCATTCACACCATGGCTTGTGATCTCTTCATATGCATAAACTTAATCATAGCATCTCATACCACATTTTTAGTACACTGCATTGTTTCTAAGTCATCTACATCTGGGGTTGTGATCTGAGCAATCCAAGAGCTTCTTGAGCCACTCCAAAGGTCATCAATCATTTCAAAGGGGTCCATGTATGTTCAAGCATCATATTATATCCTCTCAAAGTCAAGAATGTCAAAAAATCACAAGAACTGAGAATGGCATGGAAGCAGAGCCAGGTTTAACTACACAGATGACCTAGAATTAGGGTTTTGGTTTCAAAGGCCATAACTCCAAATTTTTTGGTCATTCTTGTTTCTATTGGTCTCTATATGGTATAGGGATCATGCATATCAATTTTCATGAAGAAATTCCATGGGGAAGTCATCTGATCAAGAGTTGACTTTTTGAAAAAGTCAGTGCAAAATCAGGGCATCTGAGGCCCCCAATGACCCAACCAAAGGGTGTTCTTCATCATTTTGATTATGTATGATCTTTATTTGATCATATAAGATGTTAGAAGTTCACAAAATTGAAGAATTTCAAGCCATTTGCAAAGTTGACTTTTTGGGAAAATGACTTGTAATGGAAAATTGCCATTTTGGGAAAGTTTTTCAACCCTTACTTTTTGATTCAAAAATGCTTCAAATGGGAAAACTTTGGTCATGAAAGTTGTATAATGGATCATTCCCTTTTCAAAAAGTACAAGAACTTGTCCTAATTCATTTTGGATCAAAAGTTATGGCTTGTCAAAGTTGGCCAAAATCACATAATTTCAAGTTTTCTACCAAAGAGGCAAAGTTGCAAAATCACTTGCCAAGGCAAATTGTGCTATCAAATGGACTTCTAAACTTCACACAAACATGAACCAAGGCCTAAAAGTCAGATTGCATCAAAGGATCACCCATTTTCATGACTTGTGGATCAAGAAACTTCAAAAGGGCCAAAGTTGATCAAAGTTGCAAAACCAATGATAAACCCTAATCCACTTGCTTGCTGACTGCAGAATTAATCCTAAGGATCTCCACACTTCTTGCTGCGCAGGACACCCCTCTTGTCCTTGGCTAGCCATGAGCCCATACCTCTCTTACACAAAGTTTGACATTTTGGCAACTTGCCCATACCAATCACAATAGGCCAGCACCCACTCTCTGACCTATCACACTTCTTTATGTGGATCAAATGCAAGCAAAAGCACAGGACAATTCATGCTGAAGCTCTCTCACAACCATAGTTCCAAGTTTATGCTCCATATGCAAAACCATTCGAAACACTCTCCACAAGCATCAAACACACAAACAAACTTCACAAAACATCTTAACATGACTCACTGATCACAAACCAACCATTGAAACAGCCCAGAACCTCACACAAACCAAATACGATTTTCTCACTTCACTGAACAGAACTCTGCCAATCTCCCAAACCAGCCATCCTCAAAGCTTTCTAAGCTTCATTTCATCATCATAGGATTCAAAGGAGTGGATTTGCAGCAAAGGAAAGGCCAGAAAGCCCAGAACCAGGAGATTCCATCTCAGGTAGCCATCTCAAACTTTTTTTCCAGAAACTCCATTTTAAGTTCTTAAACGATTCTATGTGCTCCCTTGATCATGGGGATATGATTATTTTTGAAAATGGTTGAGAAACCAGGATGTATGGTTGCTCTGAAACTTTCTGACCTAAAAATTGTTTGCTTCGATTCATGATGTTCTTGAGTGATAAATGATTTTTGAGGATTGATTCATGTTTAGGGTTGTTTAAGGTTTGATTCTGGAGCTTTTGGTGAAGTTTCATGGCGTTTTGAGGGATTCAGGGGAGGGGATTGGCCGGAGAAGATGACCAGAGCTTGCTCCGGTCACCTGAAAGTGATTAGGGTTAGTTAATTAGGGTTTAATCTTAATTACGTAAGTTTGAATGTGAGTCGTCCAAACGCACGCCAAGTCCACTCCCGCGTCCCTGAATTTGAATCTCAGCCATCAGATTGGCTGACTTTCTATTTTTCTATTTAAATTCATTTTATTTTCATTTGTTTTGCATTTATTTTCTTCATTTTATTTAAAATAGCAAAATACATTGAAAAATTCTGAAAATTTTTATCAAACCTTTTATTAATTTTCAGAAACCAAAAATATTTTTATTTTTATTTTTTGCATTAAAATTTATTTTTAAATCATTTAAAAGTTTATTTTTAATTAATTAATGAGAATCAATTAATTAAAAATACTTTTAAGTATTTAAAAATCACAAAAAAATTCATGTAACATTTAAAAACATTTAGAAACATTGTCCAACTCTCAAACCAAATTTATTTTTTGACCTTGATCCCTTTTGATAATTTTCAATGGAATTAAATTCATTTTGAGGCAATATTTTGTGACAAACTTCAGTAATTCATTTCTGCCTAACCATTGAGAGTTGGACAATGATTCTTTTTGCATTGCATCTTTCATAACATGTAGTTTATAGGATTAAATTGGCTAGAATTAATCTTGCATTTTCAATTTGTTTTGCATTTTTCTTGGCAAGGTACCTTAAAACCCTAGCAATCTTAGAAAA
Source organism: Lathyrus aphaca (assembly GCA_963966055.1). Lineage (NCBI taxonomy): Eukaryota > Viridiplantae > Streptophyta > Magnoliopsida > Fabales > Fabaceae > Lathyrus > Lathyrus aphaca. The sequence goes on along the minus strand of OZ014520.1, from coordinate 149,539,499 downwards.
TTCATAACTCTCACTAGGTTAAGAGTTGGATCCCCTCCTTTGGGCAGTAAGTTAGTATAGGTTTAGGGTTCCTTTGATTGCATTTTCAAATTTTTATCATGTCATTTGCTTCTGGTTTTGGTTTTTGCTTTGTGTGTTGATCATAAACCCTAATTCATGCCTTTCTTTTGCATCCATCTTCCATTTGCTTGCATACCATGACTTGCCATGACATTTTTGTGCATCCATTTGATTCATAAGACATCTTAAGACATATTAGAACCATGTTTGATCATTGCATCTTTCATTTGCCATGTTGTATGTCATTTGCATTTCATAACTTTTCATGAACATTCATGGTTCAAAGCATGCTTCTCTTGCATCCATATGTTTGTATGATCATTCTAATGCCTTGCCTCATGTTTGCATCATCCCTTAGCATCATTAACATCATACTCATGCTCCTGGTTTTGGTTTGCATCATTGCATTGCATCTCATTTTGCATTTCATTTCATTTCTTTACTAACTTTTCAGGTGGTAAGTTGTTTGAGAAGTGAATTTGCCTTCACTTCTCACAATATCTTTTCATCTCTTTTATGCATCATTGCTGCATTTTATCTTGTGATTTGGTTTGAGCTTGCTCATTCTTGTTCACCTTACCCTCTTTCTTCAAGCAACTTGACTTCTTAAGTGAAGTAAGTTGTTTTGCTTCTCTTTGCTCCTTTCATCTGCTTCCCTCCTTGGTGATTCTTTGAAGATCTCTCTTGCAAACCCCACAAATCCTAGGGATGACCAAGCCTGATAACAATTAGGGTTGATTAGTCCCCCACTTAGCTTTTACCTTTGTGCCTCTTTGAGTCTTCTCTTCTCATCTCATAATTAGGGACTAAACCTTAAAGGCTTTAAGGCTTTGTGATTAATCTTATGCCTGCATCCTTCTATTAGGATGGAGTGTATAACTTTAATCCTAAGTGTTAAACCCTTAATGTGTTTAAATCCTTTAATCAATTCACTTAATAATCATCAAGACATCAAGCTTGTAACTTGGGCCTTGCATTAGGGTTCTAATTCTTCCTTAATTGGTTAAGAAGGACTAACCCTAGTGTTAATGGACAAGTCCCCCTCAAGCTGTCTTACAAACCATAAAACTCACTTCTTCACTTTATCATTAACTAAAATCCATCTAATAAAGGCTTTTTTTTGTCATGAGGTTAATCCCTAATCATGGATTAAGTTGAGGAGTTTTCCTCAGCTTAAACATTCTCATCTATTATCCTTCTATTAGGATGGTGTAATGAGTCTGTTTAATCCCTTATTATGGCTTAATCTCATTACCCAACACTAAACAAAAACAACAAAAACATCTAAATAATTACAAGTAGGTTAATGATCTTAATCCTACTTCATGGTGATTAAGTGTGAGATGCTGACTTCACACTTAAGGTATTCTCATTACCCCTAATCAGAGGGAGGATGTGATGAGTTTACTAACCCATTGGTTTAGGCTTAAGCTCATTAATTTATGACAAATCTCCAAAAAGCAATAAAAGATTGAAAACATCAAAAACAAACAATAATCGTCTCCTCCGGGATTCTTTTCTCATCACACTCATTCACAAACGAGAACTTGCTTCTTCCGTCTAATGCAAGACAGTTTGCACCTGAGCCAGACAGGTCATACACTTGAGCATAGACAAATAAGCAATTCACCAGTCAATTTTTCTTTCAGTCTCTTTGGGTCGAACTACGGTGTTCTGACTTCCTCATTGCACGAGAGGATACGTAGGCATAACTTAACAGTTATCGAACAAAAGTCTCTGTATATTCCCCCTCTTTCAGTATCACTATCTGAGCCTCATGATCTTGAGCACTTCACTCCTTTTCTTACACTGACACTTCACTTATACACTCCACATTTATTTTTTCACTGACACTTGCATTCTTTTCCAGCTCTTGTATACACAGATTGACACTACCCCTTTAAAACACAAATCTTTTAAGCGTGGATCCCGTCGAGTACGACGGACAATCTGGGTGCTAATACCTTCCCAGGTTGTAACCAACCCCCTTTCTCAGTCTCTCTGGTTCACAACCGTCTTATCCATATCTTTCTTAGGTGTATGCAGCATTACCTTTCCTCCGGGATAAAAATGCCTAGCTGGCGACTCTTTGTCTTTCTGAGTTCACTCCTGTGTGTTCTCATTCCTCTTTCGCCGACCATTCGCGCTTGTACCGGGATGCAAATATTCGGGAGCGACACTAACCTTTTTGACTCCAGCCATCAACTTGAGGTCTTCAATCTCTTTAAGTGTTGCTTCGAGGGCTTGTTGACTATCTGCTAATTGGTGAGTCTTCTCCCTTCGAACCTTGTGGACTTGCTCCACCTCTTCCTTTTTGTAGGCCATCTGTACTTCGAAGAACTCTTCTTTTTCCTTATATTTCTTCAACTCTTGCTCTCTCTGTCCCTGCAACCAGACAATAGACTGACGAGCTTCCTTGAGAGTCTTTGAATTCTTCTTGCATTCAGCTTCTCTTTTAGCCTCCATCAGAACCAACCTGTGGAAGTGAGCCTCCCTTCCAGCAAAGTCTTTCTCTTTAGCCTCCAAGGTAGTCTGTATCTTCAGCAACTTCTCTTCGGCTTCATTCTTGGCCCGGTTGGCAAGATGATACAGACTAACTACTTCAATGTTCTCCATTATGACTGCATGCAGCTGGGCTTCCAACTTCTTGAACTCCTCTAAAGACACAGTATCAATCGACTCAGCAACTGGAGAAACTGGTGGTGAGAATGGCAGCAAAAACCTTCTGGCTCTGTCTTTCAACCAAGCTTCATACTCTGGGAACGTCTGATTGTTGCACTTTCCAAAGCTAGTTATCCCTTCTCCCTTAGTGCACTTCCAAGCTCCAACAACCTTCCTCACTAAGGGCATATTGTCCTTCACTGGGAAGTAGAAAATAGGGGTCAGCTTCAATTCTTCTGGTACCTCTCTCAAGGCATATCCCAATTGTCTTCTTAACAAGATTGGATTGTAATTGATCCCTCCAGTTACTCCCAATAAAGGTACACTAAGATAACTCCCATAGCTAGTGATGAAACGTGCACCCTGCAGCCTTTGAGTAATCCACCTGACATCCTTGGCAAGCAACTTTTCTAGCTTCTTAGCCCATACCAAGGTGTGGTCACTAAACACTCCAGTACTAGGCATATGCCTCATGAACCACATATGAAATAAAGTAGCGCAACAACAAACTAAACCTCCCCTCTTCTTCTCAGTCTTGTAGTGCACTGAGTAATACAAATCTCCGAGCAATGTAGGCACAGGATTCTTCAGCAAAAAGAGATGTATGGCATTCATATCTATGAACTTCTCCATATCAGCAAACAAGATAATGCCATAGATAGAAAGAGCCAAGATAGCATAGACAGCATCCCATTCTTCCTCAACAGCCAACTCTTCCACCTTCTTTACCAAAGTCTCCAAAGAAAACCCATGTACACCTCCCTTAATGATGGTCAAAGAATTCACAGCAGACGTGCTCAAATAAAGAGCCTTAGCAATAGCCTCAGGTGCAGGTCTACTCATCTCAGCATTGAACGGAATCTAGTCTCGAACAGGCACTCCCAAGATCAAAGCATACTCCTCCAGCAAAGGACCTAGCTGAAAATCAGGAAAAGTGAAGCAACGGAGCTGAGGATCATAATACTGAAGCAGGGTATGAATGAAACTTCTCTCAGAAGGATCTAACTCTACCACCACATCCAGAATACTCCCATAAGCCTTCCTGAATCTCTCCACATGGTTGGGTGTAATCAGCTTCACCATCTTCTTCAACAGGCCAACCTTGGTGTCAAAAAACTTGAAGTGAATATTCTGCTTGCGAGGATCTTCCATCTCTGAAGAGAATACCGGAACCGGAAGCAAAGATATGAACCTGTGAATGAAAACAAAACATGATTAATGATGAAATGATGCAATGCGGATGCAAATGCAAAGACATATGATCCATCTGGGACTGTCTGGAATCTGGATACCAAGGCCAAGTGATTAGAAACCCAAATCCTCTGGATATCAGCCCTTAAACACTCAGATAAGCTCAGGTACTTCCAATCAAAGACCAGATAAACCCAAGAACTTTGGAACCAAAGTAACTGTATCAGAACATGGAATTGTGCTAGTAACAAGGGTATGATGAGGTCAAGGGTTCCTGCAAACGTGTAAACCCCCCCATTCTCACAGGTGTGCTCCGGGTCAAACATCACGGACTCTCAAACCCAAATAGCAATAATACTTTCACCATTTCCGAGAAATGGCTCATGACCAAATCAGGGAATCAGTTAGGCATTATGTACTACGCAGGGAGGCCTCAACTGAGTCCAGGAAAAACAAGCGTCCCTTATAAGTCCCCAGCTTCAAGCGCTGAAATCGAGAAACAATAGTACATTCAGCCCGTAGGATACAGTACTAATGTCATACGACCAGATGCTTTGACTGAGTTCCTATAAGAGAACCAGGCCATCCTATGCGAGTCCCCAGTGGACCCTCGGGTGCGAATGGGTTTGCCACAAAATGTGGTCTGCCATTGCCACCACTGGAGAAGGTTGTTTCCACAAAGGTCCAGACAGTCCAGTATGATATACATGATGCGTAAAATAAATACTGAAAACTGTAAATAAAGCTGTAAATAAAGCTTGTAAACAAACAACAATAAAATACAACAAGCCACAGCAAACAAACATCACCCAATGAAACAGAAACACACAAGCGCTAGGAGAGACTCACAGGGGAACCAGAGATCTCTGGGTTCGTCCCCAGCAGAGTCGCCAGCTGTCGCTCCCCAGATTTCCATCCTGGTACAAACGCGAAAGTGGCGCGGAAAAAAGAATAGAGTCGCCATCCAGGCATTTTTATCCCGAAGAAAGGGAATGGTAATGCTGCACAAACCAGAAGAAAAGAAAAGGAAGGACACAGGTCCTACGAACCAAAGAGACTGAGTTCGGGAGTCGGTTACGACCTGGGAAGGTATTAGCACCCAGATCGTCCGCCGTACCCGACGGGATCCACGCTTGCAAAGAAAATGTTTCAAAGGGTGAGGGTATGAAAACTGCAGCAAAGAAATGAAAAGGAAAAGGAAACTGGAACTGGAAAAGAAATGAAATAAGAAAACAAAAGAGAAAAAATGTAGGGAAAATAAAGATTGTGCTCGAACGGGCCCTACCCCGCTGCCTACGTACCTCATCGGGAAAATGAGGATCAGAGACGCCGTAGTTCCCCTAACTAGGGGTAGAAAAGAAAATGCTTGTGAATTAAAGCTTGAACTGCCTATGCCAATGCTCAGGTGTTGCAGACTCGGACGACGAGTGCGTAACCGTCTTGCAAAATGACAAGTAGGAGCAAGTTCACGTACAGAGTGAATGAGATGAGAAAAGAATTCCCGAAGGAAAGACGCTTATTGTTTGTTTGGTGTTTTTTAGAAGCTTTTATGAGTGAAAGTTTGCATAGGTAAGTGTACCTAAGTCTTACTCAATGGGATGTGTACATCTCACATCATCCTGAAATGGAATGCGCAAGAGGCACACCTATCTATGGAGGAAATCCCCAAAGCTAGTCCCACAAGTGAAGACTTAATCACACTGGCCTATTACCATTATTAAGTATTTTTGTGGTTTTTTTGTTAAGAAATGTTTTTTTAGCTTTTCTTTGAGGAGTACTCATGCTAAGACCTATCCACCACGAGGGATAACTCACACCTCGCCCCGAAACGGAACGCGTGCAAGTATCTCATAGCAAAGTCTCATGTCACATGAAAGTACTCAACCTTTATTAAGTAGATTAGAATTGAGTTTGAAGATGAGAAGAGAAAGCACCAAAGGGATCTCAAAATGAAAAATTCTAAAGGGGGACTAAATAATCCTAAGTGTTAACATGCATGGATATCCTAAGGGTTAGTGAGGTTTCTATCCTAATGAAGAAGGAAGAAGAAGAGAAGAAGAAGGAGAGATGAGATGAGAAAAGGCCTAATCCCAACAACAAAGGGTTAGCTCAATAAAGAAATAAGAAAAGAAGATGAGGTTTAGAGATGTGGAACTCAATTCCCACATCTCACACCTACCATAGCCCCTGCAAGGTTAGTAATAAGCATACAAGTGAAACAAAATGAGAAAGATAACGTGCTAACACCACACAATCAGAAGTGAAATGGTATGAACAAATGCACAATGCAAATGCAACTCAAAGGAATGAAGAAGAAGTATGCAAGCTAAAGATGCAACATGAAACACATATGAAAACAAATGCACATTTAAGAAAGATGCAAAGCAACAATGCATAAACATGGACTCAAAGCTCACAACCAGAACCAAAACAAGATGAAGAAAGGCTTAAGAAGCCAACAAGATGAAGAGAAGAAAGGTACAAGACCAAACAATACCAAATGGAAGTGAAAGAAGCAAAGAGATGAAGTGAAAGCACTTAAGGAAATAAATGACTTAAAGAAGAAGCAAGACACAAAAATTCCTAAGACTCAAACCCTAATCTAGGACCAGGAAGGTACCCACACCCCAAAAGAACCCCAAATGAGAAGAAGAAGTTGGGACAAGTGCCCTTCTAAGCTTATATGAGACTTAAAGGTTCAAAGGAAGCAAAATGGGACAAGGTTCAAAGTAAAATTCAAAACAAATCAACCAAGCATCTAAAAATTCCACAATTGAAACCCAATGATCTTCAAACATAATGTATCAATGAGCCAAAAGGATTTGAAAATATTCAGAGGCAAACTAGGTCAAATGGAGGCAAGAACACAAGCTAGGGTTACAAACTTCCATCACAAGTCACAGGATCAAAACTCAAGAAATAAGTTTCTAAAAATCAAGAAACAAATCACATGAGAATTAAAATGGCTTAGGAATCCAGAGCAAAAAGAATGGGATCAAAATTCAAAATATTGAAGTGTATGGAAAATAAACAAGGCATTATGGTCAAAATGGACTTAAAAAGAAGTTAAGTGAAATAATGATTTAATTCAGACACGTGGAAATTGAAATAAAATAAAATAAAAATATGAGAAAATTAAAGAGACTCAAAATAATGTTCATGATTTTTTTGGGATTTTTTAGATGACTAGAACTATTTTATAAAAATTAAAAGCTAACCTAAATAAAAGAAAATAAAAGAGGAAAAGAAATTAAAATGAAAATGGAGAGAGGTGTGATTAGCAAGGCTTTTACACTGAAAAATCATTGGGCTTAAAGTTGAAGGGGTGCGAATAGCACTGCCTGGGCCCAGTCTGGCGCATGAATATGTTTCTTATGGTGTGATTTTGTGAAAATAAAGGAAAAAAGGCTGGAAAAAACAGGAACCAATAGATTGATCCAGCGCATGAGGACGCTCCTTCATTAATTGAGCTGGCAATTTGGTTGGATGTGAAGTGCTGGCGTATGTTAGTTACGGTGAGTGCATAACATTGGGCATTAAATGAAATAAAAAGAAAACGCATGAGACGGATGGAGGATTAGGGCTACGTGGCAGGCTTTGGGACGCTAGATGGCCAGATCCAAGGGTTGTGGCTCGTCTTCTCCACACAAACCCTAACGCATGAACACCAGCAGCTTCCGGTGACCGGAGCTAGGGCTCCGGCACCGGAATTCATGAGAGCACCACAAACCAACAAATAAATGAATAAAAAAAACCCAGATCCACTAAATCAACTCCCCTGAACAAGAATATGGCATCAAAAACTCCTAAAAGTCAAAGGATCAAAGGGATCGAACAAAAAAAAGTAGCACCATCAAACTTGAAACTCACATAACTTATGCTATGATGCACCGATTTCAAATCCAAAAAGTGCATAATCATCAGCAAACATCAAATAACACAAAGCAACACATTAATTCCATTTCCAGATCACAAAGTTCAGAGCCATACCTGAGGTGAAGATCTTGGTATAATGAGATATAGGACCAGATAATGCGTGCAAATCACTCCACTTACTCCCTAGATGAAAAATAAATGCATATAAGGTCTTGAAACAAGCTGGATCCGAGGTTTCAAAGCAAGTTGCCCTGAAATGGCAATGTTACTAAACTTGAGAATAAGCTTCAATGAGGGAGTGTTTAGTGATCCTGAGCTTGCCTAGATCACAGATCCACAATTGGTTTTGAGTTTGCTTGCTTGGGTGAAGAGGAATGAGAGAAAATGCAAAGTTGCATGAAGTTTGTGAATGAGAGAATGAGAGAGATCTGAGGCTTGCTAAACCCTAATTGCTCTTTGTGTGACCTCACAAGCCTTTGCTGAAAGAATGAAATGAAATGCACGAGTGAATCATGAGAAAAGTGTGAATTTGCATAATTTGCACTTTGTGAAATAAGCATGCTATGCTCATGCTCTCTTGGGCCTCTCAGCACATGTGCCATGCATTTTCCACCCTTGATTCAAATGTAACAAATCCTGGCCTTTAGATCAAACCCTCACACTTATTTCATGACTTTTGCAAAATATCTTCTTTGGAGTGATTTTCTTATTGTGCACGAAAATGAACAATTCTTTGGAGAAAAATGGTTCAAATGTAATTTATTTTAAGTTTGAAACACAATTGAACCAATACCAAGTCACACAATTCAGTTTTGAGGCCTTTTGCTTTTGGTGCCTTCATGAAAAGTTGAAATTTGCCCTAGAAACAACCAATTTTCGAAGGACTTATAGGGAGATCCACAAATCCTATGAAAATGTACTTGTACTTTTTGAAAATGGGAGCCCTTACTCTTCAACTTTCATGTTTGACTTTGGTCCATTTGAAGAATGTTTTATCATGTTAAGGCCATTTGAAAATTAGGGCAAAAGTTGCCAAATTTGGAAAACTTCAAAAACCAACTTTGTACCATTTTTGCAAAACCCTTCAAATCTCCATGATTCTTGAACTTTGATCATTCCAAACCTCTTATAACATTTTAAGGACCCCTCTTGGCCAAAAGTTTTGGGTTAGACCCCTTGAAATTGCACAATTGACTTTTTAAGGGCACAATTGACTTTTTGCTTCATCTGCAAGCAACTGAAGCATTGTCTGACTTCCACATGGAATTTTCTCATGAAAATTGACAGCTAGGGTCCTCTTAACATATAAAATACTTTTCCCAAATGAAATGGCCAAAGTTGTGAGATCTTGGTGCTTGAATCTCAAACCCTAATTTGGGTACCTTGTATAGGAGCTTTGCCTTGTCCTGAGATAACTGATGATCATGCAATCTTTTGAGATTTTGCCAATGGACTTGAACTTGTAAATGGAGTGTAGAATCACCATAAGACTTGTATACAACCATTGGGACCCTTGTCATGGCCTGAAATGCTTCAAGGACCTCCACAGATGACCATATGTTTGATGCTAGGACATGAGGGATGTTATGCTTCATCTTTCCATGCTAAGATGTTGAGAAAATGATATGTTAATGATGAATATGATGTGGTATGATGCTTAAAATGAAGAGGGAAAATTTGGGGTGTTACACATGCCAGGTGACTTAGTGATGAAAAGGGTTCTTCCTCCTCTCAACGATCACAGGGGCAAGTGGACACCCAACTATGAAGGACCGTTCGTGGTTAAAAGGGTTTTCTCAGTTGGAGCCTTGATGTTGACAACCATGGACGGAGAAGACTTCCAATCCCCTGTTAACGCAGACACAGTAAGAAAATACTTCGTGTAAAAAAGACCCGCTGGATAAAAACAGAATAAAGATCCAGGCCAAAAATGGGCATCCCGGCGAGCCAAAAACAGAATAAAAGGCTCGGGCAAAAGTTAGGGAAATCTTGGAAAAAATGTACACCCGCTGAGTTGAAAAGCCACATCGGACAACTCAGGCAAAAAAGGGTATCCCGGTGGATTGAAAACCTGAAAAGGCGATCCACGCAAAAGAGGGATTAACACGAACGACTGCGATCTGCAAGATCCGTAACCTATATACAGTTGAGGCTGTCCGAAGGGTTGAAGATCAGTTCATTTAATTTTTCTCAAGAGGCAGAGCGAGCGGGGCATCTTGAAGATATACGAGTCATACCCGGGTTGAGACTTGATGAGATCCACTTCTCACATTGCCAATAGGATAGTTTGTTTTCCTTTTTGGCTGTTTCCTCTTTCCAGGGAACTGCTTCCTTTGTATTGCCTATTCATGGCCATTTTTCCGAATCAATAAAAATTCGACTTCAGTCAATTTGACTATTTTTGCTTCTTGTTTTTGTTTTTTCATCTAGCATTGATTGATTGTGAAAACGTCCAGCAAAATTATGATTTACATTGTGTTGTGAACATTTGAATGCTTTCTAACTCATGCAGGAGGACAAAAACATTTAATACAACTCTGAAAGGGTGTCAAGATACCCAGATAATGATTCATGCTACGAGCCTGGGGCAGGCGGGTCCCAAACTAACTCTCCATGTTGCAGGTACTATCGATTGTGTTCATGCAGGCACAGGTACCGGTGTTGCTAACAGAGCTAAAATAAAATTCCCAGGAGAAGCATTTCTTTATGGTTGAACAAGAGCAGGTGTCTCCCAGGGTGTCCCCAATCATCCCCAGTAAAGTGGAAGTTGAAATTTCTCCCAGCAAGGTAGCAGAAGATGGATGTCATCCCCAAGCAGAAGTTTCCCTTCAGACAGGGGCAATTCTCAGCAGTATAAGGAGTGTCTTTCCTCCCCAGCAATTGCTTCCTCACCAGTATCATGCTTTTGGTTCCCAGCCAAGTCAGGAGGTCCTCACTTCCCCACCAGAGTTCAAGAATGGTCCATCTCCAGCAGGGTCTTGGCGCTTCAATCTCAAAGTCCAATTTATTTTTGGCAATGGTGGTTGTTCAGAGCCGGTGAATCATTGACAGCTTTCCCCGCAGAGTTGTCTCCTCCTCATCAGGATGGATCAAATTAGTGCAGTGATCATCGTTTCTCCCCAGTCAAGCCATCTGGGATGCTTACAGTCTCCTTATCAGGAGATCCCTTGCATTTGCATATGCATAATCATCATTACATTTGCATCCTCCAAAGTGTAGCATTTCCGTCCTCATGAAGCATTATGCCATAAATCCAACATGTGCATGCCAGTATGGGCCAGTTTTGAGGTGTTACAGTCAACCTATAACATCATTTTCGACCTGAAGTATTCCCCGCAGAAGATACTTATGCCATTTGCCAGATATCTTGGTCCTTACAAATCAATGTTATTTTTCCTCCGTGGCTTGGTCCTGCCCAGCAGTCGCGTACTTGTTTTCTCCTCCGTGGCTTGGTCCTGCCCAGCAGTCGCGTGTTTTCTTTATGGCTTGGTCTCTCCCAACAGTCATATTGATTTGAGTTCCATTCCGCTAATGGTCTCGTTAAAGTCCTGTTTCGTCAACAGGCATCTTCCGTGGCTTGGTCCTGCCCAGCAGTCGCGTGTTTTTCTTTATGGCTTGGTCCTGCCCAGCAGTCATATTGATTTGAACTCCATTCTGCTAATGGTCTCGTTAAAGCCCTATTTCGCCAACAAGCATCTCCCGTGGCTTGGTCCTGCCCAGCAGTCGCGTGTTTTTCTTTATGGCTTGGTCTCGCCCAGTAGTCATATTGATTTGAGTTCCATTCCGCTAATGGTCTCGTTAAAGTCCTGTTTCGCCAACAGGCATCTTCCGTGGCTTGGTCCTGCCCAACAGTCACGCATGTTTTTCTTTATGGCTTGGTCCTGCCCAACAGTCATATTGATTTGAGCTCCATTACGCTAATGGTCTCGTTAAAGCCCTGTTTCGCCAACAGGCATCTCCCGTGGCTTGGTCCTGCCCAGCAGTCGCGTGTTTTCTTTGTGGCTCGGTCCTGCCCAACAGTCACATTGATGAGTTTCTGTTTTCGCTAACGGTATCGTTAAGCCCTGTTTCGCAAACAGGCGCCCTCGTTGTGGCTTTGATTCGCTCAGCAGTCACAGTGCAAGTTATCGCATTGATTCCCTTCCACATGATTCTATCTCTGTTACCTATTCATAGGTCAAAACAAAAAATATAAATAAATAAATGGTCAGATGGCATTTCTACTATCTTGAGTTCAAATTTCCAGGTTTTATTCGAGTATTCAATCACTACACACCTTGAACGTATAAAAGTTGTTGCAATTATTCGTTCAAGTTTGCAGATGATTGAATAGGGGCAACTGTAATACCTCGAAATTTTCCCTCATATTTATTCCCTTAACTAGCTTATTACTTCGCATTCATCATCATTTCTCATTAGGTCATAACGTCTTTAATCATGCATTTCATTGTTTCCCAAGGCATGTGATCAAGGCCATACAGGATTAGGGTTTCATACCTTATCTGTATTTATCAGGGATTGAACTGATGGAGATTATTCACTGGTATATCTAACCCAATATTGAGGTGTGCAAACAGATTGGCTTTTGAATAAGAACGTTGGCTCTTCTTAGCGTCTCAAGTTGTATTCTTCATCGTTTGAATATCTCAAGGAGAATTTGGAGTTCTTGTTCTTGATTTGATTTGAAGGGTTGAATTCATTTGTTTACAGAACAATGATTCGGGATTGTGAGGAGTTTATTACGGCCTCAAAGTTCTTAAGAGTGGAGCATGTAAAAGGATTTGTTTCAAGCTAAGGGAGAATGCACAGTTATTGATTTATTTAGAAGGTGTCATTCAAATTCAAATTCAAGTCATCGGGATCCATCTCGAATGCAAGATATCATCATTGTTCATATCCATTTTCGATTTAATTTAATCCATTAAACCATAATTTAATCCAATAATCACTTTCAAGCTCACCTTTCTTAGCCCATTTCAAATCCATACCATGTTCCTATACATATTTTAAGCTCATTATAAGTCAAAACCCAATATCATTTTCCTCACATTTTTGTTAAACCAAAGGTCCATTAAATCCATTGTCCAAAGTCATTTTGTCATCCATATTCATATTTCTAGCATCCCCTTTTTCCATGTCATTTCTCTCTAAACATCAACCATTTCTTTTCAACATTAAGCCCATTACATACTTTTCTATTCCATAAGCCCACTATAGACCAATTCCCAAATTCAATGAACTCCATTCAAATATCTTTAATCAAGGAAAAAGTCTACCTTCCGATTAGTGTTGTTTGAACTTTCTTTCACGCATCCAACCCAATCCATCAAGAAAAATATTTTTTCTACAATTTTCGTGGCTCACACTTTTTCATCCATTCAAATCACTTTTGAGAAAAATTTATTTGTTTAGAATGGGTGAGGTGGTGGTGAATGTTTCGATGCAGACTAATACTGATAAGTAGGACAAGCGACTTCCTCCCACTATGCTTAAGGTTTTTCTTGTTGAGCTTAATGATTATACTTGCCACATTATTTCGGTACTTCCTTGCAAATGCGACTATAAAATGGTTGCAGTTCATAATGGCTTAAAGACATGGGAAACAAATCATGTGGTATAGATACTATATTAATAGGAGTAGATGTGCCATCTATATCTGGTTCTTCGTTACTTATTTCAATCATGGAGCAAAACTATCACAACCAAATTCTATTACGAGGAAGGAAAAATAGCAACTCATATCAGGAAATTCTCATAACATTAAGTTCAAGACTCTTAAAATATTACACTGCAAAAGTCAGTTCTAAAAAAGGAAAAAAATAGGAGAGTTCATAGTGGAATTTAACTAGAACAAAAAAATCAGTTGCAATTTTCAAACTCATTCTTGTGGATGCCCCCAACCGTCAAATAGTTGGAATAACGAGTCTTGCTCGACTTGCAACGCCGCTACTGAGTGAAACCGAGCTGGGGAGTTGATTTCTAATACAAAACTGGCAGCAGGCGGGATGACAATGTCTGATCATAGGGGTTTTCTCATTGAGCAAGTTGTGGTGTTAGCTGAAGATTTTGTTTTCAGTATCAGCATTCTGAAGCATTTGACAGAACGATCTACAAATGACCCTGATGGATCCAAAAGTCAGATTGAGAACTTAGAACGTGAAATCCAAGGAAAAAGGAAGCATATGAGGTTGTTAGAGCAAAGATTAACAGAGACCAGTGAATCATCTATGGCTAATTCATCACCAGTTGAAATGCAGCAGACAATCTCAAGATTAATGACTCAGTGCAATGAAAAAGCCTTTGAGTTGGAGATCAAATCTGCAAACAATCGTGTCCTTCAGGAGTAGCTAAATGATAAATGTTCTGAAAGCAGAGAGTTGCAAGAGAAGTTGAAACAACTTGAGCAGCAACTGGCAGCAAGTTCTAGTGGTCCATCATCATCACATTCAATCAACAAAACTGATAACCTGCATCACAAGAAAAAAACTTCTTGGTTATCCGCACTGATAAACTATTATAACAGGGAATCGGCAAAAAGCTTCGCATAGGAGTTCAGGCAAAGAAAAAGAAAGGATAATGGGATTTTTTCGCAAGCAGAAAATCAGTCGTATTCGTGATGAATTCAGGGCTATGTGTAGGATAAAAACTTGGATAGAAAATGAAGAGGGGAAGGTTCAGTTGTAATAAAAAATTTACAGCTTTTTTCTGCAACTCCATTAACTCAGTTTCGACCTACAATCACAAAAAAAAAATCAGCAAGGAAATTCGAAACTGAAGCTAACACTTTCAATTAGTATTAACTGTCAAAACATAATCAAAACTGAATAACTGAAAAGTAACAATCCCTAACCGTTTTTGTTCTGGAAGCTTCATCTGGATTCTTCACAAGAGTGTTGATCTTCACTTCTATAAAACTGAATTCAGCTTCTTCGACACAGCTTCTTCCCTAAACCATTTCTCTTTTCTTCTTCACAATTTCACTTCTTCCACCATTCTCCACATATCCTCTTCACACCATAAACAACTTCACCTCTTCAACAATCTTCTGCACAACCCTTCAATTCTCTAACTTCTTCAATCTTCATAACAACCATTCTTCTTCTTCCAACAACCTTTTCTTCTCCTTCAACCTTCTTCACAATTTCACCAATCCTTCAGAATTTCTCCAATCCTTCATAATCCTTCAATCTGCATCAAGAATCATTTCTCCCGTTGTCATTGCACTTTCATCATCATCAGGACCTGCAAGAAAACAACAATAACCACCACAGTTTCAAGACCAATAACCGAATACTTCCACAACTTGCGAGAATTCGTGGCATCGAAAAATTGAAGAAGAAGATTAAGCAAGAAACAAAGGAGGAAACAAGAAACGATACCTGTGAAGCTGCGGATAACATCAATTTTCATCGATTTTGGAAAACTCTTATATCAAAGCTCCTCATCCCCTTCGATTATCTTCGTCATCGACATTGCACTTTCATCATCTTCATCAGCTTATTCTCCATTCATCGATCATGACTTCGACGCGTCTTCACCTTCACGAATTCGAACATGGCGCATCATCATCTTTTTCGTTGATCGCTCATAATATTTGACGAAGCCTCTTCACTTCCAGGTACGAGCTTTCTTGCCATGACGAGATTTGTTTGACTTTCGGCATAGATTTGAAATTTGCGTTTTCAGATTAAAACAGAGAGAAGAGTTTAGGTTAGGAATAGGATAAATGGAGGAGAAGACGAGGTCACCGTCGATTTTGGTTCTCTGGTGATTGTTTCCCTGCGGCGGCTAGGTTAGATGAGGTGGTGGTGGCGGCGAGTGGAAGAGGAGCATTAGGGTTTCAGCTTGGTACCTTTCTGATGTTTGATTCCATTTTGGGTGAAGTTATACGTTTTGTTTAATGTTATGATTAATGGAAATTAAGGAGGATAATAATTATTTTTGGAAAGTTTAAGAGGCAATTAACATAATTTAATAGGGGATTAAGAGAATATCAGGGAATTAAAAAAGGAATTAAGATTAAGGAATGCGGTTAATGTCATTGAAAATAAGTTAATCCACTTAGTTTTCATTAAAATCACTGTTAGAGATTCTTAAAAGATAAGAGTGGATGAGCTTTGAGTCCCCTAGCCACACCGGCGGTGACACTTGTCACCGTCCGGTAGGTTGTGCCAACGGTCAATCTTGTGTGGGCAATGCACCATAGGGTTTTGTGGACATGCACTTGTGAACGTGCGATTAGATTACCATAAGAAAGGATTTGATCAGACGGTTGTGGTGAGGTCAAGAAAGTTGACTGATAGTCCATAGGATGCACCATCAAATGCCTGCGTTTTGGGCCTTGCGAATTTTGCTTTCTGCACCCTCTTCCGTGAGCCCATTAAGAAACAACCATAAAAAACTTCTAACTACACCCTCCTTAAAATCCAGCGCAACTTGGGTTTAGCCCTGTTGCTTTCCACACCTCCTCCGTTTAAGCCCAGTAGAGAAACAACTTGAAATAATACTTAATTCACCCCTGTTTTTCTTTCTTTAGAATTTTGTTTTTTTTTTAGTTAGATATAGTTTAGAAAATAATCATTAAAAAATAGAAAAAGCATAATAAAATTCCCAAAAAAATCAAGTAGGCTATTAATTCATTTTAGAAATTTTTGGCATTTTATTTTTCTGAATTTGCATTATTTTCGAATTAATTCTGATTTTTTCATGTAATTAGTTTTTAGTGAATTTCCTTCAACTGTACATAAATTTGTTGATTTTATTTTTTAGTCTTCCAGTAGGATTTTTGGTCCACTCTTTTTACCATAGTTAGAGGACTCATAATATTACTTAGTATAATTTTAGCAGATATTTTAGGTCATTTTATCTCATGTTTTAGTAGCTTAATCCTTAGAAAATAATGGTTAATCATTACGTAGAATTAAATGATTTTTAGACATAGCAAAATTCTGATTTTTTAGGATATTTTTTAACACAATATTATAGGTAGTTTTAGGACCCTATAGAATTAATCCCATAATATTTCCAGGACCTTTACTATTTTTAGGGTATTAATCTTTAGGCTTTGTTACATGTAAATTTCCATTAGTTTAGGCTAGAATATTAGGATTTCATAAAATTAGTTTAATTAGATTTAATCTTAGGATTTAATATAGGATTTAGACTAGTTTAGTTTCTGATTTTTAGAATGAAAATATTAGGTAATGCCCTTAGTTTTAGGACTTAGGCTTAGGATTCATACTAATTGAACTTAGAATAAATTTAGGCTATTTTAGGTTTATGCCTTTAAATGTTTTGTTTTGATATGTATTTCTTATGCCAATTTTAATGCTTTGTTATATTGATTGATGTTTCACTTGAATAGGTTTCCCTCTTGCTTTAGAATCAACTTACCTTCCTTAGGAAGTAAGTTGCATTCTATTAGTTTCTAGTTCCTTTCTCCATTAGGCTTAGAAACCTCATTAACCATAGGATCTCCTGTAAATAAACAAATAAAATTAGGATTCAGTCTTAGTCCCCTTAGATTTTGCCTTTTGCAATTTGAGTCATTCTCTTTCTCATCTTCAAACAAAATCCAAAAACACTTAACAAATAAATGAAAGGATTCCACGTGTATAGCCTTATCCCATGATGCACTTGCACTCATTCCATCTTGGAGTGGTGTAAGCTCGTCTATTATGATGTACAAGTCTCATCAAGGAATTGTTTCATAAAACAAACAAATTCAAAACACTTCTCTTAAAAGACAAAAACAAACAATAAGCGACTATCATGCGGGAGCTTCTCTTCTCATCTCATTCACTCAAAACGTGAACTCGCGATGACTTGTCTCGCATGCAAGACGGTAAACGCACTCGTACCAGACGAGCCTGCAACACCTGAGCATAGACATACGCAGTTCCAGCTGTAAAAAACACAAACAAAGTTCCTGCCTGGTTAGGCGAACTACGTCGACTCTGATCCTCATTATCCCGATGAGGTACGTAGGCAGCGGGGTAGGACCCGTTCGAGCACATTCTTTATTTTCCCTACATTTTCCCCTTCTGTTCTCATTCCAGTTCCCTTCTCATTTCACATTCCTATTCCAGTCAGCAGTTTTATTCAGCAGCACTCGTATTTCTCTCACCCTTTGAAACAAAACAAGCAAGCATGGATCCCGTCGTGTACGACGGACGGTCTGGGGTGCTAATACCTTCTCAGGTCGTAATCGACTCCCGAACCCAGATCTTTGGTTCGCAGGACCTTGTCCTTTCCTTCTTCCTCAGGTTTGTGCAACATTACCTTTCCCATTCTTTCGGGATAAAAATGTCTGGTTGGCGACTCTACCTTTTCCGCGCCACTTTTGCGTTTGTACTAGGATGAAAATCCCGGGAGCGACACTGGTAATCTCTCATCTGAATTTCTCGAAAACAAAATCTCTGATAGTAATAATCTAGATTTACCGGTACTCTATACCATGAATTCTTAAATTATCGGTAATAATTACCGGTGATTTCAATATTACTGGTGTTCATTTGCACACGAATACCGGGGATCTCTAAATTACCGGTAACTCTCAAACTATTGGGAATTTTAAATGTCTAGTATACTGGGAATTCTAGTTTTACACGAAATTTCCGATAACAAGTCAGTTTCTTCAAAAATGCTTGTCATTTGTGCTCCGGAACCGTCAGGGTCTTCTACCAACTCGTGTAGCAATTACACTCAGTTCTTCACTACAAACAAATTATATGTTCTGGACTGGATCTATAAGACAATGTTGGATTGAAGCACAATTAGTCGGGCAGAGGCCCAAACCGAGTATTGTTATTTTTGCGCTGATCTTTGTTCTTGTTGTGGTGTTTAGTTGTGATGGCTGGAAGAAACGACGATGCTATGGTTGTTGCAATGCAAGCAATGGCACAAGCTATGCAGAACCTACCTAATGCTGGCGAGAATGAAGGATCTCGTAGTTTGGCGACTTTCCAAAGGGAGAATCCTCCTACTTTCAAGGGTAAGTATGACCCTGATGCGACATTTGAGTGGTTGAAGGAGATTGAAATAATCTTCTGAGTGATGGATTGTATGGTAGCGCAGAAGGTTCGCTATGGTACGCATATGTTAGCACTTGAGGTTGACGATTGGTGGCTGGAGACTCGTGCAAGATTGGAAACTGCAGGTGAAGAGGTCACTTGGGTTGTTTTCCGTAGGGAGTTTTTGAGTAAGTAATATCCTGAAGATGTTCGCGGTAAGAAAGAAGTTGAATTCCTTGAGCTGAAGTAGGGGAATATGTCGGTGACTGACTATACTGCAAAGTTCAAGGAATTGTCTAAGTTTTATCCGTATTATGATGGAGCTGGAGAAGAATTCTCCAAGTGCATCAAGTTTGAGAATGGATTGCGCTCTGAGGTTAAGAAGGTTGTTGGGTACCATAAGATCCGAGTGTTTTTTGATCTGGTTGATATTTGCAGGATTTTCGAGGAAGATAGTAATGCTCATTACAAGATTGTGAATGACAGAAGAGGCAAGCACCAATAGAATTGTGGCAAGCCTTTTGATACTTCGTCTGGAAAGGGTAAGCAGATGATGGCTTCGGGTCAGAGAACTATTGGGGGAGATGCTCCTGCTGGTATTGTTTGTTTCAAGTGTGGTCAAGCTGGTCATAAGAGCAATGTGTGCACTGCTGAAGTTAAGAGGTGTTTCCGATGTGGCAAGGTTGGGCCTGCAGTGAATGACTGTAAGCATAAACATGTGATTTGTTTTAATTGCGGTGAAGAGGGACACATTGGTAGCAAGTGTCAGAAGCCGAAAAAAGCCCAGGCGGGAAAAGTGTTCACGTTGGCAGGAACTCAGACCGCTAGCGAGGACAAACTTATTAGAGGTACATGTTTCAATAATAATATTCCTTTAATTACTATTATTGATACTGGTGCAACGCATTGTTTTATTTTTGCTGATTGTGTTAAGAGATTGGGTCTTACATTGTATGATATGAATGGAGAGTTAATCATCGAAATTCTGGCTAAGGGATCAATGACTATTTCTCTCGTGTGTTTGAAATATCCTTTGTCGATCTTCTATAGAGATTTCTTGGTTGATTTGGTTTGCCTGCCGTTGACTGGGATGGATGTGATCCTAGGTATGAACTGGTTAAAGTATAAACTATTATCGTAAGTCGGTGAGGTTTTCTACTCCTGAGGAAGAAGGAGATGAATTGTTGTCTTTCAGAGAGTTGTAGAAATTGATGAAAGAATAAGATCAGATGTTTTCCTTGATGGCGACTTTATCTGTAGAAAGTAAGGCTAAGATCGAGGAACTACAAGTGGTAAGTGATTTTCCAGAAGTTTTTCCTGATGAGATTCCTGACGTGCCGCCGGAAAGAGAGGCCGAGTTTACGATTGATCTTGTACCTGGTACTAGACCTGTTTCTATGGCACCATATAGGATGTCTGCATCTGAATTGTCAGAATTGAAGAAGCAGTTAGAAGAATTGCTTGAGAAGAAGTTTGTGAGACCAAGTGTATCGCCGTGGGGAGCTCCAGTGTTGTTAGTAAAGAAGAAAGATGGAAGTATGAGACTTTGTGTAGATTATAGACAGCTGAATAAAGTTACGATCAAGAATAAGTATCCGTTTTCGAGGATAGATGATTTGATTGATCAGTTGGTGGATGCTTGTGTATTCAGCAAGATAGATTTATGATCGGGTTATCATCAGATCAAAGTGAAAGATGAGGATATTCAGAAGACTGCATTCAGAATAAGGTATGGACATTACGAGTATTCGGTGATGCCTTTCGGTGTGACTAATGCGCCAGGAGTATTCATGGAATACATGAATCGTATTTTTCATATGTATTTAGATTGTTTCGTGGTTGTATTTATCAATGATATTCTGATTTATTCTAAGTCAGAAGAGGAATATAAAGAAAACTTGAAGACTATGTTGGAGGTTTTGAAGGAAAGAAGTTATATGCGAAGTTGTCTAAGTGCGAATTCTAGTTAAAGGAAGTCAGTTTTCTTGGTCATGTGATTTCAGGTAGTGGTATTTTTGTGGATCCTTCTAAAGTCAAAGTTGTGTTACAATGGGAAACTCCAAGGTCGGCTACTAAGATTAAGCTCTTTTTGGGGTTGGCTGGTTATTACAGAAGATTTATTGAGGGATTTTCTAAGTTGGCACTTCCATTGACTAGGTTGACTTGCAAGAGTAAAGCTTTTGTTTGGGATATTCGTTGTGAAGAGTAAACCATTTCGTTCCAATACAAACTAGACTTTGGTTGTTGCAGGTGATAATTTATAGCTTTGTATAGGGCAACTCTAAGGCGAATACAACATAATAAATGAATGAAGATTAAATCGAAGTTGCTACAAATTAGCTACGATTTTAGCTACCGATTAGCTATAAATTTTCCTGGGTTCATTAACAATGTTAACTTTAACCATATGGTATGTCATTTCAGCATCTTACCACTTGGTACTACCATGGGTATATTCAATCACAAAATATTTCCACATGACATGTCACGTCAAGTTCTATTAAAGTCCATTAGTAGGAGGAGGGACCAAAAACGTGGATGTAAAATATTAGAAGGATTTTTTTAAGGAAATTTTTAGAGATTAAAAGTTAAATTGACTATATTTAGAGAGACCAAAATGGTAAATGGTAAAAGTTAAATGTTTAGAGGATCTTTCTTTGAAAAAATTACATTAAATGGTAAAAATAGGGTTTTGATAAATAACAAATGTATAAATGAAAGAAAAATAAGAATTTAAATGCTACAAATGTAAAAAAAAACTACTTCAAATAACTTTATAAAAAACATAAATTAATAGCTACAAATTTAAAAACTGCTTTACAAAGATTAAATAAATAAAATGTTGGTAATGATTTTAAAATTTAAATATTTCATTAGATGTAGTGATGTAGTTAACCACCATATTAAAAAAAACTAATATAAGATAGGTTTAACACAACAATTTAAAACTCTAATTATGAATTTGTATTGTAATAAACAATATAATCTAATTCTTTTTTATTTTTACAAATATATTATGAACACAAATTTATTATAATTTTGAATCATAATATTTAAAATACTTTAAATTAATTTATTTTATATTCAGTTACTAATGAATAATATAGATCATAATTTATAAATACGAAAATATATTTTATCAATTTACTAAACTTTAATAATTTGTTTTAATATTATAAAAAATATTTCTAGATTTATTTGGTTATTTTGTTATTTACTGTATTTTTATTTGTAGATTTATCTATAATTTCTTTTAATTTAAGCTTCCGGACATGGTGCGTTCGAAAGGAGAAGAAAAAAAAAGTTTTTATTGGGTGTATGAGAAAATACATGTGATTGATTGATAAATTATGTTACTGTTAATCATTAGAAACTCACACGTTCTAATAATTAGAAACTCACACATATGATTATGGGATATTGAGTTTGAATTTGTCATTCATAAAAAGGATGGAAGTACATCGATGGAAATTCTTGACCGACCTATGTTATGGTTACAGGACTCTGAAAAGGTGGTAGTAAATCCAAAATAAATGTTCCCCTTGGATATTACAACTTCAAAAGGGTAATTCAATGTCTCTCGAATTCTAATCGACGACGGCGACTCGTGTGTCATCATTAATTCTGAACTAGAGGAAACTTATGAATGTATAAGGTTTAGAGTTACTGGTATTCAACAGTGCAACCACTCATTTGTGGGGGTTCGTCGTGCTAATGATATCAGTATGAGAAAGGAAAAACGTCTGGTCCTCTAGTTCTCAGTTCCTTGTGGCCCCTTGTAGGTGCGTCTACAATTGATTTATGGGAAGACCCTTTGCAGGTGAATATCGTAGCCTCTTTGGAAGTCGTGTGTGCCTGGCTCTTGACTTATAAAAATTGCAGGATGACTTTTAGAAACATACAATATATTTATATTTTGATTCATATTTTCATACTATTAAAATCAATAAATGGCAGCAAATTGGTCTTTCATCACAATAAATTACTATATAGTTCATAGTAATTCCAACAATATTCGACAACAATTATGCAGGTCTAAATGAACCTTCCAAGTAAAAAAACTTATACTTACAATTTCCGAAGAATCATTTTCAACTAAGTATATGTGCTTACTTAGGCCTAACTTCTATTCCTTTAACGAATAAACCCCATTCTGAATTATAATCACTTATCTCCTTAACATTCATCTCCACTTCTTCATCTTCTACGCCTGAATTGAAGAACTCCCCGATCTCAATCTCCAACCACCAACCATCACTTCTCACACTAGGTTGTTGAAATCCCACTTCTCCATTGGGAGACCTATCTTCCTCATTTCTATCCAAAAGGACAGTTTTAGTACTCATATGGCCACCTTCGACACCAACCGATAATTCCACAGGATAATTTGGATCTTGAAATCCCCAGGCATCAATCAACTTGAACACAAGATAAGCAGCATACTGAGTATTTGGGGACAAGTCCCGCATCTTTATCCTCCCACGAATATGAAACCAACACACACATATAAGCTTCGCGACTTTGGGGAACCTGTATAAAAGTTGCGATTAAAATATAAGAAATGAGAGAAATAAAAAACTTAAGAGCTAAGCTAACCTCGAGTTACGCATAGTAATCCATTTCCAATAGCGCGTATCATCAACCCAAGCAATGGATAGAGATCGAGCCGCTAGCATGTAACATATTTTCCCACTCTTTCTATCCAATTGAAAACTCTGCATTATCAATTCAGTTTACTTACTACACATAAAACATGATAAACCCTAACATTGTAGAAATTTGGGGGAGAACAATACCTTTAGACCATTGTCGATGATGATAGGGCGGTCGGATAATGCTAAGTAGAGAGCCTTTTTGGAAGGAAGGTTGGAAAGTGAAGGTGACTGTGAGATGATAGAATCCATGAAATGAGAATCAGAAGGGAGAAATCGATTCCAGACAGCGTCGGAATCGGCAGCAGAATGGAAAGTATTGGAAACGAGTGAGAGTCTGCCGGCGTCAACGGGAGTCGTACGAGAGAGTATAGTGGACATGCATTCTTCAGGCAAATTTTCAAACTGCGTCATTCTAGCTGCTGCAACAAGGGTGGGTGTCAACTCATAACGATAATTGATCTAATGTTTTATTTTTATAGTGACAAAATATTTTCATCTCTAACAAAAAACAAAACAAAACGCACGTGGATTTCATTTGGTATAGTTGTCAATTTTAATACTACATTCTAAAACGTGGGTTTCATTAGGCATAATTGTAAAAGAAATTTTTTTTCTTAAAATGTTTAGTAATTGGAATTTTGTCACTTAAAAAGTGAATAAGTTGGATCTTGCAAATTCAAACTCACGCCTTGTATCCTATGACCATCTAATTGTCAAATTTATTATTATATAATACTATCTTTCATTTTTAATATATTTTTTTGACTTTTTAAATTCATTGAAATTCCATAAAAAAATTCATTGAAAAAACAATGTATATAGACAATTTGTAATCCAAATACATTGATTATTCAATGAATCTAAAAAAATATTTTGTTCATATATAAAAAAGAATAGAGAATATAGTAAATTTCAATTTACATTATATATATATATATATATATATATATATATATATATATATATATATATATATATATATATATATATATATGTGTGTGTGTGTGTGTGTGTGTGTGTGTGTGTGTGTGTGTGTGTGTGGTTTATTAAAATTAATTGATAGTTAATAATTGAGAGCTTTGTAAATTAATTATTACATTAATTGATAAATATTAAATGATATAAAAGAGCATTTTTAATTAATAAATTTTACATATTTTTAATATATATGGAAAACTGAATACATCATCATTGATGACGTGACATGCCACATGTCAGTACCAACGTGGCAAGATGCTAACTTGACATATCACGTGGCTAAAATCAACATTGTTCATGAACCCATAAAAAAATCGTAGCTAATTAGTAGCTAAAATTATAGCTAATCTGTAGCAACTTCGATTTAATCTTCGAACGATTTCCTTATGTTGTCTTCACCTTAGTGTCACTGTATACGAACGACTTTCTTATGTTGTCTTCTCTTTTATCTATTATCTATAAAAAAAATTCAATAAAATTGCTACTGAAAGTTTCAATTTTTATTCTAAGATAATTGACGGATGAGGTTAATCATAAGTGATAAAATACACTAGATTGTCACTCACGCGATGTGTGGTTGTGTGCATAAGTTCGAAGTTATATATCAATTATTTTTATGTTTATATCTTGATAAATATAAGTAATAGTATATATTATTGGCATACATGTTTTTCTTAATATTTCCAATTTTATAATTTATAGAAGAAACACATGTATGTCAATAATATATATTATCTTATATTATTAAAAATAATTGAAAGAGTGATAATATATTATTAATTATAGAAGTTATAAAATTAATAAAATTGGAAATAATGAATGTGTTATAAATTTATTTATTAATAATTATTACTTTAATAAAAAATCAAACATAAGATAATAAAAAATATGTAACTTCGAAGAAAAACATGTATATAGTTAAAATTAGAAATATTAAGAAAAACATGTATATAAAAGAGCAAACATAAGATAATAAAAAATAAATCACAAAAATGAAAATTTAAATATGTATATAAAAAGAGTCGTGTGAATGAAGATATATAGTTAAGAAAACAAACAAATAATTGAAAGGGTGATAATATATTATTAATTATAGAAGTTATAAAATTAATAAAACAAATGCTTTAAAATACATTAAATATAAATTTTGAGGACTTTTTAAGGTTTCATTTTAATAATAATAATGTATTAATTTTTATCATAAAACAATTGTTAAAGTTAAGGGAAAAACATTTCAATAATTATATTGTTATTAAATAGAAAAATTTATATAAATGAAAAGTTTTTTATAAAGATATTAAAGTGAAAATTAATGGATTCATATAAAAATGGATAAAAAAATTTAAAAATATGTTAAAAAATAAGTTCCTTTTCAGATTTAATCTTTGTTTTTATAATTATTTTAATAATTTTATGAATTAAGTATAAAATTAAGAAAAAGTAAATTAATTAAAAGTAGAAACTTGACGTGCAGAAATTGAAGAAATTTTTTATATAGAATTTTTAAATAGTATCTTATTAAGATACATTATTTATTTTTACTATATAAAATTATAAAAGCTAAAAAAAATATTTCAAAATTATATTATTATTAGTTATTAAATCGAGAATCAAAGACTTCTTATATAAAAATGTTAAAATTAGAGTAAATAAGATAAAAGAGATCTTATCAAAAAAGATAAAAGTGATATTTACTTGATTTTTGTATAAATAAATATTCGATTTTTCATGTGAATATAAAATTAAATAATTAATTTACATAAAAAAATAAACATGAAGATGGGAGAATTCCTTATTTGACATCCTAACAATGTATCTTATTTTTAAATTTTTGTATTAGTTTATTTTTTTCCTTATCTTAATATAATTTCTAAATATTAACTTACATAAAAAAAACTTGAAGAGCATAACAGGGAGAATTCCTTATTTGACATCCTAAATATGCGTCTCAATTTTTAATTTTTGTATTAATTTATTTTTCCCCTTATCTTAATATTATTTCTTTCATTTTTCACTTTTTTTATATAAATTATTATTATTCGCTATTAATTTGAGAGTTAAAGATCTTTTATATGAAAAAATAAATAAGAATTAGAGTATATTAACTGTTATATAAATTATTTTTTAATTTATAAAAAAATAAGTAATTTATATATTCAATCTAAAAAAATATGTAATTAAAATTACTTATATATCAAAACCGTTTTAATTTAAAATAAGTAATTTAAAATAATTTGTTATAATAGTTGATATTTAAGTATTTATTTGTATATAAAATTATTTAGTAGGCTATTTAGATTATGTTTGCAATTATACTATTCATTTTATAATAATGTTTGCAATTATACTATTAATTTTTTAATGTGAAAAGACAATAAATTAAAAAATATAACTTTTTAGTCCATACTATTCTATGTGAGATTAAATTACAAATATTTATATCATATCTACTTAGATAGACAAATTATCTAGACTTTTATTTGTAAGAAATCATAAAATTTAGACATTTATTTTATATGTGAGATTCATTTACTTATTATATTAATGCTAAATTTTAATTAATAAAATAGTTTACTTATATTTTTTTATCAACTATTAATTTCATATTAGAAATAAACACTACTAGAAAAAAAGACATTTGGTTAAATGATTTTACATCAGACATTTATTTCCACTGATGTAAAAAATAACATGGTGGCAATTTCGTAAATAATAATAAAATTGTTATAAGGGATTTTGCATCGGTTATTGGTTTAAACTGATGTAATATCTCAATTTTTTGTTAAATAGTAACACGGTGGCAGTATCGTAAATATTAAAAAAATTTGATATAAAGCCTTTTACATCGGTTCTACTTAAAACCAATTTAAAAACATATTTAAAAAATTATTTTAAAAAATTTATAATACCTTTTTACATCGGTTATGACATAACCGATTTAAAAAATTGTGAAAAAAAATATATGCATAGCCTTTTACATCGGTTATAGAAGAACCAATTTAAAAAATGAATTAAAAAATATATTAAAAAATTGTCCATAACTTTTTTACATCGGTTATGTCTAAAATCGATTTAAAAAACTATTTAAAAAAATATCCAAATATTTGTTACATCGGTTAAGCCAAAAACCGATTAAAAAGTTGTTTTAAAAAAGTTTTTACATCGGTTAAGGTTTCAATCGATTTAAAAAGTATTTAAAAAATTGAAATTTTAATTGGGCTTTACATCGGTTAAAGTTTCCAACCCAATTTCCACCAATGTAAAAAATTGTTACAACAATTTTATCAAAAGCAAAAACATAAGTCGCGCCCATTTGTCTTCTTTCTTTCTCTCCCCACAAGCTAAAATCGCCCTCTCCGTCTTCGTTTTCTCGACGTCCTTTCGTTTCCAGCCGCCGTCGTTCGTTTCCAGCCGTCGTTCTTCGAAAAGAAGTCTTTGTTTCGGTCAACGAGTAAAAGACACCAGCCGCGCGTGACTTCACCCTCTCCGTCTTTGTTTTCTCGAAGTCCTCTCCGTATTCGACTCACCATAACCGCCATGCCCTCCTCTCCGTTGACGTCGTAACCACCCAACCTTCCCCTCTCCGTTGACCGCCCTGCCCTCCCTTCTCTGTCGACCGTCCTGCCCTCCATTCTCCAGCGCAACTGTCATCTGTTAGGTAACTTAGGGTTTCTTTTTTTCTTGATTTTTTCTTTAAATTCTATTATTATTGAATGTTGGTTTCATCTTCTTGTTGAATGTTAACATTAGAAACATTAGGATGATTTTCCCTCTTCAATGCAATAACTCAATCAACATTAGAATAATATATAAAAAAACACAAGGTATCTTATTGAATTGGAATATGTCTAGGAATTTACTTGTTCTTGTGACCATAGAATAATAATCCATATTCAATTTCCTTTTATGTTGTACGACAAATTTTAAAATTTGACTTTTGAAGTGTTTTCTAAATTTTGAAGGTATCTTATGAAGTGTTTTCTAAATTTTTTAAACAAGTCATTCAAAATGTAAACAAGTCATTCTAAAATTAGTCATCATCTTGAACTTATGAAGTGTTTTCTAAATTTTGACCTTTATGTAAACAAGTCATTCAGAAAAAAGATATATTATTAAATTGGAACTTAATGTTGCAAAGTAGAAATTATTGTTGATGCCTAACACTGTTTTTGGTACCATAATTTCTTGTTATAATTTTTATTTATTTTCATGCCTTATAACTTGGAATTTGCTCTATGTAGGAGTTGAATCCTATAAAATCGAGACACTCACGCCTTCTCAAGAGTGTTGTGCAACGTGAAACTGTAAGAGTTAATTGAGATAAATGAAATTTACTTATTATATCTCAATTTACTTATTATATATATATATATATATATATATATATATATATATATATATATATATATATTAGATTTTTTTTTAAATAACCAATATTAAAAATTGTTTAATGTCTAAGAGAGGGACTATTGTAGGCGTCTCAATGAATCGTAGTTGGATGAGAGCTAATCGATTAAGTGTCGAGTACGAACATGGAGTGAAGGAATTTCTACAGTTTTCTGAAAGCAATGCTAAAAAAATCTCCCTCCTCCTAAAAGTAATGATGAAAAAAATGTTAATGTGTTTTTTTTCTATCCATGTGTTCGTTGTGCAAATCGCGAACCAAAACTTAATAAGAAAACAATCATGGATCATCTAATTTGTCATGGTATTTTTCCAAGTTATACACAATGGATATGGCACAGTGAGGTAGTAGCAAAGTCAAATGTGTCCCAAAAAGATAATGTTAGTGTAGAAATTGATGATTGTCTGGAAGACATGATGCGTGATATTGGACAAGATTCGTTTAAGAAGGCACATGCGTATGATACTTTATGCAGTGACAAGGATAAACCTTTGTACCCGGGATGCACAAATTTTACATGTTTGTCAGCCATGTTAAAATTGTTTAATTTGAAGGCAAATAATGGGTGGACTGACAAAAGTTTTACCGAATTCCTTGAATTGTTGACACGGATGCTTCCAGAAGGTAACGTAATGCCAAATCTTTATTACGAGGCGAAAAAGATATTGTGTCTGATGGGTTTGGAGTATGAAAAGATACATGCATGCCCAAATGATTGCATATTATACAGAAAAGAGTATGTAAACTATAATCATTGTCCAAAGTGCAAGGCGTCACGCTACAAAAAGAAAGATGGTGATTCTAGTGATGATGATGTGGTCAAAAAAGGTCCTCCCGCGAAAGTGGTATGGTACCTACCAATAATTTCAAGGTTCAAGAGACTATTCGCTAATAAAAATGACACAAAGAATCTTAGATGGCATGCCGAAGAAAGAAAATGTGATGGCCAATTCGCTATGTAGTTGATTCTTTGCAGTGGAAGCAAAAATTAGAGCTGATTTAGAGCAACAGTGGGTTGAAGAGCGTAAGGCAATGCAACAATCTTTCATGGAGACACTTAAGTCTATGGGTATCTCCCAAAGCACAATAAATAATAAATGCATTGAACAAAGGGAAACTGTGGATGGAAGCGGAAAAGGAAGTTGTTCAGTTGTAAAAGTAAGCACAATGGAAGAGGAAGACAGTGTTGAGAGATTAGTAAAAATGGTTCTGAAAAGGGGTGACACACACATTGACTACTTTGAATTAGAATTAAGTAATTGTGTGAGTGTCACAAATTTTTATATGTCAGCGAAGTGTATCAGAGAGTTGTTGATGGGACAACATTGGCTTGACGTTTCTACTCTACAAGTATGGTCCACGTAAGTACATTTTCTTTTTTATTACTATCAATATCTTTTAATATGTTATAACTCTCGTCACTTTGATTGTAATGTTTATGTTATAATTATTAAGGTATATTCATCATATTAAGTGAGAGTTTAGTAAAAACAAACTGAAAACCTAATTAGGGTGATTAGTGAGAGTTTAGTAAAAACAAACTGAAAACCTAATTAGGAGAATAATCAAAATTTTGTAAGATAAGGAAGAAAAACTCTTAGAGGGAGATCAAGAAGAGGCTAGGTTGAGGATTTTCACGGAGATTTTTACGAAGAATTCGAGCTACCTTCAATCCAAGGTAAGGGTGGGGTTCGAATTCCATAACCTGGACTAGATAGTTTTTATGTAGGAGGGATTTTCGTATGATTTTCGTTATTGTTTTGGTATGAATTGTTTTTGTCAAATTTGTGTTGATATTTGATGAAGAAGCATGTTGTTCTTATTGTATTGTTATTCTGAAAATTGTTATGGTTGTGATAATCGTTGTTGTTATTGTAGTTGTTGGTTTATGTTGCAGAAATCATGTAGAAAGAAGTTAGGGTTCCTAAAATCAATCATAGAACTTGATAATTGAATAGATAGAGAAGATTTTGAGAGTAAAATCGATGTAAAAACCCAAATAGGATTGAATAGAATGATGAAGTTGTGAGAAATCGTAGCAGAGTTGGAGTTGTAAGCTTTCTGGTGGAATTCATAATAGATCTGGTGTTACGCGTAGCAAGCAAGGAATTACGTGTAACGTGTCCTTTTACTCAAGCATTACGCGTAACAGAATTGGGCATTACGAGTATGGAGATGGGCATTACGCGTATGGGCAGAGTGAGTGCAGAAAAATGCATTTTTTGGCGATTCGTCCTGTTTTTGCATCCGTTTTTAAGTAGGGATAAATTAAGTTGATTATAGTAGATTTGAAGATTTAAAAATAATTAATTTAGTAATCTAATCGATTAAGCCGTAAATTGTCGTTTTTCACGTTGAAGTTGTTATAAGTTATGGTAAGTCGTGTTGCCCCGATCTTGGGAGGATTATTAAGTTGCAGGTCCTATGACCAATTGATTCATGTTGCTGATTTGTTCAAGTTGTTATGTTGTTAAGTTGTAGATTATATCGTTGTTATTTTATTCCATTCATAGTTGCATACATTTGCATATTTTCAAGTTGGAGCGAATGCTCGATTCAAGTTGGCCTGGATTGGCAATAAGTTGTTGATGCCTCGATAAACTGGCAATGTTTCAAGTTGGGAGTTTACTTCAAATGGTATCGCATGCATATATAAGTTGAGTCTCATTCAAGTTGCATTTTATTATGTTGATTTGTTGTTGTTGGATATAAGTCGTATGTTGATGTTGCTTGTTGTGAGAAGTGTTGTGATTATATGATTATCTTGCTTACATATTAATTATCGTATCATGTTTATGTTATTTGATATCTCACCCCTTCTGTTTGAATGTTGCCATTTGTTGGTAAAGTGCAGGTAACCAAGAGTCCAATACTTAGTAACTTCGAGTTGGTGTTTGTCGCTCTGATACGCAGCACTTCGGGGGGATGAACGTATGTTTTATGTTATGTTGAATTTCAGTTTAGTTGAAGAATTTATTTAAGTTTTTTTATGTTGAAAACCAAGTTGAAGTATTCGTTGTTGAATTTATTGAAGTTGTTTTATAGTTGTAACTTTGTTGAATCTGCTGCGTTGTTTTTAAAGTATTTCATTAATGAAGTTTTGGTTATTGATTTTATAGTTGAAAAAATGTGATATCCCATGTTTGTTGGTGAATTTTTATAACTCTGATTTAATAATTAAAGTCGGGTAGAAATGAGGTGTTACACATAGAAGTAGTTTGAGTATTCATCTAGGAGCGACGAAAATGTATCAGGATTTGAAGAAAATATTTTGGTGGCCTGGTATGAAGCGTGATGTGGCTCAATTTGTGTATGCGTGTTTGACTTGTCAGAAGTCGAAAGCGGAACATCAGAAACCCGCTAGTTTGATGCAATCGTTGGATATTCCCGAGTGGAAATGTGATAGTATATCGATGGATTTTATTACGGGGTTACTTACTAAGTCGATGCATTTTATACCAATTGGTATTGCTTATTCTTTGCAGAGATTGGCAGAGATATATGTTGGTGCGACTGTGAAGTTACATGGAATACCATTGAATATTGTGTCAGATAGAGATCTGTGGTTTACTTCGAGGTTTTGGGAGAGTTTACAAGAGGCATTGGGTTCTAAGTTGAAATTGACTTTAGCTTATCATCCTCAGACTGATGGACAGACGGAGAGGACGATACAATCTTTAGAAGATTTGTTGAGGGATTATGTGCTTGAACAAGGAGGTGCTTGGGATAGTCATTTGTCGTTGATTGAGTTTACTTATAATAATAGTTATCATTCCAGTATCAGAATGACACCATTTGAAGCTTTGTATGGCCGAAGATGTCGGACACCTTTGTGTTTTCATGAGTCAGGTGAGAGTGTGGTACTTGGACCTGAGATGGTGCAACAAACTACTAAGATGGTGAAGTTGATTTGAGATAAGATGAGGACTTCACAAATTAGGCAGAAGAGTTATCATGACAAGAGAAGGAATGATCTTGAGTTTCAAGAAGGAGATCATGTGTTTTTGAGGGTTACTCTGGTGATCGGTGTGGGACGAACTTTGAAGTCGAGAAAGCTTACTCCTAAGTTTATTGAACCGTACCAAATTTTGGAGAGAGTTTGACCTGTTGCCACCGAGATTGTCCAATTTGCATGATGTGATTCATGTTTCGCATCTTCAGAAGTATGTTCCGGATCCTTCGTATGTGATACCGATGGATGAAGTTGAGGTAAGAGATAATCTTACGGTTGAAGCATTACCAGAACGAATTGATGATCAGGAGGTAAAGCAGTTGAGAGGCAAGGAAATTGTACTTGTGAAGGTGGTTTGGGGAGGAGCTATCGGTGGAAATATTACTTGGGAATTGGAGAGCAGGATGTGAGAGTCATATCTGAATCTTTTTGCTTGAGGTAAGTTTTCGAGGACGAAAACATTTTTAGCGGGGGAGAGTTGTAACGCCCCGAATTTTATTTAATTATTTTATTTATAATGTTGTGTTTTTGTGTATGAAGAATAATATATATTTTCGAATATAATGTTAATTAGTATAACTTGAATATAAACATAGTTGATATGTTCGTTGGCTTAGTTGTCATTGTGATGGATTGTTGTTGTTATGATAAGGTGCATATGAATGTTGTTGGTGTATGCGTATGTATTATGTTGTTGTATATGTGGATGTTGTGTTTATGGTAGTAGAAGTTGATTTATGTGGTTATATGCTAAAAATGCATGATGTTGATGATAATCATAGCGATAATGAATTGTTGTATGTTGATCGGTGTTGTGATGATTAGTCGTATAGGAGTTGTTGTTGTTGATGTTGTATAATGAAATCGTTGCATGTATACATGTATGTCATTGGTGTTGCATTACATGTTGCATAGTTGGATAATATACCACGGTGAGGTATGTTAGTTGTGGTGATGTTGGTGCGGTCATGAAATAGGGATCCTGCGAGGATGTGATCATGAAATAAGGATCATACTGGACCATGAAATAGGGGTCGGTGGGTGTGATCAAGAAATAGGGATCATACTGGACCATGAAAGAGGGTTCGAGAGTTCCGACGAGAACTGGATCTTGAAATAGAGATCGAATATGGTACCGCATGCATAGAGTCGAGTAGGGTCTCGTTGCATGATTGTTGTTATTGTTGATGTATAGGATGTTGTGGATGCATATGATGTATATGATGTTGTTAATGTATATGATGTTGCTGATGTACATGATTGTTGTTGATGTATATAATGTTGTTGAAGTATATGATGTTATTGATGTGTATGATGTTGTTGTGGATGAGATATGGTTATATAGTGTTTGTTGAGAAGTGGTGTTTTATTTCTGATATTTGCTAATTCTTATTATATTACTCTTTTGTGATGTAAGTATCCTACCCATTCTGTTTGAATGTTGCCCCTATGTTGGTAACGTGCAGGTGAGCAGGATAAGTCGAGTGGTGGTCAGTGAAGTTGGAGTACTTCACATCGTTAGGATTTCGGCTTTGATACATCGCTTTGGATGTCGGGACAACGTTGCATTTTATTTGTTTTATTTTGGGAAAAACCTTTTGTGATGAAAATATTATATGTTATTTGTTATTTGATGATCATTACCAATAGCCAACTTTTGAATTTGATGATCAACATATTTTGGATGTATTAGTCTATTCAAAGTGACAATTTTAATATGTGATGATGAAATTATTTTGGTTTAAAATAATAATAGCAAAAAATACATCGAAAAAATGAGAGGATAATACATATGAATATAATATTTGGGAAAAAAGTTTTATAAATCGATCATCCAAAGTAAACCTAACCGAAGCAAACCGAATAGTTTGGTTCGATTTCAATTTTGAAAAACGCTAAAAACCGAACCAAACCAAACCAAACTGATGGAAGTATTCATGGTTCAAAGATTTTTTTAATACCAAAAACCGGTCCGAATCGAACTGATTACACCCCTAGGTGTCGTTGCATAATGGAGATTGCTCAGGAAGGCATTGACACAGGTATCTTCCTGATGAGTTTGATGTGAGGGAGGTCCTAGATGTCATCATGACGGAGGCACGAGGGACATTGTTGTATCAGAGACAACGCCGAAAGACATGAGATATTGATGGTCGATGAGGTAGATGAGGCAGAGAAGGCAGATGAGGTAGATGAGAGGTAGTCAGACATACACAATAGTGTCTTAGTATATAGTAATAATACTATGATCTATATTTTATTTTGACATCATGTTACTGTATTGATTATGATTGTTTTGTATTTTTTATATTTATTTGTCTTTTATTTATATATGGCGTTTTTGGACCATCTGGATTTATTTACGTTTATTTTTTATTTTTTATTGTACGGTATGGTTTAAATCTTCATTTGAATATAGATAAACAAAATATAACATGAAAGACAAGATCTAATATATTATGGAGATGTATCTCCGAAATATTTAAATAATTTCACTTGGTGGCTAAGAAACATATAAAATCCTCTAATATTATTTGCCCTCTTAATACTATAGTAATCACTAGTTAACTTCAGAACTATTTATCCTACGTGGTTGAAGTCAGGCCTTCTTCTATATGAGCAAAATCTGAAAGTTTGTTAGAAGCTAATTGAGGAGATTTGGTTGGGTTAAATGGTGAATGGAATTGGCACTTGAGGCAGAGCTGGATGTCACAAGAACTAATCCAGAAAATTGCAGCTAGTCTTATTCCGCTGGCAGCATATGAAGACATAATAAATGAGGGCTGAGATAAAATTTAGAAGTTGTGAGAGCCTAAGAGAGTGAAATATGCCCTTGACTCAGAAAAAATTGCATGATGACTTTTAGCAACATATGATATAGTTCACAGTAATTCCAATAATATTCACAGTAATTCCAATAAAATTGCATGATGACTTTCATTCATACTATTAAAATCAATTACTATATAGTTCACAGTAATTCCAATAATATTCTACCACAATTATGCAGGTCTAAATGAACCTTCCAAGTAAAAAAACATATACATACAATTTCCGAAGAATCATTTTCAACTAAGTATATGTATAGCCAATCACACAAAACCCTTTTCATAGTTCATGGAATGTTACTTGATTGTCTTACTTAGGCCTAACTTTTATTCCTTCAACAAATAAACCCCATTCTGAATTATAATCACTTGTCTCCTTAACATTCATCTCGACTTCTTCATCTTCTAACCCCCTGAATTGAAGAACTCCCCGATCTCAATCTCCAACCACCAACCATCGCTTCTCACACTAGGTTGTTGAAATCCTACTTCTCCATTGGGAGACCTATCTTCCTCATTTCTATCCAAAAGGACAGTTTTAGTACTCATATGGCCACCTTCCACACCAACAGATAATTCCATAGGATAATTTGGATTTTGAAATCCCCAAGCATTAATCAACTTGAACACAAGATAAGTCGCATATTGAGTATTTGGGGACAAGTCCCGCGTCTTTATCCTCCCATGAATATGAAACCAATGCACACAAATAAGCTTTGCGACTTTGGGGAACCTGTACAATATAGGAAATGAGATAAAAGTTGAAAGTAACATAAAAAAGAAATAAAAAGAAATAAAAAACTTAAGAGCTAAGCTAACCTGGAGTTACGCATAGTAATCCATTTCCAATAGCGCGTATCATCAACCCAAGCAATGGATAAAGATCGAGCCGCTAGCATGTAACATATTTTCCCACTCTTTCTATCCAATTGAAAACTCTGCATTATCAATTTAGTTTACTTACTACACAGAAAACATGATAAACCCTAACATTGTAGAAATTTGGGGGAGAACAATACCTTTAGACCATTGTCGATGAGTATATGGCGATCGGATAATGCTAAGTAGAGAGCCTTTTTGGAAGGAAGGTTGGCAAGTGAAGGTGACTGTGAGATGATAGAATCCATGAAATGAGAATCAGAAGGGAGAAATCGATTCCAGACAGCGTCGAAATCGGAAGCGGAATGGAAAGTATTGGAAACGAGTGAGAGTCTGTCGGCGTCAACGGGAGTCGTACGAGAGAGTACAGTGGACATGCATTCTTCAGGTAATTATTCAAACTGCGTCATTCTAGCTGTTGCAACAAGGGTGGCTGTCAACTCACAGCGATAATTGATCTAATGTTTTGTTTTTATAGTGACAAAATATTTTCATCTCTAACAAAAAACAATGGGCGGCACCGGTTTTGCCTTGGAGAAAAACAAAACGCACGTGGATTTCATTTGGTATAGTTGTCAATTTTAATACTACATTCTAAAACGTAGGTTTCATTAGGCATAATTGTAAAAGAAAAAAAAACTTAAAATGTTTAGTAATTGGAATTTTGTCACTTAAAAAGTGAATAAGTTGGATCTTGCAAATTCAAACTCACGCCATGTTTCCTATGACCATCTAATTGTCAAATTTATTATTATATAATACTATCTTTCATTTTTAATATATTTTTTTGACTTTTTAAATTCATTGAAAAAACAATGTATATAGACTATTTGTAATCCAAATACAATGATTATTCAATAAGTCTAAAAAACAATTTTTTTCATATATAAAAAAGAATAGAGAGAATAGTAAATTTCAATTTACATTAATTATATATATATATATATATATATATATATATATATATATATATATATAATTAATGTAAATTGAAATTTACTATTCTCTCTATTCTTTTTTATATATGAAAAAATTGTTTTTTAGACTTATATATAATATGTGTGTGTGTCGTTTATTAAAATTAATTGATAGTTAATTGAGAGCTGATGATTAATAATTAAAAGTTGGTAGTTGTAGTAGTAGATAAGTTAATTTGGGTGTTTTGTAAATTAATTATTACATTAATTGATAAATATTAAATGATATAAAAGAGCATTTTTAATTAATAAATTTTGCATATTTTTAATATATATGAAAATTTGAATATATTATCATTGTTGACGTGACATGCCACATGTCAGTACCAACATGGCCAGATGCTAACTTGGCATATCACGTGGCTAAAATCAACATTGTTCATGAACCCAGAAAAAATCGTAGCTAATTAGTAGCTAAAATTATAGCTAATCTGTAGCAACTTCGATTTAATCTTCGAACGATTTCCTTATGTTGACTTCACCTTAGTGTCACTGTATAGAACGACTTCCTTATGTTGTCTTCTCCTTTGTCTATAAAATTTACTCAATAAAATTGCTACTGAAAGTTTCAATCTTTATTCTAAGATAATTGACGGATGAGGGTAATCATAAGTGATAAAATACACTAGATTGTCACCCACACGATGTGTGGTTGTGTGCATGAGTTCGAACTTATATATCAATTATTTTTATGTTTATATCTTGATAAATATAAGTAATAGTATATATTATTGGCATACATGTTTTTCTTAATATTTCCAATTTTATAATTTATAGAAGAAAAATATGTATGCCAATAATAGAAGAAACTGAGAAAGGGGGTTGGTTACGACCTAGGAAGGTATTAGCACCCAGATCGTCCATCGTACTCAACGGGATCCATGCTTACTTGATTGTGTTTAAAAGGGGTAGTGTATGTGCTAAACTGTGTATGAAAAGCTAGGGAGAATGAAATGTGTGTCAGTGCAAAAGGAAAGGGTGAAATGCTCAAGACTGAGGCTTAGGATAGAATGCTGGAAAGAGGGGGATGACAAAGAGACTTTTGTTCGATAACTGTTAAGTTATGCCTATGTATCCTCTCGTGCAATGAGGAAGTCAGAACACCGTAGTTCGACTCAAAGAGACTGAAGATGATTTTGACTGTGAACTGCTTGCTTGTCTATGCTCAAGTGTATGACTCGTTTGGCTCGAGTGCTAATTGTCTTACATCATACGGAAGAAGCGAGTTCTCGTTTATAGAATGAATGTGATGAGAAAAGAATCCCGGAGGAGACGATTATTTGTTTGTTTTTGTGTTTTCAGATTTTTATTGTTTTTGGTGTTTTGCATAGGATAATGAGCTTAATCCTAAATCAAGGGTTTATGAACTCATTATATCCTCCCTGATTAGGGATAATGAGCCTACTTAAGTATGAGATAAGCATCTCAAATTAATTACCATGATGATGTAGGATTAAGATCATTAACCTACTTGTGATTATTAAGATGTTTTTTGGACTTTTGTTTAGTGTTAAGTAATGAGTTTAATCTCTTATCAGGGATTAGTGAACTCATTACACCATCCTAAGAGAAGGATGATAGATGAGAACACTTAAGTTGAGGAAGACTCCTTAACTTAATCCATGGTTAGGGACTAAATTCATTAGATAATAAGCCTTTATTAAAGATGGATTTTAATTAAAGGATGAGATTAAGAAATGGATTTTAAGTTTGTAAGACAACTTGAGGGGGACTTGTCCATTAAACACTAGGGTTAGTCCCTCTTAACCATAAGGAAGAGATAGAACCCTAATATAAGGCCCAAGTTACAAGCTTATGTGTTGGTAATTATTAAGTGTTTTGATTAAGAAGTGTGAAAAAATTAAAGGTTTAACACTAAGGATTAAAGTTATACACTCCATCCTAAGATAAGGATGCAGACATAACCCTAATTCAAAGTCCTAAAGCTTTAAGTGTTTAGCCTCTGATTATGAGATGAGAAGAGAGACTCAAGGAGACTCAAAGGTAAAAAGCTAGGGGGGACTATATACAACCATAAAAATTATCATGCTTGGATATCCTATGGTTTGTGAGGCTTAAGAGAAAAATCTTCAGGAGGCCACCATGGAAGGAGAAGCAGATGAAAATAGAAGGAGAGAAAGAATAAGTTACTTACTTCCTAAAGAAGATAAGTAACCTAAAATAAAGTAAGTAAGAAAGAGAGAGCATAAGTGAATTAGATTCACTTAAAAGACAAATAAATTATGCAAATGAAGAGATGAAAAGAGATGGGATGTGAAGGCAAATTCACATCCCAAACAACTTACCATAAGCCCCTGAAATGTTAGTGTGAATGCATAAGATGCAAAGCAAAAGGAAATGAGATGAATAAAGATGCAAATACCAAAACCATAAGTGTAAACATGATGCAAAAGTGTTATGAGATTATGCAAAGTCATACATAATGCTTATGAATGTTCATACAAAAGATGGGATGCAAAGGAAGCATGAAAGAAGTTTGAAAACACATGGATGTTCATGAAATGTAATGAATACAAAGCATAGAAAATGAATGAAGAAATGATCAATCAATGTTAAAGCATGTCTTAAGATGTCTAAGATGTCATACAAATGCTTGAAATTTCATGGCTAGCTCACATGATTGAGATATGCAAAGATGAATGTAAATGAACGTGAGAAATTAGGGTTTTAAAACAACATGAGATGCATATGACCAAAACAGAAGCATACATCATGATAAAAAATTGAAATTTAACTTAAACAAACCCTAATCATACACAAGATCACTACCCAAAGGAGAAGGTCAGAAGCTAAACCTAGTGAAAGTTATGGATTTCCTAAGTTAACTAGGGTTTTTGGATACTTCTAAGGGGAAAATGCAAATCAAATTGAAAATGCAATTAAAAAATATGAGATAAATAACCTAGAAACTATATGCAATATATGAAACAATCCAAAAATAATCAAGTTCAAACTCCTCATGGTTAGGCAGAATTAAAATTTTCAAGTTAGGGTTAAAAAATGTGAAATTTATGAACCCTAAATCAAAGATAATTGTGAAAATGGGATCAAACCTAAAAAGAAATTTGTATGGTGAGTTTGAAAATGTTTCTAAATGTATGAGAATGATTTATGAATTTTTTGGTGATTTTTAGAAACCTAAATGTATTTTTAATTAATTAAATAAAACATTTAAATGTTTTAAAAATACTTTTTTAATGCAAAAATTAAAATAAAAAATGTTATTGAGTTAAGAAAAATATTTGAAATGAAAATTCAGAAAATGAGAATTTTTTAAAGTCTTTTGCTATTTTAAAATAAATATGGAAAGAAATGGAATAAAATGAAATAAAAATCAATTAAAATGGGAAGTCAACTAATCTAAAGGTCCAGGTTTAAAAGGGGAAAGACTGCGCGCGCGTTTGGACGGCTTGGATCAAATCTGGCTAATTAAATTAGTTTTATATTAATTAATCAGAATTAAAGTTAATGAGTTAATCTGAGTCGTTCGTACATTAATTAAAACATGATCCAATGGACAAGATTTAATCTGGGCAGCTAAACCCTAATTAGGGCTAATCATTTTCAGGTGACCGGAGACAAGCTCCGGTCATCTTCTCCAGTGGACCAAAAACCCTAAAATCTTCCCTAGGCAAAATCAAGACCTCTAACCTGCCCAGAAATGATCCTCATACTTCTAGCAACTCAAATCAAACATCAAACAACATTTATCATTCATGGACAAGTTGAATTGAATCAAAACATGAATACTGGCAAAATTTCAAAAGTTCATAAAATGTCCATTCCTTCACCATTTTCAATTCTAAAAGCATCATTGTGATCCTTAGAGCATGCAATTTCATTTTATAAAAAGAAATCAAAGCTTTGAGAAAAAATGTTCTTGAGTATACCTGAGTTGGAAACCTCCAAATGTGAGCTTTCAGAACCTCCCACTTGTGCAAGTGAACCCCTCTGATCCTCCTGAAGTTATTGGGATGCTTAGAATGCTTTGAAAGTGGCTATTTTGAGTGGCTCGATTCTGATATAGCAGAAATGGAGGCTTTGGTTTATGAGGTTTCAGACCATGGTAATGGTTGCTTTGTGTTCTATGGATGATTTATGAATGAATGGTGGAAGAATTTTTGAGGTTTGATGGATTGTTTGAGAGAATCGAAGAAGATATTTTTTTTGCAATTTTTGTGAAAACTGATGTTGTGTGTCCTCTGACCTCATGGCATGCTTCCTTATGATCTTGAGGCAATCCCTAAACTATTGGAATGAGTCAGAACATTAGGTATGCACTGTGGGAATGGTATGGCTCCATTGGCCAAAAAGTCAAGATTGGTGTACCATAAGTATGGGCCATGGCAGAGCTGGTTTCTGTGGCTAGATTGCTTCAGCATGGTTCATGGAGAGCCTTTGGATCATCTTTATGCAGCTGGATGGCCTTTATCAAGAGTTCTCATAGTCTATGAAATTTGGCAACTTTGAAGTTTCTTGAGAAATAAGTCATGGAAATGCTTGGTACACAGGCCAATTCTGATCCTTGGAAGTTGTATTGACATGTTGTGATACATTTGAGTGCATTAGAGGTCATTTGAATGCTTGAAACTTGATTTTGCAAAAATCCCTCTTTGGCATGAACTTGAGAATTATAGGATTTTTCCCAACTTTGAAAGATCATATCTTGAGTTCTAGGATGAATCAAGAGGAGTTCTTGTACTTTTTGAAAATGGGAAGATCCAATATAGAACTTTCATGTTTAATGATTTTTCAATTGAACTATTTTTTATCAAGAAAGAAGAGATTGAAAATCTTTCCCAAAATGGAAAGTTTCCATTACAAGTCATGTCCAAAAATAGTAAGTTTGCAAATGGCTTGAAATTCTTCAATCTTGTGAACTTCTAACCATTTATAAGATCAAATAAAGATCATAGGAACTAAAAATGATGAAGATGGCCCTTTGGTTCCATTGATGGGGGCCTCAGATGCCTTGATTCTGACTTTTCTTGCACAATAAGTCACCAATTGATCAGATGACTTCCACAATGAATTTCTTCATCAAATTTGGTACACATGCTCCTTATAACATATTAAGACCATTAGAATCAAGAATGACCAAAAATTTGGGTGTAAGGCCTCTGAAACCAAAACCCTAATTTTAGGTCATCTGTGTAGGAAATCTTCAGTCTGCCTTTATGCCTTTTCCATGCTTTGTGATCTCTTGACTTCAAAGAACTTTGGGAGGCATAATATGACCATAAAACACCCATGGACTCTCTTGGAAAGCTTTAAGGCCTTTGAGATGGCTCAGATCACTTCTTGGATTACTCAGATCACAAACCCTAGATGTAGCTTATGCAGGTGAAATAAATTATGCAATGTGAGATGATATCATTATGTAATGCAATAATGAAAGATCACAAGCCATGGTGCAAGAAAAAGTGAGGGAAAATTTGGGGTGTTTACACACACTCAACATGATAAACCCTAACATTAGAGAAATTAGGGAGAACAATAAGTACCTTTAGACCATTGTCGATGATGATAGGGTGATCGGATAATGCTAAGTAGAGAACCTTTTTGGTAGGAAGGTTGGCAAGTGAAGGTGAATGTGAGATGATAGAATCCATGAAATGAGAGTCATAAGGGAGAAATCGATTCCAGACAGCGTCGGAATCAACAGCTGAATGGAAAGTATTGGAAACGAGGGAGACTCTGCCCGCGTCAACAGGAGTAGTACGAGAGAGTATAGTGGATATGAATTCTTGTGGCAATTCTTCAAACTGCGTCATTCTAGTGCTACAACAAGGGTGTCAATGGGAGGTTCAACTCAACCATAATTGATCTAATGTTTTTTTTATAGTGAGATAACAAAACAATGGGCGGAAACCAGTTTTGCGTTGGAGAAAAAAAACGCACGTGGATTTCATTAGGCATAGTTGTAAAAAAAACAAAAAAAATCTTAAAATGTTTAGTAATTGGAATTTTATCACTTAAAATGCGAATAAGTTGTATCTCAAGGAATCTATTTGTCACCCCAATCATATTGTATTCCTATTTTTTCAATATTCCGTTATCACCCCTGTTATTATTTACATAAAAAAGATAATTTTTTTACATAAAAAATACCACTTTTTCAGACACAAAAAATAAAATTTCTGGTAGTAAAATTC
Organism: Lathyrus aphaca; assembly: GCA_963966055.1. NCBI lineage: Eukaryota > Viridiplantae > Streptophyta > Magnoliopsida > Fabales > Fabaceae > Lathyrus > Lathyrus aphaca. Next base: position 149,495,849 of record OZ014520.1, on the reverse strand, counting down.
AAAATTCCTGGTAATCTCTCAGCTGAATTTCTCGAAAACAAAATCTCTGATAGTAATAATCTAAATTTATCGGTACTCCACACCATGAATTCTTAAATTATCGGTAATAATTACCGGTGATTTCAATATTACCGGTGTTCATTTGCACACGAATACTGGGGATCTCTAAATTACCAGTAACTCTCAAACTATCGGGAATTTCAAATGTCTGGTATACCGGGAATTCTAGTTTTACACGAAATTTCCGATAACAGGTCAGTTTCTTCAAAAATGCTTGTCATTTGTGCTCCGGAACCGTCAGGGTCTTCTACCAACTCGTGTAGCGATTACACTCGGTTCTTCACTACAAACAAAGTATATATTATGGATTGGATCTATAAGACAATGTTGGATAGAAGCACAATTAGTCGGGCAGAGGCCCATGTAGATTCAAAGTACGCCTAAGAGGGGGGGGGGGGTGAATTAGGTGTTATAAAATTTTCTCGATTATTTTCGTTGATGGATGGATTTCTTTTACTTGTTTATGGGATGAAAACTATAAAGCAAGAAATTAAAAGAGACACGGCAAATTATCCTGGTTCCCTTCACAATCCGAAGGTACATCCAGTCCTCTTTCCAACACGAAAGAGATTTTCACTAGTTTTTAGAAATGTACAACCTATCGCACCTTCAATCGGTGAGGCCTACTTTCTAAAAAACTAAACAACCTAATGTGCAAGAACAATCCTCTTGCAATCACTATCCCTTGAGTCCAACAATCTTGGATCACAAGTCACAATAGAAAATCTATTTTAATTCTTTGTAATTTTTAGAGTAGTACAATGTTTGATATCAATCTAAGTAGATCTTCTCCTTTGATCAAAATCCACTTTATAAATATCAATACAAGTGTTCAATGATGAGTATGAAAAATTATGAATCACAATATGAACACTTTTGAAGTTTGAAAATATATGTCAAAAGAAGTGATTTTGATTGAATGATTTTTTATAAAAAATTCTAGGAGGTGTTTTTTGAATTTAAAAAATTCAGACTATATAAATTTTAAAAAACCCTTTCAGAAAGGTGTGAGAAATTATGAAACAAAATATAATTTGAAGAGGTATAATAAAGAGGTATATTTTGAATTTCAAAGAAAATAATTTTTCAAAAACCTTCAGTGTTAACCGGTTAACCAAATGGTTAACCGGTTAACGCATAGCAACGTTAACACTGTCTTTTGAAATTTGGAGTCGTTAACCGGTTAACGCATAGCAACGTTAACACTGTCTTTTGAAATTTGGAGCCGTTAACCGGTTAACCAAATGGTTAACCGGTTAACACTGTTAAAAACAGAAAAAAATACTTAATTTTAAAAGTGTTAAACATTTTGAAAACCTTTCAAAAAATATATGCAATATGATAACATGTGAAATAGTTCATTGAACACTTGTACATCAATTTGTAAAGGGTTTTGATCTACCTCAACGTTTTGCGTCCAAGCTTGAAATAAACCGAATGAGCAAAAGAAGCTTGATCACAATGCCGATGCTTGTTGCTAGATCATGTTTGAGAGCTCTTGACTTTTTACAAATATGAAGCGCATGACAGTCGTGTTGTCTTTATCAAAATCTCCGAGGTTGAAGGCGTGCTTCTACATTCTCCCCCTTTTTGATGATGACAGCCAAAAAAGTGCGAGAGCTTGATCGACATTTCTCTAAGACGATCCTCCCCCTAAAGATAGCAACTCCCCCTAAATAATAGCGGCAGTAGCAAAAGAAATTTTTCATCGAGAGGAATTAGAGAAACAAAGTCTTCTCCCCCTTTGGCATTAGCAAAAAGGAATAGACCAACAAGCATTGATAGGAAAAGAAAATCACCATACAAGCATTGAAAAGAAAGACGCGTCAAGTAAGACATGCAAGCAAACACACATAGAAGCATAAGCATAACTTTAACATAGCCAACAAGAGTACTAGCTGTAACACGGTGGGAGAACTGACTTTTAGTCATGTTGCGGATAGCAAGAGTCGCCACCGACTTTTATTTTATCCAAATGGAAAGGACATAAAAGAACAGGAAAGACCTATTTTTAAAAGACTTGGGTTCGGGGGGTAGGTTATATAAAGGGAAGGTGTTAGCACCCTTTATATCCATGGTTATCCATGGGCTCTTAGTTACTTAGCTCACTTAAATTGTTTTTGAAAAGTGTAGTGTGTGATTAGAAATTTTCTAAGTACTTTGTAGTGATCTTCGTATGGATGTATACAAAGCCTTGTTTGAAAATGTTTGAAAATAGTGAGGTGTGAAAAGTATTTTTGAAGAGTGAGCAAGTAACTATGACGTACCTACGCTAGATTAAGTCTTTCGTGTTCTTGTATGTTCTTTCAATGGTAAAACTATCCCTATTATTAAGGAATAGGTAGTCATTACCTTGGATGTGTAAGGCACAAGCGTAGGGTCATCGTATGGTCATGGAAGGCAACTTAAGGGGTGTCTTTAGCAATTCGAAGGGACTATCATCATTTATTCGAAGGGACAAGATCATTTCTCGTAGGCAACATCGAAGGGACTTAAGATCTTTTGAATATGATAGGGACTTGATGATTTTTCTATTAAGGGACATTGCTTTTTAGACACCCCCACTTTCGAGAGACTTGACCATTTGTTTTAAGGCAACTGAGAGGGGTAACCCAAGGAAGTGCAGATGGTGATCATAGAATGATCGGCTTACGTATGTGAATGGAGTGTGTTAATTACAGTTATTATAATCTTTGAGTTAGTGATCTAACGGTTGATTTTATCGTACCATACAATCCTAGTATTCATACATCTAACAGTTATAAGGTGCAAAAAGTAAAAATCCTAATTAAACTATTACAAGGCTTTGGGAGAGTTACATAATTGGAAAATCCTTGCAGAAAATAAAGTGCGGAAAGAATAAAAATTCATACGTTATTACATCCCATAGGCAGTTACAATATTTAGGAAAATCGTGCGAGAAAAGTAAATCTAGCTATTAGAAGGCTTTGTACATCCTATACAATTGTTCTAGGAATTATAAATGACAAAGAAAGTAAAATCAGGGAAAAAGAATTGGAGAGAGGGAAATATTTAATATTTATTTAGTGAAACTAATTAATTGATTTTTTATAAATAATTTATTTTATGAAAAATTAAGAAAGAAATTTAAATTTAATTAATCATTAATTTAAAAGGTATATTTTTTTTGTACTTTAGGATTTTAAAAAAATATTATTTTTATTATTTTTACTTTTTTAATTAATTAGTTTCTAACGACGTTGGATCGTTGAAAATTAACAAAAATTAAAGTAATATACAAATTGCTACCGCATAGGCGATCATCGCAAATCGAATAAAAATATAAAAAATAACAATGGCATGATAAAATTAAATTAAATTAAATAGAAAAAAATGTAAATCGAAACGCGAATCGGTAAGCGCTAAAGGTGAATTGTCACCGTGCAAAACCTTCGGACACATGTAAAATCGAAATACAACAATAAATCAATTAAAAACAATCACACCTAAACCGATGAAATAAACCATTAAGTTGCTACACTTAACGTGATCATCGCAATATGGTCAAAACCATGCAGATCTAAATTTATCAAAAAATAAAAGATAAAATAAAAATCGATGTTGCTAACGCAAAATTGCGATCATCGCAACTGGATCGAATCAACGCAAATGTCACGCCTCATGCACATAAATATGCGAACGGCGTATCGACACAATTCAATCCAAACAAAGTAAAATAATATATATATATATATATATATATATATATATATATATATATATATATATATATATATATATATATATATATATATATATAACTAACGAAAAAGTAAAAGAAAAAAAGAAAGTAAGAAAGTGACGTTAGTATATAGAACAATATACTAACTATAAAGAACAATATACAAGATGACGTTCATATATTATGTGACCTGCATTATTAGTGTGACCAGATAAGGTTATGGATCTGCCGCAATTTAGTTCTTTTCTGTTCTTTTTCTTTTTTCGATTTTGTTTCTCCCTAAGGCAAGAATTTTTTTCGTATTGTGGTTGAGAGAGGAGCTCTTATGTGTAAAACAACATGTATTTATAGATTAAGAAAATTAGGTTAAAAAGTTTAAAAGGAAAAAAAATTAGTCTTAATCCCTATTGATTAAAAAATATTTGAACAAAATTATATGATTTTTACTTGGTCACCAAGTAGACCAGTTAGAAACTAAGTATGACACAAATATGACATAAACTGACCAATAGAAAATGAGTATACTAAAAAAGAAATGTTTTTGGGATTTATTATGATTTTTTTTGAAATATTTTTCATAAAACAATGATTTTAATGAAAAAATCATATTTTTAAAAATGCATTAAATGCAAATACAAAAATTAAAAATTAAATAATTAAAAAATGCTATTTTTTTTTAATTTTTTCATAAAAAAATAAAAATAGAAAAAGTTATTAGTAAAGGAAAAAAATTAAAAAAATTAAAAAGAGCTGAAGGTGAAATTTGAACTCACAACCTCTCACAATTATATCCCTTATACCCATCTTTCTACCAATTGTGCTATTTTATTTATTCGAAATAAAAAGGCACCAGAAAGCATATGAAGCGGGTCAAAATTTGGGGTATGACAAGTGTGAGGAAACCTTGTGAATCAATTTGTCTCAAATATGTGAGGGCAAATTTTGGGGTACAACAGCTGCCCCTGTTCAATTTTCGGAAACCTGGGGAGTTAGATTGGCATGTGTGCCATTCGTGACTGGAAGGTTGAAGGGGATTGAACACAAAAACCCAAAAATTTTCACTCGCCGTCACGTAGAGTAACACTGTTGATTGGTTACATTGCTTGAATGGGCTTAAAGATGCCACTCAGAGAAACTGGAGATGGGCTTATAGATGCCATCCATAAAATCAGAAGGTGAGGGTATCTGTAGGTTGTTACTGGATATCAATACTAGGTCTTCGTATAGACCGTCTCTAAATCGTTTCTGTAACATGAATGAGTTAAATATCAGCACTAGATCTTCGTATAGATCGTCTCTGTATTATCTCTGAGGAAAAAGAATATTCTGCATTAAGTGTCAGTACTTAGATCTTCGTCTAGATCATCTCTGGACATAATTTAAGTTAAGCATCAGAATCAAATCTTCGTAGCGATCATCTCTGAATTGCTTTTGGAAAATATCCTGGACTAAGCACTAGATCTTCGTATAGATCATTTACGTACCATCCCAAGGACAATTTGTTGAATTGACCATCAGAAATAAATCTTCGTAGCGATTATCTCTTCTGGAAATATCCCGGACTAAGTACTAGATCTTCGTATAGATCATTTATGTACCGTCCCAAGGACAATTTGAGCATCAGCATTAAATCTTCGTAGCAATTATCTTTGAATTGCTTCTGGTAATATCCTGGACTAAGCACTAGATCTTCGTATAGATCATTTATGTACCCTCCCAAGGAAAATTTAAGCATCAGAAATAAATCTTCGTAGCGATTATCTCTGAATTGCTTCTGGTAATATCCTGGAATGAGCACTAGATCTTCGTATAGATCATTTATGTACCATCCCAAGGACAATTTGTTGAATTGACCATCAGAAATAAATCTTCGTAGCGATTATCTCTTCTGGAAATACCCCAGACTAAGTACTAGATCTTCGTATATATCATTTATGTACCGTCCCAAGGACAATTTGAGCATCAGAATTAAATCTTCGTAGTGATTATCTCTGAATTGCTTCTGGTAATATCCTGGACTAAGCACTAGATCTTCGTATAGATCATTTATGTACCATCCCAAGGACAATTTGTTGAATTGACCATCAGAAATAAATCTTCGTAGCGATTATCTCTTCTGGAAATACCCCGGACTAAGTACTAGATCTTCGTATATATCATTTATGTACCGTCCCAAGGACAATTTGAGCATCAGAATTAAATCTTCGTAGTGATTATCTCTGAATTGCTTCTGGTAATATCCTGGACTAAGCACTAGATCTTCGTATAGATCATTTATGTACCATCCCAAGGACAATTTGTTGAATTGACCATCAGAAATAAATCTTCGTAGTGATTATCTCTTCTGGAAATATCCCAGACTAAGTACTAGATCTTCGTATAGATCATTTATGTATCGTCCCAAGGACAATTTGAGCATCAGAATTAAATCTTCGTAGCGATTATCTCTGAATTGCTTCTGGTAATATCCTGGACTAAGCACTAGATCTTCGTATAGATCATTTATGTACCATCCCAAGGACAATTTGAGCATCAGCATTAAATCTTCGAAGTGATTATCTCTGAATTGCTTCTGGTAATATCCTGGACTAAGCACTAGATCTTCGTATAGATCATTTATGTACCCTCCCAAGGAAAATTTAAGCATCAGAATTAAATCTTCGTAGCGATTATCTCTGAATTGCTTCTGGTAATATCCTGGACTGAGCACTAGATCTTCGTATAGATCATTTATGTACCATCCCAAGGACAATTTGTTGAATTGACCATCAGAAATAAATCTTCGTAGCGATTATCTCTTCTGGAAATACCCCGGACTAAGTACTAGATCTTCGTATAGATCATTTATGTACCATCCCAAGGACAATTTGAGCATCAGAATCAAATCTTTGTAGCGATTATCTCTGAATTGCTTCTGGTAATATCCTGGACTAAGCACTAGATCTTCGTATAGATCATTTATGTACCATCCCAAGGACAATTTGTTGAATTGACCATCAGAAATAAATCTTCGTAGCGATTATCTCTTCTGGAAATATCCCAGACTAAGTACTAGATCTTCGTATAGATCATTTATGTACCGTCCCAAGGACAATTTGAGCATCAGAATTAAATCTTCGTAGCGATTATCTCTGAATTGCTTCTAGTAATATCCTGGACTAAGCACTAGATCTTCGTATAGATCATTTATGTACCCTCCCAAGGACAATTTAAGCATCAGAATTAAATCTTCGTAGCGATTATCTCTGAATTGCTTCTGGTAATATCCTGGACTAAGCATTAGATCTTCATATAGATCATTTATGTACCATCCCAAGGACAATTTGTTGAATTGACCATCAGAAATAAATTTTCATAGCGATTATCGCTTCTGGAAATACCCCGGACTAAGTACTAGATCTTCATATAGATCATTTATGTACCGTCCCAAGGACAATTTGAGCATCTGAATTAAATCTTCGTAGCGATTATCTCGGAATTGCTTCTGGGAAGTCTCCTGGACTAAGTACCAGATCTTCGTATAGATCATTTATGTACCCTCCCAAGGACAATTTATTGAATTGATCATCAGAAATAAATCTTCGTAGCGATTATCTCTGAATTTCTTCTGGGAAGTCTCCTGGACTAAGTACTAGATCTTCGTATAGATCATTTATGTACCATCCCAAGGACAATTTGAGCATCAGGATTAAATCTTCGTGGCGATTATCCCTGAATTTCTTCTGGAAAGAGTCTTGGACTAAGTATCAGCACTAGATCTTCGTATAGATCATTACTGAACCGTCTTAAGGACAATTTCTTAAATTAAGTATCAGAATTAAATCTTCGTAGCGATTATCTCTGAATTGCTTCTGGAGAGTCTCCTGGACTAAGTATCAGCATTAGATCTTCGTATAGATCATTTCTGAACCATCCCAAGGACAATTCCTTAATTTGAGCATCAAAATTAAATCTTTGTAGCAATTATCTTTGAATTGCTTCTGGAGAGTCTCCTGGACTAAGTATCAGCATTAGATCTTCGTATAGATCATTTTTGTACCATCCCAAGGACTTAGTAATTAATTGCTTGAATGGGCTTAAAGATGCCATTCAGAGAGAAAATTCTTCAGATATACTTCTTTGAGAGTGAAGCAAACCAAAACAAGAAGATATAGCTCTTGGGAGGATAAACAACGGCCCAAGATAGCCTTTGGGAAGATAAACAACGGCCCGAAGTAATGATGATAGGTCTCTCGGGAGGATAAACAACGGCCCGAAGTAAGTTATGGATAACCTTCATCTGATGTAGAATTAACCTGAAAAATAAGGTTAGTCTTATGCAAAAATCATGATGTATGCAACACTCTGCCAGATAATGTCTCATGAGAATGTTGTATGCGTATGATATGATATGATATGATGTGATATGATATGATATGATGTATGTATAAATTATGTAGTTTGAAGCGTCTGGATAGCTTCATATAACAACTGCTGACTGGGGAAAATAAATCCCGATTCGTTGCTGAGGAGTATGAAGACTTCGTTCCCGTCTTGTTTAAGAATATCGTACTTAGGAATTCCTATTTTCGTTCATCGTACTTGTTACTGAAGGATTGAGTTCCTGAATATCCTGACTGAGGATAAAAGAGATGGACATAGATCCGGGAGACCTATGTAGTTAAGTATCAATTCTTCTAAGGATATGAAACTGTTTCGAGACTTCGTAGAGTTGGAAGTATAAGATATTACTTGAAGTATTCCGTAAGGATATCCGTAAAGATTAATTTGTGGGGATGAACCGGCGAAGATTCTTTGAATTCTAACCTACGTTCATTCTTAGTAAATGCTATTATTGTATTTTATGCATTTTTGGTAAACATCAATCATATTCAAAGGCATATTTACATTCAAAAATAACCAACTGACGTTTCTCGCTTTAGTAAAAGGGGAAAAGTAAACCTGAATAAAGAGGGAAAAGTAAAGCTGAACTCGAAAATAGAATCATTTCAACTTTGAGAGTGTATAACCAATTGGATTTAGAGCTTCTAAGGTTCTTAACTTTCCTGAATAATTTCCTAGAAGTTCTCATTGTTGGATCCGAAGACATGATACTGACACCATCTGATACTACTGGCATAGCCAGTTAATTTCCACAATGGCTTATGCTGAGAATTCAATATCAAGGTAATATAATGAGAGGAACGTACTTTCAAATTGTGATGAACCATATACACTCCGGGTATTAGATTTGGAAAGAGAGCGTTGCCCCTTGGTTGAGAATGAATTGTCCCATAATGGGAGTATCTGAAAGGAGCTACTTCAAGAGAAATAAATAGAAGGCCCTATAATAATATGCCCCTGGCATCATGAACTCTGTAATGTTACCCTTGGTACTTCAGATAGATGAGGAGATCTGCCCCTGGCTACTTAAGCATTGTTTAATCTTGACCTGATGCCCCAAATGAAATAGGCAGTATCATGGTACACCCTAATGATTGGGAAGCAGTGACTATGCCCCTTGTATACATTGGCTTTGATTCAGGAAGCAACTTTGTCTATCAGAAGGACTTTGGTTTATTGAACATTCATCTCGTAAGTTTCTCTGTTTGTCAAACACTCAGTTATATGCAAACAATGATATTCAAAAATGCAATGCTTATGTTTGTCTTGAAGTTTTGAAAATAATTATTTTAGTAAAACAATGTTTGTAAACACTGTGATATTAGCTCGAGATTTATAATAAGCCCTTAAGGAGTCAGGATACCTTTTGGTAGCAGTACACTTTCGAACTAACCATGCTTCAGTTAGGACTTTTAAAGGGTTATAATGTGGCTTGGTTCACGGTTTAAGAAACAAAGGATAAAGGCTCAAATTTATTTGTATCCAACCCAATATTCACGATGTTCTTCAGTCCTATGTTCGGTTAACTTATGCATTAAGGCTCCAAAAGTATTTGGAATTGTAGCACTGACATTTGAGATGATTCAGAAACCATAACCTTATTTTAAAAGTCGTCTCTCTCTCTTTTTTTTTTGAGGATTTGTAGTGCCCTCTTTTTTTTCTTGATTTTGCTATCCCTTCCTTTTGCCTGAACTGTTTATTTCAAGATTACAGTCAGCGGGATATCTTAATGTTTACTAAGTTTCCTTCATGGGTTATGACTTAGTGAACTTTTCTTTTGCCAGATATTGACTGTCAGACATAATGGTTTATGGGAACCTTCATTAGTTGTGTACAAGAAAGACAACTGGCATAATTGAGTTAACCGAGAAACTACCCTGCCATAGGTTATGATGAAGGGTTTGAATTTGCGTGAGAATAAAAACTCCTACTTCATAGGCTCAAAAAGGTTGACTAGGGATTAACTTCCTTATATCTCCACTGTTTAGGAATTGAAACAATGCTTGTACATCGTCATCATAGTCTGTTCAAAAGCATACTGCATAAGATTATGGTATTGTTTTCGTCAACCTCCCTCTACAGGCTTATAGCTTTATCAGGAGTTAAATATCACAAGATAGAAATAAGAAGCATAGTTTTAAATATAGTGAAACGAATGGATTAACTCAAGACAAACATATGCAATGCATTAGTGAAAATAAAGTCTAACATAATAGTAAGTGTTTAGGCAAACAAAAGAAATTACAAACGAAAATTCAAATGTTTTCAAAGCCTCTTCCTCTAAACTCGTCACTCCAGTTATCTGGAAACTTTGATGCTTTATGGACGATAGAAGAACTCAACCTGGCCTTCTGGCGTAACCTCGAGTATTCCTTCGTCAATTAGGTCTTGAATCTTATTCTTCAATGCCCAACAGTTATTAGTGTCGTGTCCGGGACTGTCGGAGTGGTACATACACCTTGCTTTGGGATTATAGCAAGGAGAAGAGGTATTAGGATTTTTAGGAGAATTTTTCAAGGAAATTAGCTTCATTTCCAACAAGAATTGCAGCATTTGTGGCATTGGCGTGTTGAATTTGATGAACTGTCTTTTATATTCCTTGTGTCGAAGTGGATTAATCTTACAGGTTCTTCCTTCTTCCATTGAAGAACAATAAGTGGTAGCCTGTCTCTTTCCTTCTCTTATCCTTACTTTCCTTTCATCCAAGTCGGCTTGTTTCAATGGAGGTTGACTGATGATTAGATTCCCAACTCCTTTATGTCGAAGCTTATTGACAAAGCTTCTCAGCTCTTCTTGCCCCTAGGCCAAACTCTGGATAAGAGCCATTTGGCCATTCATCTGGATCCTCATCTCTGCCATCTCAGCTTGTAGTTTTTTCAGCTGATCATCCTTGTTGTCCTCAGGATTCTTCTTTTTCATGTCCTTAGAGAGGAGTGCTTTCAACTCTTCTTGCCCCTTGGACAAATTCAGAACCACTTCTTGAAACTGAGCATTCTGAGCTTGAAGATCTTTGACAGATTGTTCGAGAGCCATTTCTGCTGAAATAAACAGCGAGAAGATGAGAAACCTGTTGTGATAACCTGTCATGCAATGATATGGTATGTAGATGCATATGCAATGTTTTCAAGGACCTCAGAATTTACATTTGTTAAACAAACGGAAATAAAACTTTTATTAGTAAATGTTAAAATTATTTTGCCCCTTGGTCTTACAATGAAGGGAAATAAGTACAAAAATGGGGTTTTAAGTCTCCCATGGACGTTTCCTCTTTGTATGGAGGTATGTGTTGAGGTTCCTCTCCTCGTGAAGTTGCTTGGTCAGCTCCAACACTTTTTCTTGGCTAATCCTGAATTAAGCTTCGAAGGTATTTCTTTGTTCCTTCAGTTGGATCCAAGATTTCTGCAATTCTTCCAGGTTAGTGGGCATGTCGGGATGAAGGATGGTATAAGGAGTATCTCCTTCTGCAACAGGTTCCATAGTAACTGGTAGAATAGCAGGATATGGCATCATAAGAGTCTGAGCACGAGATCGCACCCATCTGAGGTAAGGTTCCATAGGAATGGAGCACTTTGGTTCCAGAGTCTTGCTGTCAACCTTGTTCACTTTACCCCAAGCTCGTATGAACCTTTGACGGTAACCTTGCAGATCGTTGTCGTAGCCAAACACAATTCCTTGAATAAGCATGTCATGAGGACCATTGCTCCAAGCATAACCAAACTGACGTAGAGATAAAGAAGGATTGTAGGTAATTCCCCCTCTTATGCCAAGGAGTGGCACGTTGGGGAATTCCCCACAACGGTCAATGATAGTAACATTCTCCATAGATCTAGAACACCAATGAATGTTTGAATAAGAAAGTGACATGATCCTTTTAGACCACCTTAACCCTTGTTCATTCTTCATCACTGATCGAGGAAGGTGAGAAATAAACCACCTAGACAATAGAGGTATACAACACATCAGAGTTCCTCGTGCCTTCGTAGTACACGTATGAAGAGAATGTAAGATGTCTCCAAGTAATGTAGGCATTGGATTATGAGTCAGAAATATGTTGATGGCGTGTACGTCTATGAACTGGTCTGGATTAGGGAACAAAACTAAGCCATAGATTAATAAGGCTAAGGTCTCCTCAAAAGCATCATAGCTCATAGCCTCCAAGAATACCTGAGCTTTCTCCATCAATACCTTAGAAATAATACCCTTAACTTCGCTTCTTGTTTATAGGACAGTGTCTGATTTCTTCAAATGTAAGGCTGCAGCAATAACCTCAGGTTTAGGCTCTTTTTCTAGGCCTGTGAAGGGTCTCTGATTAAGGATAGGTATACCCAATAGTTTGGAGAACTCCTCCATTGTGGGAACCAGCTGATAATCGGGGAATGTGAAACAGTGATGTTTAGAGTCAAAGAACTGAAATATGACACTCATCACATCTTCATCAAATCTTGAGGTAACCAAGTCAAGTAGGTAACCATCCTTCTTGATGAACTGGGAGTTTTCAGAAACTTGAGAGACCAATTCTTTAAGCTTAGAAGGTATCCCTACAAAGTTGATTCAGATAGTATTCCTACGAGCAGAAGTCATGACCTGCAATAAAGAACAAAGATAAATCCTTTGGTCCTTGAAATGGTTAGTGAAAATGCCATGCTTATGATATCATGATGTTATGATGTTATGTTCAATCACAAACATGTGGCACACACAAAAATGTCACACCATAGCCCTAGGTTTAGAGGCTTGCATGAGGTTTAAAGGTAAGTACCCTCCCCTGAAGTTTAGTTGGTTCATCCTGTCCTACAAAAGTAACCGGGTTCTAAGGGATCTCAATATCAATGATCCTTCCCAAGGGTGGTTGTTCAGTAGGCAACTTACTTTCCAACCAAAACCCTCCAAGTTTAGGATCTCAATGAGTGTAGCATCGAGTATCAACCAACTTCAGTCTTCACCAAAGCCGACTATCTCACTACTTTCTAAAGGCCAAGATGGGATGACTAGGGCTCTAAAATTCAGTTAGTGTATTGACAACATATGGAAGCCTCATATTATCCTTAACTTACTTAATAAACATAAGCACCAACCAAGAAGTCACACTAGCTATGGCCACTAGATCAACCATATCGGTATACACCGTACAGTTTCCTTGGTTTATTGCCATTTACCTAAGGTACACTAGATCCGGGTTAGGATCTTTCACACAAAAAGCCCAACAAGTAGTATAAAGCAAACAATTTAAGTGATCTAATTCCTAAGGGTACTCCTCTTTTATTAAGTCCCCAGCAGAGTTGCCAGTTCTGTAACACGGTGGGAGAACTGACTTTTAGTCATGTTGCGGATAGCAAGAGTCGCCACCGACTTTTATTTTATCCAAATCGAAAGGATATAAAAGAACAGGAAAGACCTATTTTTAAAAGACTTGGGTTCAGGGGGTAGGTTATATAAAGGGAAGGTGTTAGCACCCTTTATATCCATGGTTATCCATGGGCTCTTAGTTACTTAGCTCACTTAAATTGTTTTTGAAAAGTGTAGTGTGTGATTAGAAATTTTCTAAGTACTTTGTAGTGATCCTCGTATGGATGTATACAAAGCCTTGTTTGAAAATGTTTGAAAATAGTGAGGTGTGAAAAGTATTTTTGAAGAGTGAGCAAGTAACTATGAGGTACCTACCCTAGATAAAGTCTTTCGTGTTCTCGTATGTTCTTTCAATGGTAAGACTATCCCTATTATTAAGGAATAGGTAGTCATTGCCTTAGATGTATAAGGGACAAGCGTAAGGTCATCGTATGGTCATAGAAGGCAACTTAAGGGGACTATCATCATTTATTCGAAGGGACAAGATAATTTCTCGTAGGCAACATCGAAGGGACTTAAGATCTTTTGAATATGATAGGGACTTGATGATGTTTCTATTAAGGGACATTGCTTTTTAGACACCCACACTTTCAAGAGACTTGACCATTTGTTTTAAGGCAACTGAGAGGGGTAACCCCAGGAAGTGCAGATGGCGATCATAGAATGATCGACTTACGTATGTGAATGGAGTGTGTTAATTATAGTTATTATAATCTTTGAGTTAGTGATCTAACGGTTGATTTTATCTTACCATGCAATCCTAGTATTCATACATCTAACAGTTATAAGGTGCAAAAAGTAAAAATCCTAATTAAACTATTACAAGGCTTTGGGAGAGTTACATAATTGGAAAATCCTTGCAGAAAATAAAGTGCGGAAAGAATAAAAATTCATACGCTATTACATCCCATAGGCAGTTACAATATTTAGGAAAATCGTGCGAGAAAAGTAAATCTAGCTATTAGAAGGCTTTGTACATCCTATACAATTGTTCTAGGAATTATAAATGACAAAGAAAGTAAAATCAGGGAAAAAGAATTGGAGAGAGGGAAATATTTAATATTTATTTAGTGAAACTAACTAATTGATTTTTTATGAATAATTTATTTTATGAAAAATTAAGAAACAAATTTAAATCTAATTAATCATTAATTTAAAAGTTATATTTTTTTTGTACTTTAGGATTTAAAAAAAAAATTATTTTTATTATTTTTACTTTTTTAATTACTTAGTTTCTAACGACGTTGGATCGTTGAAAATTAACCAAAATTAAAGTAATATACAAATTGCTACCGCATAGGCAGTCATCGCAAATCGAATAAAAATATAAAAAATAACAATGGCATGATAAAATTAAATTAAATTAAATAGAAAAAAATGTAAATCGAAACGCAAATCGGTAAGCGCTAAAGGTGAATTGTCACTGTGCAAAACCGTCGGACACGTGTAAAATCGAAATACAACAATAAATCAATTAAAAACAATCACACCTAAACCGATGAAATAAATCATTAACTTGCTACACTTAACATGATCATCGCAATATGGTCAAAACCATGCAGATCTAAATTTATCAAAAAATAAAAGATAAAATAAAAATCGATGTTGCTAACACAAAATTGCGATCATCGCAACTGGATCGAATCAACGCGAATGTCACGCCTCATGCACATAAATATACGAACGGCGTATCGACACAATTCAATCCAAACAAAGTAAAATAAATAAATAATATATATATATATATATATATATATATATATATATATATATATATATATATGTGTGTGTGTGTGTGTGTGTGTGTGTGTGTGTGTGTGTGTGTGTGTAAACTAACGAAAAAGTAAAAGAAAAAAAAAGTAAGAAAGTGACGTTAGTATATAGAACAATATACTAACTATATAGAACAATATACAAGATGACGTTCATATATTACGTGACATGCATATTGGACCACCTGTATATATTAGTGTGACCAGGTATGTTTATGGATCTGCCGCAATTTAGTTCTTTTTTGTTCTTTTTCTTTTTTCGGTTTTGTTTCTCCCTGAGGCAAGAATTTTTTCGTATTGTGGTTGAGAGAGGAGCTCTTATGTGTAAAACAACATGTATTTATAGATTAAGAAAATTAGGTTAAAAAGTTTAAAAGGAAAAAAATTAGTCTTAATCCCTATTGATTAAAAAATATTTGAACAAAATTATATGATTTTTACTTGGTCACCAAGGAGACCAGTTAGAAACTAAGTATGACACAAATATGACATAAACTGACCAATAGAAAACAAGTATACTAGAAAAGAAATGTTTTTGGTATTTATTATGATTTTTTTTGAAATATTTTTCATAAAACAATGATTTTAATGAAAAAATCATATTTTTAAAAATGCATTAAATGCAAATACGAAAATTAAAAATTAAATAATTAAAAAATGCTATTTTTGTGATTTTTTCATAAAAAAATAAAAATAGAAAAAGTTATTAGTAAAGGAAAAAAATTAAAAAAATTAAAAAGAGTTGAAGGTGAGATTTGAACTCACGACCTCTCACAATTATATCCCTTATATCCATCTTTCTACCAATTGTGCTATTTTATTTATTTGAAATAAAAAGGCACCAGAAAGCATATGAAACGGGTCAAAATATGGGGTATGACAAGTGTGAGGAAACCTTGTGAATCAATTTGTCTCAAATATGTGAGAGAAAATTTTGGGGTACAACACTAGCATAAAGCGAAAAAGCTTAGAATATGGAAACCAAAGTTGCCTAATAAACTTAGGACTTATTTTTGAAACAAAAATACATAAACTAGACTTAAAGCATGGTAAAAAAAAAAGCACGAAAACAAGGTCCTCATTCCTCTTCCGATATATCCTCATCATCTTCTTCCTCCTCTTCGCTACCGTCCTCATCCTCATCAACAAACTCGGTGGGGTTTCGGGAGCTTAAGACTAAGTTCCGAAGGCTTTTGAAGGCACACATGGTTTCATGGTGGTTTGTCATGATGGTTGAGTAGAGGAAGTCATTTGTGATTCCGGTTTCTGGAATAGGTGGGATGGAGGTGGAGGTGGAGGATCCGTCGTCATACTTGTAGGTTCCATCGTTGCTTTGGATTATGCCGGTGTTTTTGATGATAGTGACTCCATTAATCTCATTAGTCGTAGTAGTCATAGCGATAAAAGGCTCTCTACCGATTTCCATATCGGTGATTTCCAGGATTCTTGAAATTAGACGGCCATAGGGTAATCTTGTCTTGAGAGCAAGTTGTTGCTTCAGATGATACATCATAGTAGGAAGCCATTTCACCCTAATC
Organism: Lathyrus aphaca; assembly: GCA_963966055.1. Lineage (NCBI taxonomy): Eukaryota > Viridiplantae > Streptophyta > Magnoliopsida > Fabales > Fabaceae > Lathyrus > Lathyrus aphaca. The sequence goes on along the minus strand of OZ014520.1, from coordinate 149,479,047 downwards.
TTGTTCTTGACAGCAAATAGGACTTGAATTTCCAAATCATTAATTTGAGACAAGTTGGAATCCTTGGGCAGCAAAACATGACAGATGATGTAGTGTAGCATCCGATCATCCATAGATAAGTTCTTAGCATAACATAGTACCCGGGAGGTACGTTGGCCGGATACCATAGCTGCCTTTGGAAACCGACAAATCTAATAATAGTATTCCATTTTGTCATAGTTGGCCCATTTTCCTTCATCATGGTTTACCTCTTTACGGAGGAAAACACCCGAATATGGGATAAACAATGAAGCAGCAAGAGTACCAAGGTCAACTCCAATTTCACAGTTCCTTACAATAGCAAACAGTTGGTGTTTATCCTTATCATCATAGTTAAGAGACATGTTGTTCATAAAGGATTTTATCAAATCCGGATATAATTTTCCATTATCAGCAATAAAGTCTAGCATCCCCTGATATTCTAACAATGCCGGAAACTTAAAAGTTTAAAAGGATTTCAGATTCACATACTTACCCTTAAGAAGATGTCGAACCCGGACACGAAAATCCATTCTCCGCTTCTTGGTTGATTCCATGGCCATTTCCTCTTCACTGCTGGATTTTGATGCTGACACAGGAGCCTTTCCTTTTCTTGGAGCCATTGAAGAGAAGTTGGAGCTTAGGGTTTGGGTTATGTGGAGGTATTTTTGGATTAGGGTTTGAGTGTATGGAGAGTGAAGTTGAGAGTGTAGAGTTTATAAAAGAGTTTTAGTGGAGTGGGTTTTAATGGTGTATTAATGGGGTGGTTATGGTTTTGGAGAAGAGAGAGTGAAAATGAGGTAGTGGAGTTTAATGGTGAGTCAAAGAGAGTGAAAAGCTTATGAGGAGTTTGAAAGAGGTATTAAAAAAGATTTGACTCACAAACAAACATGTGACAAAGTACATAAAAGAAGAAAAAACAAAACAAGCAAAAACATATCCAACACGTGACCCAGGACTATTGTCTGGGATGCGTTAACCGGTTAACCGATCCGTTAACCGGTTAACGGGCAAAAAATTTCAATAAACTTTAAAAGGACAGCAGCATGGTTGGGGCTATGTCGGGAAATATTTTTGACGAAATTTTTTTACAAAATGTTAGCAAATATCATAACGCAACTTTTGATCAAAAAATATTTTAAAAACAATGTTTTTCGGATAACCGAAAGAGTGAAAGATCAAAAATGGCAAAAAATGAGTGCTAGCCTTTTGTAACACAAAGTGAGAAAAAAACAGATATTATGCAGCAAAAACATTCAACAAGCAATTTTAAAGATAAGGTTAGATGTCACCTTCATTGAGAATACCAAGTTCTCGTCGAATCTTGTAAAATTGCTCCTTAGCCAATGGTTTAGTGAATAAATCGGCGAGTTGATTGTGTGTATCCACGAACATAACATCGACATCTCCGTTTAGAACATGATCTCAAAGGAAGTGATGTCGGATATCTATATGCTTTGTTCTTGAATGCATGACCGGGTTCTTCGTGATATTGATGGCACTTGTGTTGTCACATCGGAGAGGGATACAACCAAGGTCTATACCGAAATCGAGGAGTTGTTGTTTAAGCCACAAGATTTGGGCACAACAACTTCCTGCTGCGATGTACTCCGCTTCGACCGTGCTAAGTGCAACGCATGCTTGCTTCTTACATGCCCACGACACTAGTGCATTCCCGAGAATGTGACAAGTACCACTTGTACTCTTTCTATCGGTCTTACATCCTGCATAATCAGCATCAGAATAACCAATTAAAGAACATGTGCTACCTTTTGGATACCATAGTCCGACATGCATCGTTCCTTTGAGATACTTCATGATCCTCTTCACGGCGATGAGATGTGATTCCTTTGGATTAGCTTGAAAGCGGGCACACAAACAAACACTAAACATAATGTCAAGACGGCTTGCCATCAAATATAATAGTGAACTGATCATACCTCGATACTTTGTAATATCAATTGAAATGTCGGATAGATCTTGATCAACGTATGTTCCAGATCCCATTGGAGTAGACATTACTTTGTAACTGTCCATATCGAATCTTTTCAACAATTCCTTACAGTACTTGGATTGGTTGATGAAGATGCCATCCATTGTTTGCTTGATTTGTAATCCAAGGAAGTGGTTCATCTTTCCCATCATGGACATCTCGAATTCACCTTGCATCATAAGAGAGAATTCTTCGCAAAGGTCTTTGTTTGTTGATCCGAAGATGATGTCGTCGACATAGACTTGAACTAGTAAGGTGTTGCCCTTGAAATTCTTGATGAACAAAGTCTTGTCAACCTTTCCATTTATAAAACTATTCTCACATAGGAAGTTGCTAAGACGGTCATACCATGCCCTTGGTGCTTGCTTTAAGCCATAAAGAGCCTTCTTTAACTTGTAGACATGAGAGGGATTCTTGAAGTCTTCAAAGCCCGGAGGTTGTTTGATGTAGACTTCTTCATTGATGTAACCATTCAGGAAAGCGCTTTTGACATCCATCTGGTATAACTGAAAATTAATGGAACAAGCGTAAGCAAGTAATCATCTAATTGCTTCTAACCTTGCTACCGGAGTGAACGTTTCATCAAAGTTAATTCCTTCTTCTTGGTTGTAGCCTTGTGCGACCAATCTTGCTTTGTTACTGTCGTACCTCGAAATATACGATCTTAAAAACAACAACAGAGTCGCCACCTAATTCTATTTATTCTACTTAAATAAAAGGGAGATATAGATACAACCTAAAGGAAGGATAAGAAATGGTTTACGAAACCAAATTCTAAGTTCGGGAGTCGGTTACGCAAGGGAAAGGTATTAGCACCCCTCACTGTAAACACCCCAAATTTTCCCTCACCCATTCACACCATGGCTTGTGATCATTTTATATGCATAAATCCAATCATAGCATCTCATACCACATTTTTGATTCACTGCATTGCTCCTAGGTCATCTGCATCTAGGGTTTGTGATATGGGTAATCCAAGAGCTTCTTGAGCCACTCCAAAGGTCATCAATCACTTCAAAGGGGTCCATGAATGTTCAAGCATCATATTACATCCTCTCAAATTCAAGAATGTCAAAAAATCACAAGAACTGGAAATGGCATAGAAGCAGAGCCAGGCTTGACTGCACAGATGACCTAGAATTAGGGTTTTGGTTTCAGAGGCCATAACTCCAAATTTTTTGGTCATTATTGTTTCTATTGGTCTCTATATGGTATAGGGAGTATGCATATCAATTTTCATGAAGAAATTCCATGGGGAAGTCAGCTGATCAAGAGTTTACTTTTCAAGCAAGTCAATGCAAAATCAGGGCATCTGAGGCCCCCAATGACCCAACCAAAGGGTGTTCTTCATCATTTTGATTGTGTATGATCTTTATTTGATCATGGAATGTGTTGGAAGTTCACAAAATTGAAGAATTTCAAGTCTTTTGCAAAGTTGACTTTTTGGGAAAGTTGACTTTTTAATGATATTGCCATTTTAGGAAACTTTTTCAACCTTTACTTTTTGATTAAAAAATGCTTCAAATGAAAAAACTTTGGTCATGAAAGTTGTAGAATGGATCTTTCCCTTTTCAAAAAGTACAAGAACATGGCCTAATTCATTTTGGATCAAAAGTTATGGCTTGTCAAAGTTGGCTAAAATCACAAAATTTGAAGTTTTCTACCAAAGGGACATTTTGCAAAATGGTTTGTTCAAGTGTTTAAAAGGCCTCAAATGTGTATCATTTCCACACAACATGATCATGTGACCTCTAAATTTCAGATTGGGCCAAGGGATCACTCCTTTTTATGGCCTATGGAGCAAGAAATCTCATAAGAAGCAAAAGTGAGGCAAGTTGCAAAAACTCACTCAAGTGTGAATCCACTTGCTGGCTGACTTCACAAACAATCCAAGGGTTCTCCACACATCCTGCTGCGCAGGACACCCCATCTGTCCTTGGCTAGCAAGTAGCCCATGCCTCTCTTACACAACTTTGACATTTTGGCAACTTGAGCCATACCAATCACTAAAGCACACATCAACTCATCTGACCAATCCCATTAGTTTATGCAAACAAAAAGCAAGCCAAAGCACATACAACACAAGCCTGAAAGTGTCCAGAACTCAGCTCTCTCATTTTCACCCCATCTTGCAAAAGCATTCGAAACACTCAGCACAACTTGCAAACACACAAACAAACTTCACAAATCAACTCAGCATGCTTCACTGATCAAAAACCACCCATCACCATAGCCTAAAACTCCCTGAATCAGAAATACGATTTCCACCCCATCTTGAACAGAACTTCTGCCATCTCTCAAACCATCCATTATAAACTTCAAACAAGCATTGAAAGCTTCTCAGGGGGTCCAGTGGAGTTGATTGCAAGCAAGAAATCAACCAGAAAGTACCAGAAACCAAAGCTTCAGTTCAGGTAGCCATCTCAAACTTTTTTTCCAGAAACTCCATTTTAAGTTCTTAAATGCTTCTATGCACTCCCCTGATCATGGGGATGTGATTATTTTTGAAAATGGTTGAGAAACCAGGATGTATGAATGCTCTGAAACTTTTTTGCCCTAGAAACGTTTTGCTTCGATTTGGCTGATTGATGAATGAAAAATGGTTTTTGTTTGGGGGTTTTGGTTCAGTTTCGAATGGGGATGATTTCTGGGTGATTAGTTTTCATTTTCATGGTGTTTTAAGGATTTTAGCAACTTTCAGGTGAGGGGCTTGCCGGAGAAGACGACCGGAAGTCTTCTCCGGCCACCTGAAAGTAATTAGGGCTAATCCCTGTAATTAATTTCAGTTTGAATTTGGTGCGTAGGATAGGCTGACTTAGTCAACTCCCGCGCGTGCTCAATGGTCCAGATCCATTCACTTAACCCTAATCCACGTCATTATCCATTTAATTAGGTTTTATAAATTAATCTGGCCAGTTTGAATTCCAGCCTTTGGATGTGGCGCCAGTCAACTCCCGCGCGTATCATTTGAATCTCAGCCTTTGATTCTGATTACTTTCCATTTAATTCATTTTATTTTTCATTTATTTGCATTTGTTTTCTACATTTTATTTAAAATAGTAAAACACTTTCAAAAATTCTGAAAATTTGTATACAAACTTTTATTAATTTTCAGAAACCAAAAACATTTTTATTTTTATTTTTTGCATTAAAAAATATTTTTAAATCATTTAAAAGTTTATTTTTAATTAATTAATGGGAATTAATTAATTAAAAATACTTTTAGGTATTTAAAAATCACCAAAAAATTCATGAAACCTTTAAAACCATTTAGAAACGTTGTCCAACCCTCAAACCAAATTTCTTTTTTGATCTTGACCTATTTTGACAATTTTTCATGGAATTAATTTCATTTCAAGGCAATATTTTGTTTCAAACTTCCAAAATTCATTTCTGCCTAACCATTGAGAGTTGGACTTTGATTCTTTTTGCATTGTGTCTTGCATATCATGTAGTTTATAGGATAAAATTGATTTGATTTGATCTTCCATTTTCAATTTATTTTGCATTTTTCATTGTGAGGTATCCCAAAACCCTAGTTGACTTGAGAAATTCATAACTTCCATTAGGTTAAGAGTTAGGTCCCCTCCTTTGGGCAGTGAACTTGTGTAGGGTTAGGGTTCCTTTGATCCCATTTTCAATTTTTTGTCATGCCCTATGCTTCTGAATTTGAATTTTTGTGTTACATGTTGTTCATAAGCCCTAATTTGGGCTTCCATATGCATCCATCTTGTATTTGTTTGCATGCCATGACTTTCCATGACATTTTATGCATCAATTTGATTCATAATACATCTTAGGACATATTAGAAACATGTTTGATCATTGCATCTTGCATTTGCCATGTTGTATGCCATTTGCACTTCCTAACTTTTCATGTATATCCATGGTTCTAAGCATGCTTCTCTTGCATCCATGTGTTCATATGATCATCCTCATGCCTTGATTCATGTTTTGCATCATCTCATAGCATCATTAACATCATGTGTATGCTTCTGGTTTTGATTTGTATCATGTCATTTCATCTCATCTTGCATTGCATTGCATTCCTTTCATTAACTTTTCAGGTGGTAAGTAACTTTGAGAAGTGAATTTGCCTTCACTTCTCACAATTCCTTTTCATCTCTCTTATGCACCATTGCTGCATTTTGTCTTGTGTTTGAGATTGAGCTTGCTTATTCTTCTTCATCTTACTTTCTTCCTTCAAGTGACTTGTCTTCTTAAATGAAGCAAGTTACTTTGCTTCTCTTTGCTCCTTTCATCTGCTGCCTGGTGGTTCCTCTGAAGATTTCTCTTGTAAACCTCACAAACCTTAGGAACAACCAAGCATGACAATGATTAGGGTTTTGATTAGTCCCCCATTAGTTTTACCTTTGTGTCATCCTTTGTGTCTCTCTTCTCATCTCATAATCAGGGACTAAACCCTAAAGGCTTTAAGGCTTTGTGATTAAGCTTATGCCGGCATCCTTCTATTAGGATGGAGTGTATAACTTTAATCCTAAGTGTTAAACCCTTAATGTGTTTAACTCCTTTAATCAATTCACTTAATAATCATCAAGACATCAAGCTTGTAACTTGGGCCTTGCATTAGGGTTCTATTTCTTCCTTAATTGGTTAAGAAGGACTAACCCTAGTGTTAATGGACAAGTCCCCCTCAAGTTGTCTTACCAATCATAAAATTCACTTCTTCATCTTATCATTAACTAAAATCCATTTAATAAAGGCTTTGTTTTGTCATGAGGTTAATCCCTAATCATGGATTAAGTTGAGGAGCTTTCCTCAGCTTAAACATTCTCATCTATTATCCTTCTATTAGGATGGTGTAATGAATCTGTTTAATCCCTGATTATGGCTTAAGCTCATTACTTAACACTAAACAAAAACAACCAAAAACATATAATTAATCACAAGTAGGTTAATGATCTTAATCCTACATCATGGTAATTAAGTGTGGGATGCTGACTTCACACTTAAGGTATTCTCATTACCCCTAATCAGAGGGAGGATGTGATGAGTTTATTAAATCCATTGGTTTAGGCTTAAGCTCATTAACTTATGACAAATCCAAAAGCAATAAAAGATTGAAAACATAAAAACAAACAATAATCGTCTCCTCCGGGATTCTTTTCTCATCATCTTCATTCATAAACGAGAACTTGCTTCTTCCGTCTAATGCAAGACAGTTAGCACCTGAGCCAGACAGGTCATACACTTGAGCATAGGCAAGCAAGCAGTTCACAAGTCAATTTATCTTTCAGTCTCTTTGGGTCGAACTACGGTGTTCTGACTTCCTCATTGCACGAGAGGATACGTAGGCATAACTGAACAGTTATCGAACAAAAGTCTCTGTATATTCCCCCTCTTTCCATCATCATTCTTTTAACCTCATGATCTTGAGTATCTTATTCCTGTTCTTACACTGACACTGTACATTTACACACTTCACACTTCTCTTACACTGACACCTGTACATCCTTTTCCAGCTATTTTATACACAAATTGCACTGACACTACCCCTTTAAAACACAAATCTTTTAAGCGTGGATCCCGTCGAGTACGAAGGACAATCTGGGTGCTAATACCTTCCCAGGTTGTAACCAACCCCCTTTCTCAGTCTCTCTGGTTCGCAACCGTCTTATCCATATCTTTCTAGGTCTATACAGCATTACCTTTCCTCCGGGATAAAAATGCCTAGCTGGCGACTCTATTCATTCCCCGTGAGTTCACTCTTGTGTGTTCTCACATCCTCCTTTATACCAATCGTTCGCGTCTGTACCCTTATTTGGATTATTCCCATTTATCGGGAGCGACAACTTGGCGATTCTGCTGGGGAAACTTATACTGTAACCAGGGCTTCTGGTTCTTTTTGTGGGTTCCTCCTAGCGCTTGTTTGATTTGTGTTTACTGGGGTGTTATGTGCTATTTGTGTTTGTATATTTGTTTTATTTATTTCTTTATGTACAGTTTGTTTACTGCTTTCTTTACAGTTTTATATACATCATACTGTCATACTATTCTGGCTGGATCTGGTTTTGTTGCTTTGGTGGGTGGGTGTTCTATTGAGAGTTTAAGGTCCTATACCTGGGACCTGAGTGACACCTAGGCTAGAGTGGTTCATGTTCTTTCCCATTCCATTTCGGTCTGGTGCGGGAATATGAAACACGGTTCAGATATGGGTTTCTTCTTGAGAACTCTGTGCTACAGATTTCCTGTAGTGCTAGGGCTATCTGGGAAGCCTGCTAAGTCTGGATGACCTTTATTATGACCTTCAGAAACTGAGGTGAATTAGAGGAGGATCTTTTATGGTTATTATAAACACTGTACCTCCGGGTTAGAAGTGTTTACACTTCTCATAACTGATCCAAGTCTGAGGATCCTTGTTTTAGAACCTCACCTGTGAGGGGGTTGGGCTGTTTACAAGTTTGCAGGTGCCCTTGAACTCAACATACCCTGTTACTTTGTCTTGATTAAGAGTACTCCATTTTGGAACAGTTCTTGTGATTTTAACCCTGGACATGTGACTCTTTATTTGGGTCCCCCACCTTGGTTACTGGACTTATGAACCTCCATCTGGATTTCTTGAACATACATGGACCTATATCAAGGCAGTAATCAGATCCAACTTGATCACAAACCCTTGCATATCATTTGCATACACCATCATTGCATCATTTAACATATGTTTATTTGTTTTTCAGGGTATCCATATCACATTTGGCTTGGTTTTGACCCCTTCATCTGCATAGGCCTTTTCTTCACCAGTATCTGCTTCAGATATTCCTCATCAGCTACCTGCTTCAGTCACCTGCACCATCAGTATTAGTCTGTCAGTAGCCTATCTCCAGTATCAGTCATCATCAGCAGCATCAGTTTCAGCTTTTCTTCAGCAACATGGCACCTAAGAAGAGCAACATCTCCTATCATTTCTTTGAGCCTGAGCTAGCTGGCATCAGGAAGGTCCAGGCCCTGATTACTCCAGACCATATACCACTATTCAGAGAACATTATGGAGGAATCCTTGATGTGGTTATGGATTTGGACCCTTCACAGAGGAGCTTGATTCATACTTGCCTGCAGTTCTATGATCCCCCTCTGAGGTGCTTCACCTTCCAGAATTTTCAGTTGGGACCCTTGTTGGAAGAGTATTCATCACTGATTGGTGTACCTATCAGGGGTGGAGTCCCTTTCAACCCTGAGATGGCTTTTCCTAGTAATGAAGAGGTGGCAAAGGCATTGTATCTGGAACCAGTTATGATTGGGCAGAACATGACAGCAAAGGCTGGAATCTCTGGTCTACACTTGGATTTCTTGACCTCTCAAGCTATTCTGAAGGCCTCCTTGGGGGAGTGGAAGGCAGTCTGTGCATTATTAGCCCTCAGCATATATGGGGTTATATTATTTGCAGATGAGCCTAAGTTTATTAGCAAGAATGCAATCCATCTTTTCATTCTGAGGAACCCAGTGCCCACTTTACTGGGAGATTTCTACTACTCTGTTCACCAAAGGAATGAAAAGCAAAGGGGAAGATTAGTAAGATGCTGTGCTCCTTTGTTCCATACCTGGTTACTCAAACACCTGCCCAAGACTGATGCATTCTTGAATCCTCACCAACAAAAGAACTGGGCTAGGAGGCTTGTTGCTTTGACCTCAGATGACATCAGGTGGTGCACCCAGAGCACCAAGGGCAGGGACATCATTACTAGTTGTGGGCAATTTCCCAATGTACCTCTGATAGGAGTGAAGGGTTGCATCAACTACAACCCTCTGCTGTTCAAAAGACAACTGGGTTATGCATTGGCCCACCCTCCTAGAGTACAGGATCTAGCTGAGACCCTTTATTGTGAGATCAAGCCTAATCTGGCTATTGTCAGGCAAGCATCCTGGGCTTGGGACAATGTCCAGACTAAAGGGATGGCCATTCTTGGGAGATGCAATAATGTGGCCTCAGCTCAATATTATGAGTGGTCTCATGCAAGGGCTCAAATTTCTGGGATGCCTTTCACCATTGAAGATGTGCCTGGACCATCCACAGCACCACCTCCAGCCACTGTCAACTTGGAGGAGTTTGAAAAGCTCAAAGAAAGGAATGAGAATCTGACCCAGGCTCTACAGAAAACCCTCTGGGAGAGGAGTGATGGTCGTCTGGATATTGAGAGGTTAGAAAAGCTAAAGGTGGAGCATCTAGCCAGGATTGAGAAGTCAGAAGACTACATCAAGAAGTCCAGGGCTGGAGAACAGATTTTGAAGAATGCCTGCAAAGAGGCCCAGTTCCAAAGAGCTAAGACTGATCTTTATCTGAAGGAGAGCCAAGCTAGATGGGTCAGGATCACCGAAGCTCGCACTCAGGAGGATAAGAGAACTCAGGACAAGATTGAGCAGTTGGAGGCTAATGCAAAGGAGCAGCAGGAAGCCTTGGTAGCAGCCCAGAGGGAGATCTCAGAATTGAAACTCAGAGCTGGTGTGAAGAGGTCAAAGGACCAAAGCAGGCACAAGAAGCTAACTACTGTTGTCACCACCAGGAATCTTCTTATCAGAAACCTTACAGAACATCCAGCTAATCCTGTGACTGAAGCACTCTTGAAGGAGGTCCAGGAGGATGAGTTTGGTCTTGGTGTCTGACTTTTGCTTGTTGTTGCTTTGATTTCATGTACTTTTCTCTTTTTGTATTTTGACCCCTCAGAGGGCATGTATTGTAAAAATAACAAACTATGTATCATTCACTTTTTGTAATTAGTTTGTTTCATTTGAATCTCCCTCTCCTAAGCAACATCAAACAGCATCTTCCTCGGGGTCTGGAAAGGTCAAAACCATATGCCAAGCCGGATACCTTGGAAACAAATAAGCATACTGCATTGCATACTAACCCTTTGTCTTGTTTTGTAGGTTTTTGTTTTGTTGTTACTAACTTTGTTGTGATTCAGGAACTATTGCTCGACGTCGGGTGTTCCCACTCAATCGTCCACACAGATATCCCACCCGCAACAACCTTCCGGGCATACAAATGGACCAAGTACAACAGGACCTTACAGAGGTCAGGACTCAAATGGCCAATGAGAGACTGGAAATGAGAAATCAGATGACCCAGTTTATGGAGGTGATGAATGGATTGGCACAGAGCCAATAGAGATTAAGGGCACTAGTAGAAAGGCAGACCCAGGAGGAACCCCATCTAGGGACTGGGGGGACAAGCAATAATGAGAGGGTTTAGCCTCATGTTAATCCTCCAGTCTATGGACCCCACCTTCATCCAGAGATCAACATCCCTGCTAATGTACAAGGGAATGCCACTGCAGGCAGAGTATTACAGGAAGACCCCCAGGAAGATCAATTTACTGTGATGGGAGATGGGGATGAAGCCTATGACAGAAGGCTAGATGAAATTGCTGAAAAATTGAGATCCTTGGAGTCCCAGAATTCCTTGGGCTTTGATGTTATGGACATGGGTTTAGTGGACGGGGTCAGGATTCCCCACAAGTTTAAACCTCCGTGCTTTGAGAAGTACAACGGAACTTCCTGTCCCCGAACCCATTTACAATCCTTTCTGGGGAGGCTGAAGGCATATACCATGGATGAAAAGTTATGGATGTTTTATTTTGAAGATAGCTTAACAGGAGCTTCAAGGGAATGGTACTCTCACTTGACTAGAGCAACCATTAGATGTTGGAAGGACCTGGCTGAGGCCTTTATCAGACAATACCAGTACAACTTGGATATGGCTCCTAACAGGACCCTCCTGATGGGAATGTCTCAATCATCCAGGGAAAGCTTCCGGGAGTACGCCCAGAGGTGGAGACAGCTTGCTGCTGCTGTCCAGCCACCCATGTCGGAAAGGGAAATGGCCGACATGTTTATGAACACCCTCCAAGGGACATACATTGACAGGCTAGCTGCCTTTTCTTCCACTAGCTTCGCTGACGTAGTCATAGCCGGGGAAAGAATTGAGAGCCTATTAAAGATGGGCAAGATTTCTGACAACGGTGCGAGCTCGTCCAGCAACCCCAGAAAACCTTTTGTAGGTCCAAGAAGAACTGGTGAGACCAATGCTATTCAGGCCAGCAGGGGCAGACCACAATATGTTCATAGGTCAGTGGCAGCAGTCACCATTCCCTCTCCACTTCCTCAGCAACCAGTATATCAACCACAACAACAAACCCATTACCAGCAACACACTCAGTACCCTCCTTAGAGAAACTACAACAACAACAACAACAACAGTCAGCAAAGACCATTCCAACAGAGACCATCTCAGGCCAATAGGGTGATTGATCCAATCCCTATGCCCTATGCCGCTTTACTACCACAGCTCCTGAAGCTCAACCTGGTTGAGTTAAGGACGTTGGCACCATCAGATCCTTCCAGTTTGCCAAGAAATTACGACGCCAACGCCAGATGCGCTTTTCATTCTAACGCACCTGGCCACAATACAGAGAAGTGCAGAGCTTTACAGATGAAGGTGCAAGACCTGGTAGATTCTAAGGCTCTAAACTTTGCACCCTCGCCAAATGTTAACAAAAACCCTATGCCCAACCATGGAGGGCCCAGAATTAATGCTATTGAGGAAGATATGTCTTCTTTCTTAATAACCAGTGTTGGGCAGATCCGGACACCCCTGGTAGAGATAAAAGCTCAACTCCTTGAATGCCAGATATTCCCTGGGTGTGAACTCGGGTGCGGTTATTGCAACATTTCGGTGAGTGGATGTGATAACTTGAGAAGCGGCATAGACAGTCTTATCCAGAATGGTCTACTTCAAATCACAACATCAATACCTTCAAATCCAGCAATCTCTCCAACAACAATTCCAGAATCTCCTACAACGGCAACAACAATTATTCCAAACAATTCTTCAGTTTCATCAACAAATGTTCCAAATATTACTTCAACAAGTCAGACATCAGAAAACATCTCTTCTACAACGTCAGCACCCCTCTATTCAGAATCTTCTCCTACAACACCAGCAAATATCTCAGCAGTCACTATTTATTATGATCCGTCAAGTATTCCTCCGAACAACAATTTTCAACAACAAGCAGTGGCATCCCCTACCATATCACCAGTTACTATCTACTATGATCCACATGCTATTGCAACACCCTCCTCTGCTGCAGTCAGCCCGGTTACCATCACGGTACCTGGGCCCGTTCCATATGAAAGCAGTAATGCCATCCCTTGGCATTACGGCTCAGATCTATACTGCGAAGGGCAGAAAATCACTCTTGAATCATCAACTTCTTCACCACAAATAGACAATGTGGGGGGAGGCGGAGGCTTCACTCGAAGCGGACGTCTTTTTGCCCCACAAATTCCAAGACCCATTGCTGAAGCAGAAGCTGCTGCCAAGGCAAAAGGGAAGAGCATGGTGCAAGAAGAACAAGTTGCTAAAGAAGTTTTAAAGACCCCTTTTGATCAAGAGGTTGATGAATTCATGAGAATCATCAAGAAAAGTGATTACAAGATAGTGGACCAGCTTCACCAGACACCTTCCAAGATCTCCATTTTATCATTGCTAATGTGCTCCGAGGCTCATCGGAACGCACTATTAAAAGTCTTGCACGCAGCTTATGTGCCAGAGGAGATTACCGTCAATCAGTTGGAGGCTGTAGTTGGAAATGTTAACGCTAGTCATGGACTAGGATTTACCAACACTGATTTGACAACAGAAGGCCGCAATCACAACAAGGCTTTGCACATTACCTTGGAGTGTAAGGGTGCATTTCTTTCTCATGTATTGGTGGACACAGGGTCATCCCTCAATGTCCTACCTAAGAAAGCCCTTGTGAAGCTGGAGTATGAAGGATTGGCATTATGCCCCAGCAACTTGGTAGTAAGAGCCTTTGACGGTTCTAAGAGATCAGTTCTGGGAGAAATTGAGTTGCCTATAACGATTGGTCCACAGACTTTCAAAACGACCTTCTTCGTGATGGATATACAGCCTTCCTACAGCTGTCTATTGGGTAGACCATGGATACACGCCGCTGGCACCGTGACATCAACCCTTCACCAGAAGTTAAAATTCGAGTGGGAGGGCCAAGTCGTTACTATTTGTGGAGAGGAAGATATTTTTGTCAGCCACCTGGCTACATACAAATACATTGAGATGGATGGGGAGATCCATGAAACCATGAGTCAGGGATTTGAAGCCCTGAATATTAATGAAGCATCTGCTGTACTTGGGACTTCCATGACGTCTTACCAGCAAGCCAGGAAGGTTGTTGAAGAGGGGAATGCTCAAGGCTGGGGCAAGCTGTTGCCTGTGGAAAAGAAAGAGGATAGATTTGGGTTGGGTTACAAACCAACTCAACAAGATCAAGCAGAGGCTGCTAAGAAGCCCAGTTTTGTTAGTGGGGGGATGCTCACCCCTGATGCTGTAAACAACTTGGAAGATGAGTCGGAAGATGAGCGCAACCTGGAGAGCTGGATACGTCCAAGGATCCCGGGGAGCCGTATCTCAAACTGGTCTTCCCAGGAAATTATAAGGGTTACTCCTGCAGAGTAATTATTATTTCCTGTATATTTTAAGCATGCATCAAGTCTTGCATCTTGCCCAAGATGACAAGACTCATTTTGTAATCGGGCCATCTGTAATTTTGTGCAAACAGATCAATCAATGATAATCAGACATCTTTTGCAAATGAGTCTTTTTTCTTTTCTGCTCACTGTTTTTCATTTTTCTTTTTGTACAAAAATAAATGGCAATGTTTTCAAAATGATGAACTTCATTTCACTTTTTATAAACAAGATTAAAATCAATCACTAAAATGAACAAACTGAACCCTTGCAGAGAGTGCCTTCCAGACCGCACCGACAACAGCACGGCTATGACTTCGTATGACTTTGACAATCCAATCAATCAAGCTGATGAAGGGGTTGAAGAAGATTACGATCTACCTGAAGAGCTAGCCAGGTTGTTAAGGCAAGAGGAGAAGGTTATCACTCCTCATCAGGAGGAGATTGAAACAATTAATCTTGGTACGGATGAAGACGTGAAAGAAGTTAAGATCGGGGCCTGCCTACAAAACTCAGTGAAAGAACAACTAATTGATCTGCTTCGGGAGTATGCGGATGTGTTTGCTTGGTCTTACCAAGACATGCCAGGGTTGGACACCGATATCGTCATGCACAAGCTGCCATTGAAAGAAGACTACCCGCCAATAAAACAGAAGTTGCGCCGTACTCGCCCAGATATGGCAATGAAGATAAAGGAAGAGGTACAAAAGCAGTGGGACGCTGGTTTTCTTGCTGTAACTAGCTATCCGCCGTGGGTTGCTAATATCGTACCTGTGCCTAAGAAAGACGGCAAAGTGAGGATGTGTGTTGACTACCGGGATCTGAACAGAGCCAGCCCGAAAGATGACTTCCCATTACCTCACATTGATGTATTGGTTGATAATACGGCTCAGTTCTCGGTGTTCTCCTTCATGGATGGATTTTCAGGATACAATCAGATCAAGATGTCACCTGAAGACATGGAGAAGACAACCTTCATCACACCCTGGGGCACGTTCTGTTACAAGGTGATGCCATTCGGATTGAAGAATGCTGGTGCAACATATCAACGGGCTATGGTAACATTATTCCACGATATGATCCATAAAGTAATCGAATGTTATGTGGATGACATGATTGCCAAGTCCCTCACAGAAGAAGACCACCTGGTGAATTTGTTGAAGCTATTCAAGCGTCTGAGGAAGTACCAACTGAAGTTGAACCCCAACAAATGCACATTCGGGGTGCGATCTGGTAAGCTGCTGGGCTTTATTGTAAGCGAGAAAGGGATTGAGGTTGACCCTGATAAAGTCAAAGCCATTCAAGAAATGCCTGCACCAAAGACTGAGAAAGAAGTTCGAGGGTTTCTAGGTAGATTGAACTACATTTCCAGGTTCATATCTCACCTTACAGCAACCTGTGAACCATTGTTCAAGCTGTTAAGAAAGGAACAAACGGTCAGGTGGAATGAAGACTGCTAGAGGGCTTTTGACAAAATCAAGGAATACTTGCAAGAACCACCAATCCTTATGCCTCCAGTCGAAGGAAGACCTCTGATAATGTACTTAACAGTATTAGAAGAGTCAATGGGGTGTGTGCTGGGCCAGCATGACGAGTCTGGTCGAAAAGAGTATGCAATATACTACCTGAGCAAAAAGTTTACCGACTGTGAACAACGTTATTCACTGCTCGAGAAAACTTGTTGTGCTTTAGCGTGGGCTGCTCGCCGACTGAGACAGTATATGTTGACCCACACTACTTTATTGATATCCAAAATGGACCCAGTCAAGTACATTTTCGAGAAGCCAGCTCTTACCGGACGGGTTGCAAGATGGCAGATGATCCTCACAGAATATGACATCCAGTACACATCCCAGAAAGCCATCAAGGGCAGTGTATTGTCTGATTATCTTGCTGAGCAACCTATTGATGATTACCAGCCTATGAGATTTGACTTCCCTGATGAAGACATCATGTTCATAAAAGCGAAAGATCATGAAGAGCCTGTTCACACTGAAGGGCCTGACTCGGAAGAAGAATGGACTATGATGTTTGATGGGGCTGTTAATATGAATGGTCGTGGGGTTGGTGCAGTACTCATTACACCTAAGGGAGTTCACATGCCTTTCTCGGCAAAAGTCACCTTTAACTGCACTAACAACGAAGCTGAATACGAAGCTTGCATTATGGGTCTTGAGGAAGCCATTGACCTCAGGATCAAGACATTAACTGTATTCGGAGATTCAGCTCTGGTAGTTAATCAAACCAACGGCAAATGGTACACCCACCAGGATCATCTGATACCTTACAGGGATTATACAAGAAGGTTATTGACTTTCTTCACAACGGTCAAGCTTGAGTATATCCCTCGGGACGAGAATCAGTTTGCAGATGCTCTGGCTACCATTTCATCTATGATCAAAGTTCAAGCTGCCAACTTTGTACCTCAAATTTCAGTATCCAGACTTGACAGACCAGCATATGTATTTGCAGCAGATGTTGTCAAAGATGATAAGCCTTGGTTCCATGTGTTGCACCCCAAAATTTGCCCTCACAATACAAGACTTTGTGTGCTAAGAAGGTTCACAAGGTTCACAAGATTCACAATGCTTACAAAACCTTTCATGAGGTTCATGAAGTCTACAAGTCACTTTATGAGGGTCACAAGGTTCACAAGGTTCACAATACCTCCCATGAGGTCCACAAGACATTTTATGATGGTTCACAAGGTTCACAAAGTTCACAATTGGTTAGAAGAGTTGACAATTCCCTCAGACAATGCACCTCCTAAGTAGTGCATCCAAAACTAGGGTTTTGACTTTAATCAGGCTAAATGAACTTCCAAGACTTCAAGTGAGCTTCATAACATCTTATATGTGTTTAAGAACCCCCATGACAAGTTTCAAGACTTTTCTCAAAGGTTTGCTCAGTCAAATGATCAGATAAGTCAAAACCAGTCAAAGCAGTTAAAAAGTCAAACTGAGGTCAACTGTGGTCAAACCAAAGTTAAACTTCATGATTTTTTTCCAACATCAAGTATATGAAGTAAAATTCATCATTTTATCAAGGGTTGATCATGATTCATCAAGGAGATTTTAGATCATCAAGAATCAGGAGTTTCTAAATTAGGGTTTTCTCAGTAAAAGTCAACTGAACTTTGACCAGCCATAACTTTCACATGCTTCATCACCAAGTCTCCACTCAAAGATGATTTGGAAGAAAATTGAATTCTCTACAACTTTGTGTCTCACAAGCCAAGCCCAAAAATGCTTAATTTGGAAGGTATGAGCTAAGACATTATAGGTCCTTTTGAAAGTCAACAAAAAGTCAACAACTTCAAAAGGGCATAACTTGAGATTGGTAAATGATATGGACATGAAACCAGTGGGGTTGGTTATAGGACTCTTCAAGCTTTCCAAAATGTCCAAGAACACCCTCATAGCATTAAAATTGAAGGATGTGTGCTCTTGCAAAGTTGGGAAATTTTGGGTTGGTTCATGAAGAAAAAGGAGGTCTAAAACCAATTTTTTCCAAATGGGCTTGCCAAATAATGACCCAATCCACTTCAAAACATCTTGCACGAAATTAAATTAATTTATTCATAATTTTTTTTTTTTATTATGATTTTTATATTAAAAAGTCATTTTAAATTCAAATAAAATATAAAATCATGAAAATTAATTTTAATTTTGCTTCTAGAAAGTTTTAAATCACATTTAAACTTGATTGACACAAGAGTTATGAAAATCCTCCCAAAATAGCAATGTGAGATCAAGAATATTCAAACTTTAAAGGCCAATCTTTTTCAATCTCAAACTACCAAAATATCCAAAGCTTTGATGAGTCTCTTGACCTAATTTTGTTGTATCATATATATACAACACATAACAAACATGAATCCACGAATTTGCAGCCTCAAACAACACATTCAAAGTTTCAAAAGTTCATCAAAAATTCAAATTTGGGTTCCTCTTTTAAGGGCAGGAAAAGGTATTTTGAAGACATAGAGATGATCCTTGGATATCATATAATCGAAACCAACCTTCCATTGCATCAAAACCATGTCATATCATGCTAACCGAATCAATTTTATTCTTCAATATTATGTTTTTCGATTTCATATATCTAACCAATATTAATTGATTTTGTTGTGTGATTCGTGTTAGTTAGGACCTAGGGATACTTTCTGGACCATTTGATTGAAGGTTTAGGGCCTAAAGCTTAAAACGCCATTATTAGGGTTTTGGAGCTCGAATTGGGATCTTATGATTTAACAAATATAAATGAATTATGATAACATGATAACACTGTAAATGATGTGGTGATTACATTGGTGGTTTCAATTTGACAAAACTGTACAGGTAGCATGTTCGTTGACATGAACCTAGGAAATCCTGTAAAACCAAATTCGCAGGTAATTTTGTAGGAAAAAGTGCAGCTGATTTCGCAGGTAATATGGAGAAGATGAAGCTGGTTTGCGCGCGTCCTGGAAATTCAAATTTTATTTTAAATATTTTATGTTTTGTTGTTGGTTTATTATCACAAGCCAACGCTTGGCCCAGTGGTAAGGCTAGCGTGTGTTTAGTTGAAGGGCATGTGTTCGAATCTTGGCTGTGTACATTTTTCTTATTTTTTCAGGATAACCATGAAGTTTAATATATTATGTATTATGGCCATTCCATTAACAGACGCGCTCACCCAGCAGGATTGGTAATGTACTTGTGTGATATTTGAAAGGCCCTGGGTTCGATTCTCCCCCAGGCCTTTTTGCTTCTTGTTATTTTTTCTTGATTTTTTCCAGACAAAGAACAAAACCAATTCCACTCCCTCTCTTACTGCTTGCGCGCATGGTGGCTTGGTGGTGGATTTTGTTGCTGGTAAACAGAATGGCCTGGGTTCAAACCCCAGCCAGGTGAGTTCCAAACCTTTTTTTGTTTTTTTGATTAATTAGAAATAATTGTATATATATATATATATATATATATATATATATATATATATATATATATATATATATATATATATATATATATCAAAATAATTCAAAAAATAAAACATGTTTATATATTGTATTTTCCAAATTCTAAAAAAGTTATTCTTTAAAATTAAAAATTAGTTTTTTTTCTTATTATTATGTATTTAGATTGTAATATGTATATATTTATTTAAAACAATTTTGTATATTAAATTATAAACCCTAAAAATATATTTTCTACAAACCCTAATTTTATAAACCCTAGTTTATCTTTTCTAAACAATTATTAAAAACCTAATTTTATTTTCTAATTTTTTGTAAATATAATTATTATGTATATATTTTATTTAATTACAATTAATCCTATTTTAATATATAAATATTCTATCATTGTTTATAATTAATTATATATAAAAATAATTTCTAAAAATTTTGCAAATTCGTTAATTTCTCATAATATGTTTATAATTTATTTAATTTGTTTATAATTTTAAATTTTATGATTAATTAATATAATTGTTCTTATTTTTCTATTAAGCCATTAAAATTTTGTTTTGTTTATTATGATTACTAATCATGCTTATTACTAATCCATTTATTTTTTAATTATGCTTATTATTATTATCTCACTAACCCCATTTATTTTTAATTATTATTACTAACCCCTATTATAATTATTATTGCTTATTTATTTATTTTACTTATTATTTATATTTTGCTTATTTATTTATTTTTGCTATTTACTTAAATTGCTTTATTATCATGTAAATGCTCCTTGGTGTAATTTTTTGTAATATTTAAATTATTTAATTTTCATGCCATGGTTAGTAAAATAGGGAGTGTAAACATGTATTATATTTAAAAATTGAATTTAGAACATTTAAATTATAAGATAAATATAAATTAAACACTCACACACGTAAGTCGATCTTTGATCGCCATCTCACTTTCTAGGGTTGCCTCTCAATGTTGCCTAATTATAAGGTCAAGTGGGGTGTATAAAACAAAGTCCCTTAAAAGAAAAGTCATCTAGTCCCTTCATAATTAAAGATCAAGTCCCTTAATGGTTGCCTTTCAATATGATCTTGTCCCTTTCGAATAATGATGACAGTCCCTCCTAAATGCTTAATACACCCTACAGTTGCCTTCATTAAACAAATGTCCCTCACTTGTCCCTTACATCCAAGGTAATGACTACCTATTCCTTAATAATAGGGATAGTCTTACCACTTAAAGGATAAAGAACAGAAAGACTTAAACTTTAGGGTAGGTTCCTCGTAGTTACTTGCTCACTATTTCAAAACAACTTCAAATACTTCACAAATTTCAAACAATTTTCAAACACAAGTTTTTTACGCATCCGTACATGGATCATTATTAAACTCTTATGAAAATTTCTATTCACACACTTCACATTTCAAAAACAATTCAAAGTGAGCTAAGTAACTAAGAGCCCATGGATAACCATGGATGTAAAGGGTGTTAACACCTTCCCTTTACATAACCTACCCCCCGGACCCAAAAATCTTTTAAAAGGTCTTTCCTGTTCTTTTATGCCTTTCCTTTGGATAAAATAAAAGTCGGTGGCGACTCTTGCTATCCGCAATATAACTAAAGTCAGTTCTCCCACCGTGTTACAGAACTGGCGACTCTGTTGGGGATTTAATATTAAAGAGGGGTACCCTTAGGAATTAGATCACTTAAATTGTTTGCCTTGTTTGCTTTATATTACTTGTTGGGCTTTATGTGTGAAAGATCCTAACCTGGATCTAGTGTACCTTAGGTAAATGGCAATAGACCAAGGAAACTGTACGGCGTATACCGATATGGTTGATCTGGTGGCCATAGTTAGTGTGACTTCTTGGTTGGTGCTTATGTTCCTTAAGTCAAGTTGAGGATAATATGAGGCTGCCATATGTTGTCAATGCACTAACTAACTTTTAGAACCCTAGTTAACTCATCTTGGCCTTTTGAAAGTAGTGAGATAACCGGCTTTGGTGCAGACTGAAGTTGGTTGATACTCGATACTACGCTCATTGAGATTCTAAACTTGGAGGGTTTTGGTTGGCAAGTAAGTTGCCTACTGAACAACCACCCTTGTGAAGGATCAATGATATTGAGATCCCTTAGAACCTGGTTACTTTTGTAGGACAGGATGAACCAACTAACTTCAGGGGAGGGTACTTACCTTTAAACCTCATGCAAGCCTTTAAACCTAGGGCTATGGTGTGACTTGTTTGTGTGTGCCACATGTTTGTGATTGAGCATAACATCATAGCATCATCATGCATCATAAGCATAGCATTTTCACTAACCATTTCAAGGACCAAGGGATTTATCTTTGTTCTGTGTTGCAGGTCATGGCTACTGCTCGTAGAAACACTATCAGGATCAACTTTGTGAGCATACCTGCCAAGCTTAAAGAGTTGGTTTCTCAAGTGTCTGATCATTCCCAGTTCATCAAGAGACATGGCCACCTATTAGATCTAGTCACCTCAGGGTTCAATGAAGACATGATGAGTGTTCTGTTTCAGTTCTTTGACCCTAAGCACCATTGCTTCACATTCCCCGACTACCAGTTGGTTCCAACCATGGAGGAGTTCTCTAAACTTATGGGTATACCTGTTCTTGATCAGAAACCATTCACAGGCTTGGAAAGAGAGCCTAAACCTGAGGTTATTGCTGCAGCTCTACATCTGAAAAAGTCTGACATTGTTCTAGAAACGAGAAGCGGAGTCAAGGGTATTCTTGCTAAGGTTTTGATAGAGAAGGCTCAAATGTTCTTGAAGGCTATGAGTTATGATGCTTTTGAGGATATCTTAGCCTTGCTGATTTATGGCTTAGTGTTGTTCCCCAATCCAGATCAGTTCATAGACGTTCATGCCATCAATATATTCCTGAGTCACAATCCAGTGCCTACATTGCTTGGAGATATTCTACATTCTCTTCACACCCGTACTACAAGGGCAAGAGGAACTTTGATGTGTTGCATACCTTTGCTATCTAGGTGGTTTATTTCTCACCTTCCTCGCTCAGTAATGAAGAATGAGCAAGGGTTCAGGTGGTCTAAAAGGATCATGTCACTCTCGCATTCAGATATTCATTGGTGCTCCAGATCTATGGAGAATGTCACTTTCATTGACCGTTGTGGGGAATTCCCTAATGTGCCACTTCTAGGCATAAGAGGAGGCATCACCTACAACCCCTCTCTAGCTTTACGACAGTTTGGTTACGCT
Organism: Lathyrus aphaca; assembly: GCA_963966055.1. Lineage (NCBI taxonomy): Eukaryota > Viridiplantae > Streptophyta > Magnoliopsida > Fabales > Fabaceae > Lathyrus > Lathyrus aphaca. Next base: position 149,456,339 of record OZ014520.1, on the reverse strand, counting down.
CGGAGTGATGGTCCACATGACATGTTGATTCAGGGAGTTGTGTTTGACTACGACCACGATCTTCAAGGTTACCGTCAGAGATTCATACGAGCATGGGGAAAGATAAACAAGGTTGACAGCAAAACTCTGGAGCCTAAGTACACTATTCCTATGGAAGCTTATCTCAGATGGGTGCGATCTCGTGCTCAGACTCTCATGATGCCATATCCTGCTATCCTGCCAGTTACCATGGAACCTGTTGCTGAAGGAGACACTGCTTATACCATCCTTCACCCAGACATGCCTACTGACATGGAAGACTTACAAAGATCCTGGATCCAGTTGAAGGAGCAAAGGGACACTTTCGAGGCTCATTACAAAGCAAGCCAAGAAAGAATCCTGGAACTAACAAAGCAACTTCACGAGGAACGGAATCTCAACTTATACCTCAACACAAAGAGGAAACGTCCATGGGAGACTTAAAACCCCATCTCTTGTATTTATTGCACTTCACTTTGTAAGCCCAAGAGGCAAAACAAGTTTATTACTAATAAAAGTTTACCTTCTTGTTTGTTTAAGCAAATTTAAATCCTGCGGTCCTTGAAAACATTGCATACGCATTAAAACATCATATCATTGCATCACAGGTTTATTTGTGCACAGGTTTCTCATCTTCTCACTGTTTATTTCAGTAATGGCTCTTGAACAAACAGTTAAGGATCTTCAGGCACAGAATGCACAGTTCCAAGAGCTGATCCTGAACTTGTCCAAAGGGCAAGATGAATTGAAGACACTGCTGGCCAAGAAGACTAAGAAGACTAGAAGGTCAGGTGGCCTGATCAACATGGGAAGAAGGTTCAAAGGTCCCGTCAAGACCAAAGAACAGGTTGAAGACTGTGGATCTGAGGAATCTGAAAAAGAGGGAGGCAGTCTCCACAACACTATGGGGGACTCTGATTCTGAGGCTAATTACTACCATGATCCTAATGAGGACAAATTCAAGATGCCGGTGGATAGAATGGATGCTATGGAGTTGCAGAAGTCTTCTGGGCTAGATTTTGAAGATTTGAGTCTGATATCTGGGGTTGTCATACCCATTGGTTTCAAGGTTCCTGCCTTTGTTGTTTATGATGGGGTCTCTTGTCCCAAGCTGCATTTGAGGTCTTATGTCAGAAGAATCCAACCTCACACTGCTGACAAGAAGTTGTGGATCCATTTTTTCCAAGAAAGCTTATCTGGAGCCCAGTTGGAGTGGTATTATCAATTGGAGAGTGTCAACATCAGGGATTGGAATGATCTTGCTGAAGCTTTCTATAAGCAGTATCAATACAATGCTGACTTAGCTCCCACTCGCATGCAGCTGCAAAGCATGTCCATGGGTGCCAAAGAAAGTTTTAAGGAGTATGCTCAGAAGTGGAGAGACTTAGCTGGAAGAGTTCAACCCCCTTTGACTGACAGGGAATTAGTTGATATGTTCATGTGTACACTGAATGGTCCGTTTTACAATCATCTCATTGGAAGCTCATCATCTGGCTTCACTGAGTTGATCATGACAGGAGAGCGAGTGGAAAATGGTATAAAGAATGGCAAGATCCAGGTGGGTACTTCTTCATCAGGTGTTGCAAAGAAGCCTCCCACTGGGAAGAAAGAATCCAATGCTGTTTATGGTCAACCTGATCGTAATAGAAGGCATCAGTCTGTGAGTGCAGTTCACATCTCAAATCCAACTCCTGCAACACCAGAGCAGCCACAGGGCAGCCAACAGAGGGCTAGAAGGCAGTTCACTAAGATCAACATGTCACTGGCTCAGGCATTGCAACACTTGTTGAAGGCTGAACTTATTACTTTGAAAGAGGCTCCTCAGAATCCTAATGTTACCTCTCCCAGGTACAATCCCAATGCACGATGTGCATATCATTCAAACTGTCAGGGTCATGATACTAATAACTGCTGGGTCTTGAAGAATAAAATTCAAGATATGATCGAGGCTGGAGAGATTGAGTTTGACCCTCCGGGTACTCCTAATGTGATTACTACTCCAATGCCAAATCACGAGAAGACTGTCAATGCCATTGATGAAGATTTCCATATCCATTCAGTTGCAGAGTTGACCACACCATTGTCTGTCATCAGGAAGAAGTTAGTACAAGCTGGTTTCTTTCCGGGTTGTCGTGAAGATTGTGTCTATTGTGAGTATAATCCAGATAAGTGTTGGAGGTTGAAGGACGGGATTCAGCGTCTCATGAATAATTACACTATAGTGTTTGAAAGGAGACCACCTTCTGTGGAAAGTATGGTGGAGCATATTACTAGAGGTAAGAAGATTGAAGAGGTTGACATGGTTGACAAAGTGCCGGTGAGAATCACTTCAAAGGGACCTATTAAAATTACTCATCAGGGTCCAATCAGGATTACTGCTGAAGGCCCTGTGAAAGTTGTTGCTGAAGCCAGAGTGGCTCCTCTGGTCATTACTACTCCTGGTCTTATTCCTTATACGTCTGATAAAGCTGTGCCTTGGCACTATGGGTCTGATGTTTACATCCATGGTGTTAAGCAGGATCCCTTAGCTGATGTGCCTGTTGATATTGATAATATTGTTGGATCAAGTAAGATCACGCGAAGTGGAAGAGTCTTCTCTCCTCCAGTGACTTCCAAGAATGCAGTTACTCCTGTTGCTACCTCTACCACTGATGCTCGGGGCAAGGGACCTGTTATTGAGCCTATATCTGCTGATGTGCCAGCTGCTGATGATCTTGCTAAGCAGATGGAAGAAGTATTGAAAATCATTCGCAAGAGTGATTATGACATTGTTGATCAGTTGGGGCATACTCCCTCAAAGATTTCCATGTTATCCTTGTTGTTATGTTCTGAAGCTCATGCAAAAGCTTTGATCAAGTTTCTGAAGACTGCTCATGTACCCAATGCAATTTATGTTGACCAGTTTGAGAATTGTGTTGCCCACCTGACCTATGATAATGGGTTGGGATTTTCTGATGCTGATTTGACCCCTGCCAAGAGGGATCATAACAGGGCTCTGCATATTTCAATAGAATGCAGGGGCACTACCCTGTCACATGTATTGATAGACAATGGTTCCTCTCTAAATGTGTTGCCCAAGGAAGTCCTGAACAAGCTGAGTCCTGAAGATGCTGTGCTAAAGCCCAGTAATATTGTGGTGAAAGCTTTTGATGGTTCTAGAAGAGTAGTGCATGGGGAAATTGATCTTCCAATTAAAGTTGGCTCTCAAATTTTTACTGCTACATTTTATGTGATGGATATTCGTCCTTCATACTCTTGTCTGCTTGGTCGTCCCTGGATCCATGGGGCAGGTGTTGTAACCTCTATATTACATCAGAAACTAAGATATCCGGTGGAAGGAAAGGTTGTTACTGTCTATGGAGAGGAAGAATACTTTGTCAGCCATGTAAACACTTTCAAGTATCTGGAAATGGAAGGTGAATACATTTAAACTCCGTGTCAGACATTTGAGGTGGTTCCCTGGATTGTTAATGATTATGTAGCTCCTCCTGTTGCGAAGAAAGTTCCTGTGGTCACCAGAAAACCTCCAACAATGGCAATGGCCTCCCTCAACGATGCTAGAGCTGTGGTGGGTGAAGGTGGTTGTACTATTTGGGGTCAGCTTCCTGATATCCCATACAAGTTTGACAAATTTGGTTTGGGTTTCACCGCAGAGTCCCAGAAGGTTGTTCGTCGTGCTCGTGCTATTCGTATCACCAATCAAGGGGTTATGAAAGATCAGATCAATGTTGTGGGAGACTATGATGAAGACTACAATTTGGATGCTTGGATTTTTCCTACTGTGGGTGCTGGACTCAATAATTGGAAAGCTGAAGATGTTATCCCTATCTCCTTTAGTCAGGAGTAAATACTATTACTGTGTTGTTGCTTTTAAGTTTGTAATTTCTTGAACAATTGAACTCTTAAGCCTTGTGCCTTACCCGGGGCACAAAGGTGTGCTTGTTACGGGCTGTCATTTCATTTGCATACTTCATTCAATAAAATCGCTGGATGTTTCGTTTTAGTAAATATTGTGTTCCTTGTCTTTCTTTTCTTTTATTTTTGCTTTAACAGCTATGTGTTCTTACACACACCCACATCACTAAAATGCAGATCCTCATCCACTCTGGATCCTGTTGATAACAGTTCTACTATTGCCAATTATAATTTCGAGAATCCGATCTATCAAACTGAAGACGGAAATGAGGACGATTGTGAAGTACCTGTAGAGCTTGCTAGGTTGTTACAACAAGAAGAGAAAGCCATACAGCCACATGAAGAGCCAGTCGAAGTTGTGAATCTGGGAACTGAAGAAAACAGGAAAGAGGTCAAGATAGGGGCTGATTTAGAGGATAGTGTCAAGAGCAGACTGGTTCAGATGTTACGTGACTATGTGGAGATCTTTGCTTGGTCTTATGAAGATATGCCAGAATTGGATACAGACATTGTGGTTCACCGTTTACCAGTGAAAGAAGATTGTCGTCCAAAGAAGCAGAAGGTGCGTCGTATGCGTCCTGAAATGTCAGAGAAGATCAAGGCAGAGGTAATGAAACAGTTCAGTGCAGGGTTCTTAGCAGTGACTTCTTATCCTCAGTGGGTTGCAAATGTGGTGCCGGTACCTAAGAAAGATGGTAAGGTACGTATGTGTGTGGACTACAGAGATTTGAACAAGGCTAGCCCCAAAGATGATTTCCCACTTCCTCATATTGATGTTCTGGTAGACAACACTGCTCAGCATAAGGTATTCTCTTTTATGGATGGTTTCTCTGGTTACAACCAGATCAAGATGGCTCCTGAAGATATGGAGAAGACAACCTTTGTTACACAGTGGGGCACTTTTTGCTATAAGGTGATGCCATTTGGTTTGAAGAATGCAGGGGCAACATATCAGCGTGCTATGGTGGCTTTGTTTCATGATATGATTCATCATGAGATAGAGGTGTATGTGGATGATATGATAGTCAGGTCCCAGAATGAAGAGCAACATCTTGATCATCTGCATAAGTTGTTTGAGAGGTTAAAGAAATACAAGTTGAGATTGAACCCAAACAAGTGTACTTTTGGAGTTAGGTCTGGCAAGCTCATGGGTTTCATTGTCACTGGAAAAGGTATTGAAGTGGATCCTGCCAAAGTGAAAGTTATACGAGAGATGCCAGCTCCCCGTACTGAGAAGGAAGTTAGAGGTTTCTTGGGACGATTGAACTACATTGCAAGATTTATTTCCCAATTAACTGCCATCTGTGAGCCAATCTTCAAGTTGTTGAAGAAAGATCAGGTGATGGAATGGAATGATGAATGCCAGACCGCCTTTGATGAAATCAAGAGATATCTGCTAGAACCACCAATTTTGATGCCACCAGTTGATGGAAGACCCTTGATTATGTACTTAACAGTGTTAGACAACTCAATGGGGTGTGTGTTGGGGCAACATGACGAGTCTGGTCGAAAAGAGCAGGCAATATACTACCTTAGCAAAAAGTTTACCGACTGTGAAACAAGATACTCACTGCTCGAGAAAACTTGCTGCGCTTTGGCATGGGCTGCTCGCCGACTAAGACAGTATATGTTGACTCATACTACCTTATTGATTTCAAAGATGGATCCAATCAAGTACATATTTGAGAAACCTGCTCTCTCCGGAAGAATTGCAAGATGGCAAATGATCTTGACAAAATATGACATACAGTACACTACTCAGAAGGCCATCAAAGGAAGTGTTGTTGCTGATCATTTGGCTCATCAAGCGGTGGATGATTATCAGTCAATGAGTTTTGAGTTTCCTGATGAAGACATTATGATTATTACCAAAGAACTTGGACAATATGACGGACCTGAACAAGGATCCCGATGGACTATGGTTTTTGATGGTGCCTCTAATGCACTTGGTAATGGTGTTGGTGTTGTGATTAGTTCCCCTGAAGGTTGTCATACCCCGATTACTGCCAGACTTTGTTTCTATTGTACCAATAACATGGCTGAGTATGAGGCATGTATCCTGGGTATTAAAGCTGCTATTGATATGAAGATTCAGTTCCTTGATGTGTATGGAGATTCAGCCCTGGTAGTAAGTCAGATTAAAGGAGATTGGGATACCAAGCATGATAACCTTATTCCTTACAGAGAGCATATGTTGTCTTTGATCCCACATTTCAAAGAGATTACCTTTGGACATATTCCACGGAGAGAGAATCAGTTGGCAGATGCCTTGGCCACCATGGCATCTATGTTTGAGATCAGCTGGGATGATGAAGCTCCCAAGATTACTATTGATAGATTTGAGAAGCCTGCATACTGCAATGAGATTGACACTGAAGGGGCAGAGGAGAAGCTTTGGTTCTATGAAGTGAAAAGATATCTTGAAGCTCAGGAGTTCCCTGAAGGGGCATCTGTCAAAGATAGGAAGTTCCTGAGAAGGTTTTCTGCTAAGTTCTTTTTGAGTAATGGGATTTTGTACAAGCGCAATCATGATTCAACTATGCTTCGTTGTGTGGATAAGAAGGAAGCTACAGAAATTATGGAAGAGATGCATGATGGGACCTTTGGCACTCATTCTAGTGGTCATACTATGGCAAAGAAGATATTAAGAGCAGGTTACTATTGGTCTACCATGGAAGCTGATTGCTATCAACACTCCAGAACATGTCACAAGTGTCAAATTTATGCTGATAAAGTCCATGTACCTCCATCACCATTGAATGTGTTGACTGCTCCTTGGCCTTTTGCCATGTGGGGCATTGATATGATTGGTGAGATCAAGCCTACTGCTTCTAATGGGCATCGTTTCATCTTGGTTGCTATTGATTACTTCACGAAGTGGGTAGAGGCAGCTTCATTTGCATCTGTTACCAAGAATGTTGTGGCTCGATTCATTAAGAATAATCTCATATGTAGGTATGGCATCCCTGAAAGGATTATCACTGACAATGGCTCTAATCTGAACAACACTATGATTACTGATCTCTGCATGCAGTTCAAGATTAAGCATCATAACTCTTCTCCGTATCATCCAAAGATGAATGGGGCAGTTGAAGCTGCTAATAAGAACATTAAGAAGATTGTACAAAAGATGACTGTTACTTATAAGGATTGGCATGAGATGTTACCGTTTGCTCTTCATGGTTATCGTACCACAATACGTACTTCAACAGGGGCAACCCCATTCTCCTTAGTCTATGGTATGGAAGCAGTTTTGCCCATTGAAGTTCAGATCCTCTCCTTAAGAATTATGAAGGATGCAGGCTTGGATGAAGATGAGTGGATTCAGACTCGACTTGACCAGATAAATTTGATTGATGAGAAGAGGTTAGCAGCAGTTTGTCATGGCCAGATGTACTAGAAGCGAATGATCAAAGCTTTTAATAAGAAGGTTAAGCCAAAGGTATATCAGGTTGGTGACTTGGTAATCAAGCGTATCATATTACCACAGGGTGATCCTAGGGGCAAGTGGACTCCAACATATGAAGGACCATTTGTAGTCAAGACAATATTTTCAGGAGGTGCCATGATACTTACTACTATGGATGGTGAAGATTTCCCACAGCCTGTAAACGCAGACATAGTTAAAAAATACTACGCATAAAAAGAGACCCGCTAGGTTGACAGGCCTAGGCAAAAATAAGGGCATCCCGGCAAACCAAAAGGGTTTGGGCAAAAATTAGGGATATATATATAAAAAGATGTACACCCGGCAAGTCGAAAACCTGAAAAGGCGGCTTGGGCAAAAAAGGGTATCCCGGTGGATTGAAAACCTGAAAGGGCAATCCAGGCAAAAGTTAGGGATTAAAGCGTATGACTATGTCTCGTTTGGATCACCCATGAAACTGCAACCAGTTGTACTACTTACTCAAGCTCGAACAGATAAAGCTCAATCCAATCGTTTCCGTCTCAACAGCAGAAGATGAGATACTTGAAGATAATGGCAATAGTAGAATTGAAACTCAATAGGATTATTTCCCACATAGCTGATGTTCTTTGTTTTGTAAACATTTTTTATGACAAAATCCTCTTACTAGGGTTTATGTCTCCTTGTACAAACGTACCCATGTATGGGTCACTCTTTGATATAAATAAAATTCCATCTTTGAATCCAGATTTACTTTTACCCTATTTACATAAGCGAAACGTCCATTGGTTGTGTTTGAATGTATGTATGCTTTTGAATATGATTGATGTTTACCAGAAATGCGTGTATGCTTAATATGATTGATGTTTACCAGAAATGCATGAAAATGCAGTAATAGTATTTACTAAGGACGAACGAGGGAAGGATTTCAACGAAGCTTCGCCGGTTCATCTTTACAAAAACAGCTACAAATCCACAGTAGGGCAAATCCATCTTCATAAAGTTACATCTCCCCTAGAATTTATATCCATCTCTTTTATCCTCATACGGATATACGGGTATTTACTTTCCAATAAGGGTACGACGAACGAAGACGGGATGTTATATCTACCCTACTATCAAACGAAGACGGAAGGTTATATATACCTTACTATCCCCAGCAGACGGGAGGTTATATATACCTTGCTATCCCCAGCGTACGGAAGGTTATGTATACTTCATTATCAAACAAGACGGGAATGAGTTCCTCATATTCTTCAACAACGAATCGGGATTTATTTTCCCTGGCCAGCAGTTGTTATACGAAGATATCAAGACGTTTCCAGCAGCATCATATCATACATACATCATTTACATCATACCATAACATACATATCCATAGATACATAATACATTACATAGGTGCATCATATTATACATGCATACATAATATATAAGCTAATACTATCATACAGAATGCTACCTTGTTTTCAGGTTAATTCTCCAGCAAACAAATTTGTGATTATCAGGACTGCTTTATCCTCCTGAAAGTTATCATCCCTCAGGATTGCTTTATCCTCCTGAAAGCATACTATCACCTCAGGACTGCTTCATCCTCCTGACAGCTTCTTGTACCTCAGGATTGCTTTATCCTCCTGAAAGCATACAATTACCCCAGGAATGCTTCATCCTCCTGGAAGATTATTACTACCTCAGGATTGCTTTATCCTCCTGACAGCTTATTGTACCTCAGGATTGCCCTACCCTCCTGAAAGCATATTATCAAATCTCTCAAGACTGCTTCATCCTCTTGAAAGCATATTACTACATCAGGACTGCTTTACCCTCCTGAAAGCTTATTATTACCTCAGGGCTGCTATATCCTCCTGAAAGCTTATTATTACCTCAGGGCTGCTTTATCCTCCTGACAGTTTCTCATACATCAGGACTGCTTCATCCTCCTGACAGCTATCATCATTACTTCAGGATTGCTTCATCCTCCTGAAAGCATATCACTACATCAGGATTGCTTCATCCTCCTGAAAACTATCATTATACCTTCATATTTTGGACTGCTTTATCCTCCAAGAAATGTACATGAAGAATGTTTCTCCAAGTGGCATCTTTAAGCCCACTCAAGCATATTCAATTAGCCATCTGTATCACTTTATGCACTGGTGAGTGCAAATTTTTGGGCTTTTGTGTTCAATCCCCTTCAACCTTCTAGGTCATGACTGGCAAATATACCAATCTAACCCCTCAGGTTTCAGAAAATTGAACAGGGGCAGCTGTTGCACCCCAAAATTTGCCCTCACAATACAAGACTTTGTGTGCTAAGAAGGTTCACAAGGTTCACAAGATTCACAATGCTTACAAAACCTTTCATGAGGTTCATGAAGTCTACAAGTCACTTTATGAGGGTCACAAGGTTCACAAGGTTCAAAATACCTCCCATGAGGTCCACAAGACATTTTATGATGGTTCACAAGGTTCACAAAGTTCACAATTGGTTAGAAGAGTTAACAATTCCCTCAGACAATGCACCTCCTAAGCAGTGCATCCAAAACTAGGGTTTTGACTTTAATCAGGCTAAATGAACTTCCAAGACTTCAAGTGAGCTTCATAACATCTTATATGTGTTTAAGAACCCCCATGACAAGTTTCAAGACTTTTCTCAAAGGTTTGCTCAGTCAAATGATCAGATAAGTCAAAACCAGTCAAAGCAGTTAAAAAGTCAAACTGAGGTCAACTGTGGTCAAACCAAAGTCAAACTTCATGATTTTTTGCCAACATCAAGTATATGAAGTAAAATTCATCATTTGATCAAGGGTTGATCATGATTCATCAAGGAGATTTCAGATCATCAAGAATCAGGAGTTTCTAAATTAGGGTTTTCTCAGTAAAAGTCAACTGAACTTTGACCAGCCATAACTTTCACATGCTTCATCACCAAGTCTCCACTCAAAGCTCATTTTGAAGAAAATTTAATTCTCTACAACTTTGTGTCTCACAAGCCAAGCCCAAAAATGCTTCATTTGGAAGGTATGAGCTAAGACATTATAGGTCCTTTTGAAAGTCAACAAAAAGTCAACAACTTCAAAAGGGCATAACTTAAGATTGGTAAATGATATGGACATGAAACTAGTGGGGTTGGTTAGAGGACTCTTCAAGCTTTCCAAAATGTCCAAGAACACCCTCATAGCATTAAAATTGAAGGATGTGTGCCCTTGCAAAGTTGGGAAATTTTGGGTTGGTTCATGAAGAAAAAGGAGGTCTAAAACCAATTTTTTCCAAATGGGCTTGCCAAATAATGACCCAATCCACTTCAAAACATCTTGCACGAAATTAAATTAATTTATTCATAATTTTATTTATTTTGTTTTTATTTATTATGATTTTTATATTAAAAAGTCATTTTAAATTCAAATAAAATATAAAATCATGAAAATTAATTTTAATTTTGCTTCTAGAAAGTTTTAAATCACATTTAAACTTGATTGATACAAGAGTTATGAAAATCCTCCCAAAATAGCAATGTGAGATCAAGAATATTCAAACTTTAAAGGTCAGTCTTTTTCAATCTCAAACTACCAAAAAATCCAAAACTTTGATGAGTCTCTTGACCTAATTTTGTTGTATCATATATATACAACACATAACAAACATGAATCCACGAATTTGCAGCCTCAAACAACACATTCAAAGTTTCAAAAGTTCATCAAAAATTCAAATTCGGGTTCCTCTTTTAAGGGCAGGAAAAGGTATTTTGAAGACATAGAGATGATCCTTGGATATCATATAATCGAAACCAACCTTCCATTGCATCAAAACCATGTCATATCATGCTAACCGAATCAATTTTATTCTTCAATATTATGTTTTTCGATTTCATATATCTAACCAATATTAATTGATTTTGTTGTGTGATTCGTGTTAGTTAGGACCTAGGGATAATTTCTGGACCATTTGATTGAAGGTTTAGGGCCTAAAGCTTAAAACGCCATTATTAGGGTTTTGGAGCTCGAATTGGGATCTTATGATTTAACAAATATAAATGAATTATGATAACATGATAACACTGTAAATGATGTGGTGATTACATTGGTGGTTTCAATTTGACAAAACTGTACAGGTAGCATGTTCGTTGACATGAACCTAGGAAATCCTGTAAAACCAAATTCGCAGGTAATTTTGTAGGAAAAAGTGCAGCTGATTTCGCAGGTAATATGGAGAAGATGAAGCTGGTTTGCGCGCGTCCTGGAAATTCAAATTTTATTTTAAATATTTTATGTTTTGTTGTTGGTTTATTATCACAAGCCAACGCTTGGCCCAGTGGTAAGGCTAGCGTGTGTTTAGTTGAAGGCCTGTGTTCGAATCTTGGCTGTGTACATTTTTCTTATTTTTTCAGGATAACCATGAAGTTTAATATATTATGTATTATGGCCATTCCATTAACAGACGCACTCACCCAGCAGGATTGGTAATGTACTTGTGTGATATTTGAAAGGCCCTGGGTTCGATTCTCCCCCAGGCCTTTTTGCTTCTTGTTATTTTTTCTTGATTTTTTCCAGACAAAGAACAAAACCAATTCCACTCCCTCTCTTACTGCTTGCGCGCATGGTGGCTTGGTGGTGGATTTTGTTGCTGGTAAACAGAATGGCCTGGGTTCAAACCCCAGCCAGGTGAGTTCCAAACCTTTTTTTGTTTTTTTGATTAATTAGAAATAATTGTATATATATATATATATATATATATATATATATATATATATATATATATATATATATATATATATATATATATATATATATCAAAATAATTCAAAAAATAAAACATGTTTATATATTGTATTTTCCAAATTCTAAAAAAGTTATTCTTTAAAATTAAAAATTAGTTTTTTTTCTTATTATTATGTATTTAGATTGTAATATGTATATATTTATTTAAAACAATTTTGTATATTAAATTATAAACCCTAAAAATATATTTTCTACAAACCCTAATTTTATAAACCCTAGTTTATCTTTTCTAAACAATTATTAAAAACCTAATTTTATTTTCTAATTTTTTGTAAATATAATTATTATGTATATATTTTATTTAATTACAATTAATCCTATTTTAATATATAAATATTCTATCATTGTTTATAATTAATTATATATAAAAATAATTTCTAAAAATTTTGCAAATTTGTTAATTTCTCATAATATGTTTATAATTTATTTAATTTGTTTATAATTTTAAATTTTATGATTAATTAATATAATTGTTCTTATTTTTCTATTAAGCCATTAAAATTTTGTTTTGTTTATTATTATTATTACTAATCATGCTTATTACTAATCCATTTATTTTTTAATTATGCTTATTATTATTATCTCACTAACCCCATTTATTTTTAATTATTATTACTAACCCCTATTATAATTATTATTGCTTATTTATTTATTTTACTTATTATTTATATTTTGCTTATTTATTTATTTTTGCTATTTACTTAAATTGCTTTATTATCATGTAAATGCTCCTTGGTGTAATTTTTTGTAATATTTAAATTATTTAATTTTCATGCCATGGTTAGTAAAATAGGGAGTGTAAACATGTATTATATTTAAAAATTGAATTTAGAACATTTAAATTATAAGATAAATATAAATTAAACACTCACACACGTAAGTCGATCTTTGATCGCCATCTCACTTTCTAGGGTTGCCTCTCAATGTTGCCTAATTATAAGGTCAAGTGGGGTGTATAAAACAAAGTCCCTTAAAAGAAAATTCATCTAGTCCCTTCATAATTAAAGATCAAGTCCCTTAATGGTTGCCTTTCAATATGATCTTGTCCCTTTCGAATAATGATGACAGTCCCTCCTAAATGCTTAATACACCCTACAGTTGCCTTCATTAAACAAATGTCCCTCACTTGTCCCTTACATCCAAGGTAATGACTACCTATTCCTTAATAATAGGGATAGTCTTACCACTTAAAGGATAAAGAACAGAAAGACTTAAACTTTAGGGTAGGTTCCTCGTAGTTACTTGCTCACTATTTCAAAACAACTTCAAATACTTCACAAATTTCAAACAATTTTCAAACACAAGTTTTTTACGCATCCGTACATGGATCATTATTAAACTCTTATGAAAATTTCTATTCACACACTTCACATTTCAAAAACAATTCAAAGTGAGCTAAGTAACTAAGAGCCCATGGATAACCATGGATGTAAAGGGTGCTAACACCTTCCCTTTACATAACCTACCCCCCGGACCCAAAAATCTTTTAAAAGGTCTTTCCTGTTCTTTTATGCCTTTCCTTTGGATAAAATAAAAGTCGGTGGCGACTCTTGCTATCCGCAACATAACTAAAGTCAGTTCTCCCACCGTGTTACACCATGACATTAAGTGTTTCTTGGAGGATCAAACATACCCACCTGGGGCATCTTCCAATGACTAGAAGACTTTAAGAAGGCTTGCTGGTAGTTTCTTTCTGAACACTGATGGTTCCCTGTACAAGAGAAACTTTGATATGGTACTCCTCAGATGCGTTGATAGAACAGAAGCAGGCTTGTTGATGCACGAGGTGCACGAAGGATCCTTTGGTACCCACGCAGGAGGGCATGCAATGGCCAAGAAATTGCTAAGATCAGGTTATTACTGGATCACAATGGATGCCGACTGTTGTGCCTATGCCAGAAAATGCCATAAATGCCAGATCTATGCGGATAAGGTGCATGTGCCTCCCAATCCTCTGAACGTGATGTCTTCACCCTGGCCCTTTGCTATGTGGGGCATTGACATGATTGGCAAGATTGAGCCGACTGCTTCGAATGGTCACAGATTCATCTTGGTAGCCATTGACTATTTTACCAAGTGGGTTGAAGCAGCTTCCTATGCAAATGTTACAAGGCAAGTGGTAGCCCGATTTCTGAAGAGAGATATCATCTGTCGATACGGAGTTCCCGAGCGAATCATTACTGATAATGGTTCCAACTTAAACAACAAAATGATGGTAGAGCTATGCCGGGACTTCAAGATCCAACACCACAATTCTTCTCCTTACAGGCCAAAGATGAATGGCGCTGTTGAGGCGGCTAACAAGAATATCAAGAAGATTGTGTAGAAGATGGTAGTCACCTACAAAGACTGACATGAAATGCTACCATTTGCCTTGCATGGGTACCGCACGTCAATCAGAACATCCACTGGGGCAACACCGTATCAGCTTGTGTATGGTATGGAAGCAGTCCTACCGGTTGAAGTTGAACTACCCTCCCTACGGGTACTGATGGATGTTAAGCTAAACGAAGCAGAATGGGTCCGATCCCGATACGAGCAACTGAGTCTGATTGAAGAGAAAAGATTGGCTGCAATATGTCATGGGCAGTTGTATCAAAGAAGAATGAAGAAAGCCTTTGATCAGAAAGTCAGGCACCGAGAGTACCAAGTAGGAGATCTTGTGCTGAAAAGACTCCTCCCTCCTCACACAGACTATAGGGGCAAGTGGACTCCAAACTATGAAGGACCATTTGTAGTCAAGAAAGTCTTCTCCGGTGGAGCACTGATGCTCAGCACTATGGATGGTGAAGACTTCCCGTCCCCTACGAATTCAGATGCAGTTAAAAAATACTTCGCATAAAAATGACCCGCTGGACACAAAAACAGAATGTAAGTCCAGGCAAAAATAGGGCATCCCGGCGAGTCAAAAACAGAATAAAAGACTCGGGCAAAAATAAGGGAAAATAAACAAAAAATGTACACCCGCTGAGTTGAAAAGCCGCATTGGACAGCTCAGGCAAAAATGGGTATCCCGATGGATTGAAAACCCGAAAGGGCGATCCATGCAAAATAAGGGAATAAGCGAACAACTGCACTCTGAATTCGTCTGTATCACTTACAACTTGGTAGGCTTCGAAAGGATCAAGCCTCTTTCAGAATCAGCCTTCTTCAGAAAGCAAGACGAGAAGAACGTCAAAAGTCATACAAGTCATAGCCAAGGGAAGCTCCTTGAAGCGTCGTCAACATTGCCAACATTTTGTTTCTCAATTTATAACAATCTCCTCATTCTAGGGGATTTGTTTCTTTGACTGTATCTTGCCAATTCAGGGCATATGAATTAATAAAATCAGATTTTCAGTCATGTCTCGTCTCGTACATTTTATTTTCATTTGCAAAATGTCCGATGTCTATAAGATGCTGATTACATAAATACAGATGCTTCTTTTAAATACGTGCTTGCAGGAAATATGTTTACTCCCGGGAGTGTCTAGACTCCTATGATGGAATCCGGTAAGGGATACCTCGGGATTACTTGTACGTTTCTATCTTTGCAGGATTGCAGGTATCCAAAACACGACATGGGGCATGAAAGCTTCACTCCTAGCAGGCTGGCAAATCAACACTCACTCAGTCTTAGCACCCAAGTGCTTGCTCCCCAGCTGAGTTGCCACTTGTTGTTTCTCCCCAGCCGAGGTGCCAATCATTCTTCCTCTTCAGCCAAATATGAAAGCCAGGGAACCATCTCCCCACAGAGGTTCAGCCTCTATCCAGAAGAGCAACACGCGAAGGAATCACAACAGAGTGACGAAAGCTTCTAAAAACCCCAGCTGGGTCCCTCATTACCAAGAATAGGTCTATCAGTGACCTATTTCCCCAAGCAGAGTCATATATACAAGATCTACCAACGATCTTATCCCCAGTTGGGATGCTCATTTCAAACGGATCAACCAGAGATCTTCACGGCAGCGGGACCCGAATCCCGGATCGGTATCTTTTGCATAATCATAGCATTCGCATCATATTCACCCCACAAAGCGTAGCATTCTGTCTAATACGGAGCATTACGGAAAAAATCAAACATGTTGCATAATCATAAGTCATGGTCTGAATCAAACACTTGTGAATATTGACAAATCCATCAACAATATACAGAATGCTCCCCGTATTCCCCGGCAAAGAGCCTAGAGACTTCTCTTACAAATACAGATACTTCCTGACACCCGTCCGTGTCATGTCCCCAGCAAAAAGCCAAAGCTTCCTCTTTGCACTCACAGATACATACATACACAATTCCTTGACACCCGTCTGTGTCACCTTCCCAGCATAATTACCTAAACACTTTGTATATCAGATACTTGTTTATACTATACTCTTCTCCTTTTGACACTCGTCCGTGTCACTCTCTCCAGCAGGTTGAACACTCATCTACACACCACTCATACTTATTTTATTTATACAGATACTCGTCCGTATCTTGTATACACCATTTGTATCCCCGCAGATTCGACACTCGTCCGTGTTCTTTGTTAACCAGTTGGTACTCGTCCGTACCATCATCTCAGAACATGCGTCTAGCGTTTGTTTCTACTTGATACTCGTCTGTATCATAGTCTTAAGGATGCTCGTCCGCATCTTTAATCCATACACGTGTCAAACACTCTTGTCTTTCTGAATTTAGACACTCGTCTGTGTCTACTTTTCCCCAAAAGAGTCCCCTCAGAATCAACACTCATCCGTGTTCCTTGTTAACCAGTTGATACTCGTCCGTATCATCATCTCTGAACATGTGTCAGTATTTGTTTCTACCCGATACTCGTCAGTATCGTAGTCCTAGGGATGCTCGTCCGCATCTTTAATCTATACACAAATACCAAACACTTATACTCTTATTTTCTTGAATATAAACACTCATCCGTGTTTACTATTCCCCAGTAGGTCGCCAGCAAGGCAAGATTTCTTTTCTATCTGACATTCGTCCTATATCATGATAAACCCTGAGAGCAGCCGTACCCTGCTAGGTGATCGTCCTTCACCTCTTGATGATCGTCCTTCATCATGCTCATCCGATGGCCGTCCCCATCGTTGACCTTTTCTATCCGACATTCATCCTGTGTCGTGATATTTAGCAGCCGTACCCTGCTAGGTGATCGTCCTTCACCCATTGATGATCGTCCTTCATCATTTTATCCGATGGCCGTCCCCATCGTTGATATTGTTATCTGACATTCGTCCTATGTCATGATAAACCTTGAGAGCAGCCGTCCCCTGCTAGGTGATCGTCCCTCACCTCTTGATGACCGTCCTTCATCATGCTCGTCCGATGGCCGTCCCCATCGTTGACCTTTTATCTGACATTCGTCCTATGTCGCGATACTTTCGGCAGCCGTACCCTGCCAGGTGATCGTCCTTCACCTTAGATGACCGTCCCTCATCTTATCCCCAACAGAGCAGCCGTCCCCTGCTAGGTGATCGTCCTTCACCTTTGATGACCGTCCCTCATCATTATTTCATTTATTCTTTAACCCGATGGTCGTCCCCATCGTGGTCCCTTTTCCTTTTTCAGTTTAACCCGATGGTCGTCCCCATCGTTGGTTACCTTACTTTATGAACTTGATGGCCGTCCCCATCATTTTTTCATTACTCCCCAGAGAATCTTACAGCTTAACTTGATGGCCGTCCCCATCATAATCGCCTGTATCCCTAGCATGTCGGCCGTCCCCGTCATTGCTCTTTCCCCAGCAGTCGTCCTCTGCTCGACGGTCGTCCTCCGTCGCCCGCACTTTATACTTTATTTTCTTTTACAATCTATATCCCTTTTCTTCTTCATTCTGTGAGTGCAAATTTTGGACTGTCTTTGGTATTCAACCACAAGTTATCTTGTTTGCCTGTTAAGTCGTTGCTTACATCCTGCACAGCTAACTCATGTTTGAATAGGGGCAGCTGTAAACACCCCAAATTTTCCCTCACCCATTCACACCATGGCTTGTGATCATTTCATATGCATAAATCCAATCATAGCATCTCATACCACATTTTTGATTCACTGCATTGCTCCTAGGTCATCTGCATCTAGGGTTTGTGATCTGGGCAATCCAAGAGCTTCTTGAGCCACTCCAAAGGTCATCAATCACTTCAAAGGGGTCCATGAATGTTCAAGCATCATATTACATCCTCTCAAAGTCAAGAATGTCAAAAAATCACAAGAACTGGAAATGGCATAGAAGCAGAGCCAGGCTTGACTGCACAGATGACCTAGAATTAGGGTTTTGGTTTCAGAAGCCATACCTCCAAATTTTTTGGTCATTCTTGTTTCTATTGGTCTCTATATGGTATAGGGAGTATGCATATCAATTTTCATGAAGAAATTCCATGGGGAAGTCAGCTGATCAAGAGTTGACTTTTCAAGCAAGTCAATGCAAAATCAGGGCATCTGAGGCCCCCAATGACCCAACCAAAGGGTGTTCTTCATCATTTTGATTGTGTATGATCTTTATTTGATCATGGAAGGTGTTGTAAGTTCACAAAATTGAATAATTTCAAGTCTTTTGCAAAGTTGACTTTTTGGGAAAGTTGACTTTTTAATGAAATTGCCATTTTAGGAAACTTTTTCAACCTTTACTTTTTGATTCAAAAATGCTTCAAATGAAAAAACTTTGGTCATGAAAGTTGTAGAATGGATCTTTCCCTTTTCAAAAAGTACAAGAACATGACCTAATTCATTTTGGATCAAAAGTTATGGCTTGTCAAAGTTGGCTAAAATCACAAAATTTGAAGTTTTCTACCAAAGGAACATTTTGCAAAATGGTTTGTTCAAGTGTTTAAAAGGCCTCAAATGTGTATCATTTCCACACAACATGATCATGTGACCTCTAAATTTCAGATTGGGCCAAGGGATCACTCCTTTTTATGGCCTATGGAGCAAGAAATCTCATAAGAAGCAAAAGTGAGGCAAGTTGCAAAAACTCACTCAAGTGTGAATCCACTTGCTGGCTGATTTCACAAACAATCCAAGGGTTCTCCACACATCCTGCTGCGCAGGACACCCCATCTGTCCTTGGCTAGCAAGTAGCCCATGCCTCTCTTACACAACTTTGACATTTTGGCAACTTGAGCCATACCAATCACTAAAGCACACATCAACTCATCTGACCAATCCCATTAGTTTATTGAAACAAAAAGCAAACCAAAGCACATACAACACAAGCCTGAAAGTGTCCAGAACTCAGCTCTCTCATTTTCACCCCATCTTGCAAAAGCATTCGAAACACTCAGCACAGCTTGCAAACACACAAACAAACTTCACAAATCAACTCAGCATGCTTCACTGATCAAAAACCACCCATCACCATAGCCTAAAACTCCCTGAATCAGAAATACAATTTCCACCCCACCTTGAACAGAACTTCTGCCATCTCTCAAACCATCCATTATAAACTTCAAACAAGCATTGAAAGCTTCTCAGGGGGTCCAGTGGAGTTGATTGCAAGCAAGAAATCAGCCAGAAAGTACCAGAAACCAAAGCTTCAGTTCAGGTAGCCATCTCAAACTTTTTTTCCAGAAACTCCATTTTAAGTTCTTAAATGCTTCTATGCACTCCCCTGATCATGGGGATGTGATTATTTTTGAAAATGGTTGAGAAACCAGGATGTATGAATGCTCTGAAACTTTTTTGCCCTAGAAACGTTTTGCTTCGATTTGGCTGATTGATGAATGAAAAATGGTTTTTGTTTGGGGGTTTTGGTTCAGTTTCGAATGGGGATGATTTCTGGGTGATTAGTTTTCATTTTCATGGTGTTTTAAGGATTTTAGCAACTTTCAGGTGAGGGGCTTGCCGGAGAAGACGACCGGAAGTCTTCTCCGGCCACCTGAAAGTAATTAGGGCTAATCCCTGTAATTAATTGCAGTTTGAATTTGGTGCGTAGGATAGGCTGACTTATTCAACTCCCGCGCGTGCTCAATGGTCCAGATCCATTCACTTAACCCTAATCCACGTCATTATCCATTTAATTAGGTTTTATAAATTAATCTGGCCAGTTTGAATTCCAGCCTTTGGATGTGGCGCCAG
The DNA here is from genome assembly GCA_963966055.1 of Lathyrus aphaca. NCBI lineage: Eukaryota > Viridiplantae > Streptophyta > Magnoliopsida > Fabales > Fabaceae > Lathyrus > Lathyrus aphaca. The sequence continues at coordinate 149,436,175 of OZ014520.1, read as the reverse complement.
TCAACTCCCGCGTGTATCATTTGAATCTCAGCCTTTGATTTTGATTACTTTCCATTTAATTCATTTTATTTTTCATTTATTTGCATTTGTTTTCTACATTTTATTTAAAATAGTAAAACACTTTCAAAAATTCTGAAAATTTTTATACAAACTTTTATTAATTTTCAGAAACCAAAAACATTTTTATTTTTATTTTTTGCATTAAAAAATATTTTTAAATCATTTAAAAGTTTATTTTTAATTAATTAATGGGAATTAATTAATTAAAAATACTTTTCGTTATTTAAAAATCACCAAAAAATTCATGAAACCTTTAAAACCATTTAGAAACATTGTCCAACCCTCAAACCAAATTTCTTTTTTGATCTTGACCTATTTTGACAATTTTTCATGGAATTAATTTCATTTCAAGGCAATATTTTGTTCCAAACTTCCAAAATTCATTTCTGCCTAACCATTGAGAGTTGGACTTTGATTATTTTTTGCATTGTGTCTTGCATATCATGTAGTTTATAGGATAAAATTGATTTGATTTGATCTTTCATTTTCAATTTATTTTGCATTTTTCATTGTGAGGTATCCCAAAACCCTAGTTGACTTGAGAAATTCATAACTTCCATTAGGTTAAGAGTTAGGTCCCCTCCTTTGGGCAGTGAACTTGTGTAGGGTTAGGGTTCCTTTGATCCCATTTTCAATTTTTTGTCATGCCCTATGCTTCTGAATTTGAATTTTTGTGTTACATGTTGTTCATAAGCCCTAATTTGGGCTTCCATATGCATCCATCTTGTATTTGTTTGCATGCCATGACTTGCCATGACATTTTATGCATCCATTTGATTCATAATACATCTTAGGACATATTAGAAACATGTTTGATCATTGCATCTTGCATTTGCCATGTTGTATGCCATTTGCACTTCATAACTTTTCATGTATATCCATGGTTCTAAGCATGCTTCTCTTGCATCCATGTGTTCATATGATTATCCTCGTGCCTTGATTCATGTTTTGCATCATCTCATAGCATCATTAACATCATGTGTATGCTTCTGGTTTTTATTTGTATCATGTCATTTCATCTCATCTTGCATTGCATTGCATTCCTTTCATTAACTTTTCAGGTGGTAAGTAACTTTGAGAAGTGAATTTGCCTTCACTTCTCACAATTCCTTTTCATCTCTCTTATGCACCATTGCTGCATTTTGTCTTGTGTTTGAGATTGAGCTTGCTTATTCTTCTTCATCTTACTTTCTTCCTTCAAGTGACTTGTCTTCTTAAATGAAGCAAGTTACATTGCTTCTCTTTGCTCCTTTCATCTGCTGCCTGGTGGTTCCTCTGAAGATTTCTCTTGTAAACCTCACAAACCTTAGGAACAACCAAGCATGACAATGATTAGGGTTTTGATTAGTCCCCCATTAGTTTTACCTTTGTGTCATCCTTTGTGTCTCTCTTCTCATCTCATAATCAGGGACTAAACCCTAAAGGCTTTAAGGCTTTGTGATTAAGCTTATGCCTGCATCCTTCTATTAGGATGGAGTGTATAACTTTAATCCTAAGTGTTAAACCCTTAATGTGTTTAACTCCTTTAATCAATTCACTTAATAATCATCAAGACATCAAGCTTGTAACTTGGGCCTTGCATTAGGGTTCTATTTCTTCCTTAATTGGTTAAGAAGGACTAACCCTAGTGTTAATGGACAAGTCCCCCTCAAGTTGTCTTACCAATCATAAAATTCACTTCTTCATCTTATCATTAACTAAAATCCATTTAATAAAGGCTTTGTTTTGTCATGAGGTTAATCCCTAATCATGGATTAAGTTGAGGAGCTTTCCTCAGCTTAAACATTCTCATCTATTATCCTTCTATTAGGATGGTGTAATGAATCTGTTTAATCCCTGATTATGGCTTAAGCTCATTACTTAACACTAAACAAAAACAACCAAAAACATCTAATTAATCACAAGTAGGTTAATGATCTTAATCCTACATCATGGTAATTAAGTGTGGGATGCTGACTTCACACTTAAGGTATTCTCATTACCCCTAATCAGAGGGAGGATGTGATGAGTTTATTAAATCCATTGGTTTAGGCTTAAGCTCATTAACTTATGACAAATCCAAAAGCAATAAAAGATTGAAAACATAAAAACAAACAATAATCGTCTCCTCCGGGATTCTTTTCTCATCATCTTCATTCATAAACGAGAACTTGCTTCTTCCGTCTAATGCAAGACAGTTAGCACCTGAGCCAGACAGGTCATACACTTGAGCATAGGCAAGCAAGCAGTTCACAAGTCAATTTATCTTTCAGTCTCTTTGGGTCGAACTACGGTGTTCTGACTTCCTCATTGCACGAGAGGATACGTAGGCATAACTTAACAGTTATCGAACAAAAGTCTCTGTATATTCCCCCTCTTTCCAGCATCATTCTTTTAACCTCATGATCTTGAGTATCTTATTCCTGTTCTTACACTGACACTGTACATTTACACACTTCACACTTCTCTTACACTGACACCTGTACATCCTTTTCCAGCTCTTTTATACACAAATTGCACTGACACTACCCCTTTAAAACACAAATCTTTTAAGCGTGGATCCCGTCGAGTACGACGGACAATCTGGGTGCTAATACCTTCCCAGGTTGTAACCAACCCCCTTTCTCAGTCTCTCTGGTTCGCAACCGTCTTATCCATATCTTTCTAGGTCTATGCAGCATTACCTTTCCTCCGGGATAAAAATGCCTAGCTGGCGACTCTATTCATTCCCCGTGAGTTCACTCCTGTGTGTTCTCACATCCTCCTTTCGCCGACCGTTCGCGTCTGTACCCTTATTTGGGTTATTCCCATTTATCGGGAGCGACACTCACGTCCGTTATACTCAACGGGAACCTCTTAGCTAAACTATGTGATTAAGTGTTTGATCTTAAGTCTTTTTCTTCTAAATGTTTGTTATTAATGTTTGTTCTAATAAAAATTAAAGTTTTAAATTAATATTATTAAGACGGAGAAAAGATTAAATGTTTGTTATTACTGCGAAGGAGAGAAAAAAGATTGATTTTTTTAATAGGGTGCTCGCGAAGGATTAAAATCCCCGTGCCTACGTATTCCCCTATGCAATGGGAAAGTTAGAGCTTCGTAGTTCGTGCTACTACGGTTTGTGATTTTTAATTGAACGATTGTTTAATACGCATTCTACTGCTAAGCGTTGGCTTATACTCACGGTGGAGGCTGAAGCGCTAGCTTGTTTGTGAGATAGAATGATTTAAACAATGTTCGTTTTAGAGAAAAGTGTTTGACTTTTGTTAAGGTGTTTTAAACGAAAGGGCGAATGAACCACGTGGCATGGGGCTAGCCCAGGAGCGATTCATTCTAGAACGTGCGAAATGCTAGACTCTGGAGCTCCGTTCTTTCGTTAATTAATTTGTAAAAGTGATTGAGATATTTTGATATACGAACGGTGATTGAACCGCGTCGCGTGGGGCTAGCCCAGTAACGATCCAATCCAGAACGTGCAGAGTGATAGACTCCGGAGCTCTGTTTTTGTAAGTCAATTGTGCGATTAGATATTTTGAAATACGGAAGGCAAATGGACCACGCTGCGTGGGGCTAGCCCAGGAGCGATCCATTCCAGAACGTGCGGAGTGCTAGACCCCGGAGCTCAGTTTCCGTATTTAAATTTATAAAATAAGTTGAATATATTTTTTAGACGTTTTAGAATTAACGTGTTTAATAACAAAGGAGTGAACGAAACACTACGCGTGGGGCTAGCCCAGGTGTGGTTCGTTCGAGAACGTGCGGAGTGCTAGACTCCGGAGCTCTGTTCTTTGTTAAATTAATTAAGATACGCGTAAAAGTCGTGCAGACGGCGATCACATAGGTGACCGGCTTACGTGTGTGAAACGTAAGTGTAGGTGTTAACCCGGCGTTGGACCAAGAAATTAATTATTATATATTTTATAACAGTTATTCTTTAAAATGATCATGTTTAATCTACCTAGCAAAATATCATCGTAACGCGGGAACAATTATTCCAGGTCGTACAAATTATAGACTATCGTTGTCCAACTAACTAAAATAATACGAATAAATAAAATAAAGTGACATAAAATAATAAATGAAATCAAAATAAAACAAAATAAGATAAAATAAAGAAATAAATTAATTAACTAAATCAAATACAATATGTTTAACAAATTACTTAATCAAAATAAAACAAAAGATTTAAGATAATAAACCAAAATCATAAAATAAATAGTTTGTTTTTTAAAGGAATAAACAAAATAAACAACAACATAAAAAGGGAACAAGTGTGCTGATAGCAAAGCTGGGTTGGGCAAGGCCCACGAAGCTGGTGAGGAGGGGAAACCGACCGGGTCATGGGTCGACCCGGTTCGGTTGGCTTAACATTTAGAAATTAGGTTTTTTTTTACCAAAACCAACTCCCCTCAAAAACAACATCAGAAGAAACCAACGATAAAAATCATGAAGATGAAACGGATAACGCGTCTGAAGGCCAACCGCCGCGGCACTCTCACCACTCTTCTCTAAAAAAAAACACTCCCTCACATCGGAAATCCCTCACAAACTCGTTAAATTTGCCATATGTCACAAATCGTTCATGGCTTTTCGGTCAATTAACAAACAACAACAACCTACATGACGTTAATCAAACAAAATGGCTTCAACGAAAGGAAGACTGAAAAAAAGGTACCTATGGTGAAGCGATTATTACCTGAGAATCAATCGACTCCTCAGGTTCCTCTCCGTGATTTCCGCGTGGGGTTAGGGCCGAGGTAGACAGCAGTACGATTTGGACTTTGCGATATGCTCCCTTAATGGCTCATTGTGTTTGGTTCGAGTTATGACAGCGATTTTGACGGTGGTCTGCAACTTGAGAGAGGTTTTGGCTTGACGAACTCGGTTCACAAAAGGTAAGACATTTATCGTTGTTCACTGATGAACTTCGGTTCAAAAAAAAATCTCTTTTGGTTTGAAAACTGCTTTCTCTTTCGAAATTTTTTTATGTGTATTTTGCTATAGCTATCAGTTTTTATTTTTTATTTTCTTGGTCTCTGCCAAAGCCGATTTCTCCTTTGACGTGTCATTACTGCATTCGTCTTGCCCTCTTTCTTTTTGTGGAAATTTCTGGTAAATTTCTTGACATTGTTTCCACTACCATTGTTGGAACTGCTAGATGCACCACCCATCTTTCCATTTTTCAGTCCAAGTTCAACCTTGATTCCCACAGCTACAAGGTCAGAAAAGCTAGCAGTTACGCTTCCCACCATTCTCTTAAAGAATTCTGGTCGCACCGTGTCAACAAACCAATCAGCTAACTCCTTTTCAGACAACGGGGGATCTACTTGAGAAGCGGTCCCTCTCCACCTTTGAGCATATTCTTTAAATGATTCAGAATCTTTCTGGGACATACTCAACAACTGCCTCCAATCGGGAGCAAGGTCTATATTGTACTTGTATTGCTGGATGAAAGCATCTGCCAGATCTTGAAAACTATGGATCTTTGATTGATCTAGCGTTAGATACCACTTGGAGGAGATTCCCTTCAGGCTATCTTGGAAGCAATGGATCATTAATTTGTCATTGTCCACCTGTGCAGCCATTCTTCGATAATACATCAAGAGATGGTTCTTAGGACATGTTGCGCCCTCGTACATATCAAAAGTGGGTATCTTGAACTTTGGAGGTATTACAAGTCTAGACACCAGACACATCTCTCTAGCAGCAGCCCCAAAGATCTGGTCGCCTTCAATTGCTCTTAACCTTTTTTCAAGGGTATCAAAATTCTCTTGCATCTTCTCATGTTTCTCATTTCCATTCTCAGACATATGTGGCATGTCATACACCTGAGGGTTGTTGAAGTATGGTTGGGCACAGGTGTGCACAATGTCTGGTGTAAAATTAGTAACCGCGTGGTTCTCTTCATTAGTCACAGGGATAGTCTGTTGAGCAGCAAATCCTTGAGGGGGAGGTACAAAACCTTGGGAAGGAAATGCAAAACCCTGAGAAGGAGGTGCGAAACTTTGAGAAGAAAAACCTTGGGAAGGAAGGAAGAAACCCTGAGCAGCAAGTCCTTGGGAAGGAGGAATAAAACTTTGAGAAGTAAAACCCTGAGGAGGAGGTACAAATCCACGAGGAAGCCCAAAAGGAGGCCAGGTCACATGGGTAGTGACTGATGGTGTAGGCTCAGTCGTTGTAGTGACAATCTCAGACACCACAGTCTGTTGGGTATCTAATTTTGCTCGAATGACTTGCAGCATTTCCATCATCTGACCCATATTCCCACGAAGGTCAGAAAGCTCTTCATTAACTTTGTCCATTTCAGGGTCCCTGTCAGCCATCTTCTTCTTGGTCTGAGCTCAGGTGGAATACTTGCGTGAGATCCTCAGTGTGACAGCTGGAAAGGAGTTGACGAGAATGAGTTTTTTGACGAAATGCAGATGCGGAAATGCACTCATGAGTAAAAAATGCAAATGCTTCAAGGGACTTAAGAAGTTATTGCAAAACATCAAAATGGATAAAGTTTTCTTATTATTTTCCAAAAATAAACTGAAGTCCATTCATGGTAAAATATATGATGTTTGCAACAAAAATCTTTGTTCCTTGAAGCTCTTGCTAAAATGATGCACATGATGCTGAAATGCAAAGATGCAAGGATGTAAGGATGCAAGGTGCCACAGGTAAATTCGGGGCCTTCTTAATAGGTGGGCTGTAAGAGATTGGTTCTACGTTTTAATACCCATAAATCCCGCTCACAGGATAGTTTCTACAGTGATGGTTTAAGGAAACTCAAGGTCACGGACGTTTATCGTACTAACGCCCCGCCGCAGGATGGCTGCATTGTGACGATAATAACGATAAGGTCTACCTTAAGTGGAGTTCTCATGCTAGGCCGATAAAGGGGCGAGCCCTCGGAGCCTAACATTACACAACTACCAAGATTGAAACAGGTCCTAGGGGGTCCCAGAATCACAGCCCTTTCGTGAATCAGGTCACGCGACAGGCTAGCTGCGTTGCGGCAAGATCTACGAAAAGTCTAACTATCTGGGGGAGCTTTCATGCTAGGCGTGCAAGGAGCGAGTCCTTGGAGACTAACACTAATAACATCCAATTCTAAACTTAGGTATTCCCTCTTCTTTTTCCACCACTCAAATTTTACTTGTAAAGTGACCCCGATATCCCACAGACAAGTAATGTAATGAGAAAATAAAGGAAAGCGGTAAAAGAACAGATAAACAAACATAAATAATAAACATAGAGAAGACAAGAAGAGACAAGACCAAACAAATAAACACACAACGCTAAGTTAGGCTCGACTCTCTCTAGCATGGAGCTAGTCCCCAGCAGAGTCGCCAACTGTCGTACCTCGAAAAATACGATCTTAAAAACAACAACAGAGTCGCCACCTAATTCTATTTATTCTACTTAAAGAAAAGGGAGATATAGATACAACCTAAAGGAAGGATAAGAAATGGTTTACAAAACCAAATTCTAAGTTCGGGAGTCGGTTACGCAACGGGAAGGTATTAGCACCCCTCACGTCCGTTGTACTCAACGAGAACCTCTTAGCTAAACTATGCGATTAAGTGTTTGATCTTAAGTCTTTGTCTTCTAAATGTTTGTTATTAATGTTTGTTCTAAGAAAAATTAAATTTTTAAATTAATATTATTAATATGGAGAAAAGATTAAATGTTTGTTATTACTGCGAATGAGAGAAAAAATATTGATTTTTTTAATAGGGTGCTCGCGAAGGATTAAAATCTCCATGCCTACGTATTCCCCTGTGCAATGGGAAAGTCAGAGCTTCGTAGTTCGTGCTACTACGGTTTGTGATTTTTAATTGAACGATTGTTTAATACGCATTCTACTGCTAAGCGTTAGCTTATACTCGCGGTGGAGGCTGAAGCGTTAGCTTGTTTGCGAGATAGAATGATTTAAACAATGTTCGTTTTAGAGAAAAGTGTTTGACTTTTGTTAAGGTGTTTTAAACGAAAGGGCGAATGAACCACGTCGCATGGGGCTAGCCCAGGAGCGATTCATTCTAGAACGTGCGGAATGCTAGACTCCGGAGCTCCGTTCTTTCGTTAATTAATTTGTAAAAGTGATTGAGATATTTTGATATACGAACGGTGATTGAACCGCGTCGCGTGGGGCTAGCCCAAGAACGATCCAATCTAGAACGTGCAGAGTGCTAGACTCCGGAGCTCTGTTTTCGTAAGTCAATTGTGCGATTAGATATTTCGAAATACGGAAGGCGAATGGACCACGCTGCGTGGGGCTAGCCCAGGAGCGATCCATTCCAGAACATGCGGAGTGCTAGACCCCGGAACTCAGTTTCCGTATTTAAATTTATAAAATAAGTTGAATATATTTTTTAGACGTTTTAGAATTAACGTGTTTAATAACAAAGGAGTGAACGAAACACTACGCGTGGGGCTAGACCAGGTGTGGTTCGTTCGAGAACGTGCGGAGTGCTAGACTCCGGAGCTCTGTTCTTTGTTAAATTAATTAAGATACGCGTAAAAGTCGTGCAGACGACGATCACATAGGTGACCGACTTACGTGTGTGAAACGTAAGTGTAGGTGTTAACCCGGCGTTGGACCAAGAAATTAATTATTATATATTTTATAACAGTTATTCTTTAAAATGATCATGTTTAATCTACCTAGAAAAATATCATCGTAACGCGGGAACAATTATTCCAGGTCGTACAAATTATAGACTATCGTTGTCCAACTAACTAAAATAATACGAATAAATAAAATAAAGTGACATAAAATAATAAATGAAATCAAAATAAAACAAAATAAAATAAAATAAAGAAATAAATTAATTAACTAAATCAAATACAATATGTTTAACAAATTACTTAATCAAAATAAAACAAAAGATTTAAGATAATAAACCAAAATCATAAAATAAATAGTTTGTTTTTTAAAGGAATAAACAAAATAAACAACAACATAAAAAAGGGAACAAGTGTGCTGATAGCAAAGCTGGGTTGGGCAAGGCCCACGAAGCTGGTGGGGAGGGGAAACCGACCGGGTCATGGGTCGACCCGGTTCGGTTGGCTTAGCATTTAGAAATTAGGGTTTTGTTTACCAAAACCAACTCCCCTCAAAAGAAACATCAGAAGAAACCAACGATGAAAATCATGAAGATGAAACGGATAACGCGTCCGAAGGCCAACCGCCGCGGCACTCTCACCACTCTTCTCTCAAAAAAAACACTCCCTCACATTGGAAATCCCTCACAAACTCGTTAAATTTGCCCTCTATCACAAATCGTTCATGGCTTTTCGGTCAATTAACAAACAACAACAACATACATGACGTTAATCAAACAAAATGGCTTCAACGAAAGGAAGACGGAAAAAATAGGTACCTACGGTGAAGCAATTATTACCTGAGAATCAATCGACTCCTCAGGTTCCTCTCCGTGATTTCCCCGTGGGGTTAGGGCCGGTGGTAGACAGCAGTACGATTTGGACTTTGCGATATGCTCCCTTAATGGCTCATTGCGTTTGGTTCGAGTTATGACAGCGATTTTGACGGTGGTCTGCAACTTGGGAGAGGTTTTGGCTTGACGAACTCGGTTCACAAAAGGTAAGACATTTATCGTTGTTCACAGATGAACTTCGATTCAAAAAGAAAATCACTTTTGGTTGTGAAAACTGCTTTCTCTTTCGAAATTTTTTTATGTGTATTTTGCTATTGCTATCAGTTTTTTTTTTATTTTCTTGCTGCGATCCTTTTATGGTACAAGATTCAGGTTTTCCCCCTTTTTGAAAAACTAAAGAAGTTTCAACAAAACAATGTCCATTATTAGTTTCTAAACTCAGAAATTGATTTTTGCTAAAACTGTGATAATATGATCTGTGGTGCTCTGTATCCTGTGCTGAAATGTCATTGTCATATTGCAGGGTTTTGTTTTGGAGGAAGAGGCCTACAGGTTGACTGTGTTGTGTTCTGAATCTCCTTTTTTATGCAGGTCTTTGATATCACATTTTGGTGTAAATTCTTTGTTATTGTGATCAAGTCAAACATGTATGGGCTAGCTCTTTTTACTAACTAGCAGGACTGGTCTCATTCATTTTTTGGGAAGGTTTTGGGATAAGTAAGACATGGTATTGTAGAGTTGTTTAAACCATAGCAGGTGTGAGGCTTGGTTTGGTGTATGTATGGTACAGTTTTTGGGATATAGCAAAAATATAGAAGTATGGTTGGGAATGGACTAAAAAATATTTTTTAAATTTCTGGTTATTGTAAAACTAGAAACCAAATTCTGGTTACTATAAAACTAGAAAAAACAAAAAGTAAAAGTTCTTCCTTTTATTAACTCATTTCTCATATATGCTGTAAAAAATAAATAAATAAAAAAAACTAGAATTAATATACTTTAATCTAAACTATAACAAAAAACTAAATAAATGTGGCTAAATAGATTCAAATCAAATAATTAACACTTTTTGTCCTTAAAAAAAGATTTTTTAACACTAAATTAATTGTTGTTACCACTTATTCCTACTCATATAACGGTAAATAAAAAATTAACAAAGGTCAACTAAAGCTTTTGTTAAAACTTAACACAAATAAAACCAGGTAGATAAGATCTAGCCAGAACAATTAAAATTAATATTAACCTCTAATAAAAGTCAAGAAACAAACTTTAAACATCATGCTAACAACTAACAGGTAACCTAAATAATGCAAGACTAATACTGATTATAGACACATAGCCTATGGTAGCAAAAGGCGCATGAATTGATCAGAAAAGATAAATCAAACTTGAAATTGAAATAAAAATTTGAAAGTCTTAAAAAAAAATTTAATTTAGAGGTGAGAACTTAAAAATGAATAGAAATTAGATTTAGAATGGATTAAAAAAAAAGAAAAAAAGAAATTAGAGAATGATTTAAAAAAACTAGAAGTAGAAATTGAAATAATTTAAAAAAAAAAAAAAAGGAACTTACAAATAGAATAAAAATAGCAATATAAATTAAAATTAAAATTAAAACACGAAAGATGAAATAAAAGTTAGAAATGAGAAGTAGAAAATAAAAAATGGAAAACTTGAAATTGAAAAGAAATTAAAATTGAATTCATGAATAACTTGAAAAATGAGAAGGGAGTAAAAGAAAAAACAAAAATTGGAATTTCCTTTCAAATATAAAGAATATATGATGCGAAAAGTTAGGGGTTAATATTTGGGGTGTGACAGTTACGAACTATGATTCCATTCTCGTCAAGTTTGTTTTTGAACACCCATCTTGTTCCTATGATGTGTTTATTGTCTGGTCTTGGTACAAGAGTCCAAACTTGATTCCTTTCGAATTAGTTGAGTTCTTCTTGCATAGCTATTATCCATTGATCGTCGCCTAAGGCTTCATCGATTTTGGTTGGTTCAATTTGAGATACGAACGCCATGTTGAGACAAGCATCCTTGAGATTTAGTCGAGTTGCAACGCCTTGGCTAATATCACCAATAACTTTATCTATCGGATGATCTATATGAGTTCTCCATTCTTTCGGAAGATCTTGATGTTCTTCAATAATTGGTGAGTCATCTTCTTGTGATATTGCTTGGTCTTTTGATGTCTCCTTTTGTTGTTGTGATATATCTACTACATCATCATCATCATCATCCACAATAATATTATCCTCTTTCGAGGGGTTAGTATCATCAAACGAAACATGAATAGATTCTTCAATAGTAAGTGTTTGTTTATTGAAAATTCTAAAAGCTCTACTTGAGAGAGAATAACCAAGAAATATACCTTCGTCAGATTTCTCATCAAACTTACCAAGATTGTCCTTGCCGTTGTTGAGAACGAAGCATTTGCATCCGAAAATGTGGAAAAAGGATATGTTTGGTTTCCTACCTTTGAACAACTCATACGGGGTCTTCTTGAGAATTGGTCGAATATTGACACGATTGCTCACAAAACAAGCCGTGCTAACCGCATCCACCCAAAAATATTTAGGAAGATTTGAGTCGCTAAGCATTGTCCTTGCAAGTTCCACTAATGCCCTATTCTTCCTTTCTACGACTCCGTTTTTTTGAGGAGTCCTTGGTGCGGAAAAGTTGTGAGAGATTCCATGCTCTTCACAAAAATCTTTAAATAATGAGTTTTGGAATTCTCCACCATGGTCGCTTCTAATGGAGACTATTGTGAGTGATTTCTCGTTTTGAATTTGCTTGGCATACTTCTTGAATGCTTTGAAGGCATCACTTTTCTGCACTAAAAACAATGTCCATGTGTATCGAGAGAAATCATCAACAATAACTAAAGCATAAACGTTACCTCCGAAGCTTTTTGTTCTTGATGGACCGAAAAGATCCATATGTAACAATTGTAGTGGTCTTGAAGTAGATATCACTTTCTTGGTTTTGAAGGATGTTTTGGTTTGCTTCCCTTTTTGGCAAGCATCACATAACTTTTCCTTGATGAACTTTATCTTCGGAAGACCAACAACTAGGTCATGCTTTATTAACTTGTTTAAATGCTCCATGTGAATGTGAGCAAACCTCTTATGCCAAAGCCATGCCTCGTTGTTGTTTTCCATTAAGCACTTTACCTTCAAGGAAGAGTCATCAAAAGAAATCATGAAAATATTATTAAATATTTTACCTTTTAGCAAGATGTCATGGGTGACTTCATGTTCTATCAAGCATTCCTCCTTTGTGAAGTTGATTCAGAACCCTTTGTCACACAATTGACTTATGCTAAGAAGGTTGTGTTTAAGGCCTTCCACATAAAGGACGTCTTCGATGATTGTATGAGGAGATGCACCAACGGTTCCAACTCCAAGAATATTTCCTTTATTATCATCACCGTAAGTAACTTATCCTTTGGCCTTAAGAGATAGACTTGAAAATTTGTTGATATCGCCCGTCATATGCTTTGAACAACCGCTATCAAGATACCATTGAGTAGAAGTTGTCTTTAAGAATACCTACAAAACAAAGTCAAGTATTTTTAGGTACCCAAATTTCTTTGGGTCCTTGGTAGTTAGTACCCTTTTCAACCCACACATAATGCCCTTTAGCAACACCAATGTTGCGCACATAGCAAGCATTAAGTGTATGGCCTTGGATTCCACAATAAAAATAAGTAGGTTGAAATTGACTTTTATATCTAGGAACATATTTTTGTTTCTTAATGATTCTTTTCTTTTTATGACTTTGATGCATAGTTTTAGAATTGTTAGTCTTTTCTTTAACAATTTGTTCACTAGCTTTTACGAAAACGGTTTCACTTGTGCTTGGTTTGGAAAACTTAGAATATCCTAAACCACTTTTGTCATTAGGATATCTTTGGTGCCTAAGAATTTCCTCCAAGCCAATTTGACCTTTTTCATATCTTTCCAAGACTCTTTTAAGTTGAACAATTTGAAAATATAATGACTCACAATTTTTGCATACAAGGCTTTGTTTTTCATCCATCAATTTTTGTTTTTCATTTTCAATGTGTTGCACCCCAAAATTTGCCCTCACAATACAAGACTTTGTGTGCTAAGAAGGTTCACAAGATTCACAAGATTCACAATGCTTACAAGACCTTTCATGAGGTTCATGAAGTCTACAAGTCACTTTATGAGGTTCACAAGTTTCACAAGACCTCCCATGAGGTTTACAATACATTTTATGATGGTTCACAAGGTTCACAAAGTTCACAAATAGTCAGAAGAGTTGACAATCCCCTCAAACAATGCACCTCCTAAGCAGTGCATCCAAAGCTAGGGTTTTGACTTTAATCAGGCTAAATGAACTTCCAAGACTTCAAGTGAGCTTCATAACATCTTATATGTGTGTAAGAACCCCCATGACAAGTTTCAAGACTTTTCTCAAAAGTTTGCTCAGTCAGATGATCAGATAAGTCAAAATCAGTCAAAGCAGTTAAAAAGTCAAACTGAGGTCAACTGTGGTCAAACCAAGGTCAAACTTCATGATTTTTTGCCAACATCAAGTATATGAAGTAAAATTCATCATTTGATCAAGGGTTGATCATGATTCATCAAAGAGATTTCAGATCATCAAGAATCAGGAGTTTCTAAATTAGGGTTTCCTTAGTAAAAGTCAACTGAACTTTGACCAGCCATAACTTTCACATGCTTCATCACCAAGTCTCCATCCAAAGCTCATTTTAAAGGAGATTGAATTCTCTACAACTTTGTGTCTCACAAGCCAAGCCCAAAAATGCTTCATTTGGAAGGTATGAGCTAAGACATTATAGGTCCTTTTGAAAGTCAACAAAAAGTCAACAACTTCAAAAGGGCATAACTTGAGAATGGTAAATGATATGGACATGAAACCAGTGGGGTTGGTTAGAGGACTCTTCAAGCTTTCCAAAATGTCCAAAATCACCCTCATAGCATTAAAATTGAAGGATGTGTGCCCTTGCAAAGTTGGGAAATTTTTGGTTGGTTTATGAAGAAAATGGAGGTCTAAAACCAATTTCTTCTAAATGGGCTTGCCATATGATGACCCAATCCATACTATAACCTCATGCACGACCCAAGACCTTAAAAATCAGATTTTTTATCATTTTATTTTTATTTATTTTGATTTAATTCATTAAAAATCATTTTAAATTAAAATAAAATATAAAAATCAAAGATTAAAAAATGATTGAGCTTCTAGAAAATCATAAATATGTCTTGGATCAAATTGATATGGGAGTTATGATGATTGTCTTAAAATAGCAAGGATATATCAAAAAATATTTGGATTTTAAGACATGATATTTTTCAATCTTATTGATCCAAATTATCCAAAGGATGGTCCAATCTTTTAACCTAATTTGATTCATTACATATAAGAGAACACATTACAATCACAAGCCACGAATTTCCAGCCCCAAGTGTAAGTTTCAAAATTTCAAAAACCACACCAAAACTCAATTTCGGTTTTCCTTCTCCAGTGCATTTGAAGGTAATTCAAGGACGTAGAACGATTCTTTGGACATCCAGAAACCAATCCCAGCCCTCATTTGCATCTAAAACTATTCATATGGCATAAACCGAATGCATCTTGTTCTTGATATTTTTGTTTTCGATTTCTCATATTTACGCAATACTAATGAATTTTGATGTTATTTCTTGGTTTGTGATGAGCTTTAGATTGTATCTGGACAAATTGATTGAAGTTTGGATGCCTGAGATGAATTTCACCATTTTTAGGGTTTCGGCCCCCATTTAGGGTTTTAGCATTTGACAAACATAAATAAATTTTAAAGACACAGGACGATTGCAAATGTTGTAAGGAACTCAATGATGTTCTCAATTTCACGAAATTTTGTTGTTTTGTTGGTGTTTGAATTTCATAGGTATTGCTGCAGTTTGAAAATCGCAGGAAAACTCGTAATAGTTTTCGCAGCAAAATTCGTATGGCCAGAGGAAGAAGATGAAGGCCCTGCGCGCGTGTTTTTGAATTTGAATTGATAAGATATATTATAATGTAATTGTTTCTATTTTGTATCACCAATGTGTAGTTGGCCTGATGGTGAGATGCGCGTGTATACTGCTTGCAAGCCTGGGTTCGAATCCTGGCTTTGTACAATTTTTCTTATTTTTTCAGGTCAATTATGAAGCTTCATATATTATGCATCATAGTCACCATATGAATAGATTCGCTCACCCAGCTGGAATGGTAACGTCTTCGTGTGTTTGCTTGTAAGGTCCTGGGTTCGATTCCCCCAGGCCTTTTGTTTTCTTTCTATTTTCTTTGATTTTTCAGGATATGGAATAAAACCAATTCAACCCCCCTTTGTATTGCCTGCGCGCATGATGGCCTGGTGATGTGTGTTGTTGGTCTGGGTATTGGCAAGCAAGGTGTCCTGGGTTCAAACCCCAACCAGGTAAGTTCTGGTTTTTTTTTTTTTTTTTATTTCATTGTTTTGCTAATTATTTTGTTCTTAATTAAAAAATAATCATGTTTAATGTATGTTTAAATAATCCTAGAAAAGTAATATGTAAATATTTTCTAATTGGTTTTCTAAATTCTAAACATATTTTTTATTATTATATATTTAAAATCAAAATATGTGTATATTTATTTATTAAGTTAATACTATTAGAAACCCTAATTTATTTTTATAAACCCTAAAAATATATTTTTCTACAAACCCTAATTTAATCATAATAATTTCTAAAAAACCTAATTTCTTTTTCTTCTATTCTTGTTTAATATTATTAAGTACATAAATTGTTTATAATTTAAAATTTTGTATATAAATTAAAATGCTCAATTTATTTTTTATGAAAATATTCACTAATTGTTTATAATTAATTATTTATGTAAATAATTTCTAAAAAATTTGCAAATTTAATAATTATAATCTATTTCTCATAATATGTTCATAATTGATTTAATTTTTATAATTTATATATAATTTCAAATTTTATAATAATTAATATGATTGTTTGTATTTTCTTATTAATTTTTAAATTTTGTTTATTATAATATTTTTTGCTTATTTCATTATTATTATTATTATTACTAATCATGTTTATTACTAACCCTATTTATTTTTTAATTGTTATTATTTCTACTAACCCTCTTATAATTACTTATTTATTTATTTTGCTTATTATTTTAAATTGCTTTCATTATTATTTTTGTAACTGTTCCTGGATGTAATATTTTTATAATGTTTAAGTTATTTAATTTTATGTCATGGTTAGTAAAAATAGGGAGTGTAAACATGTATGTTATTTAAAATTAATTTAGATCACTTAATTTAAAAGATAATATTAAACTGTACACTCACACACGTAAGTCGATCTTTGATCGCCATCTCACTTTCTAGGGTTACCTCTCATTGTTGCCTAATCAAAAGGTCAAGTAGGGTGTACAAAGCAAAAAGTCCCTTAAAATAAAGTCATCTAGTCCCTTAATAATAAAAGATCAAGTCCCTTAAATGGTTGCCTTCATAATGATCTTGTCCCTTTCGAATAAAGATGATAGTCCCTTCGAATTGCTTAATACACCCTACAATTGCCTATATTAAACAGATGACCCTTACTTGTCCCTCACATCCAAGGTAATGACTACCTATTCCTTAATAATAGGGATAGTCTTACCATTTAAAGGATTCAAGAACAGAAAAGACTCAAACTTAGGGTAGGTTCCTCATAGTTACTTGCTCACTTTTCAAAACTTTTCAAACACTTCACAATTTCAAACAAAAAATTTTCAAAACAAAGGTTTATACGCATCCGTACATGGGTCATTATAAACACTTAAGAAAATTTCTATTCACACACTACACATTTCAAAAACATTTTAAAGTGAGCTAAGTAACTAAGAGGCCATGGATAACCATGGATGTAAAGGGTGCTAACACCTTCCCTTTACATAACCTACCCCCCGGACCCAAAAATCTTTTAAAAGGTCTTTCCTGTTCTTTTATGCCTTTCCTTTGGATAAAATAAAAGTCGGTGGCGATTCTTGCTATCCGCAACATAACTAAAGTCAGTTCTCCCACCGTGTTACAGAACTGGCGACTCTGCTGGGGATTTAAATTAAAGAGGGGTGCCCTTAGGAATTAGATCACTTTAAAATTGTTTGCCTTGTTTGCTTTATACTTATCTGTTGGGGTGCTCTTATGTGTGAAAGATCCTAACCCGGATCTAGTGTACCTTAGGTAAATGGCAATAGACCAAGGAAACTGTACGGCGTATACCGATATGGTTGATCTGGTGGCCATAGTTAGTGTGACTTCTTGGTTGGTGCTTATGTTCCTTAAGTCAAGTTGAGGATAATATGAGGCTGCCATATGTTGTCAATGCACTAACTAACTTTTAGAACCCTAGTCATCCCATCTTGGCCTTTAGAAAGTAGTGAGATAACTGGCTTTGGTGAAGACTGAAGTTGGTTGATACTCGATACTACGCTCATTGAGATTCTAAACTTGGAGGGTTTTGGTTGGCAAGTAAGTTGCCTACTGAACAACCACCCTTGTGAAGGATTAATGATATTGAGATCCCTTAGAACCTGGTTACTTTTGTAGGACAGGATGAACCAACTAAACTTCAGGGGAGGGTATTTACCTTTGAACCTCATGCAAGCCTTTAAACCTAGGGCTATGGCGTGACTTGTTTGTGTGTGCCACATGTTTGTGATTGAGCATAACATCATGACATCATCATGCATCATAAGCATAGCATTTTCCCTAACCATTTCAAGGACCAAGGGATTTATCTTTGTTCTTTGTTGCAGGTCATGGCTTCAGCTCGTAGAAACACCATCAGGATAAACTTTGTGAGCATACCTACTAAGCTTAAAGAGTTGGTTTCTCAAGTGTCTGATCATTCCCAGTTCATCAAGAGACATGGTTACCTATTGGATCTAGTCACTTCAGGATTCAATGAAGACATGATGAGTGTTCTGTTTCAGTTCTTTGATCCTAAGCACCATTGCTTCACATTCCCCGACTACCAGCTGGTTCCAACCATGGAGGAGTTCTCTAAATTTCTGGGTATACCTGTTCTTGATCAAACGTCCATGGGAGACTTAAAACCTCATCTCTTTTATTTATTGCACTTCATTTTTGTAAGCCCAAGAGGCAAAACAAGTTTATTACTAACAAAAATTTACCGTCTTGTTTGTTTAAGCAAATTTAAATCCTGCGGTCCTTGAAAACATTGCATACGCATTAAAACATCATATCATTGCATCACAGGTTTATTTGTGCACAAGTTTCTCATCTTCTCGCTGTTTATTTCAGCAATGGCTCTTGAACAAACAGTTAAGGATCTCCAGGCACAGAATGCACAGTTCCAAGAGCTGATCCTGAACTTGTCCAAGGGGCAGGATGAATTGAAGACACTGCTGGCCAAGAAGACTAAGAAGACTAGAAGGTCAGGTGGCCTGATCAACATGGGAAGAAGGTTCAGAGGTCCTGTCAAGACCAAAGAACAGGTTGAAGACTATGAATCTGAAGAGTCTGAAAAAGAGGGAGGCAATCTCCACAACACCATAGGGGACTCTGATTCTGAGGCTAATTACTACCATGAGCCTAATGAAGACAAATTCAAGATGCTGGTGGATAGAATGGATGCTATGGAGTTGCAGAAGTCTTCAGGGCTGGATTTTGAAGATTTGAGTTTGATATCTGGGGTTGTCATACCCATTGGTTTCAAGGTTCCTACCTTTGTTGTTTATGATGGGGTCTCTTGTCCCAAGCTGCATCTGAGGTCTTATGTCAGAAGAATCCAACCTCACACTGCTGATAAGAAGTTGTGGATTCATTTTTTCCAAGAGAGCTTATCTGGAGCTCAATTGGAGTGGTATTATCAATTGGAGAGTGTCAACATCAGGGAGTGGAATGATCTTGCTGAAGCTTTCTATAAGCAGTATCAATACAATGCTGACTTAGCTCCCACTCGCATGCAACTGCAAAGCATGTCTATGGGTGCCAAAGAAAGTTTTAAGGAGTATGCTCAGAAGTGGAGAGATTTAGCTGGAAGAGTTCAACCCCCTTTAACTGACAGGGAATTGGTTGATATGTTCATATGTACGCTGAATGGTCCGTTTTACAGTCATCTCATTGGAAGCTCATCATCTGGCTTCACTGAGTTGATAATGACAGGAGAGCGAGTGGAAAATGGTATAAAGAATGGCAAGATCCAAGTGGGTACTTCTTCATCAGGTGCTGCAAAGAAGCCTCCCACTGGGAAGAAAGAGTCAAATGTTGTTTATGGTCAACCTGATCGTAATAGAAGGCATCAGTCTGTGAGTGCAGTTCACATCTCAAATCCAACTCCTACAACACCAGAGCAGCCACAGGGCAGCCAACAGAGGGCTAGAAGGCAGTTCACTAAGATCAACATGTCAATGGCTCAGGCATTGCAACACTTGTTGAAGGATGAACTTATCACTCTGAAAGAGGCTCCTCAGAATCCTAATGTTACCTCACCCAGGTACAACCCCAATGCACGATGTGCATATCACTCAAACTGTCAGGGACATGATACTAATAACTGCTGGGTCTTGAAGAACAAAATTCAAGATATGATTGAGGCTGGAGAAATTGAGTTTGACCCTCCGGGTACTCCAAATGTGATCACTGCTCCCATGCCGAATCATGAGAAGACTGTCAATGCCATTGATGAAGATTTACATATCTATTCAGTTGCAGAGTTGACCACACCATTGTCTGTCATCAAGAAGAAGTTAGTGCAAGCTGGGTTCTTTCCAGGTTGTCGTGAAGATTGTTTGTATTGTACCTATAAGCCGGATAGTTGTTGGAGATTGAGAGATGGAATTCAGCGCCTCATGGATAAGTATACCATAGTTTTTGAAAGGACTCCATCATCTATAGAGAGTATGGTGGATCATATTACTAAAGGTAAGAAGATTGAAGAGGTTGATATGGTTGACAAAGTGCCGGTAAGGATCACTTCAAAGGGACCTGTTAAAATCACTCATAAGGGTCCAATTAAGATTACTGCTGAAGGCCCTGTGAAGATTGTTGCTGAAGCTAGAGTGGCTCCTCTGGTCATTACCACTCCTGGTCCTATTCCGTATACGTCTGATAAAGTTGTGCCTTGGCATTATGGGTCTGATGTTTATATCCATGGTGTTAAGCAGGAACCCTTAGCTGATATGCCTGTTGATGTTGATAATATTGCTGGATCTAGTAAGATCACACGAAGTGGAAGAGTCTTCTCTCCTCCAGTTACTTCCAAGAATGCAGTTGCTCCTGCTGCCACCTCCACCACTGATGCTCGGGGTAAAGGTCCTGTTATTGAGCCTATACCTGCTGATGTGCCAGTTGCTGATGACCTCTCTAAGCAGATGGAAGAAGTATTGAAAATCATTCGCAAGAGTGATTATGACATTGTTGATCAGTTGGGGCATACTCCCTCTAAGATTTCTATGTTGTCCTTGTTGTTATGTTCTGAAGCTCATGCAAAAGCTTTGATCAAGTTTCTGAAGACTGCTCATGTACCCAATGCAATTTCTGTTGACCAGTTTGAGAATTGTGTTGCCCACTTGACTTATGATAATGGGTTAGGGTTTTCTGATGCTGATTTGACCCCTGCCAAGAGGGATCATAACAGGGCTCTGCATATCTCAATTGAATGCAGGGGCACTACCCTGTCACATGTATTGATAGACAATGGTTCCTCTCTGAATGTGTTGCCCAAAGAAGTCCTGAATAAGCTGAGTCCTGAAGATGCTGTGCTGAAGCCCAGTAATATAGTGGTGAAGGCTTTTGATGGTTCTAGATGAGTGGTGCATGGAGAAATTGATCTCCCAATCAAAGTTGGTTCTCAGGTTTTCAATGCTACATTTTATGTGATGGATATTCGTCCTTCGTACTCTTGTCTACTTGGTCGTCCCTGGATCCATGGGGCAGGTGCTGTAACCTCTACATTACATCAGAAGTTGAGATATCCGGTAGAAGGAAAGGTTGTTACTGTCTATGGAGAGGAAGAATATTTTGTCAGCCATGTGAACACCTTCAAGTATCTGGAAGTGGAAGGTGAATATGTTGAAACTCCGTGTCAGACATTTGAAGTAGTTCCTTGGATTGTTAATGATTATGTAGCTCCTCCGGTTGTCAAGAAAGTTCCTGTGGTTACCAGAGTACCTCCAACAATGGCCTCCCTTAAAGATGCTAGAGCTGTAGTGGATGAAGGTGGTTGTACTATTTGGGGACAGCTTCCTGATATTCCATACAAGTCTGACAAATTTGGTTTGGGTTACACTGCAGAGTCCCAGAAGGCTGTTCGTCGTGCTCGTGCTGTTCGTATCACCAATCAAGGGGTTATGAAAGACCAGATCAATGTGGTGGATGACCATGATGAAGACTACAACTTAGATGCTTGGATTTTTCCTACTGTGGGTGCTGGACTCAATAATTGGAAAGTTGAAGATGTTATTCCTATCTCCTTTAGTCAGGAGTAAATACTATTACTGTGTTGTTGCTTTTAAGTTTGTAATTTCTTGAACAATTGAACTTTCAAGCCTTGTGCCTTACCCGGGGCACAATGGTGTGCTTGTTACGGGCTGTCATTTCATTTGCATACTTCATTCAATAAAATCAGTGGACGTTTCGTTTTAGTAAATATTGTGTTCCTTGTCTTTCTTTTCTTTTCTTTTTGCTTTATCAGCTATGTGTTCTTACACACACCCACATCACTAAAATGTAGATCCTCATCCACTCTAGATCCTGTTGATAACAGTTCTACTATTGCCAATTATAATTTCGAGAATCCGATCTATCAAACTGAAGACGGAAATGAGGATGATTGTGAAGTACCTGTAGAGCTTGCTAGGTTGTTACAACAAGAAGAGAAAGCCATACAGCCACATGAAAAGCCAGTCGAAGTTGTGAATCTGGGAACTGAAGAAAATAGGAAAGAGGTCAAGATAGGGGCTGATTTAGAGGATAGTGTCAAGAGCAGGTTGATTCAGATGTTACGTGACTATGTGGAGATCTTTGCTTGGTCTTATGAAGATATGCCAGGGTTGGATACAGACATTGTGGTTCACCGTTTACCAGTGAAAGAAGATTGTCGTCCAAAGAAGCAGAAGGTTCGTCGTATGCATCCTGAGATGTCAGAAAAGATCAAAGCAGAGGTAATGAAACAGTTCAATGCAGGGTTCTTAGCTGTGACTTCCTATCCTCAGTGGGTTGCAAATGTGGTGTCGGTACCTAAGAAAGATGGTAAGGTACGTGTGTGTGTGGACTACAGAGATTTGAACAAGGCCAGCCCCAAAGATGATTTTCCACTTCCTCATATTGATGTTCTGGTAGACAACACTGCTCAGCATAAGGTATTCTCGTTTATGGATGGTTTCTCTGGTTACAATCAGATCAAGATGGAACCTGAAGATATGGAGAAGACAACCTTTGTTACACAGTGGGGCACTTTTTGTTATAAGGTAATGCCATTTGGTTTGAAGAATGCAGGGGCAACATATCAGCGTGCTATGGTGGCTTTGTTTCATGATATGATTCATCATGAGATAGAGGTATATGTGGATGATATGATAGCCAGGTCCCAGAATGAAGAGCAACATCTTGATCATCTGCATAAGTTGTTTGAGAGGTTAAAGAAATACAAGTTGAGACTGAACCCAAACAAGTGTACCTTTGGAGTTAGGTCTGGTAAACTCTTGGGTTTCATAGTCAGTGGAAAAGGTATTGAAGTGGATCCTGCGAAAGTGAAAGCTATACGAGAGATGCCAGCTCCCCGTACTGAGAAGGAAGTTAGAGGTTTCTTGGGACGATTGAATTACATTGCAAGATTTATTTCCCAGTTAACTGCCATCTGTGAGCCAATCTTCAATTTGCTGAAGAAAGATCAGGTGATGGAATGGAATGATGAGTGCCAGACTGCCTTTGATGAAATCAAGAGATATCTGCTAGAACCTCCAATTTTGATGCCACCAGTTGATGGAAGACCCTTGATTATGTACTTAACAGTATTAGACAACTCAATGGGCTGTGTGTTGGGGCAACATGACGAGTCTGGTCGAAAAGAGCAGGCAATATACTACCTTAGCAAAAAGTTTACCAACTGTGAAACAAGATACTCACTGCTCGAGAAAACTTGCTGCGCTTTGGCATGGGCTGCTCGCCGACTAAGACAGTATATGTTGACCCATACTACCTTGTTGATTTCAAAGATGGATCCAATCAAGTACATATTCGAGAAACCTGCTCTCTCCGGAAGAATTGCAAGATGGAAAATGATCTTGACAGAATATGATATACAGTATACTACTCAGAAGGCCATTAAAGGAAGTGTTGTTGCTGATCATTTGGCTCATCAAGCAGTGGATGATTATCAGTCAATGAGTTTTGAGTTCCCTGATGAAGACATTATGATTATTACCAAAGAACCTGGACAATATGACGGACCTGAACAAGGATCCCGATGGACTATGGTTTTTGATGGTGCTTCCAATGCACTTGGTAATGGTGTTGGTGTTGTGATTAGTTCCCCCGAAGGTTGTCATACCCCGATTACTGCAAGATTGTGTTTCTATTGTACCAATAACATGGCTGAGTATGAGGCATGTATCCTGGGTATTAAAGCTGCCATTGATATGAAGATTTAGTTCCTTGATGTGTATGGAGATTCAGCCCTGGTAGTAAGTTAGATTAAAGGAGATTGGGATACCAAGCATGATAACCTCATTCCTTACAGAGAGCATGTGTTGTCTCTGATCCCACATTTTAAAGAGATTACCTTTGGACATATTCCACGAAGAGAGAATCAGTTGGCAGATGCCTTAGCCACTATGGCATCCATGTTTGAGATCAGCTGGGATGATGAAGCTCCCAAGATTACTATTGATAGATTTGAGAAGCCTGCGTACTGCAATGAGATTGACACTGAAGAAGCAGAGGAGAAGCCTTGGTTCTATGAAGTGAAAAGATATCTTGAAGCTCAGGAGTTCCCTGAAGGGGCATCTGTCAAAGATAGGAAGTTCCTGAGAAGGTTTTCTGCTAAGTTCTTTTTGAGTAATGGGATTTTGTACAAGCGCAATCATGATTCAACTTTGCTTCGTTGTGTGGATAAGAAGGAAGCAACAGATATTATGGAAGATATGCATGATGGGATCTTTGGCACTCATTCTAGTGGTCATACTATGGCAAAGAAGATATTGAGGGCAGGTTACTATTGGTCTACTATGGAAGCTGATTGCTATCAACACTCCAGAACATGTCACAAGTGTCAAATTTATGCTGATAAAGTACATGTACCTCCAACACCTTTGAATGTGTTGACTGCTCCTTGGCCTTTTTCCATGTGGGGCATTGATATGATTGGTGAGATCAAGCCTACTGCTTCTAATGGGCATCGTTTCATCCTGGTTGCTATTGATTACTTCACAAAGTGGGTGGAGGCAGCTTCATTTGCATCTGTTACTAAGAATGTGGTGGCTCGATTCATTAAGAATAATCTCATATGTAGATATGGCATCCCTGAAAGGATTATTACTGACAATGGCTCTAATCTGAACAACACTATGATTACTGATCTCTGCACGCAGTTCAAGATTAAGCATCACAACTCTTCTCCGTATCGTCCAAAGATGAATGGGGCAGTTGAAGCTGCTAATAAGAACATTAAGAAGATTGTACAGAAGATGACTGTTACTTACAAGGATTGGCATGAGATGTTACCATTTGCTCTTCATGGTTATCGTACTACAATACGTACTTCAACAGGGGCAACCCCATTCTCCTTGGTCTATGGTATGGAAGCAGTTCTGCCCATTGAAGTTCAGATTCCCTCCTTAAGAATCATGAAGGATGCAGGTTTGGATGAAGATGAGTGGATTCAGACTCGACTTGACCAAATAAATTTGATTGATGAGAAGAGGTTAGCAGCAGTTTGTCATGGCCAGATGTACCAAAAACTAATGATTAAAGCTTTTAACAAGAAGGTTAAGCCAAAGGTATATCAGGCTGGTGACTTGGTAATCAAGCGTATCATATTACCACAGGGTGATCCTAGGGGCAAGTGGACTCCTACATATGAAGGACCATTTGTAGTCAAGACAATGTTCTCAGGAGGTGCCATGATACTCACTACTATGGATGGTGAAGACTTCCCGCAACCTATAAACGCAGACATAGTTAAAAAATACTACGCATAAAAAGAGACCCGCTAGGTTGACAGGCCTAGGCAAAAATAAGGGCATCCTGGCAAACCAAAAGGGTTTGGGCAAAAATTAGGGATATATATAAAAAGATGTACACCCGGCAAGTCGAAAACCTGAAAAGGCGGCTTGGGCAAAAAAGGGTATCCCGGTGGATTGAAAACCGGAAAGGGCAATCCAGGCAAAAGTTAGGGATTAAAGCGTATGACTATGTCTCGTTTGGATCACCCATGAAACTGCAACCAGTTGTGTTACCCAAGCTCGAACAGATAAAGCTCAATCCAATCGTTTTCGTCTCAACAGCAGAAGATGAGATACTTGAAGATAATGGCAATAGTAGAATTGAAACTCAATAGGATTATTTTTCACATAGCTGATTTTCCTTGTTTTGTAAAAACTTTATGACAAAATCCTCTTACTAGGGTTTATGTCTCCTTGTACAAACTTACCCATGTATGGGTCACTTTTTGATATAAATAAAATTCCATCTTTGAATCCAGATTTACTTTTACCCTATTTACATAAGCGAAACGTCCATTGGTTGTGTTTGAATGTATTATGCTTTTGAATATGATTGATGTTTACCAGAAATGCATGAATGCTTAATATGATTGATGTTTACCAGAAATGCATGAAAATGCAGTAATAGTATTTACTAAAGACGAACGAGGGAAGGATTTCGACGAAGCTTCGCCGGTTCATCTTTACAATACAGTTACAAACCCTCAGCAGGACAAATCCATCTTCATATAGTCACGTCTCCCCTGGAATTTATATCCATCTCTTTTATCCTCATACGGATATTCGGGAATTTACTTTCCAATAAGAGTACGACGAACGAAGACGGGAGGTTATATATACCTTACTATCCCCAGCAGACGGGAGGTTATATATACCTTACTGTCCCCAGCAGATGGGAGGTTATATATACCTTACCATCCCCAGCAGACAGGAAGTCATGTATACCTTATCATCAAACAAGACAGGAACAAGTTCCTCATATCCTTCAGCAACAAATCGAGATTTATTTTCCCTGGCCAGCAGTTGTTATACGAAGATATCCAGACGCTTCCGGCAGCATCATATCATACATACATCATTTACATCATACCATATCATACATACTCATGAATACATAATACATAACTTAAGTGCATCATATTATACATACATACATAATGCATAAACTAATATTACCATACAGAATGCTACTTTTGTTTTCAGGTTAATTCTCCAGCAAACAGACTTGTGACTATCAGGGCTGCTTTATCCTCCTGAAAGTTATCAATCCCTCAGGACTGCTTCATCCTCCTGAAAGCTTCTTATACCTCAGGATTGCTTTATCCTCCTGAAAGCATATTATTACCTCAGGATTGCTTTATCCTCCTGAAAGCATATCACTACCTCATGACTGCTTTATCCTCCTGAAAGCTTTTTATACCTCAGGACTGCTTTATCCTCCTGAAAGCATTATCAATCCCTCAGGACTGCTTTATCCTCCTGAAAACATATTATTACCTCAGGATTGCTTTATCCTCCTGAAAGCATATTATCCATCCCTCAGGACTGCTTTATCCTCCTGAAAGCATATCATTACCTCAGGACTGCTTTATCCTCCTGAAAGCTATTATCCCCTCAGGACTGCTTTATCCTCCTGAAAGCATATCATTACCTCAGGACTGCTTTATCCTCCTGAAATCATATTATTACCTCAGGATTGCTTTATCCTCCTAAAAGCATATCATCCCTCAGGAATGTTTTATCCTCCTGAAAGCATATTACTACCTCAGGACTGCTTTATCCTCCTGAAAGCTATCATTATACCTCCATACTTTGGACTGCTTTATCCTCCAAAGAAATGTACCTAAAGAACTTTTCTCCAAGTGGCATCTTTAAGCCCACTCAAGCATATTCAACTAGTCATCAACATCACTCTACGCACCGGTGAGTGCAAATTTTTGGGCTTTTGTGTTCAATCCCCTTCAACCTTCCAGGTCACGACTGGCAAATATACCAATCTAACCCCTCAGGTCTCAGAAAATTGAACAGGGGCAGATGTTGCACCCCAAAATTTGCCCTCACAATACAAGACTTTGTGTGCTAAGAAGGTTCACAAGATTCACAAGATTCACAATGCTTACAAGACCTTTCATGAGGTTCATGAAGTCTACAAGTCACTTTATGAGGTTCACAAGGTTCACAAGGTTCACAAGACCTCCCATGAGGTTTACAATACATTTTATGATGGTTCACAAGGTTCACAAAGTTCACAAATAGTCAGAAGAGTTGACAATCCCCTCAAACAATGCACCTCCTAAGCAGTGCATCCAAAGCTAGGGTTTTGACTTTAATCAGGCTAAATGAACTTCCAAGACTTCAAGTGAGCTTCATAACATCTTATATGCGTGTAAGAACCCCCATGACAAGTTTCAAGACTTTTCTCAAAAGTTTGCTCAGTCAGATGATCAGATAAGTCAAAATCAGTCAAAGCAGTTAAAAAGTCAAACTGAGGTCAACTGTGGTCAAACCAAGGTCAAACTTCATGATTTTTTGCCAACATCAAGTATATGAAGTAAAATTCATCATTTGATCAAGGGTTGATTATGATTCATCAAAGAGATTTCAGATCATCAAGAATCAGGAGTTTATAAATTAGGGTTTCCTTAGTAAAAGTCAACTGAACTTTGACCAGCCATAACTTTCACATGCTTCATCACCAAGTCTCCATCCAAAGCTCATTTTAAAGGAAATTTAATTCTCTACAACTTTGTGTATCACAAGCCAAGCCCAAAAATGCTTCATTTGGAAGGTATGAGCTAAGACATTATAGGTCCTTTTGAAAGTCAACAAAAAGTCAACAACTTCAAAAGGGAATAACTTGAGAATGGTAAATGATATGGACATGAAACCAGCGGGGTTGGTTAGAAGACTCTTCAAGCTTTCCAAAATGTCCAAAATAACCCTCATAGCATTAAAATTGAAGGATGTGTGCCCTTGCAAAGTTGGGAAATTTTTGGTTGGTTTATGAAGAAAATGGAGGTCTAAAACCAATTTCTTCTAAATGGGCTTGCCATATGATGACCCAATCCATACTATAACCTCATGCACGACCCAAGACCTTAAAAATCAGATTTTTTATCATTTTATTTTTATTTATTTTGATTTAATTCATTAAAAATCATTTTAAATTAAAATAAAATATAAAAATCAAAGATTAAAAAATGATTGAGCTTCTAGAAAATCATAAATATGTCTTGGATCAAATTGATATGGGAGTTATGATGATTGTCTTAAAATAGCAAGGATATATCAAAAAATATTTGGATTTTAAGACATGATATTTTTCAATCTTATTGATCCAAATTATCCAAAGGATGGTCCAATCTTTTAACCTAATTTGATTCATTACATATAAGAGAACACATTACAATCACAAGCCACGAATTTCCAGCCCCAAGTGTAAGTTTCAAAATTTCAAAAACCACACCAAAACTCAATTTCGGTTTTCCTTCTCCAGTGCATTTGAAGGTAATTCAAGGACGTAGAACGATTCTTTGGACATCCAGAAACCAATCCCAGCCCTCATTTGCATCTAAAACTATTCATATGGCATAAACCGAATGCATCTTGTTCTTGATATTTTTGTTTTCGATTTCTCATATTTACGCAATACTAATGAATTTTGATGTTATTTCTTGGTTTGTGATGAGCTTTAGATTGTATCTGGACAAATTGATTGAAGTTTGGATGCCTGAGATGAATTTCACCATTTTTAGGGTTTCGGCCCCCATTTAGGGTTTTAGCATTTGACAAACATAAATAAATTCTAAAGACACAGGACGATTACAAATGTTGTAAGGAACTCAATGATGTTCTCAATTTCACGAAATTTTGTTGTTTTGTTGGTGTTTGAATTTCATAGGTATTGCTGCAGTTTGAAAATCGCAGGAAAACTCGTAATAGTTTTCGCAGCAAAATTCGTATGGTCAGAGGAAGAAGATGAAGGCCCTGCGCGCGTGTTTTTGAATTTGAATTGATAAGATATATTATAATGTAATTATTTCTATTTTGTATCACCAATGTGTAGTTGGCCTGATGGTGAGATGCGCGTGTATACTGCTTGCAAGCCTGGGTTCGAATCCTGGCTTTGTACAATTTTTCTTATTTTTTCAGGTCAATTATGAAGCTTCATATATTATGCATCATAGTCACCATATGAATAGATTCGCTCACCCAGCTGGAATGGTAACGTCTTCGTGTGTTTGCTTGTAAGGTCCTGGGTTCGATTCCCCCAGGCCTTTTGTTTTCTTTCTATTTTCTTTGATTTTTCAGGATATGGAATAAAACCAATTCAACCCCCCTTTGTATTGCCTGCGCGCATGATGGCCTGGTGGTGTGTGTTGTTGGTCTGGGTATTGGCAAGCAAGGTGTCCTGGGTTCAAACCCCAGCCAGGTAAGTTCTGTTTTTTTTTTTTTTTTATTTCATTGTTTTGCTAATTATTTTGTTCTTAATTAAAAAATAATCATGTTTAATGTATGTTTAAATAATCCTAGAAAAGTAATATGTAAATATTTTCTAATTGGTTTTCTAAATTCTAAACATATTTTTTATTATTATATATTTAAAATCAAAATATGTGTATATTTATTTATTAAGCTAATACTATTAGAAACCCTAATTTATTTTTATAAACCCTAAAAATATATTTTTCTACAAACCCTAATTTAATCATAATAATTTCTAAAAAACCTAATTTCTTTTTCTTCTATTCTTGTTTAATATTATTAAGTACATAAATTGTTTATAATTTAAAATTTTGTATATAAATTAAAATGCTCAATTTATTTTTTATGAAAATATTCACTAATTGTTTATAATTAATTATTTATGTAAATAATTTCTAAAAAATTTGCAAATTTAATAATTATAATCTATTTCTCATAATATGTTCATAATTGATTTAATTTTTATAATTTATATATAATTTCAAATTTTATAATAATTAATATGATTGTTTGTATTTTCTTATTAATTTTTAAATTTTGTTTATTATAATATTTTTTGCTTATTTCATTATTATTATTATTATTACTAATCATGTTTATTACTAACCCTATTTATTTTTTAATTGTTATTATTTCTACTAACCCTCTTATAATTACTTATTTATTTATTTTGCTTATTATTTTAAATTGCTTTCATTATTATTTTTGTAACTGTTCCTGGATGTAATATTTTTATAATGTTTAAGTTATTTAATTTTATGCCATGGTTAGTAAAAATAGGGAGTGTAAACATGTATGTTATTTAAAATTAATTTAGATCACTTAATTTAAAAGATAAATATTAAACTGTACACTCACACACGTAAGTCGATCTTTGATCGCCATCTCACTTTCTAGGGTTACCTCTCATTGTTGCCTAATCAAAAGGTCAAGTAGGGTGTACAAAGCAAAATGTCCCTTAAAATAAAGTCATCTAGTCCCTTAATAATAAAAGATCAAGTCCCTTAAATGGTTGCCTTCATAATGATCTTGTCCCTTTCGAATAAAGATGATAGTCCCTTCGAATTGCTTAATACACCCTACAGTTGCCTATATTAAACAGATGACCCTTACTTGTCCCTCACATCCAAGGTAATGACTACCTATTCCTTAATAATAGGGATAGTCTTACCATTTAAAGGATTCAAGAACAGAAAAGACTCAAACTTAGGGTAGGTTCCTCATAGTTACTTGCTCACTTTTCAAAACTTTTCAAACACTTCACAATTTCAAACAAAAAATTTTCAAAACAAAGGTTTATACGCATCCGTACATGGGTCATTATAAACACTTAAGAAAATTTCTATTCACACACTACACATTTCAAAAACATTTTAAAGTGAGCTAAGTAACTAAGAGGCCATGGATAACCATGGATGTAAAGGGTGCTAACACCTTCCCTTTACATAACCTACCCCCCGGACCCAAAAATCTTTTAAAAGGTCTTTCCTGTTCTTTTATGCCTTTCCTTTGGATAAAATAAAAGTCGGTGGCGACTCTTGCTATCCGCAACATAACTAAAGTCAGTTCTCCCACCGTGTTACACAATGTACTTTCCAAAGGATGTATTTTGTTCTTCTAAAGATAGTATTCGTTTCTTTTGGGATGAAATGTTTTTATACAAAGTCTTGCATTTTTTTAGAAGTTCATCTATGACTTCTTGTGCATCATTTTCATAAATTGAAAAGTTGCTACTAACCTCGTCATTTTCTTCATCGGAGTGATGTGAAGCCATTAGAGCCATATTTGCACATTCATCGCTTTCCGATTCTGATGAGGAACTAACTTCATTATCGTCCCAAGCAACATAAGCCTTTTTATTCTTGAAATCCTTCTTGCCTTTGAATCCTCCTTTCTTTGCAAGTCTTGGACAATCTGGATTTATGTGACCTTGCTTCCCACATTCATAACATGTGACTTCTTGAATCGATGTGGATGCATCCTTCTTCCTGAAATGTTTATTATTTGTAGGAAAAGAGGAATTTTTATTTTTGTTAAAAAACTTACCAAGCTTCTTAACAAGAAGCATGAAGTTCTCATCTTCGGAAGTCTCGTCATCTTTGTCATCCTTCGTGTCAATCTTTAAGGCAATTCCCTTGGACTTTTTCTCTTGACTTTCGTGCTTCTCGAGCCTTCCAAGTTCCAATTTGTGCTCTTGAAGTTTGCCAAATAGAGATGCGGATGTCATCGTTGAGAGACTCTTCTTTTCCGAAATAGTGGTCACTTTCGGTTGCCATTCCTTTGTCAAGGATCTTAGGACTTTCAAGTTGAGATCGTCGTTGGTGAAGGTCTTCCCGAGAGTAATCAAGTGATTTGTTAGATGAACGAATATTTTTTGTAAGGCAACAATAGATTCCCCGGGCTGCATACGGAACATTTCATATTCTTGACTTAAAGTATTAAGCCTTGATCTTTTTACTTCTGTTGTTCCTTCATGCGTTTCTACCAAGGTATTCCAAATCTCCTTTGCCGATTTACATTGTGATACGCGGAAGAACTCGTACATACTGAGAGCGCTTTGGAGTATGTTGATTGCCTTCTTCTCATTCAGGATCTTCTTCCTATCATCTTCATCATAAGTATTTTTTAACTTTGCGGTTCCCACGCCATTGATCACGTTAACAGGATTATGAGGACCTTCTTCGATCGCTTCCCATATGCCTTGTCCTTGGGCTCCAAGATGTGCTTTCATTCTGATTTTCCAAAAATCAAAGTATTCGCCGGAGAAGAGTGGAGGCTTGTTACTACTTCCACCATCTTTGAAAACAGGATTCGAGTTCGCGGAAGCAATACAGGATCTTGTAGGAACAGGTTACCTAAACCTGCTCTAATGCCAATTGTAGATTCAAAGTACGCCTAGGGGGGGGTGAATTAGGTGTTATAAAATTTTCTCGATTATTTTTGTTGATGGATGGATTTCTTTTACTTGTTTATGGGATGAAAACTATAAAGCAAGAAAGTAAAAGAGACACGGCAAACTATCCTGGTTCCCTTCACAATCCGAAGGTACATCCAGTCCTCTTTCCAACACGAAAGAGATTTTCACTAGTTTTTAGAAATGTACAACCTATCGTACCTTCAATCAGTGAGGCCTACTTTCTAAACAACTAAACAACCTAGTGTGCAAGAAAAATCCTCTTGCAATCACTATCCCTTGAGTCAAACAATCTTGGATCACAAGTCACAATAGAAAATCTATTTTAATTCTTTGTAATTTTTTAGAGTAGTACAATGTTTGATATCAATCTAAGTTGATCTTCTCCTTTGATCAAAATCCACTTTATAAATATCAATACAAGTGTTCAATGATGAGTATTAAAAATTATGAATCACAATATGAACACTTTTGAAGTTTGAAAATATATGTCAAAAGAAGTGATTTGGATTGAATGATTTTTTATAAAAAATTCTAGGAGGTGTTTTTTGAATTTAAAAAATTCAGAATATATAAATCTTAAAACACCCTTTCAAAAAGGTGTGAGAAATTATGAAACAAAATATAATTTGAAGAGGTATAATAAAGAGGTATATTTTGAATTTCAAAGAAAATAATTTTTCAAAAACCTTCAGTGTTAACCGGTTAACCAAATGGTTAACCGGTTAACGCATAGCAATGTTAACACTGTCTTTTGAAATTTGGAGTCGTTAACCGGTTAACCAAATGGTTAACCGGTTAACACTGTTAAAAACAGAAAAAATTCTTAATTTTAAAAGTGTTAAACATTTTGAAAACCATTCAAAAAATATATGCAATATGATAACATGTGAAATAATTCATTGAACACTTGTACATCAATTTGTAAAGGGTTTTGATGTACCTCAACGTTTTGCGTCCAAGCTTGAAATAAACCGAATGAGCAAAAGAAGCTTGATCACAATGTCGATGCTTGTTGCTAGATCATGTTTGAGAGCTCTTGAATTTTTGCAAATATGAAGCGCATGACAGTCGTGTTGTCTTCAACAAAATCTTCGAGGTTGAAGGCGTGCTTCTACAGCCCAAACCATCGGGCACGACCCACGACTCACTAACCCAGACGAGGGGAGTCAGCATCTCCTGTAACACCCCGATTTAATTAATTAATTTAATTTAATTGTTTTGAGAAGCTTTGTTGTTAATTGCGATGTGCGATGTTTGATAATAAGATGATTAATTGGACTAAGACGATTTAAGCTGATTTGTAGGTTAAACTTACTTTGGGGAGGTTTTAATAGTAATATTGAGAGGTTAGATAAAAGCCCATTAGTAGATTAATTTAATAATTTTTAGTAATAATAATATTAGTATTATTTTTATGAGATTTAATTAAAATAAAAAAATAGATTAGCAAGGGGTTTAGAAAGAATTAGTCATAATCAGAATTTTGGAGAGGAGAACAAGTCTTGGGAGATCAAGAGCTAGGGCTAAGGATTTTCGTAGGAATTTCATCCATAGATTCGAGCTGCCTTCAATCCAAAGGTAATGGTGGGATTCATATCTTATAACCGGGAGAAAATCATCTGTATGTATGGGAGAGAGTTGTTTGATTTCTTGTTGTTGTTGTTTGTATGATAGTTTTCTGTGTGATTTCGTGCGATTATGATGAACCTATGCTTGTATTACTGATACAAATTTGCTGATGTTTGCTGTTATGAATATTTGTTGTGATGATGTTCTAAGATGTGGATGAATTTGTGACAAAAACGGATTAGATGATGATGTTTAGACTATAAACTGGTATAGTAATGATAAAATAAGAATAAGATGAAGAATTAAGAGTCTAAAACATGGTAGAAACCCAAATAGGACTGAATTAAGGTGATAGAATGAATGAAATCGTAACAGAGAATGACTTAGATGGCCTCTGCTGATTTGCGTAACAGATCTGGAGTTATGCGTAACAATCAGGCCATACGCGTAACACAAGCTGCATACGCTGCCATTACGCGTAATTGGGGCGAGGGATCAGGCCCTTTTGGCCATTTTTGAGTAGCTTACGCGTATGGGCATGGGGTCTTACGCGTAATGCTACTCCATATGCGTACCTTACGCATTTGGGAAGATGTTGTGATTTTTGTGATTTCGTAGCGTTTCGCTTGCCGATTCGTGTCTGTTTCTTTTTCCGATGAACCGTAAGATGATTGCAGACGAATAATTGATGATAGATATAATTAGGGGTTAATAACCTGACAGTTTTAACGATTGATGTTAGACGAATTTGTATGATGATTTTAGAGATAATTACTTAAGATGATTTGGATGATTTTTTTTCATGGTTACGTTGATGTATCTGATGTAGGTCTTATGGCCAACGATATTGTGATGCTACAATGATGTAAGATGACTTAAGATGATATGATTGACCGATGTTTACGATGTTGATTTTGTTGTATGTTGTTTTCATATCGCATACATGTGCATTATTAAGATGGTATGGAATGGAAAACATGATGATTAAGATGAAGACTTATGTCTTGCATTATTTAAGATGGGAGTTCGCTCCGAATGGTACCACATGCATACTTTATCGAGTCTCATTGATTTACATTATTGGAGGAAAATGTTGAAATGTTATGAACTATGCGATGTTGTGATGTTTATGATGTATATGATTTGAATGGGTGATTGAATGACTTTATCTTATATGTATTTATTATTATATCATGTTTATAATTGTTGATATCTCACCCCTTCTGTTTGAATGTTGCCCTTGGTTGGTAACGTGCAGGCAATCCTGAGTAGCGAGGATTTTCGTTAGATGGTCTGAGTCGTTGGTCGCTCTGATATGTAGCACTTCGGGGGGATTAGCGA
The DNA here is from genome assembly GCA_963966055.1 of Lathyrus aphaca. Classification (NCBI taxonomy): domain Eukaryota; kingdom Viridiplantae; phylum Streptophyta; class Magnoliopsida; order Fabales; family Fabaceae; genus Lathyrus; species Lathyrus aphaca. The sequence continues at coordinate 149,400,187 of OZ014520.1, read as the reverse complement.
ATGATTGTTTTATTTGGCTTTTGTTTTATTCGAGATTGAAATTAAGATGTTTCATTTAAGAGATAATTGTTTGGAATTACGATGAATTATTATGAAGTTGAAACTATGATGAATTGTTATGTAATAAATGATTTTGCTGCGTAGTAAATGAAGTATTTTAAGTAGAGTAATGCTTTAATGATTGATGTTTTATGAAGAAAAATGTGATAGCCTGTTTGGTTGAACTCTGACTTATTTATTATTATGTGCGGGTAGAAATGGGGTGTTACATTTAGTGGTATCAGAGCAGGTCGATCTGTTCGGTCATGTTATCGAGTCGTAGAGGTTAACAATCGAGTATTGTTATTTTTGCGCTGATCTTTGTTCTTGTTGTGTTGTTTAGTTGTGATGGCTGGAAGAAACGATGATGCTATGGTTGCTGCAATGCAAGCAATGGCACAAGCTGTGCAGAACCTACCTAATGCATGTGAGAATGAAGGATCTTGTAGTTTGGCGACTTTCCAGAGGGAGAAACCTCCTACTTTCAAGGGTAAGTATGACCCTGATGCGGCATTTGAGTGGTTGAAGGAGATTGAAATAATCTTTTGAGAGATGGATTGTACGGTAGCGCAGAAGGTTCGTTATGGTACGCATATGTTAGCACTTGAGGTTGACGATTGATGGCTGGAGACTCGTGCAAGATTGGAAACTGCAGGTGAAGAGGTCACTTGGGCTGTTTTCCGTAGGGAGTTTTTGAGTAAGTAATATCCTGAAGATGTTCGTGGTAAGAAAGAAGTTGAATTCCTTGAGCTGAAGTAGGGGAATATGTCGGTGACTGACTATGCTGCAAAGTTCAAGGAATTGTCTAAGTTTTATCCGCATTATGATGGAGCTGGAGAAGAATTCTCCAAGTGCATCAAGTTTGAGAATGGATTGCGCTCTGAGGTTAAGAAGGTTGTTGGGTACCATAAGATCCAAGTGTTTTTTGATCTGGTTGATAGTTGCAGGATTTTTGAGGAAGATAGTAACGCTCATTACATGATTGTGAATGACAGAAGAGGCAAGCACCAATAGAATTGTGGCAAGCCTTATGATACTTCGTCTGGAAAGGGTAAACAGATGATGTCTTCGGGTCAGAGAACTATTGGGGGAGATGCTCCTGCTGGTATTGTTTGTTTCAAGTGTGGTCAAGCTGGTCACAATAGCAATGTGTGCACTTCTGAAGTTAAGAGGTGTTTCCGATGTGGCAAGGTTGGGCCTACAGTGAATGACTATAAGCATAAACATGTGATTTGTTTTAATTGCGGTGAAGAGGGAAACATTGGTAGCAAGTGTCAGAAGCCGAAAAAAGCCCAGGCGGGAAAAGTGTTCGCGTTGGCAGGAACTCAGACCGCTAGCGAGGACAAACTTATTAGAGGTACATGTTTCATTAATAATATTCCTTTAATTACTATTATTGATACTGGTGCAACGTATTGTTTTGTTTCTGCTGATTGTGTTAAGAGATTGGGTCTTACATTGTATGATATGAAGGGAGAGTTAATCATCGAAATTCCGGCTAAGGGATCAATGACTATTTCTCTCGTGTGTTTAAAATATCCTTTGTCGATCTTCTATAGAGATTTCTTGGTTGATTTGGTTTGCCTGCCATTGACTGGGATGGATGTGATCCTAGGTATGAACTGGTTAGAGTATAAACTGTTATCATAAGTCGGTGAGGTTTTCTACTCCTGAGGAAGAAGGAGTTGAATTGTTGTCTTTCAGAGAGTTGCAGAAATTGATGAAAGAAGAAGCTCAGATGTTTTCCTTGATGGCGACTTTATCTGTAGAAAGTAAGGCTAAGATCGAGGAACTACAAGTGGTAAGTGATTTTCCAGAAGTTTTTCCTGATGAGATTCCTGACGTGCCGCCGGAAAGAGAGGCCAAGTTTATGATTGATCTTGTACCTAGTACTAGACCTGTTTCTATGGCACCATATAGGATGTCTGCATCTGAATTGTCAGAATTGAAGAAGCAGTTAGAAGAATTGCTTGAGAAGAAGTTTGTGAGACCAAGTGTATCATCGTGGGGAGCTCCAGTGTTGTTAGTAAAGAAGAAAGATGGAAGTATGAGACTTTGTGTAGATTATAGACAGGTGAATAAAGTTACGATCAAGAATAAGTATCTGTTTTCGAGGATAGATGATTTGATTGATCAGTTGGTGGATGCTTGTGTATTCAGCAAGATAGATTTAAGATCGAGTTATCATCAGATCAAAGTGAAAGATGAGGATATTCAGAAGACTGCATTCAAAATAAGGTATGGACATTATGAGTATTCGGTGATGCCTTTCGGTGTGACTAATGCGCCAGGAGTATTCATGGAATACATGAATCGTATTTTTCATACGTATTTAGATCGTTTCGTGGTTGTATTTATCGATGATATTCTGATTTATTCTAAGTCAGAAGAGGAACATAAAGAACACTTGAAGACTATGTTGGAGGTTTTGAAGGAAAAAAGTTATATGCGAAGTTGTCTAAGTGTGAATTCTGGTTAAAGGAAGTCAGTTTTCTTGGTCATGTGATTTCAGGTAGTGGTATTTTTGTGGATCCTTCTAAAGTCGAAGTTGTGTTACAATGGGAAACTCCAAGGTCGGCTACTGAGATTAAGCGCTTTTTGGGGTTGGCTGGTTATTACAGAAGATTTATTGATGGATTTTCTAAGTTGGCACTTCCGTTGACTAGGTTGACTTGCAAGAGTAAAGCTTTTGTTTGGGATATTCGTTGTGAAGAGTAAACCATTCCCTTCCAATACAAACTAGACTTTGGTTGTTGCAGGTGATAATTTATAGCTTCGTATAGGGCAACTCTAAGGCGAATACAACATAAGAAATGAATGAAGATTAAATCGAAGTTGCTACAAATTAGCTACGATTTTAGCTACCGATTAGCTATAAATTTTTTTGGGTTCATTAACAATGTTAACTTTAACCATATGGTATGTCATGTCAGCATCTTACCACTTGGTACTACCATGGGTATATTCAATCACAAAAAATTTCCACATGACATGTCACGTCAAGTTCTATTAAAGTCCATTAGTAGGAGGAGGGACCAAAAATGTGGATGTAAAATATTAGAAGGATTTTTTTTAACGAAATTTTTAGAGATTAAAAGTTAAATTGACTATATTTAGAGAGACCAAAATGGTAAATTGTAAAAGTTAAATTTTTAGAGGATCTTTCTTTGAAAAAATTACATTAAATGGTAAGAATAGGGTTTTGATAAATAACAAATGTATAAATGAAAGAAAAATAAGAATTTAAATGCTACAAATGTAAAAAACTACTTCAAATAACTTTATAAAAAAAACATAAATTAATAGCTACAAATTTAAAAACTGCTTTAAAAAGATTAAATAAATAAAATGTTGGTAATGATTTTAAAATTTAAATATTTCATTAGATGCAGTGATGTAGTTAACCACCATATTAAAAAAAAAACTAATATAAGATAGGTTTAACACATCAATTTAAAACTCTAATTATGAATTTGTATTGTAATAAACAATATAATCTAATTCTTTTTTATTTTTACAAATATATTATGAACAAAAATTTATTATAATTTTGAATCATAATATTTAAAATACTTTAAATTAATTTATTTTATATTCGGTTACTAATGAATAATATAGATCATAATTTATAAATACGAAAATATATTTTATCAATTTACTAAAGTTTAATAATTTGTTTTAATATTATAAAAAATATTTCTAGATTTATTTGGTTATTTTTTTATTTACTGTATTTTTATTTGTAGATTTATCTATAAATTCTTTTAATTTAAGCTTCTGGACATGGTGCATTCGAAAGGAGAAGAAAAAAAAGTTTTTATTGGGTGTATGAGAAAATACATGTGATTGATTGATAAATTATGTTACTGTTAATCATTAGAAACTCACACATTCTAATCATTAGAAACTCACACATATGATTATGGGGTATTGAGTTTGAATTTGTCATTCATAAAAAGGATGGAAGTACATCGATGAAAATTCTTGACCGACCTATGTTATGGTTACAAGACTCTGAAAAGGTGGTAGTAAATCCAAAATAAATGTTCCCCTTGGATATTACAACTTCAAAAGGGTAATTCAATGTCTCTCGAATTCTAATCGACGACGGCGACTCGTGTGTCATCATTAATTCTGAACTAGAGGAAACTTATGACTGTATAAGGTTTAGAGTTACTGGTATTCAACAGTGCGACCACTCATTTGTGGGGGTTCGTCGTGCTAATGATATCAGTATGAGAAAGGAAAAACGTTTGATCCTCTAGTTCGCAGTTCCTTGTGGCCCCATGTAGGTGCGTCTATAATTGATTTATGGGAAGACCCTTTGCAGGAGAATATCGTAGCCTCTTTGGAAATCGTGTGTGCCTGGCTCTTGACTAATAAAAATTGCAGGATGACTTTTAGCAACATACAATATATTTATATTTTGATCATATTTTCATACTATTAAAATCAATAAATGGCAGCAAATTGGTCTTTCATCACAATAAATTACTATATAATTCATAGTAATTCCAACAATATTCGATAACAATTATGCAGGTCTAAATGAACCTTCCCAGTAAACAAACTTATACTTACAATTTCCGAAGAATCATTTTCAACTAAGTATATGTGCTTACTTAGGCCTAACTTCTATTCCTTCAACGAATAAACCCCATTCTGAATTATAATCACTTGTCTCCTTAACATTCATCTCCACTTCTTCATCTTCTACGCCTGAATTGAAGAACTCCCCGATCTCAATCTCCAACCACCAACCATCACTTCTCACACTAGGTTGTTGAAATCCTACTTCTCTATTGGGAGACATATCTTCCTCATTTCTATCCAAAAGGATAGTTTTAGTACTCATATGGCCACCTTCGACACCAACCGATAATTCCACAGGATAATTTGGATCTTGAAATCCCCAGGCATCAATCAACTTGAACACAAGATAAGCAGCATACTGAGTATTTGGGGACAAGTCCCCCATCTTTATCCTCCCACGAATATGAAACCAACACACACATATAAGCTTCGCGACTTTGGGGAACCTGTACAAAAGTTACGATTAAAATATAAGAAATGAGAGAAATAAAAAACTTAAGAGCTAAGCTAACCTAGAGTTACGCATAGTAATCCATTTCCAATAGCGCGTATCATCAACCCAAGCAATGGATAGAGATCGAGCCGCTAGCATGTAACATATTTTCCCACTCTTTCTATCCAATTGAAAACTCTGCATTATCAATTCAGTTTACTTACTACACATAAAACGTGATAAACCCTAACATTGTAGAAATTTGGGGGAGAACAAAACAAAACGCACATGGATTTCATTTGGTATAGTTGTCAATTTTAATACTACATTCTAAAACGTGGGTTTAATTAGGTATAATTGTAAAAGAAAAAAAAATTCTTAAAATGTTTAGTAATTGGAATTGTGTCACTTAAAAAGTGAATAAGTTGGATCTTGCAAATTCAAACTCACGCCTTGTATCCTATGACCATCTAATTGTCAAATTTATTATTATATAATACTATCTTTCATTTATAATATATTTTTTTGACTTTTTAAATTCATTGAAATTCCATAAAAAAAATTCATTGAAAAAACAATGTATATAGACAATTTGTAATCCAAATACATTGATTATTCAATGAGTCTAAAAAAATATTTTTTTCATATATAAAAAAGAATAGAGAGAATAGTAAATTTCAATTTACATTATATATATATATATATATATATATATATATATATATATATATATATATATATGTGTGTGTGTGTGTGTGTGTGTGTAAAATTAATTGATAGTTAATAATTGAGAGCTTTGTAAATTAATTATTACATTAATTGATGAATATTAAATGATATAAAAGAGCATTTTTAATTAATAAATTTTACATATTTTTAATATATAAGGAAAACTGAATACATCATCATTGATGACGTGACATGCCACTTGTCAGTACCAACGTGGCAAAATGCTAACTTTGTATATCACGTGGCTAAAATCAATATTGTTCATGAACCCAGAAAAAATCGTAGCTAATTAGTAGCTAAAATTATAGCTAATCTGTAGCAACTTCGATTTAATCTTCGAACGATTTCCTTATGTTGTCTTCACCTTAGTGTCACTGTATACGAATGACTTTCTTATGTTGTCTTCTCTTTTATCTATAAAATTTTTTCAATAAAATTGCTACTGAAAGTTTCAATTTTTATTCTAAGATAATTGACGGATGAGGGTAATCATAAGTGATAAAATACACTAGATTGTCACTCACGTGATGTGTGGTTGTGTGTATAAGTTCGAAGTTATATATCAATTATTTTTATGTTTATATCTTGATAAATATAAGTAATAGTATATATTATTGACATACATGTTTTTCTTAATATTTCCAATTTTATAATTTATAGAAGAAAAACATGTATGTCAATAATATATATTATCTAATATTATTAAAAATTATTGAAAGAGTGATAATATATTATTAATTATAGAAGTTATAAAATTAATAAAATTGGAAATAATGAATGTGTTATAAATTTATTTATTAATAATTATTACTTTTATAAAAAATCAAACATAAGATAATAAAAAATATGTAACTTCGAAGAAAAACATGTATATAGTTAAAATTAGAAATATTAAGAAAAACATGTATATAAAAGAGCAAACATAAGATAATAAAAAATAAATCACAAAAATGAAAATTTAAATATGTATATAAAAAGAGTCGTGTGAATGAAGATATATAGTTAAGAAAATACACAAATAATTGAAAGGGTGATAATATATTATTAATTATAGAAGTTATAAAATTAATAAAACAAATGCTTTAAAATACATTAAATATAAATTTTGAGGACTTTTTAAGGTTTCGTTATAATAATAATAATAATGTATTAATTTTTATTATAAAACAATTGTTAAAGTTAAGGGAAAAACATTTCAATAATTATATTGTTATTAAATAGAGAAATTTATATAAATGAAAACTTTTTTATAAAGATATTAAAGTGAAAATTAATGGATTCATATAAAAATGGATAACAAAATTTAAAAATATGTTAAAAAATAAGTTCCTTATCAGATTTAATCTTTGTTTTTATAATTATTTTAATAATTTTATGAATTAAGTATAAAATTAAGAAAAAGTAAATTAATTAAAAGTAGAAACTTGACGTGCAGAAATTGAAGAAATTTTTTATATAGAATTTTTAAATAGTATCTTATTAAGATACATTATTTATTTTTACTATATAAAATTATAAAAGCTAATAAAAAATATTTCAAAATTATATTATTATTAGTAATTAAGTCGAGAATCAAAGACTTCTTATACAAAAATGTTAAAATTAGAGTAAATAAGATAAAAGAGATCTTATACAAAAAGATAAAAGTGATATTTACTTGATTTTTGTATAAATAAATATTCGATTTTTCATGTGAATATAAAATTAAATAATTAATTTACATAAAAAAATAAACATGAAAAGCACAACCGGGAGAATTCCTTATTTGACATCCTAACAATGTATCTTATTTTTAAATTTTTGTATTAATTTATTTTTTTCCTTATCTTAATATAATTTCTAAATATTAACTTACATAAAAAAAACTTGAAGAGCATAACAGGGAGAATTCATTATTTGACATCCTAACAATGCGTCTCATTTTTTAATTTTTGTATTAATTTATTTTTCCCCTTATCTTAATATTATTTCTTTCATTTTTCACTTTTTTATATAAATTATTATTATTCGCTATTAATTTGAGAGTTAAAGATATTTTATATGAAAAAATAAATAAGAATTAGGCTATGTTTGGATTGATGGAACGTAACGGAGCGGAGCGAAGTGGAACATAGCGAAGCGGAATGGAGCGGAGCGGAATGGAATATAGATCTCACTCCATTGTTTGGATATCTTATTAAAAATATCACATTCCATCACATATACCCCAAATTGGATGGAACAAAAAATGAGGATTTGGATGGAATATGATGGAATGGATTCCATCATGTTCCATTCCATTCCATCAATTATTTGCAAATCCAAACAATGGAATCACATTAGTTACCACTCCATTTCATTCCATTCCATCAATTATTTGCAAATCCAAACAATGGAATCACATTATTTTTTTATTTATACAAAAATAAGTAATTTATATATTCAATCTAAAAAAATAAGTAATTTAAATTACTTATATATCAAAACCGTTTTAATTTAAAATAAGTAATTTAAAATAATTTGTTATAATAGTTGATATTTAAGTATTTATTTGTATATAAAATTATTTAGTAGGCTATTTAGATTATGTTTGTAATTATACTATTCATTTTATAATAATGTTTGCAATTATACTATTAATTTTTTAATGTGAAAAGACAATAAATTAAAAAATATAACTTTTTAGTCCATACTATTCTATGTGAGATTAAATTACAAATATTTATATCATATCTACTTAGATAGACAAATAATCTAGACTTTTATTTGTAAGAAATCATAAAATTTAGACATTTATTTTATATGTGAGATTCATTTACTTATTATATTAATGCTAAATTTTAATTAATAAAATAGTTTACTTATATTTTTTTATCAACTGTTAATTTCATATTAGAAATAAACACTACTAGAAAAAAAGATATTTGGTTAAATGATTTTACATCAGACATTTATTTCCACTGATATAAAAAATAACGTGGTGACAATTTCGTAAATAATAAAAAAACTGTTATAAGGGATTTTGCATCGGTTATTGGTTTAAACCGATGTAATATCTCAATTTTTTTTAAATAGTAACACGGTGGCAGTATCGTAAATATTAAAAAAAATTGATATAAAGCCTTTTACATCGGTTCTACTTAAAACCGATTTAAAAACATATTTAAAAAATTATTTTAAAAAATTTATAATACCTTTTTACATCGGTTGTGACATAACTGATTTAAAAAATTGTTAAAAAAAAATATATGCATAGCCTTTTACATCGGTTATATAAGAACCGATTTAAAAAAAGAATTAAAAAATATATTAAAAAATTGCCCATAACTTTTTTACATCGGTTATGTCTAAAACTGATTTAAAAAACTGTTTAAAAAAATATCCAGATATTTGTTACATCGGTTAAGCCAAAAACCGATTAAAAAGTTGTTTTAAAAAAGTTATTACATCGGTTAAGGTTTCAACCGATTTAAAAAGTATTTAAAAAATTGAAATTTTAATTGGGCTTTACATCGGTTAAAGTTTCCAACCCAATTTCCACCAATGTAAAAAATTGTTACAACAATTTTATCAAAAGCAAAAACATAAGCCGTGCCCATTTGTCTTCTTTCTTTCTCTCACCACAAGCTAAAACCGCCCTCTCCGTCTTCGTTTTCTCGACGTCCTTTCGTTTCCAGCCGCCGTCGTTCGTTTCCAGCCGTCGTTCTTCGAAAATAAGTCTTCGTTTAGGTCGACGAGTAAAAGACATCAGCCGCGTGCGACATCGCGCTCTCCGTCTTTGTTTTCTCGGCGCCCTCTCCGTCTTCGACTCACCATAACCGCCATGCCCTCCTCTCCGTTGACGTCGTAACCACCCATCCTTCCCCTCTCCGTTGACCGCCCTGCCCTCCCTTCTCCGTCGACCGTCCTGCCCCCCCTTTTCCAGCGCAACCGTCATCTGTTAGGTAACTTAGGGTTTCTTTTTTTCCTGATTTTTTCTTTAAATTCTGTTATTATTGAATGTTGATTTCATCTTCTTGTTGAATGTTAACATTAGAAACGTTAGGATTATTTTCCCTCTTCAATGCAATAACTCAATCAACATTAGAATAATATAAAAAACACAAGATATCTTATTGAATTGGAATATGTCTAGGAATTTACTTGTTCTTGTGACCATAGAATAATAATCCATATTCAATTTCCTTTTATGTTGTACAACATATTTTAAAATTTGACTTTTGAAGTGTTTTCTAAACTTTGAAGTGTTTTCTAAATTTTGAAGGTATCTTATGAAGTGTTTTCTAAATTTTTTAAACAAGTCATTCAAAATTGAGATGTAAACAAGTCATTCTAAATTTTGTCATCATCTTGAACTTATGAAGTGTTTTCTAAATTTTGACCTTTATGTAAACAAGTCATTCAGAAAAAAGATATATTATTAAATTGGAACTTAATGTTGCAAAGTAGAAATTATTGTTGATACCTAACACTGTTTTTGGTACCATGATTTCTTGTTATGTTTTTTATTTATTTTCATGTCTTATAACTTAGAATTTGCTTTATGTAGGAGTTGAATCCTATAAAACCGAGATACTCACGCCTTCTCAAGAGTGTTGTGCAACGTGAAACTGTAAGAGTTAATTGAGGTAAATGAAATTTACTTATTATATCTCATTTTACTTATTTTATATATATATATATATATATATATATATATATATATATATATATTAGATTTTTTAAAAAATAATCAATATTAAAAATTGTTTAATGTCCAAGAGAGGGACTATTGTAGGCGTCTCAATGAATCGTAGTTGGATGAGAGCTAATCGATTAAGTGTCGAGTACGAACATGGAGTGAAGGAATTTCTACAGTTTTCTGAAAACAATGCTAAAAAAATCTCCCTCCTCCTAAAAGTAATGATGAAAAAAGTGTTGATGTGTTTTTTTTTTCTGTCCATGTGTTCGTTGTGCAAATCGCGAACCAAAACTTAATAAGAAAACAATCATGGATAATCTAATTTGTCATGGGATTTGTCCAAGTTATACACAATGGATATGGCACAGTGAGGTAGTAGCAAAGCCAAATGTGTCCCAAAAAGATAATGTTAGTGTAGAAATTGATGATCGTCTGGAAGACATGATGCGTGATATTGGACAAGATTCGTTTAAGAAGGCACATGCGTATGATACTTTATGCAGTGACAAGGATAAACCTTTATATCCGGGATGCACAAATTTTACACGTTTGTCAGCCGTGTTAAAATTGTTTAATTTGAAGGCAAATAATGGGTGGACTGACAAAAGCTTTACCTAATTCCTTGAATTGTTGACACGGATGCTTCCAGAAGGTAACGTAATGCCAAATCGTTATTACGAGGCGAAAAAGATATTGTGTCTGATGGGTTTGGAGTATGAAAACATACATGCATGCCCAAATGATTTCATATTATACAGAAAAGAGTATGTAAACTATAATCATTGTCCAAAGTGCAAGGCGTCACGCTACAAAAAGAAAGATGGTGATTCTAGTGATGATGATGTGGTAAAAAAAGGTCCTCCCGAGAAAGTGGTATTGGTACCTACCAATAATTTCAAGGTTCAAGAGACTATTCGCTAATAAAAATGACGCAAAGAATCTTAGATGGCAAGCCGAAGAAAGAAAATGTGATGGCCAAATTCGCCATGTAGTTGATTCTTTGCAGTGGAAGCTAAAATTAGAGCTGATTTAGAGCAACAGTGGGTTGAGGAGCGTAAGGCAATGCAACAATCTTCCATGGAGACACTTAAGTCTATGGGTATCTCCCAAAGCACAGTAAATAATAAATGCATTGAACAAAGGGAAATTGTGGATGGAAGCGGAAAAGGAAGTTGTTCAGTTGTAAAAGTAAGCACAATGGAAGAGGAAGACAGTGTTGAGAGATTAGTAAAAATGGTTTTGAAAAGGGGTGACATACACATTGACTACTTTGAATTAGAATTAAGTCATTGTGTGAGTGTCACAAATTTTTATATGTCAGCGAAGTGTATCAGAGAGTTGTTGATGGGACAACATTGGCTTGATGTTTCTACTCTACAAGTATGGTCCACGTAAGTACATTTTCTTTTTTATTATTGTCAATATCTTTTAATATGTTATAACTCTCGTCACTTTGATTTTAATGTTTATGTTATAATTATTAAGGTATATTCATCGTATTAAGTGAGAGTTTAGTAAAAACAAACTGAAAACCTAATTAGGGTGATTAGTGAGAGTTTAGTAAAAACAAACTGAAAACCTAATTAGGAGAATAATCAATATTTTGTAAGATAAGGAAGAAAAACTCTTAGAGGGAGATCAAGAAGAGGCTAGGTTGAGGATTTTCACGGAGATTTTTACGAAGAATTCGAGCTGCCTTCAATCCAAGGTAAGGGTAGGATTGAATAGAATGATGAAGTTGTGAGAATTCGTAGCAGAGTTGGAGTTGTAGGCTTTCTGGTGGAATTCATAACAGATCTGGTGTTACGCGTAACAAGCAAGGCAATACGCGTAACGTGTCCTTTTACTTAAGCATTACGTGTAACAGAATTGGGCATTACGCGTATGGAGATGGGCATTACGCGTATGGGCAGAGTGAGTGCAGAAAAATGCAATTTTTGGCAATTCGTCCTGTTTTCGCATCCGTTTTGAGTTGGTTTGATCTTAAACTTTAAGTAGGGATAAATTAAGTTGACTATAGTAGATTTGAAGATTTAAAAATAATTAATTTAGTAATCTAATCGATTAAGCCGTAAATTGTCGTTTTTCACGTTGAAGTTGTTATAAGTTATGGTAAGTCGTGTTGCCCCGATCTTGGGAGAATTATTAAGTTGCAGGTCCTATGACCAATTGATTCATGTTGCTGATTTGTTCAAGTTGTTATGTTGTTAAGTTGTAGATTATATCATTGTTATTGTATTCCATTCATAGTTGCATACATTTGCATATTTTCAAGTTGGAGCGAATGCTCGATTCAAGTTGGCCTGGATTGGCAATAAGTTGTTGATGCCTCGATAAACTGGCAATGTTTCAAGTTGGGAGTTTACTTCAAATGGTACCGAATGCATATATAAGTTGAGTCTCATTCAAGTTGCATTTTATTATGCTGATTTGTTGTTGTTGGATATATGTCGTATGTTGATGTTGCTTGTTGTGAGAAGTGTTGTGATTATATGATTATCTTGCTTACATATTAATTATCATATCATGTTTATGTCATTCGATATCTCACCCCTTCTGTTTGAATGTTTCCCTTTGTTGGTAAAGTGAAGGTAACCAAGAGTCCAATACTTAGTAGCTTCGAGTTGGTGTTTGTCGCTCTGATACGCAACACTTCGGGGGGATGAACGTATGTTTTATGTTATGTTGAATTTCAGTTTAGTTGAAGAATTTATTTAAGTTTTTTTATGTTGAGAACCAAGTTGAAGTATTCGTTGTTGAATTTATTGAAGTTGTTTTAAAGTTGTAACTTTGTTGAATCTGCTGCGTTGTTTTTAAAGTATTTCATTAATGAAGTTTTGGTTATTGATTTTATAGTTGGAAAAATGTGATATCCCATGTTTGTTGGTGAATTTTATAACTCTGATTTAATAATTAAAGTCGGGTAGAAATGGGGTGTTACATATAAAAGTGGTTTGAGTATTCATCCAGGAGTGACGAAAATGTATCAGGATTTGAAGAAAATATTTTGGTGGCCTGGTATGAAGCGTGATATGGCTCAATTTGTGTATGCGTGTTTGACTTGTCAGAAGTCGAAAGTGGAACATCAGAAACCCGCTAGTTTGATGCAATCGTTGGATATTCCTGAGTGGAAATGGGATAGTATATCGATAGATTTTATTACGGGGTTACCTACTAAGTCGGCGCATTTTATACCGATTGGTATTGCTTATTCTTTGTAGAGATTGGCAGAGATATATGTTGGTGCGACTGTGAAGTTGCATGGAATACCATTGAATATTGCGTCAGATAGAGATATGTGGTTTACTTCGAGGTTTTGGGAGAGTTTGCAAGAGGCATTGGGTTCTAAGTTGAAATTGAGTTTAGCTTATCATCCTCAGACTGATGGACAGACGGAGAGGACGATACAATCTTTAGAAGATTTGTTGAGGGATTATGTGCTTGAACAAGGAGGTGCTTGGGATAGTCATTTATCGTTGATTGAGTTTACTTATAACAATAGTTATCATTCCAGTATCGGAATGACACCATTTGAAGCTTTGTATGGCCGAAGATGTCGGACACCTTTGTGTTTTCACGAGTCAGGTGAGAGTGTGGTACTTGGACCTGAGATGGTGCAACAAACTACTAAGATGGTGAAGTTGATTTGAGATAAGATGAGGACTTCATAGAGTAAACAGAAGAGTTATCATGAAAAGAGAAGGAATATTCTTGAGTTTCAAGAAGGAGATCATGTGTTTTTGGAGGGTTACTCTGGTGACCGGTGTGGGACGAACTTTGAAGTCGAGAAAGCTTACTCCTAAGTTTATTGAACCGTACCAAATTTCGGAGAGAGTTTGACCTGTTGCCACCGAGATTGTCCAATTTGTATGATGTGATTCATGTTTCGCAGCTTCGGAAGTATGTCCTGGATCCTTTGTATGTGATACCGATGGATGAAGTTGAGGTAAGAGATAATCTTACGGTTGAAGCATTACCAGAACGAATTGATGATCAGGAGGTAAAGCAGTTGAGAGGCAAGGAAATTGTCCTTATGAAGGTGGTTTGGGGAGGAGCTATTGGTGGACATATTACTTGGGAATTGGAGAGCAAGATGTGAGAGTCATATCCGAATCTTTTTGCTTGAGGTAAGTTTTTGAGGACGAAAACATTTTTAGCGGGGGAAAGTTGTAACACCCCGAATTTTATTTAATTATTTTATTTATAATGCTGTGTTTTTGTGTATGAAGAATAATATATATTTTCGAATATAATGTTAATTAGTATAACTTGAATATAAACATAGTTGATATGTTCGTTGGCTTAGTTGTCATTGTGATGGATTGTTGTTGTTATGATAAGGTGCATATGAATGTTGTTGGTGTATGCGTATGTATTATGTTGTTGTATATGTGGATGTTGTGTTTGTGGTAGTAGAAGTTGATTTATGTGGTTATATGCTAAAAATGCATGATGTTGATGATAATCATAGCGATAATGATTTATTGTATGTTGATCGGTGTTGTGATGATTAGTCGTATAGGAGTTGTTGTTGTTGATGTTGTATAATGAAATTGTTGCATGTATGCATGTATGTAATTGGTGTTGCATGGCATGTTGCATAGTTGGATAATATACCACGATGGGGTATGTTAGTTGTGGTGATGTTGGTGCGGTCATGAAATAGTGATCATGCGAGGATGTGATCATGAAATAAGGATCATACTGGACCATGAAATAGGGGTCGATGGGTGTGATCATGAAATAAGGATCATACTGGACCATGAAAGAGGGTTCGAGAGTTCCGACGAGAACTGGATCTTGAAATAGAGATCGAATATGGTACCGCATGCATAGAGTTAAGTAGGGTCTCGTTGCATGATTGTTGTTGTTGTTGATGTATAGGATGTTGTGGATGTATATGATGTATATGATGTTTTTAATGTATATGATGTTGTTGATGTATATGATTGTTGTTGATGTATATAATGTTGTTGAAGTATATGATGTTATTGATATGTATGATGTTGTTGTGGATGAGATATGGTTATATAGTGTTTGTTGAGAAGTGGTGTTTTATTTCTGATATTTGCTAATTCTTATTATATTACTCTTTTGTGATCTAAGTATCTCACCCATTTTGTTTGAATGTTGCCCCTATGTTGGTAACGTGCAGGTGAGCAGGATAAGTCAAGTGGTGGTCAGTGAAGTCAGAGTACTTCACGTCGTTAGGATTTCGGCTCTGATACATCGTTTTGGATGTCGGGACGACGTTGCATTTTATTTGTTTTATTTTGGGAAAAACCTTTTGTGATGAAAATATTATATGTTATTTTGAATTCCGCTGCATGTTGAACAATTATTTTGAAAATGTATCATTGAGCCAAGTTGTTTTCGAAGTTGAATTGTGACACTCAAATGTTTTATTGAGAACGAAAATTTTTACTCTGATTTTATTATTATCTATGTGGGGTAATTTTGGTGTTACAGACGTAGACTGCGTTGGCCCAGTCCAGAACAATTTTATGATGGTGAATTGACTATTCAAGTGGGAAAGAAATTGAAACTTTATTTTAGTTTTTATTTTATTTTAGTTTTACTTTGTTATTTGATGAACTAATAAACTTGGTTGTATTTTGTATTTGGTATGATGGTGAACTTATTTTGGTTGTATTAGTCATTACCAATAGCCAACTTTTGAATTTGATGATCAACATATTTTGGATGTATTAGTCAATTCAAAGTGACAATTTTAATATGTGAT
Organism: Lathyrus aphaca; assembly: GCA_963966055.1. Taxonomy (NCBI): domain Eukaryota; kingdom Viridiplantae; phylum Streptophyta; class Magnoliopsida; order Fabales; family Fabaceae; genus Lathyrus; species Lathyrus aphaca. The sequence continues at coordinate 149,383,990 of OZ014520.1, read as the reverse complement.
GATGAAATTATTTTGGTTTAAAATAATAATAGCAAAAAATACATCGAAAAAATGAGAGGATAATACATATGAATATAATGTTTGGGAAAAAAGTTTTCTAAACCGATCATCCAAAGCAAACCTAACCGAAGCAAACCGAATAGTTTGGTTCGGTTTCAATTTTGAAAAACGCTAAAAATCGAACCAAACCAAACTGATGGAAGTATTCATGGTTCAAAGATTTTTTTTATACCAAAAACCGGTCCAAATCGAACCGATTACACCCTTAGGTGTCGTTGCATAATGGAGATTGCTCAGGAAGGCATTGACACAGGTATCTTCCTGATGAGTTTGATGTGAGGGAGGTCCTAAATGTCATCATGAAGGAGGCATGGGGGACATTATTGTATCAGAGACAACACCAGAAGACATGAGATATTGATGGCTGATGAGGTAGATGAGGCAGAGAAGGCAGATGAGGTAGATGAGAGGTAGTCAGACATACACAATAGTGTCTTAGTATATAGTAATAATACTATGGTCTATATTTTATTTTGACATCATGTTAATGTATTGATTATGATTGTTTTGTATTTTTTATATTTATTTTTCTTTTATTTATATATGGCGTTTTTGGACCATCTGCATTTATTTACGTTTATTTTTTATTTTTTATCGTACGGTATGGTTTAAATCTTCATTTGAATATAGATAAACAAAATATAACATGAAAGAACAAGATCTAATATATTATGGAGATGTATCTCCGAAATATTTAAATAATTTCACTTGGTGGCTAAGAAACATATAAAATCCTCTAATATTATTTGCCCTCTTAATACTATAGTAATCACTAGTTAACATCAGAACTATTTATCCTACGTGGTTGAAGTCAGGCCTTCTTCTATATGAGCAAAATCTGAAAGTTTGTTAGAAGATAATTGAGGATATTTGGTTGGGTTAAATGGTGAATGGAATTGGCACTTGAAGCAGAGCTGGATGTCACAAGAACTAATCCAGAAAATTGCAGCTAGTCTTATTCTGCTGGCAGCATATGAAGACATAATAAATGAGGGTTGAGATAAAATTTGGAAGTTGTGAGAGCCTAAGAGAGTGAAATATGCCCTTGACTTAGAAAAAATTGCATGATGACGTTTAGCAACATACGATATAGTTCACAATAATTCCAATAATATTCACAGTAATTCCAATAAAATTGCATGATGACTTTCATTCATACTATTAAAATCAATTACTATATAGTTCACAGCAATTCCAATAATATTCAACCACAATTATGCAGGTCTAAATGAACCTTCCAAGTTAAAAAAAAATACATACAATTTCCGAAGAATCATTTTCAACTAAGTATATGTATAGCCAATCACACAAAACCCCTTTCATAGTTCATGGAATGTTACTTGATTGTCTTACTTAGGCCTAATTTCTATTCCTTCAACAAATAAACCCCATTCTGAATTATAATCACTTGTCTCCTTAACATTCATCTCGACTTCTTCATCTTCTAGTCCTGAATTGAAGAACTCCCCGATCTCAATCTCCAACCACCAACCATCGCTTCTTACACTAGGTTGTTGAAATCCTACTTCTCCATTGGGAGACCTATCTTCCTCATTTCTATCCAAAAGGACAGTTTTAGTACTCATATGGCCACCTTCGACACCAACAGATAATTCCACAGGATAATCTGGATTTTGAAATCCCCATGCATTAATCAACTTGAACACAAGATAAGCCGCATACTGAGTATTTGGGGACAAGTTCCGCGTCTTTATCCTCCCACGAATATGAAACCAATGCACACAGATAAGCTTTGCGACTTTGGGGAACCTGTACAATACAGGAAATGAGAGAAAAGTTGGAAGTAACATAAAAAAGAAATAAAAAGAAATAAAAAACTTAAGAGCTAAGCTAACCTGGAGTTACATATAGTAATCCATTTCCAATAGCGCGTATCATCAACCCAAGAAATGGATAGAGATCGAGCCGCTAGCATGCAACATATTTTCCCACTCTTTCTATCCAATTGAAAACTCTGCATTATCAATTCAGTTTACTTACTACACAGAAAACATGATAAACCCTAACATTGTAGAAATTTGGGGGAGAACAATGCCTTTAGACCATTGTCGATGAGTATATGGCGATCGGATAATGCTAAGTAGAGAGCCTTTTTGGAAGGAAGGTTGGCAAGTGAAGGTGACTGTGAGATGATAGAATCCATGAAATGAGAATCAGAAGGGAGAAATCGATTCCAGACAGCGTCGGAATCGACAGCGGAATGGAAAGTATTGGAAACGAGTGAGAGTCTGTCGGCGTCAACGGGAGTCGTACGAGAGAGTATAGTGGACATGCATTCTTCAGGTAATTCTTCAAACTGCGTCATTCTAGCTGCTACAACAAGGGTGGGTGTCAACTCACAGCGATAATGGATCTAATGTTTTGTTTTTATAGTGACAAAATATTTTCATCTCTAACAAAAAATAATGGGCGGCACCAGTTTTGCCTTGGAGAAAAACAAAACAAAACGCACGTGGATTTCATTTGGTATAGTTGTCAATTTTAATACTACATTCTAAAACGTGGGTTTCATTAGGCATAATTGTAAAAGAAAAAAAAATCTTAAAATGTTTAGTAATTGGAATTTTGTCACTTAAAAAGTGAATAAGTTGGATCTTGCAAATTCAAACTCACGCCTTGTATCCTATGACCATCTAATTGTCAAATTTATTATTATATAATCTTATCTTTCATTTTTAATATATTTTTTTGACTTTTTAAATTCATTGAAATTCCATAAAAAAATTCATTGAAAAAACAATGTATATAGACTATTTGTAATCCAAATACATTGATTATTCAAAAGTCTAAAAAATAATTTTTTTCATATATAAAAAAGAATAGAGAGAATAGTAAATTTCAATTTACATTAATTATATATATATATATATATATATATATATATATATATATATATATATATATATATATATATATATATATATATATATATATATATATATATATATATATATATATATATATATATATAATATGTGTGTGTGTGTCGTTTATTAAAATTAATTGATAGTTAATTGAGAGCTGATGATTAATAATTAAAAGTTGGTAGTTGTAGTAACAGATAAGTTAATTTGGGTGTTTTGTAAATTAATTATTACATTAATTGATAATTATTAAATGATATAAAAGAGCATTTTAAATTAATAAATTTTACATATTTTTAATATATATGAAAAATTGATTATATCATCATTGCTCACGTGACATGCCACATGTCAGTACCAACATGGCAAGATGCTAACTTGGCATATCACGTGGCTAAAATCAACATTGCTCATGAACCCAGAAAAAATCGTAGCTAATTAGTAGCTAAAATTATAGCTAATCTGTAGCAACTTCGATTTAATCTTCGAACGATTTCTTTATGTTGTCTTCACCTTATTGTCACTGTATAGAATGACTTCCTTATGTTGTCTTTTCGTTTGTCTATAAAATTTTCTCAATAAAATTGCTACTGAAAGTTTCAATCTTTATTCTAAGATAATTGACGGATGAGGGTAATCATAAGCGATGTGTGGTTGTGTGCATAAGTTCGAAGTTATATATCAATTATTTTTATGTTTATATCTTGGTAAATATAAGTAATAGTATATATTATTGGCATACATATTTTTTTTAATATTTCCAATTTTATAATTTATAGAAGAAAAACATGTATGCCAATAATATATACTATATTATATTATTGAAAGGGTGATAATATATTATTAATTATAGAAGTTATAAAATTAATTAAATTGGAAATAATTAATGTGTTATAAATTTATTTATTAATAATTATTACTTTTATAAAAAATCAAACATAAGATAATAAAAAATATGTAACTTCGAAGAAAAACATGTGTATAGTTAAAATTGGAAATATTAAGAAAAACATGTATATAAAAGAGCAAACATAAGATAATAAAATATAAATCACAAAAATGAAAATTTAAATATGTATATAAAAAGAGTCGTGTGAGTGAAGATATATAGTTAAAAAATAAACAAATAATTGAAAGGGTGATAATATATTATTAATCATAGAAGTTATAAAATTAATAAAACAAATGCTTTAAAATACATTAAATATAAATTTTGAGGACTTTTTAAGGTTTCATAATAATAATAATAATGTATTAATTTTTATTATAAACAATTGTTAAAGTTACGGGGAAAACATTTCAATAATTATATTGTTATTAAATAGAGAAAATTATAGAAATGAAAAGTTTTTTATAAAGATATTAAAGTGAAAATTAATGGATTCATATAAAAATGGATAAAAAAATTTAAAAATATGTTTAAAAAAATTGTTATTGACTTGCAGAAATTGAAGAAAATTTTTATATAGAATTTTTAAATAGTATCTTATTAAGATAGATTATTTATTTTTATTATATAATATTATAAAAGCTAATAAAAAATATTTCAAAGTTATATTATTATTAGTTACTAAATCGAGAATCAAAGACTTCTTATATAAAAATGTTAAAATTAGAGTAAATAAGATAAAAGAGATCTTATAAAAAAAGATAAAAGTGATATTTACTTGATTTTTGTATAAATAATTATTCAATTTTTCATGTGAATATAAAATTAAATAATTAATTTACATAAAAAAAATAAACATGAAGAACACAACCGAGAGAATTCCTTATTTAACATCCTAACAATGCATCTTATTTTTAAATTTTTGTATTAATTTATTTTTTTCCTTATCTTAATATAATTTCTAAATATTAACTTACATAAAAAAAAACTTGAAGAGCACAGAGAGAATTCCTTATTTGACATCCTAACAATACGTCTCATTTTTATTTTTTGTATTAATTTATTTTTCCCCCTATCTTAATATTATTTCTTTCATTTTTCACTTTTTTATATAAATTATTTTTATTATTTATTAATTTGAGAGTTAAATATCTTTTATATGAAAAAATAAATAAGAATTAGAGTATATTAACTGTTATATAAATTATTTTTTAATTTATACAAAAATAAGTAATTTATATATTCAATCTAAAAAAAATAAGTAATTTAAATTACTTATATATCAAAACCGTTTTAATTTAAAATAATTTGTTATAATAGTTGATATTTAAGTATTTATTTGCAGATAAAATTATTTAGTAGGCTATTTATATTATGTTTGCAATTATACTATTCATTTTATAATAATGTTTGCAATTATACTATTAATTTTTTAATGTGAAAAGACAATAAATTAAAAAATATATCTTTTTAGTGCATACTATTCTATGTGAGATTAAATTACAAATATTTATATCATATCTACTTAGATAGACAAATTATCTAGACCTTTATTTGTAAGAAATCATAAAATTTAGACATTTATTTTATATGTGAGATTCATTTACTTATTATATTAATACTAAATTTTAATTAATAAAATAGTTTAGTTATATTTTTTTATCAACTGTTAATTTCATATTAGAAATAAAACTTCATTTTTAATTTTTATAATAGTTGATATTTAATTTTTTATTTGCATATAAAATTATTTTTTAGGTCATTTAGATTATATTTGCAATTATACTATCAATTTTTTTAATGTGAAAGACAATAAATTAGAAAACATTTACTTTTTAATCAATATATGTGAGGTTAATTTACACATATTTATATTATATTTAAGGAAAAATAATAATAATTTTTATTATATAATAATAATAATAACATTTTAAAAATTTAAATTTAAATTTAATCATTATTTTTGTTTTTATTTGTATAATTATATAGTAATATAGTAATAATAATATTTATTTATTGTAATAGAGATGCTAATAATAACAATAATAATAATTATAATTATAATAATAATTTATAACTTATTTGAAACTTATTTTATATATTCATAGTATTTATAACTTATTTGTAACTTAGAATACTAGTATTTATAATAATAATATTTGTAACTTATAATAATAGTATTTATAATAATAATAGTATTTATAATAATAATATTTGTAACTTATTTGTTACTTATTATTATTATTATGTATATTAATATTGAATATTCTAAAAAAAGTCACATAGATATTTAGAGCTAGGAAAGTTACTATCTAGACAATTAGGGTTAAAGTTGTCACTAAAGTTGTCATCATGACAATCTTGGATTTAGATTAAATAGATGTGCATGTATAATGAAGTATGAAGTATGAATTATGAGGTTGTTGAAGTCCTGGTTCAAATTTTTGATATAGATTAAACCTTTAGAATGAATAAAAGTTAAAAACTATAAAAAAATTAAATGAAATTTCCACTTTTCCCTTCTCTTTCAAGTGTTATTTTTCTTTGGGTAAAATATTTCTTTTTTCTCTTATCTATACTCTTGGGTTCATATTAGTCCCTTAATTTTTTTTCGTGTCAGATTGGTCTCTTAACTCTTTAAACGTGTCGTTAGTCCTTTTTATCTTATTAGCGATAGATAAATTCAAAAATTGGTCACTAAATTTGTCGCTAATTAAACAAAAAGGACTAACATAACACATTTTAAGAGTTAAAGGGACAATTTGACACATAAACAAATTAAGAGACCAATTTGAACTCAATGGTATAGTTAAGGGACCAAAAAAGATTTTTTGCCTTTTCTTTTTCACATTTTGATGGTAAATCACGTTAGCAACAAAATATCTATGTTTATCAATTTTGCTTTGAAGTGTATTAACTTCCAATCTTTTTGTTTGTCCCTTAGGTGAATGGATGAACAACCCTATTGGCTAGGCTTTTTCACCACATGTTATCACCATTGGAGTTCAGGAGGTAATCATTCTCTTTCATTTCGTACTTTGCTTTATTCATCATTAAACCTTCAAGTTGTTATTCAAATTAGCTTGAATGGGGGATTTTCTTAGTTTCATGATATTGTAGCAAAGTTATTGGCATTTTCTTGACATAGACAATATGCTTTATGCATCATGTTGGGAGACTGGGACTGTATCTTCAGTCACTATACACCAACATGCTTCTATGACTATCAGTGTTGCATTTTTGAGGTTAGAGAACTAACGCCAACTACCTCCATTACTGACCATTTTAATATTACAAGTTTCATCAATTCAATATCTTCTTTATTGAATCCCTTCAATAGTTCTAGTTTAGTTGAGAGTTGATAATGTGCATACATTGTAACTATTGTTATGCACTAGTAAGTAGGGGTGGAGACAGAGGGGTACAAGGTATTCCATGGAATACCCTTAATTTTTTATTTTTTTTACTAATATACCCTTTAAATATTTTTTTAATGCTATTATCATTATTAGGTTAAACAAATACAACATTCCAAATCTCATCCAAAACAGAAGCAGTAGTCGCACAAGATACCACTCACCAGCAACATTTCAAAATCAAATTCTACTTTTTTTTTGTAAGTTGTTCTAATGATAAAAGCTTAATTTTTAAATTCTCATGTTTATTATTACTTTAATCTGAATTTTCTTTTATCATTCTCATCGCCACTGTTAAGATCGGTTTGAATAACATCATGTCTTGACTGTTAATTGTTGATGCCTATCGGTGACGAAGTAAGAGTATGTTGCCAACGATTAGCGTCAACCATGGCTAAGAAAATGTTGTCCTTGTTTTTTTCCTCTGTTAAAGCCAAGAATGATGAATATGTTTATTATCAAGAAAAATTACGCTGATTGTTGTTATGTTGCAAGAGTTCTTTTTCTTCTTCTTAAAAGAGTAGCCACATGATTACTCCAACACTTCCAATTTCTTTTTGTTACTTACTAGTTACTACCATTAATTGGATTTGTGATTATAATTGTTAATTTGTGATTTGAAATTTTGAATTGTAAAATTAATTTGATTTTGATTGTTATTGTAGAATGATGCTCAAATACTTTACACCGAACCGAGATTTCCTGAGCAAAAGAAGCTTGCTCCTTTAAATGGGCAGCCCGAAGAACCTTCTCCGGTCCACTCTTCAAATGATGTACCACCAGAACCTCTTCCTTCATATAACGTGTTTAAAAAAGGGGCTTATTTGGAGACAAATCCTGGAAAAAGAAGTCAAATTCTTGAGTATCATCCAAATGATCAAGATGAAGTAAGAAGATCTTATCTTATGAATGGGCTATGTAAAATTAAATTAACTAAATATGAATGCAAAGATATTGGGGGAAGAAAGTGTTCTTTTCAATATAGTTGGTTTGATGAGTATGATTGGTTGGAATATAGTGTAGAAAAATATGTTGTTTTTTGTTTGCCTTGTTATGTATGCTACAAAGGTACTAGTAATTATGCATTTGTGGTGACTGGTTTTAAAAGTTGGAATCTAAAGCATAAGTTGAATAAACATGTTGGTGAGAAACCGAATAGTCATCATAAAAAGTGTGTGAAAGCATGTGAGGATCTTATGAAGAAAAAACAGAGTATTGAGTTTTCGTATGCAAAATATAGTTCAAAAGAAGAAGTAGATTATCTTGTTCATTTAAAAGCATCACTTGAGGTTGTCAAATATCTTGTTAGAGGAGGATTGGCATTTAGGGCACATAATAAGGGTGAAAATTCTGTTTATAAGGGTTATTTTCTAGAATTTGTAGAAGCCTTTGGGAGAAATAGTGAGAAAATAGTTGTAGCAATAACAAGTGATAGGGGAAATTGTAAGATGACTTCTCCTGTTATTCAAAAAGAATTTGTAAATGCATGTGCAGTTGAAAATATTAAGAAGATAGTTGGAGAAATTGGAGATGGTTTCATTTGTGTTCTTGTTGATGAATCTGGTGATTGCTCTGGTAAAGAACAAATGGTTATTGTAGTGCGGTTTGTTGATGTTAGAGGATTTGTTGTAGAAAGACTTATTAACATTGTTCATGTTGAGGATACAAGTGCAATAACGCTTAAAGAGGATCTTGAATGCTTGTTGTCGGGGTTTGCATTATGTATATCTAAAATTCTAGGTCAAGGGTATGATGGAGCAAGTAATATGTATGGTCAATTTGGAGTTTTGAAAACTTTGATTCAAAAGCAAAATCCGCAAGCCTATTATGTCCATTGTTTTGCTCATCAACTTCATTTGGCTCTTGTTTCAATGGCGAGAAAGTATGAGGATGTTGATTGGTTTTTTTGTGAAGTGTCTTGTGTTGTTACTTTCTTACGCTCATTTAACAAAAGACAAGCTCTACTTCGGAATAAACAAGTTTCTCATTTTGCAAATCTAATTGAAAAAGAATTGGTGGAAACTGGTACCGGTTTAAATCAAGATTTGTCCATTGCAAGAACGGGTGATACACATTGGGGATCTCACTTTCGAACTCTTAATAGGTTGGTTGATTTTTTTACTCCAAATATTTAAGTGTTCAAATATTTGAAAAGTGATAGTCATTCTAAGAGTGAACCAAAAAGTTTGTTACTTGTTATGAAAACTTTTGGTTTTGTGTTTATGTTGCACTTAATGGTTAAGATTTTATCTTTGACAAATAATTTGTCACAATAACTGCAAAAGGGGGATCAAGATATTTTTCATATTTGCAGGGGAAATTCCAAATATTATGCTTATCTGGCTCTTACTTGGTTGCTGAAGACGGTGGACCTCAAAATAGAACTGGTGGCATTAGTGTTTCCATTTCTAGTCCATACGGTCATGTTACTGGTGGTGGTGTTGTGAGGCTTATTATTGCAAGCCTTGTCCAAGTATATTTATTAATCTCAATCTTATAATGGTGATATTCACTTTTCTTTACACTCATTCACAATTTTAAGATGCTTTAGGTTCACACTTTTCCCTTCCAAAACAAACTAGACTTTGGTTGCTGCAGTTGGTAGTTTGTAGCTTCGTATACGACGACTCTAAGGAAAAGACAACATAAGAAAGTCGTTCAAAGATTGAATCGAAGTTGCTACAGATTACCTATAATTTTAGATACTGATTAGCTGCGAATTTTTCTGGGTTCATGTAATATTGACTTTAGCCATGTGGTATGTGTAACGCCCGTTTATTTAATTAAATATAATCGTAGCATGTGTGTTGATTTGAGTTGATTTAAGTTGATTTTCGAAACATTGGAATATTATGTTGATGGTTATAAGTTGGCTTAAGTCGAATTTAATTAATTAAGTCGATATAAGTTGTGGAAGATGTTTTGGAGTATTCTTCCGTTTATTGTTGGATACGTTGATTGGATTGTTTGAGCCATTTGGTTGATAATCGGAAGTTAATCGATTAAGTCGGGAGTAAGTAGTTGATCGCGGATTATTATTCGGTTGATTTAGTGTTGCAAAGAATTAAGTCGTTAAGTCGGAATATTAAGTCGGAAAGTCGAGGAAATAATATTATCAGTGATAGTATTGATTTTTGGAGCGCGTGGGTTAATGGGCTTGGATTGCGTCGGAATTAGCAATTAAGGGGGTATAAGAATTAGGCCCATTAGTTGTTATATTACTTCTTTCCTCATTCTTATTCTTCCTCGATTTTAATTTCTTTGCCATTTATCTTTATTAGAACAAATGTATAAGATGCTAATTGTCTTGTAATAGTTAGTAATTTACTTTCCGCAATTTTAATTTCCGCACTCCCCCAATTTAAATTATGTATCCCCTCCCCATGATGTAATAGCTTAGGTTTTTACTTTCGCTTTTAAATTCTACAAAATAATTAACTGTGTGGTTAGTAATGATAGGGTGTGAAAAGAATGTATGTGAATAAAAATGGACTTAGATCACTAATCGAAAGAGAATACTTGAATACAACACACTCTTCACACATGCACCTCTAGGGTATCCTCTCTTGTTGCCTTACGAAATAATGGTTAAGTCCCTCGAGCGTAGAGGTGTCTTAACATAGTTTCCTAAAGATAAACATCATTAAAGTCCCTTCGACATAAAGATCATAGTCCCTCAGGTTGCCTACGAACAAATGATCTAGTCCCTCGATGATCCTACGGAAAAATGATGATAGTCCCTTCGAGTTGCTAAGATACCTTTAAAAGGTTGTCTTCTATGACCATACGATGAGCATACGTTTATCCCTTCAAATCCAAGGATAAGACTACTTACTAACTGATAGTAAGGACAATTATATCCCTAAGGAAACGAAAATGACAAGAAAGATCTTACAATTAGGGTAAGTAGTTCTTAAGTGCTTGGTCACAATTTTCAAAAATACCTTTCACACCTCACATTTTCAAGTATTTTTAAACAGTAAACCATTTGTATATGTTCATACAATAACCATTGCAAAGGTAAACTTTTTGAAATATTTTTCTAATCACACACTGTAAACACCCCAAATTTGCCCTCACTTTTTCTCACACCATGGCTTGTGATCTTTCATTTTTGCATTAGCATAAGCATATCATCTCCCACTGCATAGTTTCATTTCATGGCTTGTGATCATCCTTCACCTTTGATGACCGCCCCTCATCAAATATTTCATTTATTCTTTAACCTGATGGTCGTCCCCGTCGTGGTCCCTTTTCATTTTCCTGGTGATCGTCCTTCATAAGCTTTTACCCGATGGTCATCCCCATCGTTGTTTACTTTACCCTTTAACCTGATGGTCGTCCCCTTCAGTATTTCCATCATTCCTTTGATCCCCATAGAATTTTATTTCCTTACCCGATGGCCGTCCCCGTCACGGTTTCTTTATTTCCCAGCATGATGGTCGTCCTCGTCATTGCTTTACTTACTGTTTTACCCCCAACAGTCGTCCTCTGCTCGATGGTCGTCATCCATCGTTTGTACTTGATAAACATATTATACTATCTTTTACAATTTATATCCCTTTTCTTCTTCTCCCCAGTGAGTGCAAATTTCAGACTGTCTTTGGTATTCAATCACAAGTTATCTTGTTTGACTGTTAAGCCAAGCGCTTACATCCTACACAGCTAACTCATGCTTGAATAAGGGCAGCTGTAAATATTCCAAATTTTCCCTCACTTTTTCTCACACCATGGCTTGTGATCTTTCATTTTTGCATTAGCATAAGCATATCATCTCCCACTGCATAGTTTCATTTCAACTGCATCTAGGGTTTGTGATCTGAGCAATCCAAGACGTGATCTGAGTCATCCCAAAGGTATTGAAGCTTTCCAAGAGGGTCCATGTGTGTTCCATGATCATAATATGCTCCCCAAAGTTCATAAAAGTCAAGGGATCACAAAGAATGACAAAGGCATAGAGGCAGACTGAAGATTTCCTGCACAGATGACCTAAAATTAGGGTTTTGGTTTCAGAGGCCATAATCCCAAATTTTTTGGTCATTATTGTTTCTAATGGTCTCAATATGTTATAAGGATCATATGTACCAAATTTGATGAAGAAATTCACTTTGGAAGTCATCTGATCATTGGGTAACTTCTTGAGCAAGTAAAGTCAAAATCAGGGCATCTGAGGCCTCTATCAAGGGAACCAAAGGGTCATCATCATCATTTTTAGTCTCTATGACCCCCCCTACATCACCATCTTTGCCTTCTCACATGACCCCCCTACACCACCATTTTTGCTACACCAGAACTGGAGCTTTCAAATCAGCCATTATAAAAGCTTTTGAAGCATTCCACAAGCACTAGGAAGACCAGAGGAAGCAGTTTGCACAAGAGAAAGGCTCTGAAAGTCCACATTTGGGGATCTCCAGCTCAGGTAACCTCAAGAACACTTTCTCTCAAAACCTTATTTTCTTGTTCTAAAATGAAAATACATGTTGTGGGGTTCATCGTGATCTTTTTTAAACTGAAAATGGTGGAGAAATGAGGATTTCATAGGCTTCTGAAAGTTTGTCCATTTTTTGTTTTTTCTTCGATTCACCATGTTTATGAAGCATAAATGATTTTTGTTGGGTGATTTGAGTTTCGTGGGAGTAGGGGATCATTTCTGGGTAGTTAATTTGAGGTGGGGTGACCTGTAGAAGGACTTAGGGTTTTGGTGCCACCGGAGAAGATGACCGGAGCTTGTCTCCGGTCACCTGAAAGTGATTAGCCCTAATCAGGGTTTAGTGCCCAGATTGCATGAGGACCATTGGATGTGTGATTAGCTTAAGCCTTGGACGGACCAGATTAGTTCATTAATGTTAATTTATGTTTAATTAAATAAATCAAAATTAATTAGCCAGAGATCATCCTGACCATTCAATAGCGCGCACAATCAACACATCTCTCCTCAGTTTGAATCCTGGCCTTCAGATCATTTGACTTTCATTTAATTAATTTTTATTTCATTTTATTTTCATTTCTTTTGTTCATTTTATTTAAAATAGCAAAAAACATCAAAAAATTCTCAAACTTTGCATTTTTGTTTCAAATATTTTTCTTAACCTGAAAAAAAAATTATTTTATTTTTTGCACTAAAAAAGTATTTTTAAAATATTTAAATGTTTTATTTAATTAATTAATTGATTTTAATTAATTAAATATGCATTTAGGTTTCTAAAAATCACCAAAAAAATCATGAAGCATCCTTAAGCATTTAGAAACATTTTCAAACTCACCATACAAATTTCTCTTTAGGTTTGATCACATTTTCACAATTTTCTTTGAATTAGGGTTCTTAAATTTCACATTTTCTAACTCTAACTTGAAAAATTCATTTCTGCCTAACCATGATGAGTTTGAACTTGATTCTTTTTGCATTGTTTAACATATTGCATATAGTTTCTAGGTTATTTATCCCATATTTGTATCTTGCATTTTCAATTTTATTTGCATTTTCCCTTTAGAAGCACCCAAAAACCTTAGTTAACTTAGAAATTTCATAACTTTTAGGATTGTATATAGTTCCCCCTAGCTTTTTACCTTTGAGTCTCCTTGAGTCTCTCTTCTCATCTCTTAATCAGAGACTAAACTCTTAAAGCTTTAGGAGTTTGAATTAGGGTTATGCATGCATCCTTATCATAGGATGGAGTGAATAATACCTTCCCAGATCTGGGTGCTAATACCTTCCCAGGTCGTAACCAACCCCCTTTCTCAGTTTCTCTGGTTCGCAACTGTCTTATCCATCTCTTTCCAAGTTTATGCAGCATTACCTTTCCTTCGAGACAAAAATGCCTAGCTGGCGACTCTATTCAATTCAACCTCTTTCTCTTTCGCCGACCGTTCGCGTTTGCACCGGGATGAAAATCCGGGGAGCAACACACACTACACTATTTTTTTTCAAACAAAGTAAAGTGAGTTAAGCAGTTAAGAGCCCATGGATAACCATGGATACAAAGGGTGCTAACACCTTCCCTTTGTATAACTTACCCCCCAAACTCAAAATATTTTTCCAAAGGTCTTTCCTGTTCTTTTATGTCTTTCTTTATTGGATAAAATAAAAGTTGATGGCGACTCTTGCTTACCGCAACATATTTTGTGACCAAATAATAAAAGTCAGTTCTCCCACCGTGTTACAATTGGGCTTTTGAGAATTGGTGAGACTAAGGTGGTGATGGAGAGGTCAAAATGACTTTGGATTTGTGAATGTCATGTTATGCTCGTTGTCGCTCCCACCAAATGAGGCTAAGTCAAATGGGGTACAGACGCGAACGGTCAGCGAAAGGAGAGAACACACAAGGGTGAACTGAAAAGAAAAGAGTCGCCAGCTAGGCATTTTTATCCCGAAGGAAAGGTAATGTTGCATAAACCTAGAAAGATATAGATAAGACGGTCGCGAACCAGAGAAACTGAGAAAGGGGGTTGGTTACAACCTGGGAAGGTATTAGCACCCAGATTGTCCGTCGTATTCGACGGGATCCACGCTTGAAAGTTTGTGTTTTAAAGGGGTAGTGTCAGTGCTATTTTGTGTGCTAAAGCTGGAAAGGAATACAAGTGTCAGTGTTGGAAAGAAGTGTGAAGTGAAATGAGAGAGTGTCAGTGCAAGAAAAGAGGATGAAGCTCAAGATTATGAGGCTTAAAGAATAATGCTGGAAGAGGGAGGGAAAATACAGAGACTTTTGTTCGATAACTGTTAAGTTATGCCTACGTATCCTCTCGTGCAATGAGGAAGTCAGAACACCGTAGTTCGACTCAAAGAGACTAAAAGATAAATTGACTTGTGAATTGCTTACTTGTCTATGCTCAAGTGTATGATCTGTCTGGCTCAGGTGCAAACTATCTTGCATTAGACGGAAGAAGCAAGTTCTCGTTTGTGAGTGAATGAGGTGAGAAAAGAATCCCGGAGGAGACGATTATTGTCTGTTTTTGAAGCTTTCAATCTTTTATTGCTTTTTGTGTTTGTCATAAGAAAATGAGCTTAAGCCTAAACCAAGGGTTAGTAAACTCATCATATCCTCCCTCTGATTAGGGGTAATGAGGATACCTTAAGCATGAAGTAAACACCTCACCCTTAATCACCATGATGTAGGATTAAGATCACTAACCTACTTGCATTTATTTAGATGTTTTTTGGAGTTTTTGTTTAGTATTAAGTAATGAGTTTAAGCCATAATCAAAGATTTAATGGACCCATTACACCATCCTAATAGAAGGATGATAGATGAGAACATTTAAGCTGAGGAAGGCTCTTCAACTTAATCCATGATTAGGGATTAACCTCATGACAAAACAAAACCTTTATTAGATGGATTTTAGTTAATGATAAGGTTAGGAGATGGATTTTATGATTTGTAAGACAACTTGAGAGGAACTTGTCCATTAACACTAGGGTTAGTCCTTCTTAACCAATTAAGGAAGAATTAGAACCCTAATGCAAGGCCCAAGTTACAAGCTTGATGTCTTAGTGATTGTTAAGTGAATTGATTAGAGGATTTAAACACATTAAGGATTTAACACTTAGGATTAAAGTTATACACCCCATCCTAATAGAAGGATACAGGCATACCTTAATCACAAAGCCTTAAAACCTTTAAGGTTTAGTCCTTGATTAAGAGATGAGAAGAGAAGACTCAAAGATGACACAAAGGTAAAAAATAATGGGGGGACTAATCAAACCCTAATTGTGATCATGCTTGGATATTCCTAGGGTTTATGAGGCTTGCAAGAAGATCTTCAGAGAAGCCACCAAGGAAGGAGCAGATGAAAGGAAGAGAAGCAAAAAGAAACAAGTCAACTTACTTCACTTAAGAAGATAAGTTGCTTGAAGAAAGAAAGTAAGGAGGGAACATGAATGAGCAAGCTCACTCTAATACAAAAGTAAAATGCAGCAATGAATGCATAAGAGAGATGAGAAGAGATTGTGAGAAGTGAAGGCAAATTCACTTCTCAAACACTTACCACCTGAAAGGTTAGCAACAAGAAATGAAATGAAATGAAAATGAGATGAAATTCAAGGATGAAAACCAGAATCAGAAGCATATTCATGATGAAAATTAAAATATAAGATGGTATGAAAGCATGTCAAGTGATATGAATGTTCATACAAGAGATGAGAATGCAAATGAGACATGAAAGAAGTATGAAAGTTCATGGATACATATGACATGAAATGAAAGCAAAAACATAGCACATGCAAGATGAAATGATCAAACATGATTCTAATATGTCCTAAGATGTCTTACATGTCATTTGGATGCACAAAATGTCATGGCAAGTTTATGTATGCAAGCATATGAAGGATGAATGCAAATGAAGACCAAAATTAGGGTTTACATACAATGTGCAATGCAAAATTCAAAATCAGAAGCAAATGACAAGATAAAAAATTGAAAATAGGATCAAAGGTACCCTAAACCTATACCAGTTCACTGCCTAAAGAGGAAGACCTAACTCTTATCCTAATGAAAGTTATGATTTTCCTAAGTTTGCTAGGGTTTTAAAGCATCTCTTAAGGAAAAATGCAAAACAAAATGAAAATGAAATATAAATTCATGCCAATTTTATCCTAGGAACTACATGATGTGTGGAATGCAATGCAAAAATAACCACTATCAAACCTTTCATGGTTAGGCAGAAAAGATATTTTCAAGTTAGGGTCAAAATATTGACTTTTAAGAACCCTAAATCAAAAGAAAAATGTCAAAATGGATCAAGAACCAAAAAGAAATTTGTATGAATAGTTTGATAATGTCTCTAAATGTGTCAAGATGCAATATGATTTTTTTGGTGATTTTTAGAAACTTAAATGGTATTTTAATTAATTAATTTCCATTAATTAATTAAAATGAACATTTATATATTTTAAAAAATACAAATTTTATGCAAAAAATAAAATAAAAATTATTTTCAGAATGAGAAAAATATTTGGAACCATGATGCAAAAAAAAAAAAAATTTAGATAGGTTTTGCTATTTTTAATAAAATGATAAAGAAAATGCAAATAAAATGAAAATTAAATGAATTTAAATGGAAGTCAACTGATCCAATGGCCTAGGTTCAAAGTCAGGACGCGGGAATTGACCAGCGCGCATCTGGATGGCTATAATTCAAACTTCACTAAATAAGATTAAAACCCTAATCTGAGCCCTAATTACTTTCAGGTGACCGGAACAGTGTTCCGGTCATCTTCTCCGGCTAGCCAAACATTCAATCTCTCTTAATACGTGACCCCCAGCCCTGAAACTTTCCAGAAATGATCCTCACATCACTCCCAACAAGAATCACACAACAAAAATCATTTATTTACCATCAAGAACATGAATCGAAGCAAAACGGAAAATACATCAAAAGTTTCAGAAGCTTCTGAAATGCTTAAAACCCAACCATTTTCGAAACAAATCATATCATGGCAATCAGGGGAACACATAGAATCATTCTATAACATAAAAAGGAAGTTCTGGAAAAGTGAATTCCATGGCTACCTGAAGTGAAGCTTTCAACCCAGGAGCTTTCTGACCAGTTCTTTGCCTCAAATCAACTCCAATGACTCCCCTCAAGAGTTTGCAATGCTTGTTTGGAGTTTAAATGGCCTCTAAGTGAAGTTAGCAGAAGTTTAGTTCAAGGGATGTGAAAATCGTGTTTTTGATACAAGGTGTTTCAAGGCAAAATGAAGGGTGGGAAATGCTCAGTGATGAATGTGGAGTTGAATGGTGGAAAAAGTTTGGATATTTGTTGGCTGAGTTATGAAATTCGAAGGTTTTTGCAAGTTGGAGAGATTTTTGCTATGCTCTGCAATGGGAGGATTCAGGTTCCAAACTTATGTCAAATGGCTTGCTTCTTTTCCACATAACATGCTGGGATAGGTCAGTGTAGTTGTTGTGGGCTATGCTGATTGGTTTGGGGCAAAATGCATAAAGTCAAGAGTTGGTGTACTTGAGGTATGGGCAAGTGGCAGGCTGGGACAGAGGCATGGTTGTGCGCAACAAGGATCAAGGAAGGCTATGAAATCATATTTAATGAGTTGTGGCAAGTGGATGGAAGGTTTTGATCCATTTTGCAATCTTGGGGAAGTTTGGCCCCTTTTGAAATTTGTGAAGTTCAAGGCATGAAGGCTTTCGATTCAAGGCACAAATCTGATCCAAATGAGTTTCACTAGGATGGTATGGTATGTAAAGATGCATTAGAGGTCCCAAATTGGCTTGGTATGAGAATTTGCAAACTTCCCTCTTTGGTGCAAAAGTGAAATTTAAGTGATTTTTCCCAACTTTGACAAGTCATAACTTGAGTTCTAAAATGAATTAGGTAAAGTTCTTGTAATTTTTGAAAAGGTAATGATCCAATCTACAACTTTCATGACCAAGAATTTTTCATTTGAAGCATTTTTGAATCAAAAAGAGGAGGTTGAAAAACTTTCCCAAAATGGCAAGTTTGCATTACAAGTCACTTTCCCAAAATGGAAACTTTGCAAATGTCTTGAAATTCTTCAAATTTATGAACTTCTAACTTCTTATAAGATCAAATAAAGATCATATACACCCAAAATGATGGAGAAGACCCTTTGGTTGGATGATTGGGGGCCTCAGATGCCCTGATTTTGCACTGACTTGCTCAAGAAGTCATCTATTGATCAGATGCCTTCCCCATTGAATTTCTTCATGAAAGTTGGTATGCATGATCCTCATATCATATAGAGACCAATAGAAACAAGAATGACCAAAAAAAATTGGAGTTATAGCCTCTGAAACCAAAACCCTAATTTTAGGTCATCTGTGCAGTTAAACCTGGCTCTGCTTCCATGCCTTTCTCAATTCTTGTGATTCTTTGACTTCCTTGATCTTGGGAGGATATAATATGATGCTTGAACATACATGGACCCTATTGAGATGATTGAAGACCTCTGGAGTGGCTCAGATAGCCCAGGGATGGCTCAGATCACAAACCCTAGATGCAGATGACTTTGAAACAATGCAGTGAAGCAAAAATGCAATATGAGATGATATGATTGAACTTATGCATATGAAAGAATCACAAGACATGGTGAAATAAGTGAGGGAAAATTTGGGGTGTTTACAACTGCCCCTATTCAATCATGAGTTAGCTGTGTAGGATGTAAGCGACGACTTAACAGACAAACGAGATAACTTGTGGTTGAATACCAAAGACAGTCCAAAATTTGCACTCGCTGGGGAGAAAGAAAAGGGATATAAATCGTAAAAGGAAGGAAAGTAAGATTATAAAGTGCGGACGACGGAGGACGACTGTTGGGGATGAAGTAATGACGGGGACGGTCGACATGCTGGGGAAATGAAAAGATTATGATGGGGACGACCATCAAAAACAGTAACAAGGTTCTTTGGGGATTAAAGGTAAATGATGGGGACGACCATCGGGTTGAAGAAATAAATGATGAGGGACGGTCATTAAGGGTGAAGGACGATCACCTAGCAGGGGACGGCTGCTCTGTTGGGGATAAGATGAGGAACGATCATCTAAGGTGAAGGACGATCACCTGGCAAGGTACGGTTGCCGAAGGTATCACGACATAAGATGAATGTCGGATAGAAAAGGTCGACGATGGGGACGACCATCGGATAAGCATGATGAAGGAAGATTATCAAGAGGGTGAAGAACGATCACCTAGCAGGGTACAGCTGCTCTCGGGGTTTATCATGACATAGGACGAATGTCAGATAATAAGATCAACGACGGGGTGACCATCGGATAAAATGATGAAGGACGATCATCAAAAGGTGAGGGGCGATCACCTAGCAGGGTACGGCTGCTAAAAATATCACGACATAGGACGAATGTCGGATGTGAAAGGGTTCCAATAATGGAGACTCCGCTGGGGAAATGATGAAGGACGATCATCGAAAATGTGAGGGACGATCGCCTAGCAGGGTACGGCTGCTAAAAATATAACGACATAGGACGAATGTCAGATAGAAAGGAAATAATTTTGCTGGAGAAACTTCTGGGGAATGACAGACACAGACGAGTGTCTAAAGAGTGTATAGGTATTTGTTTGTAGAGAACGTTCGGGCGACTTTATTGGGGAATAATGACACGGACGAGTGCCAAAGGAGCATATATCTGTATTCTGAGAGTGCAAAGGGGACGCTTTGGCTTTCTGCCGGGGAAATTGAGAGGTATTTTGTACACTGCTGATGTGGTATTATTGGCATTTACAAGTGATTGGTTCGAACCTGACTTGTGATTATGCAATATGTTTGATTTTTACCGTAATGCTCCGTATTAGACGTAATGCTACGCTCTGGGGGAAAATGATGCGGATGCTATGATTATGCAAAGATACCGATCCGGGATTCAGATCCCGTTGCTTGTGGAGATCTTTGGCTAATCTGCTTGAAGGGAATGTCCCAGCTGGGCATGAGGATCATTGGTGGATCTGATGTGACTTTGCTTGGGAAAATAAGTCACTGATAGACCTATCTTGGTGATGAGGAGACCAACTGGGGTCTGTGGAAGCTTTCGTCACTTTGTTGTGAGATCGTCAGACATTGCTCTTCTGGATAGAGACTGGAGCTCTGCGGGGAGAAGGTTCCCGGTCTAACACTTGGCTGGGGAGGAACGATCACTGAACGACCTTTCTAGATATTTTGTGATACTGCTGAAGATGATTGAAGCCTAACAACTCAGCTGGGGAGAAGGCATCCCTGGTGCTATTTGGGAGATGTGTTGAGTAAATAGTGATTTGGCAGCTTGCTGGGGAAAAGCTTTCATGCCTCCTGTTGTGCTTTGACCGCCTGCAATCCTGTTATGACAAAGAAACGTACAAGTATCCCGAGGTATCCCGTACTGGATTCCATCATAGGAGTTTAGACACTCCTGGGAGCAAACATATTTCCTGCAAGCATGTAATTTTAGGAAAGACGCATCTGTATTTATGCAACCATTATATCAAGGATATCGGACATTTTTGCAAATGAAATAAAATGTTCGAGACAAAATATGACTGAAAATCTGATTTTATTAATTTGGTGCCCTAAATTGGCAAATACAATCAAAGAAACAGATCCCCTGAAATGAGGAGATTGTTACAAATTGAGAAACAAAAAGATGCTGGCAATGTTGATGACGCTTCAGTGCGCTTCCCCTTTTGTTATGACTCGTATGACATTGACGTTCTTCTCATCCTGCTTTTTGAAGAAGGCTGATTCCGACCGATGCTCGAACCTTTCGAAGCTTGCCATGTTGTAAGTGATACAGACGAATTCAGAATGCAGTTGTTCGCTTATTCCCTTATTTTGCGTGGATCGCCCTTTCGGGTTTTCGATTCACCGGGATACCCATTTTTGCCTGAGCTGTCCAATGCGGCTTTTCAACTCAGCGGGTGTACATTTTTTTTATTTATTTTCCCTTATTTTTGCCCGAGTCTTTTATTCTGTTTTTGACTCGCCGGGATGCCCTATTTTTGCCTGGACTTACATTCTGTTTTTGTGTCTAGCGGGTCATTTTATGCGAAGTATTTTTTAACTACATCTGAATTCACAGGGGACAGGAAGTCTTCACCATCCATAGTACTGAGTGTCAGTGCTCCACCAGAGAAAACTTTCTTTACTATGAACGGACCATCGTAATTCAGAGTCCACTTGCCCTTGTGGTCTGTATGTGGAGGAAGGAGTCTTTTCAGCACAAGATCTCCTACTTGGTATTCTCGAAGCCTGACTTTCTGATCAAAGGCTTTCTTCATTCTTTTCTGATATAGCTGCCCATGGCAGATTGCAGCCAATCTCTTCTCTTCGATCAGACTCAGTTGTTCGTATCGGGATCGGACCCATTCTGCTTCATTCAGCTTAACATCCATTAGTACCCGCAAGGAGGGTAATTCAACTTCAACAGGTAGGACTGCCTCCATACCATAAACAAGCTGATACGGTGTTGCCCCAGTGGACGTTCTGATTGACGTACGGTACCCATGCAAGGCAAATGGTAGCATTTCATGCCAGTCTTTATAGGAGACCACCATCTTCTGCACAATCTTCTTGATATTCTTGTTAGTTGCTTCTACAACGCCATTCATCTTTGGCCTGTAAAGAGAAGAATTGTGGTGTTGGATATTGAAGTCCCGGCACAGCTCTGCCATCATTTTGTTGTTCAAGTTGGAACCATTATCAGTAATGATTCGCTCGGGCACTCCATACCGACAAATAATGTCTCTCTTCAGGAATCGGGCTACCACTTGCCTGGTGACATTTGCATACGAAGCTTCTTCGACCCATTTGGTAAAATAGTCAATGGCTACCAGGATGAACCTGTGGCCATTTGAAGCAGTCGGTTCAATTTTGCCAATCATATCAATGCCCCACATGGCAAAAGGCCATGGTGAAGACATCACATTCAAAGGATTTGGAGGCACGTGCACTTTATCTGCATAAATCTGGCATTTATGACATTTCCTGGCATAAGCACAACAGTCTACATCCATTGTGATCCAATAATAGCCTGATCTTAGCAACTTTTTAGCCATAGCATGCCCTCCAGCATGGGTACCAAAAGATCCTTCGTGCACCTCGTGCATTAGCAAGTCTGCTTCTGCCTTATTAACGCATCTGAGAAGTACCATATCAGAGTTTCTCTTGTACAAGGAACCATCAGCATTCAAGAAGAAACCACCAGCCAGCCTTCTTAGTGTCTTCTTGTCATTGGATGATGCCCCAGGTGGGTATGTTTGATCCTCCAAGAAGCACTTAATGTCATGGAACCAAGGCTTATCATCTTTAGCAAGGTCTGCTGAGAATACATATACTGGTCTGTCAAGTCTGGATACTGAAATCCGAGGCACAAAGTTGGCAGCTTGAACTTTGATCATGGATGAAATGGTAGCCAGAGCATCTGCAAACTGATTTTCATCTCGAGGGATATACTCAAGCTTGACTGTAGTGAAGAAAGTAAATAACCTCCTTGTATAATCCCGGTATGGTATCAGATGCTCCTGGTGAGTGTACCATTTTCCGTTGGTCTGATTGATTACCAAAGCTGAATCTCCGAATACAGTTACAGTTTTGATCCTGAGGTCAATGGCTTCCTCAAGACCCATGATACAGGCTTCGTATTCAGCTTCGTTG
The DNA here is from genome assembly GCA_963966055.1 of Lathyrus aphaca. Lineage (NCBI taxonomy): Eukaryota > Viridiplantae > Streptophyta > Magnoliopsida > Fabales > Fabaceae > Lathyrus > Lathyrus aphaca. The sequence goes on along the minus strand of OZ014520.1, from coordinate 149,360,628 downwards.
TTAGTGCAATTAAAGGTGAGTTTTGCCGAGAAAGGCATGTGAACTCCCTTAGGTGTAATGAGTACTGCACCAACACCACGACCATTCATATTAACAGCCCCATCAAACATCATAGTCCATTCTTCTTCTGGGTCAGGCCCCTCAGTGTGAATAGGCTCATCATGATCTTTTGCTTTTATGAACATGATGTCTTCATCAGGGAAGTCAAATCTCATAGGCTGGTAATCATTAATGGGTTGCTCAGCAAGATAGTCAGACAATACACTGCCTTTGATGGCCTTTTGAGATGTGTACTGAATGTCATATTCTGTGAGAATCATTTGCCATCTTGCAACCCGTCCGGTAAGTGCTGGCTTCTCGAATATGTACTTAACTGGGTCCATCTTGGATATCAATAAAGTAGTGTGGGTCAACATATACTGTCTCAGTCGGCGAGCAGCCCACGCTAAAGCACAGCAAGTTTTCTCGAGCAGTGAATAACGTTGTTCACAGTCGGTAAACTTTTTGCTTAGGTAGTATATTGCATACTCTTTTCGACCAGAATCGTCATGCTGGCCCAGCACACACCCCATTGACCCTTCTAATACTGTCAAGTACATGATTAGAGGTCTTCCTTCAACTGGAGGCATAAGGATTGGAGGCTCTTGTAAGTATTCCTTGATTTTGTCAAAAGCCCTCTGGCAGTCTTCATTCCACCTGACCGTTTGTTCTTTCCTTAACAATTTGAACAAGGGCTCACAGGTTGCTGTAAGGTGAGATATGAACCGTGAAATGTAGTTCAATCTACCTAGAAACCCTCGAACTTCTTTTTCAGTCTTTGGTGCAGGCATTTCTTGAATGGCTTTGACTTTGTCAGGGTCAACTTCAATCCCTTTCTCACTTACAATAAATCCTAGCAGCTTACCGGACCGCACCCCAAATGTGCATTTGTTGGGGTTTAACTTCAGTTGGTACTTCCTCAGATGCTTGAATAGCTTCAATATATTCATCAGGTGGTCTTCTTCTGTGAGGGACTTGGCAATCATGTCATCCACATAACATTCAATTTCTTTGTGGATCATGTCATGGAATAATGTTACCATAGCCCGTTGATAAGTGGCACCAGCATTCTTCAGTCTGAATGGCATCACCTTATAACAGAATGTGCCCCAGGGTGTGATGAAAGTTGTCTTCTCCATGTCTTCAGGTGACATCTTGATCTGATTATATCCTGAAAATCCATCCATGAAGGAGAATACCGAGAACTGAGTCGTATTGTCGACCAATACATCAATGTGAGGTAAAGGGAAGTCATCTTTCGGGCTGGCTCTATTCAGATCCCGGTAATCCACACACATCCTCACCTTGCCATCTTTCTTAGGCACAGGTACAATGTTAGCGACCCACGGCGGGTAACTAGTCACAGCAAGGAAACCGGCGTCCCACTGTTTTTGTACCTCTTCCTTTATCTTCATTGCCATATCCGGGCGAGTACGGCGCAACTTCTGTTTTACTGGCGGACAGTCTTCTTTCAGAGGTAGCTTGTGCATAACAATGTCGGTGTCCAACCCTAGCATATCCTGATAAGACCAAGCAAAAACATACACATACTCCCGAAGCATGTCAATAAGTTTCTCTTTTACTGAATCTTGCAGACATGCCCCGATTTTAACTTCTTTCAAGTCTTCTTCTCTACCAAGATTAACCGTCTCAACTTCCTCCTGATGAGGAGTTATAACCTTCTCCTCTTGTCTCAACAACCTGGATAATTCTTCAGGTAGCTCATAATCTTCTTCAACCCCTTCATCAGCTTGATTAATCAGATTGTCAAAGTCATACGAAGTCATAGCAGTGTTGTTGTCGGTGCAGTCTGGAGGGCACTCTCTGCAAGGGTTTAGATTTGTTCATTTTAGTGATCAGTTTTATCTTGCTTTAGAAAAAGTGAAAATGAAGTTTATATTTTGAAAACATTGTCATTTTATTGTTTTGTACAAAAAATAAAAAATGAAAGACAGTGAGCGGAAAAGAAAAGACTCATTTGCAAAAGATGTCCTGATATTCATTAATTGATCTTTGCACAAAATACAAGATGGCCCGATTACAAAATGAGTCCTGACATCTTGGGCAAGACGCAGGACTTGATGCATGCTTTAAAAACAGGAAATAATAATTACTCTGCGGGAATAACTCTTATAATTTCCTGGGAAGACCAGTTTGAGACATGGCTCCCCGGGGTTCTTGGACGTATCCAGCTTTCCAGGTTGCGTTCGTCTTCTGACTCATCTTCCAAACTATTCACAGCATCTGGGGTGAGCATCCCCCACTGACAAACTTGGGCTCCTTTGCAGCCTCTGGTTGATCTTGTCGAGTTGGTCTGTAACCCAACCCGAATCGGTCCTCCTTCTTCTCCACGGGCAGTAGCTTGCCCCAGCCTTGGGCGGTACCTTCCTCAACAACCTTCCGGGCTTGCTGATATGATGTGATGGAGGTCCCAGACACAGCAGATGTTTCATTAATATTAAGGGCCTCAAACCCTTGGCTCATGGTCTCATGGATTTCCCCATCCATTTCAATGTATTTGAAAGTAGCCAGCTGGCTAACGAAAATATCCTCCTCCCCACAAATGGTAATGACTTGGCCTTCCCACTCGAATTTTAACTTCTGGTGAAGGGTTGACGTCACGGCGCCAGCGGCGTGTATCCATGGTCTACCCAATAGACAGTTGTAGGCAGGCTGTATATCCATCACAAAGAAGGTCGTTTTGAACACCTGTGGGCCAATCATTATTGGTAACTCTATCTCTCCCAGAACTGATCTTTTAGAACCGTTAAAGGCTCTTACTACCAAGTTGCTTGGGCGTAGTGCCAATCCATCATGCTCCAGCTTCACAAGGGCTTTCTTGGGTAGGACATTGAGGGATGACCCTGTGTCCACCAATACATGAGAAAGAACTGCACCCTTACACTTCAAGGTAATGTGCAAAGCCTTGTTGTGATTGTGACCTTCCGTTGTCAGATCAGTGTTGGTAAATCCTAGTCCATGACTAGCGTTGACATTTCCAACCACAGCCTCTAACTGATTGACATTAATCTCCTCCGGCATGTAAGCTGCGTGCAGGACTTTTAATAGCGCGTTCCGATGAGCCTCGGAGCACATTAGCAATGATAGTATGGAGATTTTGGAAGGTGTTTGGTGAAGCTGGTCTACCACCTTATAATCGCTATTTTTGATGATCCGCATGAATTCATCAACCTCTTGATCAAAAGGAGTCTTCAAAGCTTCTTTAGAAATTTGTTCTTCTTGCACCACGCTTTTCCCTTTTGCCTTAGCAGTAGCTTCTGCTTCAGCAATGGATCTTGGTATTTGCGAGGCAAAGAGACGTCCGCTTCTAGTGAAGCCTCCGCCTCCCCCCACATTGTCTATCTAAGGTGAAGAAGTTGATGATTCCAAAGTGATTTTTTGCCCCTCGCAGTATAGATCTGAGCCATAATGCCAAGGGATGGCATTATTGCTTTCGTAAGGAACTGGTCCAGGCACTGTGATAGTGACCGGACTGATAGCAGCTGCAGAGGGGACTACAATGGTGTGTGGATCATAATATATGGTAACCGGAGCTCTGACAGGAGTAGCATTTTGTTGTTAATTGTTGGAAGGAACATTTGCAGGATCGTAGTATATCGTAACCGTCGAGACGCTTTCATTAACTGTTGCTGATGTTGAAGAAGGAACTGATGGAATAATGGGTGTTGTTGTTGTAGAAGGAATTGTAACTGAACTTGTATCCGTTGAAGTGATTGACTGAGTAATTGTTGGAGTTGTAGTAGAATCTGTTGGAACAATGGTTGCTGACGTTGTAGGAGTATCTGTGATTGTTGATGAAGGAATTGTTGGAGTTGTAGTCGCTGTTGTTGTAATTTGAAGGACGCCATCTTTAGTGAGGCCATCTATGCCGTTTCTCAACCTCTCACATCCATTAATGGCAATGTTGCAATACCCACAGCCGACCTTGCATCCAGGGAACACTTGGCATTCTAGTAGCTGAGCTTTGATTTTAACCAAAGGTGTTCGGATTTGTGCAACACTGGTAATTAATGTGGATGGTTTGTCCTCCTCAATAGCATTAATCCTAGGCCCGTTGTGACTAGGCATTGGATTTCTTGTGACATTTGGGGGAGGTGCAAAGTTGAGAGCTTTTGAGTCCACCAGATCCTGGACTTTCATCTGCAGGGCCCTGCATTTTTCAGTATTATGCCCTGGTGCGTTTGAGTGGAATGCGCACCTGGCATTTGCATCATAGTTCTTTGGCATATTGAGAGGATCTGGAGGTGCCAACGTCCTTACCTCAACCAGGTTGAGCTTCAGGAGTTGTGGCAAGAGTGCAGCATACGGCATTGGAATTGGGTCAATTACCTTGTTTGCTTGTGATGGCCTTTGTTGGAAGGGACGTTGTTGTTGACTGTTGTTGTTGTTGTACGACCTTTGTTGCGGATAATGAACTTGTTGTTGATACTGTGGTTGTTGTTGTTGAGGATATGCTGATTGTTGTGGCATCGGAGCTGGGATGGTAACAACTGCTACTGACCGGTGAGCATATTGAGGCCTGCCCCTGCTTGTATGAATGGAATTTGTTTCACCTGCCCTTTGGGGTCCCACAAAAGGATTTCTGGGATTGCTGGACGAACTTGCACCACTGTCGGAAATTTTGCCCATCTTTAAGAGGCTTTCGATTCTTTCCCCAGCTATCACCACATCTGCAAAGCTGGTAGAAGAAAATGCAGCCAATCTATCAATATAGGTCCCTTGTAACATATTCATGAACATGTCGGCCATTTTCCTCTCTGACATGGGTGGTTGGACAGCAGTAGCAAGCTGTCTCCACCTTTGGGCATACTCCCGGAAGCTCTCTCTAGAAGATTGAGACATTCCCATTAGGAGGGTCCTGTTGGGAGCCATGTCCAGGTTGGATTGATATTGACGGATGAAAGCCTCAGCCAAATCCTTCCAGCACCTTACGGTGGCCCTAGACAAATGTGAATACCACTCTCTCGAAGCTCCAGTCAGACTGCTTCAAAGTAGAACATCCACAACTTTTCATCCATTGTATAAGCATTGAGCCTTCCCAAGAAAGACTGCAGATGAGTGCGAGGACAGGAGGTACCATTGTACTTTTCAAAGCATGGGGGTTTGAATTTGTGGGGAATTCTCACCCCATCCACTAGTCCCATATCCATCACATCGAAGCCCAAAGAATTCTGAGATTCCAAGGATCTTAACTTCTCGGCAATCTCATCCAATCTTCTGTCATATACCTCATCTCCAGCCCCTATAACAGTAAACTGTTCTCCCTGGGGATCTTCCTGCAGGATTAGGCCCCCAGTAGCATTACCCTGACCATTTCTTAGGATATTAACTTCTGGGTTTAGGTAAGGTCCAAACTCAGGTGGGTTAATACGAGGCTGGCCCCCTTCATTGTTGCTAGTTCCTCCTGTTCCAAGATGAGGCTCTTCAGGAGTTTGCCTCTCCACCAGCTCTCTTAATCTCTCCTGGCTCTGGGCTAGGCCAATCATCACTGCCATGAACTGAGACATCTGATTTCTCATCTCCAATCTCTCATTGGTCATCTGATTTCTGACCTCAGTCAGATCCTGCTGTACTTGCTCCATTTGAATGCCGGGAAGGTTGTTACGAGTCAGGTACCGGTGCGCGCGGTTGACATGGAACACTCGGTGACGAGCAATGTTTCCTGAAGTGACAACAAAGTTAGAAACAATACAACAACAAAACCTACAAAATAAAAACTAAGTTAGTATGCAATGCAGTATGCTTATTTGTTTTCCAAGGTATCCGGTTTGGTTCTTTGGTTTTGACCTTTCCAGACCTCGAGGAAGATGCTTGATATTGTTGAGAGAAAACCCAAATGGAAACAAACTAAAATATATTACAAATGGTGAACAATACATAATTTGTTTACAAAACATGCCCATGGAGGGTCAAAATACAACAAAAGGAAAAGTACATCAAATGGAAACAAACAACAAGCAAAGAATCAGACATCCAGTCCAAACTCATCTTCTCTGACCTCCTTCAGGAGTGCCTCAGTCACTGGACCAGCTGGGTGCTCTGTAATGGTCCTTATGAGGAGGTTCCTGGTAGCAATGGCAGTGGTCAACTTCTTGTGCCTGTCCTGGTCCTTAGACCTCTTCAATCCTGCCCTGAGCTTCAACTCTGAAATCTCCTTCTGAGCTGCCAACAAAGCTTCTTGCTGCTTCTTTTCACTGGCCTCTAGCTGTTCAATCTTGGCTTGAGTCTTCTGGTCTTCTTGTGTACGGGCTTCAGTGATCCTGACCCACCTAGCCTGACTCTCTTGCAGATAGTGCTCAGCCCTAGCCTTCTGAATTTTGGCCTCCTTACAGGCATTCTTCAATATCTGTTCCCCAGCCCTTGCTTTCCTTATGTAATCCTCTGTCTTCTCAATTTTGGCAAGATGCTCCACCCTGAGCTTTTCCAATCTCTCAATGTCCAGACGACCATCACTTCTTTCCCAAAGAGTCTTCTTCAAGGCCTGGGATAGCTGCTCATTCCTTTCCTTCGACTTTTCAAATTCCTCCAGGCTAACTGTTGCTGCAGGCTGTACTGTGGATGGTCCAGGTATGTCTTCCAAGATGAAAGGCATTCTGGTAATCTGAGCTCTTGTACGGGACCAGTCATAGTACTGAGCTGAAGCAATATTATTACATCTTCCAAGAATAGCCACTCCTTTTGTCTGGATGTGGTCCCAAGCCCAGGATGCTTGTCTGACAGCAGCTGAATTAGGTTTTACTTCACAATACAGGGTCTCAGCTAAATCCTGTCCTCTGGGAGGGTGAACCAAGGCATAGCCCAGTTGTCTCTTAAACAGTAAAGGATTGTAGTTGATGCAACCCTTTACTCCTATCAGAGGCACATTTGGGTATTGTCCACAACTGATGATGATGTCCTTGCCTTTGGTGCTCTGGCTGCACCATTTGATATCATCTGAAGTCAAGGCAATGAGCCTCTTAGCCCAATTCTTCTGCTGGTGGGGATTCAAGAAAGCATCTGACTTAGGCAGGTGTCTGAGTAGCCAGGTGTAAAAAAAAGGAGCACAACATCTTACCAACTTCCCCCTTTGTTTCTCATTCCTCTGATGAATGGAGTAGTAAAAATCTCCTAGCAATGTGGGCATTGGGTTCTTCAGAAGAAACAAATGGATGGCATTCTTGCTGACAAATTTGGGCTCATCTGCAAATAGTATAGCCCCATATATGCTGAGGGCCAACAGTGCACAAACCGCTCTCCACTCTCCCAATGAAGCTTTCAGGATGGCCTGAGAAATCAAGAAGTCCAAGTGCAAACCAGGGATCCCAGCCTTTGTTGTCATACTTTGCTCAATCAGGGCAGGCTCCAAGTACAATGCCTTTGCAATCTCTTCATTTCTGGGAGCAGTCATCTCTGGGTTGAAAGGGATTCCACCCCTGATAGATACTCCAATCAATGAAGAAAATTCCTCCAGCAGAGGCCCTAGCTGAAAGTCTGGAAAGGTGAAGCATCTCAAAGGAGGGTCATAAAACTGTAAGCAAGTGTGGATCATGCTCCTCTGAGAAGGATCAAGGTCCATAACCATATCCAAGATACCTCCATAGTGCTCTCTAAACAGTGGGATGTGGTCAGGTGTGATGGGTGACTGGACCTGCCTGATACCAGTCAACACAGGCTCAAAGAAGTGGTAGGATATGTTGCTTTTCCTGGGAGTAGCCATAAGTGCTTGTTGAAGAAACTGAAGACAAATGCTGGTGAAGGTCACAGATTGAGGGACTGAAGGTAAGCCACTGGCAGACTAATGCTGAAGAGGATGGAGATGACTGAAGCATATGAATGATGAAGACAGCTGAAGCAGAGGTCCATGCAGAAGAAGGGGTCAAAACCAAAACCAATATATAATGAGGTGGATACCCTGAAAAGCAAATAAACAAATGTTAAATGATGCAATGATGATATATGAAAATGATATGCAAGGGTTTGTGATCAAGCTGGATCTGATTATCTGTCTTGACATAAGGCCCATGTATGTTCAAAAAGTCCTGATGGAGGTTTGGAAGTCCAGTAACCAGGGTGGGGGACTCAAATAAAGAGTCACATGTCCGGGGTTAATCACAAGAACTGTCCAAAGTGGAGTACTCTTAAACAAAATAGTAACAGGGTATGATGTGGCCAAGGGTTCCTGCAAACCTGTAAACAGCCTAACCCCCTCACAGGTAATGTTCTAGAACAAGGATCCTCAGATTCGGATCAGTTATGAGAAGTGTAAACACTTCTAACCCGGAGGCACAGTGTTTACAATAACCATAAAAGATCCTCCTTTAATTCTCCTCAGCTTCTGAAGGTCCTAATAAAGGTCATCCAAACTTAGCAGGCTTCTCAGATAGCCCTAGCACTACAGGAAATCTGTAGCACAGAGTTCTCAAGAAGAAACCCATATCTGAACCGTGTTTCATATTCCCGCACCAGACCGAAATGGAATGGGAAAGAACATGAACCACTCTAGCTTAGGTGTCACTCAGGTCCCAGGTATAGGACCTTAAACTCTCAATGGAACCCCACCTACCAAAGAAAACCAGATCCAGCAATGACAGTATGACATTATGATGCATATAAAACTGTAAAGAAAGCAATAAGTAAAGCTGCACATAAATCAATAAATAAAGCAAAAATAAAATAAACACACAAAGCACATAACACCCCAGTAAACACAAATCAAACAAGCTCTAGGAGGAACCCACAAAAAGAACCAGAAGCCCTGGTTGCAATATAAGGGTCCCCAGCAGAGTCGCCAAGCTGTCGTTCCCACCAAATGAGGCTAAGTCAAATGGGGTACAGACGCGAACGGTCGGCGAAAGGAGAGAACACACAAGGGTGAACTGAAAAGAAAAGAGTTGCCAGCTAGGCATTTTTATCCCGAAGGAAAGGTAATGATGCATAAACCTAGAAAGATATAGATAAGACGGTCGCGAACCAGGGAAACTGAGAAAGGGGGTTGGTTACAACCTGGGAAGGTATTAGCACCCATATTGTCCGTCGTACTCGACGGGATCCACGCTTGAAAGTTTGTGTTTTAAAGGGGTAGTGTCAGTGCTATTTTGTGTGCTAAAGCTGGAAAGGAATACAAGTGTCAGTGTTGGAAAGAAGTGTGAAGTGAAATGAGAGAGTGTCAGTGCAAGAAAAGAGGATGAAGCTCAAAACTATGAGGCTTAAAGAATAATGCTGGAAGAGGGAGGAAAAATACAGAGACTTTTGTTCAATAACTGTTAAGTTATGCCTACATATCCTCTCGTGCAATGAGGAAGTCAGAACACCGTAGTTCGACTCAAAGAGACTAAAAGATAAATTGACTTGTGAATTGCTTACTTGTCTATGCTCAAGTGTATGACCTGTCTGGCTCAGGTGCAAACTGTCTTGCATTATGTAAACACCCCAAATTTGCCCTCACCCATTTCACCATGGCTTGTGATCATTCTCATATGCATAAACACAATCATAGCACCTCATATCTCATTTTTGATTCACTGCATAGCTTCTAAGGCATCTGCATCTAGGGTTTGTGATCTGAGCAATCCAAGAGTTTCTTGAGCCACTCCAAAGGTCATCAATCACTTCAAAGGGGTCTATGTGTGTTCAAGTATCATATTATATCCTCCCAAAGTCAAGAATGCCTAAGGATCACAAGAACTTGGATTGATATGGAAGCAGAGCCAGGATAGACTGCACATTTGACTGAAAATTAGGGTTTTGGTTTCAGAGGCCATAACCCCAAATTTTTTGGTCATTCTTGTTTCCATTGGTCTCTATATGGTATAGGGAGTATGCATATCAATTTTCATGAAGAAATTCCATGGGGAAGTCATCTGATCAAGGGTTGACTTTTCAGACAAGTCAGTGTAAAATCAGGGCATCTGAGGCCCCCAATGACCCAACCAATGGGTGATCTTCATCATTTTGAGTGTATATGATCTTTATTTGATCATGGAAGGAGATTGAAGTTTATAGAAATCAAGAATTTAGGGTTTTTGCAAATGTTGACTTTTTTGGGCATAGTGGACTTTTCAAGAATGCATCATTTTAGGTCATTTTTCAAGCCTTGATTTTTGATCCAAAAATGCTTCAAATGGAAAAACTTTGGTCATGAAAGTTGTAGATCTCATCTTTCCCTTTTCAAAAAGTACAAGAACATGATCAAACTCTTCTTGGATCAAAAGTTATGGTGTGACAAAGTTGGCAAAAATCATTGATTTTCAAGTTATGCACCAAGTGTGAAAATTGCAAGATCATGTACCAAGGCAAATTGCAACTTCTAATTGGCATCAAACCATCACATAAACATTCTATAAGTCATAAAATTCAGAATGAACCAAGAATGCCCATGGTTTAGGTTTGGTTGGATAAAGAGAATCACATGTGAACCAAAGTTGTAACAAGTTGCAAAACCACTCATTTCATCTCACCAACTTGATGCATTGGCTGCTGAACCAAGCTAGCCTCACACACACATCATGCTGCGCAACCCATGCCCATTGTACTAGCTATAGATCAAGCCATACTTGCCTTACACAAATTTTGACTTTTTGCAAAAGGTGACTTACCAATCAATAAAGCACATGTCCAATCAACTGACCAATGAGAGAGGTTTATGTGGACAAAGGGCAAGCCATTCCATACATCTAGCAAGGCTGAAACACTCTCATACAACACATACACCAAAACACACCAAGCTGCATTTGTCTTCGAATCTCTCTTCCCAGCCATCAAACACTCAAACCATTTCCACACTTCAACTCACCACACTTCATAGACCTCAAAGCACCAAGAGCCAAGCCTGAAACAAGCAAGAACACCCCACTGCCATTCTTCACCTCAACTTGCAGTTCCATTCGAATCTCTCTCCCTAGCTCACAAACATCAAAACAAACACCACAGACCTTCTCCACACATCATCTGGACCACAAAGAACCATTCACCATGACCTGAAACTGCCTGAAACTCCATTGCCATTTCTGACTGAGCTTGAGCAGAAGCTTGTCAAACTCTTCATCCAGCCAATATAAACTCCTCCAAAGCATTCAAACATCATCTGGGGATCAAGTGGAGTGGATTGCACTGAAGGAAGTGGCCAGAAAGTCATCAAAGTGAAAGCTTCGAATCTCAGGTAGCTTGAAAATTATTTTTCCAGAAATCGTTTTTCATGTTATAGACTTGTTCTTTATGCTTCACTGTGCATCCTGGTGCTTTTGGTTTTTGAAATGGTGTTGAAATGAGTATTTAATTAGCCTCTGAAGCTTGCGTGACCTAAAATTTATTTGTTTCGATTCATGGTTCTGGGGAAATATAAATTTGTTTTGGCTTAGGGTTTTAGTTCAGGGGATCATGGGAATCATTTCTGGATGCTTAGGTTTCATTTTTGTTACGATTTGAGGGGTTTTGGGGATTTTCAGGGGAGATGCTGGCCGGAGAAGACGACCGGAAGTCTTCTCCGGCCGCCTGAAAGTAATTTGTGCCCTAATTGCGTAATTAACTCCAGTTTGAATTTGGACCTTCGGATGCGTTGAAATGTTTGACTCCCCGCGCGAATGGATGGTTCAGATCAAGTCATTATGCCCTAATCCACGTGTTTAACTTAATTAATCCATAATTTAATTAATTTGATCAGAAGCAATCCTGGCCTTTCAAAAACGCGCGTGGTCAACATGTTTGAATCCAGACCCAATCCTGGCCTTCCATCCTGATTACTTTCCCTTTTATTTGATTTTAATTCATTTTCTTTTCTTTTTATTTGCACATTTATTTAAAAATAGTAAAAAATGCATAAAAATTATGAAACTTTTTCTTCTGAGTTTTATTAATTTTTATGACCCAAAAATATTTTTATTTTATTTTTTATCATAAAAAAAGTATTTTTAAATATTTAAAAGATTATTTTTAATTGATTAATGGAAATTAATTAATTAAAAATACTTTTAGGTATTTAAAAATCACCAAAAAATTCATGAAATGTTCTAAGACATTTAGAAACATTGTCCAACCTTCAAACCAAATTTGTTTTTTGATCTTGATGCATCTTAAGAATTTTTCATTGAATTAAATCATATTTTGTGCATTATTTTGATCATAAGTTCAAAAAATCATTTCTGCCTATTTAAGAGGAGCTGTGCATTGGTTCTTCTTGCATTGTTTTGTGTTTAGCATGTAGTTTCTAAGGTAAAATGGCCATGTCTTGTTTCATCATTTTCAAATTGTTTGACATTTCTTTTGTTTAAGAGCCCTAAAAACCCTAATAACTTAGAAAATTCATAACTTGAGATGGGTTAAGAGTTGAGACCTCTCCTTTGGACCTTGGTTTAGTATAGGGTTAGGGTTTCTTTGAGTGGCATTTTCCATTTTTTATCTTAGGGTTTGCTTCTGTTTTGGGTTTTTGTTTGTTGTTTGATTCATAAACCCTAATTTGGGCTTTCATTTGCATACCTCTTGCATTCTCTTGCATAACATGACTTGTCTTAGCATTTCAAGCATTCTTGTGATTCATTTGACATCTTAAGACACATAGGAAGCATGTTTGATCATTGCATCACATATTTGCTATGTCATTTGCTTTGTATGCTTCATAACTTTCCATGCTTGTTCATGCTCCTTAACTTGCATCATTTGCATCCATGATCTTGTATGAACATCTCCATGCCTTGCCTCATGTTTGCAGCATCTCATAACATCATTTTCATCATCAACATGCTTCTGGTTTTGTTTAGCATCATACCATTTCATTTCATTTGGCATTGCATTGCATTTCTTTCTAACATTTCAGGTGGTAAGTAAACTTGAGAAGTGAATTTGCCTTCACTTCTCATAACTTTTCTTTTCATCTCTCTTGCATCCATTGCTGCATTTCTATATGTGTTTGAGATTGAGCTTGCTCATTCTTGTTTCTCCCACTTTCTTTCTTCAAGTGACTTGACTTCTTGAATGAAGCAAGTCACTTTGCTTCTCTTGATCCTGTTCATCTGCTTCCTGGTGGCCTTTGAAGTTTGTTCTTGGAAACCTTATAAACCTTAGGAACAACCAAGCATGACAATGAATTAGGGTTTTGATTAGTCTCCCCTCATAGTTTTACCTTTGTGTCTCTTTTGAGTCTTCTCTTTCTCACCTCATAATCAGGGATTAAACCCTAAAGGCTTTAAGGCTTTGTGATTAAGCTTATGCCTGCATCCTTCTCTTAGGATGGAGTGTATAACTTTAATCCTAAGTGTTAAACCCTTAATGTGTTTAAAACCCTTAATCAATTCACTTAATAAGTATCAAGACATTACACTTGTAACTTGGGCCTTGCACTAGGGTTCTAATTCTTCCTTAATTGGTTAAGAAGGACTAACCCTAGTGTTAATGGACAAGTCCCCCTCAAGTTGTCTTACAAACCATAAAAAACACTTCATCATCATAACCATTGAATAAAATCTACTTAATCAAAGGCCTGTTTTGTCATGAGTTTAATCTCTAATCACGGATTAAGTTGAGGAGCTTTCCTCAGCTTAAACATTCTCATCTATTATCCTTCTATTAGGATGGTGTAATGAGTCTGTTTAATCCCTGATTATGGCCTAATCTCATTACTCAACACTAAACAAAAACACCAAAAACATCTAAATAATCACAAGTAGGTTAATGATCTTAATCCTACATCAAAGGTGATTAAGTGTGAGAATCTGACTTCACACTTAAGGTATTCTCATTACCCCTAATCAGAGGGAAGATGTGATGGGTTTACTAAATCCATTGGTTTAGGCTTAAGCTCATTAACTTACGACAAACTTTCAAAAGCAATAAAAGACTGAAAACTCAAAAACAAACAATAATCGTCTCCTTCGGGATTCTTTTCTCATCTCATTCACTCATAAACGAGAATTCGCTTCTTCCGTCTAATGCGAGACAGTTTGCACCTGAGCCAGACGGGTCATACACTTGAGCATAGGCAAGTAAGCAGTTCCCAAGTCAATTCACCTTTCAGTCTCTTTGGGTCGAACTACGGTGTTCTGACTTCCTCATTGCACGAGAGGATACGTAGGCATAACTTAACAGTTATCGAACAAAAGTCTCTGTATATTCCCCCTCTTTCTAGCCTATTTCTTTAGCCTCATGATCTTGAGCATTTCACTCCTTTTACACTGACACCTGTACATTCTTTTCCAGCTATTTTATACACAGATTGCACTGACACTACCCCTTTAAAACACAAGTCTTTTAAGCGTGGATCCCGCCGAGTACGGCGGACAATCTGGGTGCTAATACCTTCCCAGGTTGTAACCAACCCCCTTTCTCAGTCTCTCTGGTTTGCAACCGTCTTATCCATCTTTTCCTAGGTTTATGCAGCATTACCTTTCCTCCGGGATAAAAATGCCTAGCTGGCGACTCTTTTCATCTCCAGTGAGTTCACGGCTGTGTGTTCTCACTGTTCCTCTCGCCGACCGTTCGCGTCTGTACCTTCATCTGATCCATTTTTCATTTGTCGGGAGCGACAGCTTGGCGACTCTGCTGGGGACTTTTATACTGCAACCAGGGCTTCTGGTTCTTTTTGTGGGTTCCTCCTAGCGCTTGATTGATTTGTGTTTATTGGGGGTGTTATGTGCTATTTGTATATTTGCTTTATTTACTGCTTTCTGTACAGCTTTATTTATTGCTTTCTTTACTGTTTTTTTTCATTTATCATACTGTCATGCTGCTGGCTGGATCTGTTTTTTTGTCTTGGTGGGTGGGGTTCTATTGAGAGTTAAGGTCCTACACCTGGGACCTGAGTGACACCTAGGATAGAGTGAATCATATTCTTTCCCATTCCATTTCGGTCTGGTGCGGGAATGTGAAACACGGTTCAGATGTGGGTTTCTTCTTGAGAACTCTGTGTTGCAGATTTCCTGCAATGCTAGGGCTATCTGGGAAGCCTGCTAAGTCTGGATGACCTTCTAGTATTGACCTTCAGAAACTGAGGTGAATTAGAGGAGGAACTTTTATGATTATTGTAAACACTGTACCTCCGGGTTGGAAGTGTTTACACTTCTCATAACTGATCCAAGTCTGAGGACCCTTGTTCTAGAACATCACCTGTGAGGGGGTTGGGCTGTTTACAGGTTTGCAGGTACCTTGACCTCAGAATACCCTGTTACTTTGTTCGTTAAGAGTACTCCATGTTGGACAGTTCTTGTGATTCTAAAACCTTGGACATGTAGCTCTTTATTTGAGTCCCCCGCCTTGGTTACTGGATTTATAGACCTCCAACTGGAATTCTTGAACACACTTGGACCTATATCAGAGCAGTTTGATCAGATCCAGCTCAGTCACAAACCCTTGCATATCATTTGCATACATAATCATTGCATCATATTGACATTTGCTTATTTGTTTCAGGGTATCCATCTTCATTTGGTTTTGGTTTTGACCCTATCTTCAGTATTGACCTGTCTTCACCAGCACCTGCTTCAGCTATCACCAGCACCAGCCAATCAGTGGCCCTCTTCTTCAGCATCAGCATCAGTACCTGTCTCTACTCAGTCTCAGCATCATGGCTCCTAAAAAGAGCAATGTCACCTATCACTTCTTCCAGCCAGAGTTATCAGACATCAGGAGGATTCAAACCCTGATCACTCCAGATCACATACCACTGTTCAGGGAGAGTTATGGAGATATACTTGACATGGTTATGGATCTGGACCCATCACAAAGAAGCCTGATCCACACCTGCATTCAGTTTTATGATCCTCCACTGAGATGTTTTACTTTTCAAGACTTTCAGTTGGGCCCCTTATTGGAAGAGTACTCCTCATTAGTTGGTATGCCTATCAGGAGAGTAATTCCTTTCAACCCTGAGATGGTCTTTCCTGCTAATGGAGAAGTAGCAAAGGCTCTGCATCTGGAACCTGTCCTGATTGAGCAGCATATGACCTCCAAAGCTGGAATCCCTGGTTTTCATCTGGATTTCTTGATATCTCAAGCTACTCTGAAAGCTTCTCTGGGGGAGTGGCAAGCTGTTTGTGCTTTGTTGGCCTTAAGCATATATGGGATTGTATTGTTTGCAGATGAGCCTCGATTCATTAGCAAGAATGCAATCCATCTGTTCATCTTGAAAAACCCAGTGCCAACTTTATTGGGGGACCTTTACTATTCAGTGCATCAGAGGAATGAAAAGCAGAGGGGGAGGTTAGTGAGGTTTTGTGCTCCGTTGTTCCACACTTGGCTTCTCAGGCATCTACCCAGGACAGATGCATTTTTAAACCCTCATCAGCAAAGCAACTGGGCTAAGAGACTCACTGTTCTAACTTCAGCTGATATCAGATGGTGCACTCAGAGCACCAAGGGCAGGGATATCATCACCAGCTGTGGACATTTTCCCAATGTGCCTTTAATAGGAGTTAAGGGAAGTATCAATTACAACCCTCTGCTGTTCAGGAGGCAATTGGGCTATGCACTGGTCCACACTCCTAGGGCACAGGATTTGGTGGAGACCCTTTATTGTGAGAACAAGATTAGTTTGGCTGTTGTTAGGCAGGCTGCCTGGGCCTGGGATAATGTTCAAACCAAGGGAATAACCACTCTGGGGAAGTGCAACAATGTGGCATCAGCACAATATTATGAGTGGTCCCGTGCCAGGGCTCAATTCTCTGGAATGCCCTTTACTATAGAAGACATGCCTGAGTCATCTTCAGCACCACCCCCTGCCACTATCACTTTGGAGGAGTTTGAGAGCTTGAAGGAAAGAAATGAGAAGCTAACCCAGGCTTTGCAGAAGACCCTCCGGGAGAGAAGTGAAGGTATGAGGGAGATTGAGAGATTGGAGAAGTTGAGAGTGGAGCATTTGACTAAGATTGAAAAGTCTGGGGATTACATCAAAAAGTCAAAAGTTGGAGAACAAATTCTGAAGAATGCTTGCAAAGAAGCCCAGTTCCAGAGAGCAAGAACAAACTTGTACTTGAAGGAGAGTCAAGCCCGGTGGGTCAGGATCACCGAGGCTCGTACCCTGGAAGACAAGAGAGTTCAAGACAAGATGGAGCAACTAGAGGCTAGTGCAAAGGAACAGCAAGAAGCCCTGGCAGCAGCCCAGAGGGAAATATCAGAATTGAAAATTAAAGCAGGGGTGAAGAGGACCAAGGACCAAACTCAGCACAAGAAGCTAGCAGCAGCTGTTACAACCCGGAATCTACTCATCAGGAATCTCACGGAGCGTCCGGCTGATCCTGTGACCGAAGCACTTCTCAAGGAAGTTCGTGAGGATGAGTTTGGTCTTGGTGTTTAACCATTTGCTTGTTGTTGTTTCTATTCCATGTACTTTTACTTTTTTGATGTATTTTGACCCCTTAAGGGGGCTTGTGTTGTAAAATGAACAAGTTGTATTATTTCACCTTATGTAATATATTCATGTTAGTTTACTTCGGAAGCAACATTCAACAACATCTTCAAGGGTCTGGAAGGGTCAAAACTGAAGGCCAAACCGGATACCTTGAGAACAAATAAGCATAACTGCATCGCATGCTAACACTTTTGTTTGTTTTGTAGGTTTTTGTTTTCTTGCCACTAACCTCTGTTGTGATGTTCAGGAATTATTGCTCGTCGCCGGGTATTTCCCCTCAACCGTCCGCACCGTTATCCAACCCGAAACAACCTTCCGGGAATTCAGATGGATCAGATGCAGCAAGACCTTACGGAGGTCAGAAACCAGATGGCCAACGAAAGGTTGGAGATGAGAACTCAGATAACACAGTTCATGGAAGTAATGAACAACTTAGCCCAAAGCCAGGAGAGGCTCAGAGCTTTGGTAGAAGGGAGGAATCAAGAGGAGCCCCATGTGGGGACTGCCGGCACAAGTAACAACGAGAGGGTCCAACCTCATGTCAATCCCCCAGTTTTTGGACCCCATCTCCATCCAGAGGCCAACATCCCTGTCAATATATAAGGGACTGCCACAGCAGGGAGGGTACTACAGGAAGACCCTCAAGAAGACCAGTTCACGGTAATGGGTGCTGGGGAAGAAGCTTACGATAGACGGTTGGATGAGATAGCTGAGAAGCTAAGGTCTTTAGAATCTCAAAATTCTTTGGGCTTCGACGTCATGGATATGGGCTTGGTAGACGGGGTCAGGATTCCCCATAAGTTCAAGCCTCCTTGCTTTGAAAAATACAACGGGACTTCATGCCCCCGGACTCACTTACAGTCATTTCTGGGAAGGCTGAAGGCCTATACAATGGATGAGAAATTGTGGATGTTCTATTTTGAAGATAGCTTGACTGGAGCTTCGAGGGAGTTGTATTCCCATCTGACAAGAGCAACTATTAGATGCTGGAAGGACCTGGCAGAGGCCTTCATCAGACAGTATCAGTATAATCTAGACATGGCACCCAACAGGACCCTCCTGATGGGAATGTCACAGTCTTCAAGGGAAAGTTTCCGAGAATATGCCCAGAGATGGAGGCAACTGGCTGCTGCTGTTCAACCACCTATGTCTGAACGGGAAATGGCAGATATGTTCATGAATACCCTTCAGGGAACCTATATTGACAGGTTGGCTGCTTTCTCTTCCACTAGCTTCGTGGATGTTGTCATAGCTGGGGAGAGAATTGAAAGCCTGTTGAAAATGGGAAAGATCTCAGACAACGGTGCAAGCTCGTCCAGTAATGCAAGAAAGCCTTTTGCAGGCCCGAGAAGAACTGGCGAGACCAATGCCATCCACACCAACAGGGGCAGGCCCCAATATGCTCAAAGGTCAATAGCAGCAGTCACCATTCCTGCTCCAGCTCATCCTCAGCCAGTCTATCAACCTCCTCAGCAAAACTATCAGCCGCAACCTCAGTACCATCAGCAAAATCAGTATCCTCCAAGAAATTACAACAACAGCAACACCAACAACAACAGTCAACAGAGGCCATTTCAGCAAAGGCCATCTCAAGCTAACAGAGTGATCGATCCAATTCCCATGCCATATGCTACATTGCTGCCACAACTTCTGAAACTCAACCTGGTTGAGCTAAGAACGTTGGCACCTCCGGATCCCAACAGTCTACCAAGGAACTATGACTCCAATGCTAGGTGTGCCTTCCATTCAAACGCACCTGGCCACAGCACAGAAAAGTGCAGGGCTCTACATATGAAGGTACAAGACCTGGTAGACTCCAAGGCTCTGAATTTCGCACCACCACCCAATGTCAATAAGAACCCGATGCCAAACCATGGTGGTCCCCGGATTAACGCTATTGAAGAAGACAAACCGTCTTATTTAATAACCAGTGTGGGACAGATCAGGACACCATTGGTAGAAATCAAGGCTCAGCTCTTGGAATGTCAGATGTTCCCAGGGTGTGAATTGGGTTGTGCTTACTGCAATATCTCGATAAATGGGTGCGATAATTTGAGGAGTGGCATAGATGGCCTTATTCAGAGTGGCCAACTTCAGATCACCACATCATTTCCAACAAATCCAGCAATATCATCGGCAACGGTTTCAGAACCTCCTACAACTGCAGCAACTATTGTTCCAGACAATTCTTCGGCTTCATCAACAAGTACGTCATCCATCATCTCAACTGATCAGTTTACAACAAATCTTCCTGCTACAACTTCAGCGTCACTCCATTTTGAGACTCCTACAACAGCAACATCCATTCTGCCACCATTATCTCCTACAACACCAGCAACAAATCATGAAGATGTCTCTACCGTCACAATATTTTATGATCCCGAAAACAACTCTGCCTACCATTCAGAAGGTGCTGCTCCCGTCAGAGCACCAGTTACAATCTTTTATGATCCACAAACAATTACAGTCCCTTCAGCAGCAGCAATCAGTCCAGTCACTGTCACGGTGCCTGGACCAGTACCATATGAAAGCAATAGGGCCATCCCTTGGCACTATGGCTCTGACGTGTACTGCGAGGGAAGAAGAATCACTCTGGAAGCATCAACACCTGCACCACAAGTAGATAATGTGGGGGGAGGCGGAGGCTTCACTCGAAGCGGACGTCTCTTTGCTCCACCAATTCAAAGACCTACTGCTGAAGCAGAAGCTGCTGCCAAGGCAAAAGGAAAGAGCCCGGTGCAGGAAGATCAAACAATCAAAGAAGCCTTGAAGACACCGTTCGATCAAGAAGTTGATGAGTTCATGCGAATCATCAAAAAGAGTGATTACAAAATTGTGGATCAGCTTCACCAAACGCCATCCAAAATCTCTATCCTCTCACTGCTTATGTGCTCCGAAGCCCATCGGAATGCACTACTCAAGGTCTTGCACGCAGCTTACGTGCCTGAAGAGATCACTGTCAACCAGTTGGAGACCGTAGTTGGAAATGTTACTGCTAGCAATGGGCTAGGATTCACCAATACTGACTTGACAGCGGATGGCCGCAACCACAACAAAGCCTTGCACATCACCATGGAATGCAAAGGAGCTGTCCTTTCACATGTGTTGGTGGACACAGGTTCATCCCTGAATGTCTTACCAAAGAAGGCTCTGGTGAAGTTAGAATATGACGGATTGGCATTGAGACCCAGCAACCTGGTGGTAAGAGCCTTTGATGGTTCTAAGAGATCGGTTCTGGGAGAAATTGAGCTGCCTGTGACAATTGGCCCACAGACCTTTAAAACTATCTTTTATGTGATGGACATTCAGCCCGCCTACAGCTGTTTGTTGGGTAGACCCTGGATTCACGCCGCCGGCGCAATAACGTCTACCCTTCACCAAAAGTTAAAATATGAGTGGGAAGGCCAAGTTGTTACGATCTGTGGGGAGGAGGATATATTTGTTAGCCATCTGGCTACTTATAAGTATATCGAAATGGATGGGGAGATCCATGAAACAATGAGCCAAGGATTTGAAGCCTTGAATGTCAATGAAGCATCTGCTGTATCTGGGATCTCCATGTCATCATACCAACAAGCCCGGAAGGTTGTTGAGGAAGGAACTGCCCTAGGCTGGGGCAAAGTTTTAGCTGTGGAGGAGAAGAAAGACAAATTTGGGTTGGGTTACAGACCAACTCAACATCAAGCAAAGGCTGCTGGAGAGCCTGGTTTTGTCAGTGGGGGGATGCTTACCCCCGATGCTATCAACTGTCTGGAAGACGAGCTGGAAGAGGAGCGCAACCTGGAAAGCTGGATTCGTCCAAAGATCCCGGGGAGCAGTGTCTCGAACTGGTCTTCCCAGGAAATTATAAGAGTTACTCATGCAGAGTAATTATTATTTCCTGTATTTTATAGCATGCATCAAAGTCTTGCATCTTGCCCAAGATGACAAGACTCATTTTGTAATCGGGCCATCTGTACTTTTTGTGCAAACAAGATCAATTAATGAAATATCAGACATCTTTTTGCAAACGCGTCTTTTTCTTTTCGTTCACTGTTTTTCCATTTTTTTTCTTTTTTGTACAAAAAATAAATGGCAGTGTTTTCAAAATGACAACTTCATTTCACTTTTCTAAATAAGACTAAAATCAGATCACTAAAATGAACAACTTAACCCTTGCAGAGAGTGCCTTCCTAACAGCACCGACAACAGCACAGCTATGACATCGTATGACTTTGACAATCCGATCAATCAAGCTGATGAAGGGGTTGAAGAGGAATATGAGCTTCCCGAAGAGCTAGCCAGGTTGTTAAGACAAGAGGAAAAGGTTATTACCCCTCACCAGGAGGAGGTTGAAGTGATTAATCTTGGTACGGAGGAAGACGTGAAAGAGGTTAAAATCGGGGCCTGCCTGCAAGACTTAGTGAAGAAGCAACTGGTTGATCTACTTCAAGAGTATGTGGATGTGTTTGCTTGGTCGTATCAAGACATGCCAGGATTGGATACTGACATTGTTGTGCACAAGCTGCCTTTGAGAGAAGAGTGCCCACCGGTTAAACAGAAACTGCGCCGTACTCGTCCAGACATGGCTATGAAAATCAAGGAGGAGGTACAGAAGCAATGGGACGCCGGGTTCCTTGCTGTGACTAGTTATCCGCCGTGGGTTGCTAACATAGTACCTGTGCCTAAGAAAGACGGCAAAGTAAGGATGTGTGTTGACTACCGGGATCTGAACAGAGCCAGCCCGAAAGATGATTTCCCTCTACCTCACATTGATGTATTGGTTGATAATACGGCTCAGTTCTCGGTATTCTCCTTCATGGATGGATTTTCAGGATACAACCAGATTAAAATGTCACCTGAAGACATGGAGAAGACAACATTCATCACACCTTGTGGCACGTTCTGCTACAAAGTGATGCCATTTGGGCTCAAGAATGCCGTGCGACGTATCAACGGGCTATGGTAACATTATTCCACGATATGATCCACAAAGAAATAGAATGTTATGTGGATGATATGATTGCCAAGTCCCTCACTGAAGAAGACCATCTGGTGAATCTGCTCAAGTTGTTCAAGCGTCTGAGGAAATACCAACTGAAGTTGAACCCCAACAAATGCACATTCGGGGTGCGATCCGGTAAGCTGCTGGGATTTATTGTAAGCGAGAAAGGGATTGAAGTTGACCCTGATAAAGTCAAAGCTATCCAAGAGATGCCTGCACCGAAAACTGAGAAAGAAGTTCGAGGGTTCTTAGGTCGATTGAACTATATCTCACGGTTCATATCTCACCTCACAGCGACCTGTGAACCCTTGTTCAAGCTGCTAAGGAAAGAGCAAACGGTCAGGTGGAATGAAGATTGCCAGAAGGCTTTTGACAAGATCAAGGAGTATCTGCAAGAACCTCCAATCCTCATGCCTCCAGTTGAAGGAAGACCTCTGATTATGTACTTGACAGTATTAGAAGAGTCAATGGGGTGTGTGCTGGGCCAGCATGACGAGTCTGGTCGAAAAGAGTATGCAATATACTACCTAAGCAAAAAGTTTACCGACTGTGAACAACGTTATTCACTGCTCGAGAAAACTTGCTGTGCTTTAGCGTGGGCTGCTCGCCGACTGAGACAGTATATGTTGACCCACACTACTTTATTGATCTCGAAGATGGACCCAGTCAAGTACATATTTGAGAAGCCAGCGCTTACCGGACGGGTTGCAAGATGGCAAATGATCCTTACAGAGTACGACATCCAGTACACTTCTCAAAAAGCCTTCAAAGGCAGTGTATTGTCTGAATATCTTGCTGAGCAACCCATTGATGATTACCAGCCTATGAGGTTTGACTTCCCTGATGAAGACATCATGTTCATTAAAACAAAAGATCATGAAGAGCCTATTCACACTGAAGGGCCTGACCCGGAGGAAGAATGGATTATGATGTTCGACGGGGCTGTTAACATGAATGGCCGTGGTGTTGGTGCAGTACTTATTACACCCAAAGGAGTTCACATGCCTTTCTTGGCAAAACTCACTTTCAACTGCACTAACAACGAAGCTGAATACGAAGCTTGCATTATGGGTCTTGAGGAAGCCATTGACCTCAGGATCAAGACATTGACCGTATTCGGAGATTCAGCTTTGGTAATCAATCAGACCAATGGGAAATGGTATACACACCAGGATCATCTGATACCTTACAGGGATTATACAAGAAGGTTATTGACTTTCTTCACAACAGTCAAACTTGAGTATATCCCTCGGGATGAGAATCAGTTTGCAGATGCCTTGGCTACCATTTCGTCCATGATCAAAGTTCAAGCTGCTAACTTTGTACCTCAGATTTCAGTATCGAGACTTGATAGACCAGCATATGTATTCGCAGCAGATGTTGTCAAAGATGATAAGCCTTGGTTCCACGATATTAAGTGCTTCTTGGAGGATCAAACATACCCACCTGGGGCATCTTCCAATGATAAGAAGACCCTGAGAAGGCTTGCTGGAAGTTTCTTTCTGAACACTGATGGGTCTTTATACAAGAGGAATTTTGATATGGTACTCCTCAGATGTGTTGACAAGACGGAAGCAGATTTACTGATGCATGAAGTGCATGAAGGATCTTTTGGTACCCATGCTGGAGGACATGCAATGGCTAAGAAGTTGTTAAGATCAGGCTATTATTGGATCACAATGGATGCAGACTGTTGTGCCTATGCCAGGAAATGCCACAAATGCCAGATCTACGCAGATAAAGTGCATGTACCTCCGAATCCTTTAAACATTATGTCTTCACCATGGCCCTTTGCCATGTGGGGCATCGACATGATTGGCAAGATTGAGCCAACTGCTTCAAACGGCCACAGATTCATCCTGGTCGCCATCGACTATTTCACTAAGTGGGTCGAAGCAGCCTCATATGCAAACGTCACAAGACAAGTGGTAGCCCGATTCCTAAAGAGAGATATCATCTGTCGGTACGGAGTTCCCGAGCGAATCATTACTGATAATGGTTCCAATCTAAACAACAAAATGATGGCAGAACTGTGCCGGGACTTCAAGATCCAACACCACAATTCTTCTCCTTACAGGCCAAAGATGAATGGCGCTGTTGAGGCAGCAAACAAGAATATTAAGAAGATTGTGCAGAAGATGGTAGTCACTTACAAAGACTGGCATGAAATGCTACCGTTCGCCTTGCATGGGTACCGCACGTCAATCAGAACATCCACTGGGGCAACACCATATCAACTTGTGTATGGTATGGAAGCAGTCCTACCTGTTGAAGTTGAATTACCTTCTCTCCGAGTACTGATGGATGTCAAACTAAGTGAAGCAGAATGGGTTAGGTCCCGATACGAGCAACTGAGTCTGATTGAAGAGAAGAGATTGGCTGCAATTTGTCATGGGCAGTTGTATCAGAAAAGAATGAAGAAAGCCTTCGATCAGAAAGTCAGGCACCGAGGGTACCAAGTAGGAGATCTTGTGCTGAAGAGAATCCTCCCTCCTCATACAGACCACAGGGGCAAATGGACTCCGAACTATGAAGGACCATTTGTGGTAAAGAAAGTTTTCTCTGGTGGAGCATTGATGCTCAGCACCATGGATGGTGAAGATTTCCCATCCCCTGTGAATTCAGACGCAGTTAAAAAATACTTCGCATAAAAATGACCCGCTGGACATAAAAACAGAATGTAAGTCCAGGCAAAAATAGGGCATCCCGGCGAGTCAAAAACAGAATAAAGGACTCGGGCAAAAATAAGGGAAAATAAATAAAAAATGTACACCCGCTGAGTTGAAAAGCCGCATTGGACAACTCAGGCAAAAATGGGTATCCCGATGGATTGAAAACCCGAAAGGGCGATCCATGCAAAATAAGGGAATAAGCGAACAACTGCATTCTGAATTCGTCTGTATCACTCACAACTTGGAAAGTTTCAACAGAGTCAAGCTTCAATCAGAATCAGCCTTTTCAGAAAGCAAGACGAGAAGAACGTCATTGT
This sequence comes from Lathyrus aphaca, assembly GCA_963966055.1. Classification (NCBI taxonomy): domain Eukaryota; kingdom Viridiplantae; phylum Streptophyta; class Magnoliopsida; order Fabales; family Fabaceae; genus Lathyrus; species Lathyrus aphaca. The sequence goes on along the minus strand of OZ014520.1, from coordinate 149,335,284 downwards.
CATACGAGTCATAGCAGAAGAGGAGGCTCCTTAAAGCGTCGTCAACACCGCCAGCATTTTGTTTCTCAATTTATAACAATCTCCTCATTTCAGGAGATATGTTTCTTTGACTGTATCTTGCCAATTCAGGGCACATGAATTAATAAAATCAGATTTTTCAGTCACGTTTCGTTTGTATATTTTTATTTGCAAAGGATGTCTGGTGTCTCTAAAAAATCAATTGCATAAGTACAGATGCTTTTCTCCCAAAAATAGTAATAATAAAACGCATGCTTACAGGGAATATACTTACTCTCGAAAGTACTTGACTCCTATGACGGAATCCAGTAAAGGATACCTCGGGACCTTTTGTGCGTTTCCTCATCTTTGCAGGATTGCAGGTATCCAGAACGCAACTTGGGGCATGCAAGCTTCACCTCAGCAAGCTGGCAAATCAACCAAGGATCTCAGCATCCGAAATGCTCTATCCCCAGCTGAGTTGCCTTTTGTTGCTCTCCCCAGCTGAGTTGCCTCTCATAATTCCCCATCCAAGTTGCCATTTCATCCTCGGCTGAGTACAGGAGTCAGGGAATCATCTCCCCACAGAGTTCCGGCCTCTATCCAGAAGAGCAGCGCATAGAAGATCACAACAGAGTGAAGAAAACCTCTACAAACCCCAGCTGGGCCTCACATTTATTAAGATAGGTCTATCAGTGACCCTTATCCCCAAGCAAAGATCATCTTATTAGATCTGCCAATGATCTCTTCCCCAGCTGGGAGGTCCTTTTCAAACAGATCAGCCAGAGATCTCCGCAGCAACGGGATCCGAATCCCGGTTGGATATCTTTGCATAATCATAGCATTCGCATCATACTATCCCCTCAGAGCGTAGCATTCCGTCTAATACGGAGCATTACGGCAAAAATCAAACGCATAGCATAATGTTCGGAATCAACACTTGTGAATAATAATCATCCATCAGAATACAAAATACTTCCCCCAAAATCCCCCAGAGTCCCCAGCAAAAGCAGTTGCCTTACAAATCACAAACACCAGTTTATATTTCCTTTTGATACCTGTCCATCACTCCCCAGTAAAGTCGCTGGAACACTCTTTATAACAAGATCACCCGTATTACAGATACTTCATGACACCCGTCCGTGTCATATTACCAGCAGGAAGCCAAAGACACCCTCTTTGCACTCACACATACCTGTATATATAATTCCTTGACGCCCGTCCGTGTCATATCCCCAGCGCAGTCGCCTAGACTTTGCATGGCAGATACTTGTTCATATTACACTTTTCTCCTTTCGACACTCGCCAGTGTCACTCTCCCCAGCAGTAAACACTCATCTATACACCACTCACTCTTATACAGATACTCGTCCATATCTCGTATATACCAGTTACACACCCACAGATTCAACAGTAGTCTTTGTTCTTTGTTAACCAGTTGGTACTCGTCCGTACCATCATCTCAGAACATTGCGTCTAGTGTTTGTTTCTATATGATACTCGTCCGTATCATAATCTTAAGGATGCTCGTCCGCATCTTTAATCCATACACCGTGTCAAACACTTGTGTCTTCTTGGATATAGATACTCGTCTGTATCTGCTCTCCCCAGAAGAGTTCTTTCAGATTCAACACTCGTCCGTGTTCTCTGTTAACCAGTTGATACTCGTCCGTATCATCATCTCTGAACATGTGTCAGTTTGTTTCTACATGATACTCGTCCGTATCATAGTCTAAGGATGCTCGTCCGCATCTCTAATCTATACACAACATCTAAACACTTATACCTTTTGTTTCTTGGATGTAAACACTCGTCCGTGTTTTCCATTCCCCAATAGATCGCCAACAAAGCAAATTTTCCATCTTATCTGACACTCGTCCTGTGTCATGATAAACCCTGAGAGCAACCGTACCCTGCTAAGTGGTCGTCCTCCACTTCTTGATGGTCGTCCTCCATCATGATCATCCGATGGCCGTCCCCATCGTTGATTTTAGCAGCCGTCCCCTGCTAGGTGGTCGTCCTCCACCTTTTGATGATCGTCCTTCATCATTTTATCCAATGGCCGTCCCCATTGTTGATTTTGGTTATCTGGCATCCGTCCTATGTCATGAGAAACCTCGAGAGCAGCCGTACCCTGCTGAGTGGTCGTCCTCCACTTCTTGATGGTCGTCCTCCATCATGCTCGTCCGATGGCCGTCCCCATCGTTGACCTTTTCTATCCGATGGCCGTCCCCATCGTTGATATTTTCGGCAGCCGTACCCTGCCAGGTGGTCGTCCTCCACCTTTGATGGCCGTCCCCATCATAATTCCTTTATTCCCCAACAGAGCAGCCGTCCCCTGCTAGGTGATCGTCCTTCACCTTTGATGGCCGCACCCCATCATCTGTTTATTTCATTTATTCTTTAACCCGATGGCCGTCCCCGTCGTGGTCCCTTTTCCTTTTCTTTTAGCCCGATGGCCGTCCCTATCGTTGGTTACTTTACCTTTATGAACTTGATGGCCGTCCCCGTCATGTTTCATTCGATCCCCATAGAATTTTACAGCTTTACCTTGATGGCCGTCCCCATCATAATATTTCATTTTTTTTCCCAAGCTAGTCGGCCGTCCCCGTCTTAGCTTTACCTTTTATCCCCAGCATGTCGGCCGTCCCCGTCATTGCTTTATTTTTAGCACTTTCCCAGCATGTCGGCCGTCCCCGTCATTGCAATTTACCCAGCAGTCGTCCTCTGCTCGACGGTCGTCCTCCGTCGCCCACATTTTGCAACATACTTTATTTTCTTTTACAATCTATATCCCTTTTCTTCTTCATTCTGTGAGTGCAAATTTCGGACTGTCTTTGGTATTCAACCACAAGTTATCTTGTTCGCCTGCTAAGCCGTTGCTTACATCCTGCACAGCTAACTCATGTTTGAATAGGGGCAGCTGTAAACACCCCAAATTTTCCCTCACCCATTTCACCATGGCTTGTGATCATTCTCATATGCATAAACACAATCATAGCACCTCATATCTCATTTTTGATTCACTGCATAGCTTCTAAGGCATCTGCATCTAGGGTTTGTGATCTGAGCAATCCAAGAGTTTCTTGAGCCACTCCAAAGGTCATCAATCACTTCAAAGGGGTCTATGTGTGTTCAAGTATCATATTATATCCTCCCAAAGTCAAGAATGCCTAAGGATCACAAGAACTTGGATTGATATGGAAGCAGAGCCAGGATAGACTGCACATTTGACTGAAAATTAGGGTTTTGGTTTCAGAGGCCATAACCCCAAATTTTTTGGTCATTCTTGTTTCCATTGGTCTCTATATGGTATAGGGAGTATGCATATCAATTTTCATGAAGAAATTCCATGGGGAAGTCATCTGATCAAGGGTTGACTTTTCAGACAAGTCAGTGTAAAATCAGGGCATCTGAGGCCCCCAATGACCCAACCAATGGGTGATCTTCATCATTTTGAGTGTATATGATCTTTATTTGATCATGGAAGGAGATTGAAGTTTATAGAAATCAAGAATTTAGGGTTTTTGCAAATGTTGACTTTTTTGGGCATAGTGGACTTTTCAAGAATGCATCATTTTAGGTCATTTTTCAAGCCTTGATTTTTGATCCAAAAATGCTTCAAATGGAAAAACTTTGGTCATGAAAGTTGTAGATCTCATCTTTCCCTTTTCAAAAAGTACAAGAACATGATCAAACTCTTCTTGGATCAAAAGTTATGGTGTGACAAAGTTGGCAAAAATCATTGATTTTCAAGTTATGCACCAAGTGTGAAAATTGCAAGATCATGTACCAAGGCAAATTGCAACTTCTAATTGGCATCAAACCATCACATAAACATTCTATAAGTCATAAAATTCAGAATGAACCAAGAATGCCCATGGTTTAGGTTTGGTTGGATAAAGAGAATCACATGTGAACCAAAGTTGTAACAAGTTGCAAAACCACTCATTTCATCTCACCAACTTGATGCATTGGCTGCTGAACCAAGCTAGCCTCACACACACATCATGCTGCGCAGCCCATGCCCATTGTACTAGCTATAGATCAAGCCATACTTGCCTTACACAAATTTTGACTTTTTGCAAAAGGTGACTTACCAATCAATAAAGCACATGTCCAATCAACTGACCAATGAGAGAGGTTTATGTGGACAAAGGGCAAGCCATTCCATACATCTAGCAAGGCTGAAACACTCTCATACAACACATACACCAAAACACACCAAGCTGCATTTGTCTTCGAATCTCTCTGCCCAGCCATCAAACACTCAAACCATTTCCACACTTCAACTCACCACACTTCATAGACCTCAAAGCACCAAGAGCCAAGCCTGAAACAAGCAAGAACACCCCACTGCCATTCTTCACCTCAACTTGCAGTTCCATTCGAATCTCTCTCCCTAGCTCACAAACATCAAAACAAACACCACAGACCTTCTCCACACATCATCTGGACCACAAAGAACCATTCACCATGACCTGAAATTGCCTGAAACTCCATTGCCATTTCTGACTGAGCTTGAGCAGAAGCTTGTCAAACTCTTCATCCAGCCAATATAAACTCCTCCAAAGCATTCAAACATCATCTGGGGATCAAGTGGAGTGGATTGCACTGAAGGAAGTGGCCAGAAAGTCATCAAAGTGAAAGCTTCGAATCTCAGGTAGCTTGAAAATTATTTTTCCAGAAATCGTTTTTCATGTTATAGACTTGTTCTTTATGCTTCACTGTGCATCCTGGTGCTTTTGGTTTTTGAAATGGTGTTGAAATGAGTATTTAATTAGCCTCTGAAGCTTGCGTGACCTAAAATTTATTTGTTTCGATTCATGGTTCTGGGGAAATATAAATTTGTTTTGGCTTAGGGTTTTAGTTCAGGGGATCATGGGAATCATTTCTGGATGCTTAGGTTTCATTTTTGTTACGATTTGAGGGGTTTTGGGGATTTTCAGGGGAGATGCTGGCCGGAGAAGACGACCGGAAGTCTTCTCCGGCCGCCTGAAAGTAATTTGTGCCCTAATTGCGTAATTAACTCCAGTTTGAATTTGGACCTTCGGATGCGTTGAAATGTTTGACTCCCCGCGCGAATGGATGGTTCAGATCAAGTCATTATGCCCTAATCCACGTGTTTAACTTAATTAATCCATAATTTAATTAATTTGATCAGAAGCAATCCTGGCCTTTCAAAAACGCGCGTGGTCAACATGTTTGAATCCAGACCCAATCCTGGCCTTCCATCCTGATTACTTTCCCTTTTATTTGATTTTAATTCATTTTCTTTTCTTTTTATTTGCACATTTATTTAAAAATAGTAAAAAATGCATAAAAATTATGAAACTTTTTCTTCTGAGTTTTATTAATTTTTATGACCCAAAAATATTTTTATTTTATTTTTTATCATAAAAAAAGTATTTTTAAATATTTAAAAGATTATTTTTAATTGATTAATGGAAATTAATTAATTAAAAATACTTTTAGGTATTTAAAAATCACCAAAAAATTCATGAAATGTTCTAAGACATTTAGAAACATTGTCCAACCTTCAAACCAAATTTGTTTTTTGATCTTGATGCATCTTAAGAATTTTTCATTGAATTAAATCATATTTTGTGCATTATTTTGATCATAAGTTCAAAAAGTCATTTCTGCCTATTTAAGAGGAGTTGGGCATTGGTTCTTCTTGCATTGTTTTGTGTTTAGCATGTAGTTTCTAAGGTAAAATGGCCATGTCTTGTTTCATCATTTTCAAATTGTTTGACATTTATTTTGTTTAAGAGCCCTAAAAACCCTAATAACTTAGAAAATTCATAACTTGAGATGGGTTAAGAGTTGAGACCTCTCCTTTGGACCTTGGTTTAGTATAGGGTTAAGGTTTCTTTGAGTGGCATTTTCCATTTTTTATCTTAGGGTTTGCTTCTGTTTTGGGTTTTTGTTTGTTGTTTGATTCATAAACCCTAATTTGGGCTTTCATTTGCATACCTCTTGCATTCTCTTGCATAACATGACTTGTCTTAGCATTTCAAGCATTCTTGTGATTCATTTGACATCTTAAGACACATAGGAAGCATGTTTGATCATTGCATCACATATTTGCTATGTCATTTGCTTTGTATGCTTCATAACTTTCCATGCTTGTTCATGCTCCTTAACTTGCATCATTTGCATCCATGATCTTGTATGAACATCTCCATGCCTTGCCTCATGTTTTCAGCATCTCATAACATCATTTTCATCATCAACATGCTTCTGGTTTTGTTTATCATCATACCATTTCATTTCATTTGGCATTGCATTGCATTTCTTTCTAACATTTCAGGTGGTAAGTAAATTTGAGAAGTGAATTTGCCTTCACTTCTCATAACTTTTCTTTTCATCTCTCTTGCATCCATTGCTGCATTTCTATATGTGTTTGAGATTGAGCTTGCTCATTCTTGTTTCTCCCACTTTCTTTCTTCAAGTGACTTGACTTCTTGAATGAAGCAAGTCACTTTGCTTCTCTTGATCCTGTTCATCTGCTTCCTGGTGGCCTTTGAAGTTTGTTCTTGGAAACCTCATAAACCTTAGGAACAACCAAGCATGACAATGAATTAGGGTTTTGATTAGTCTCCCCTCATAGTTTTACCTTTGTGTCTCTTTTGAGTCTTCTCTTTCTCACCTCATAATCAGGGATTAAACCCTAAAGGCTTTAAGGCTTTGTGATTAAGCTTATGCCTGCATCCTTCTCTTAGGATGGAGTGTATAACTTTAATCCTAAGTGTTAAACCCTTAATGTGTTTAAAACCCTTAATCAATTCACTTAATAAGTATCAAGACATTACACTTGTAACTTGGGCCTTGCACTAGGGTTCTAATTCTTCCTTAATTGGTTAAGAAGGACTAACCCTAGTGTTAATGGACAAGTCCCCCTCAAGTTGTCTTACAAACCATAAAAAACACTTCATCATCATAACCATTGAATAAAATCTACTTAATCAAAGGCCTGTTTTGTCATGAGTTTAATCTCTAATCACGGATTAAGTTGAGGAGCTTTCCTCAGCTTAAACATTCTCATCTATTATCCTTCTATTAGGATGGTGTAATGAGTCTGTTTAATCCCTGATTATGGCTTAATCTCATTACTCAACACTAAACAAAAACACCAAAAACATCTAAATAATCACAAGTAGGTTAATGATCTTAATCCTACATCAAAGGTGATTAAGTGTGAGAATCTGACTTCACACTTAAGGTATTCTCATTACCCCTAATCAGAGGGAAGATGTGATGGGTTTACTAAATCCATTGGTTTAGGCTTAAGCTCATTAACTTACGACAAACTTTCAAAAGCAATAAAAGACTGAAAACTCAAAAACAAACAATAATCGTCTCCTTCGGGATTCTTTTCTCATCTCATTCACTCATAAACGAGAACTCGCTTCTTCCGTCTAATGCAAGACAGTTTGCACCTGAGCCAGACGGGTCATACACTTGAGCATAGGCAAGTAAGCAGTTCCCAAGTCAATTCACCTTTCAGTCTCTTTGGGTCGAACTACGGTGTTCTGACTTCCTCATTGCATGAGAGGATACGTAGGCATAACTTAACAGTTATCGAACAAAAGTCTCTGTATATTCCCCCTCTTTCTAGCCTATTTCTTTAGCCTCATGATCTTGAGCATTTCACTCCTTTTACACTGACACCTGTACATTCTTTTCCAGCTATTTTATACACAGATTGCACTGACACTACCCCTTTAAAACACAAGTCTTTTAAGCGTGGATCCCGCCGAGTACGGCGGACAATCTGGGTGCTAATACCTTCCCAGGTTGTAACCAACCCCCTTTCTCAGTCTCTCTGGTTCGCAACCGTCTTATCCATCTTTTCCTAGGTTTATGCAGCATTACCTTTCCTCCGGGATAAAAATGCCTAGCTGGCGACTCTTTTCATCTCCAGTGAGTTCACGGCTGTGTGTTCTCACTGTTCCTCTCGCCGACCGTTCGCGTCTGTACCTTCATCTGATCCATTTTTCATTTGTCGGGAGCGACACATTAGACGGAAGAAGCAAGTTCTTGTTTGTGAGTGAATGAGGTGAGAAAAGAATCCCGGAGGAGACGATTATTGTCTGTTTTTGAAGCTTTCAATCTTTTATTGCTTTTTGTGTTTGTCATAAGAAAATGAGCTTAAGCCTAAACCAAGGGTTAGTAAACTCATCACATCCTCCCTCTGATTAGGGGTAATGAGGATACCTTAAGCATGAAGTAAACACCTCACCCTTAATCACCATGATGTAGGATTAAGATCACTAACCTACTTGCATTTATTTAGATGTTTTTTGGAGTTTTTGTTTAGTATTAAGTAATGAGTTTAAGCCATAATTAAAGATTTAATGGACCCATTACACCATCCTAATAGAAGGATGATAGATGAGAACATTTAAGCTGAGGAAGGCTCCTCAACTTAATCCATGATTAGGGATTAACCTCATGACAAAACAAAACCTTTATTAGATGGATTTTAGTTAATGATAAGGTTAGGATATGGATTTTATGATTTTTAAGACAACTTGAGAGGGACTTGTCCATTAACACTAGGTTTAGTCCTTCTTAACCAATTAAGGAAGAATTAGAACCCTAATGCAAGGCCCAAGTTACAAGCTTGATGTCTTAGTGATTGTTAAGTGAATTGATTAGAGGATTTAAACACATTAAGGATTTAACACTTAGGATTAAAGTTATACACCCCATCCTAATAGAAGGATACAGGCATAAACTTAATCACAAAGCCTTAAAACCTTTAAGGTTTAGTCCTTGATTAAGAGATGAGAAGAGAAGACTCAAAGATGCCACAAAGGTAAAACTAATGGGGGGACTAATCAAACCCTAATTGTGATCATGCTTGGATATTCCTAGGGTTTATGAGGCTTGCAAGAAGATCTTCAGAGAAGCCACCAAGGAAGGAGCAGATGAAAGGAAGAGAAGCAAAAAGAAACAAGTCAACTTACTTCACTTAAGAAGATAAGTTGCTTGAAGAAAGAAAGTGAGGAGGGAACATGAATGAGCAAGCTCACTCTAATAAAAAATTAAAATGCAGCAATGAAATCATAAGAGAGATGATAAGAGATTGTGAGAAGTGAAGGCAAATTCACTTCTCAAACACTTACCACCTGAAAGGTTAGCAACAAGAAATGAAATGAAATGAAAATGAGATGAAATTCAAGGATGAAAACCAGAATCAGAAGCATATTCATGATGCAAATGAAAATATAAGATGGTATGAAAGCATGTCAAGTGATATGAATGTTCATACAAGAGATGAGAATGCAAATGAGACATGTAAGAAGTATGAAAGTTCATGGATACATATGACATGAAATGAAAGCAAAAACATGGAACATGGAAGATGAAATGATAAAAAATGATTCTAATATGTCCTAAGATGTCTTACATGTCATTTGGATGCACAAAATGTCATGGCAAGTTTATGTATGCAAGCATATGAAGGATGAATGCAAATGAAGACCAAAATTAGGGTTTACATACAATGTGCAATGCAAAATTCAAAATCAGAAGCAAATGACAAGATAAAAAATTGAAAATAGGATCAAAGGTACCCTAAACCTATACAAGTTCACTGCCTAAAGGGGAAGACCTAACTCTTATCCTAATGAAAGTTATGATTTTCCTAAGTTTGCTAGGGTTTTAAAGCATCTCTTAAGGAAAAATGCAAAACAAAATGAAAATGAAAGATAAATTCATGCCAATTTTATCCTAGGAACTACATGATGTGTGGAATGTAATTCAAAAAGAACCACTATCAAACCTTTCATGGTTAGGCAGAAAAGATATTTTCAAGTTAGGGTCAAAATATTGACTTTTAAGAACCCTAAATCAAAAGAAAAATGTCAAAATGGATCAAGAACCAAAAAGAAATTTGTATGAATAGTTTGATAATGTCTCTAAATGTGTCAAGATACAATGTGATTTTTTTGGTGATTTTTAGAAACTTAAATGATATTTTAATTAATTAATTTCCATTAATTAATTAAAATGAACATTTATATATTTTAAAAAATACAAATTTTATGCAAAAAATAAAATAAAAATTATTTTCAGAATGAGAAAAATATTTGGAACCATGATGCAAAAAATAAAAAAATTTAGATAGGTTTTGCTATTTTTAATAAAATGATAAAGAAAATGCAAATTAAATGAAAATTAAATGAATTTAAATGGAAGTCAACTGATCCAATGGCCTAGGTTCAAAGTCAGGACGCGGGAATTGACCAGCGCGCGCATCTGGATGGCTATAATTCAAACTTCACTAATTAAGATTAAAACCCTAATCTGAGCCCTAATTACTTTCAGGTGACCGGAACAGTGTTCCGGTCATCTTCTCCGGCTAGCCAAACATTCAATCTCTCTTAATACGTGACCCCCAGCCCTCAAGCTTTCCAGAAATGATCCTCACATCACTCCCAACAAGAATCACACAACAAAAATCATTTATTTACCATCAAGAACATGAATCGAAGCAAAACGGAAAATACATCAAAAGTTTCAGAAGCTTGTGAAATGCTTAAAACCCAACCATTTTCGAAACAAATCATATCATGGCAATCAGGGGAACACATAGAATCATTCTATAACATAAAAAGGAAGTTCTGGAAAAATAAATGCCATGGCTACCTGAAGTGAAGCTTTCAACCCAGGAGCTTTCTGACCAGTTCTTTGCCTCAAATCAACTCCAATGACTCCCCTCAAGAGTTTGCAATGCTTGTTTGGAGTTTAAATGGCCTCTAAGTGAAGTTGGCAGAAGTTCAGTTCAAGGGATGTGAAAATCGTGTTTTTGATACAAGGTGTTTCAAGGCAAAATGAAGGGTGGGAAATGCTCAGTGATGAATGTGGAGTTGAATGGTGGAAAAAGTTTGGATATTTGTTGGCTGAGTTATGAAATTCGAAGGCTTTTGCAAGTTGGAGAGATTTTTGCTATGCTCTGCAATGGGAGGATTCAGGTTCCAAACTTATGTCAAATGGCTTGCTTCTTTGCCACATAACATGCTGGGATAGGTCAGTGTAGTTGTTGTGGGTTATGCTGATTGGTATGGGGCAAAATGCATAAAGTCAAGAGTTGGTGTACTTGAGGTATGGGCAAGTGGCAGGCTGGGATAGAGGCATAGCTGTGCGCAGCAAGGATTAAGGAAGGCTATGAAATCAGATTTGATGAGTTGTGGCAAGTGGATGGAAGGTTTTGATCCATTTTGCAATCTTGGGGAAGTTTGGCCCCTTTTGAAATTTGTGAAGTTCAAGGCATGAAGGCTTGTGATTCAAGGCACAAATCTGATCCAAATGAGTTGCACTAGGATGGTATGGTATGTAAAGATGCATTAGAGGTCCCAAATTTGCAAACTTCCCTCTTTGGTGCAAAAGTGAAATTTAAGTGATTTACCCAACTTTGACAAGTCATAACTTGAGTTCTAAAATGAATTAGGTCAAGTTCTTGTACTTTTTGAAAAGGGAATGATCCAATCTACAACTTTCATGACCAATAATTTTTCATTTGAAGCATTTTTGAATCAAAAAGAGGAGGTTGAAAAACTTTCCCAAAATGGCAAGTTTGCATTACAAGTCACTTTCCCAAAATGGAAACTTTGCAAATGGCTTGAAATTCTTCAAATTTGTGAACTTCTAACTTCTTCTAAGATCAAATAAAGATCATATACACCCAAAATGATGGAGAATACCCTTTGGTTGGATGATTGGGGGCCTCAGATGCCCTGATTTTGCACTGACTTGCTCAAGAAGTCATCTATTGATCAGATGCCTTCCCCATTGAATTTCTTCATGAAAATTGGTATGAATGATCCTCATATCATATAGAGACCAATAGAAACAAGAATGACCAAAAAAAATTGGAGTTATGGCCTCTGAAACCAAAACCCTAATTTTAGGTCATCTGTGTAGTTAAACCTGGCTCTGCTTCCATGCCTTTCTCAGTTCTTGTGATTATTTGACTTCCTTGATCTTGGGAGGATATAATATGATGCTTGAAAATACATGGACCCTCTTGAGATGATTTAAGACCTTTGGAGTGACTCAGATAGCCCAGGGATGGTTCAGATCACAAACCCTAGATGCAGATGACTTTGAAACAATGCAGTGAAGCAAAAATGCAATATGAGATGATATGATCGAACTTATGCATATGAAAGAATCACAAGCCATGGTGAAATGAGTGAGGGCAAATTTGGGGTGTTTACACTCGTGTTCTCATTGGGGTAGAGGGGACAGGTGATACAACCACAATTTGATGTGTTGGTTCGGGTGTGGTTATCTGTTGAGCCATATGAGGAGTAGTGGGTGATGTAGTAGGTGGTATTGTTTGGTCGTTAGATGCAAATGGAGAGTTGATAATGTGTGTCATATAAGAGGAGGGGTCGTTTTCTAAAAAGAAGTAAGAAGATGCTGGTGTAGGGGGGTCATGTGAGAAGGGAAAGATTGATTCATTGAAGGTTACATGACGGGCCATGATAATCTTACGTGAGGATATGTCGAGATAGAGGAAGCCATGATGATGCGATAGATAGCCTAGGAATACACAGGGAGTGGAGTGTGCATCGAGTTTGTGAGTTTTCGAGGATGGGAGGTGGGGATAGCATAGATAACAAAAGGTTTTTAGTGAATTGTAATCCGAGTATCAGAGGTAGAGGGAAGAAGTAGGAGACACAAATTTGTTTGACTTACTAGGAAGGATATTATGTAAATAGGTTGCCATAGAGAGGGAGTAATGCCATTTTGAAGGGGGGATGTTGGCGTGAAGCAATAAGGTTCTTATCGTGTTGTTGAGTGTTCTAATTTTACGTTCGACTTTTCCATTTTGTGGAGAGGTGTGAGGACAAGAAAATCTAAACGTCATGCCGTGTTTTTTGAAAAATTTGTGAAATGGTGAATTATCATACTCACGACCATTGTCGCATTGAAGATTTTTAATAGGGAAATTAAATTGGGTTGTAATAAACGTGTGAAATTTAGTGAAAATATTAAAAACTTTCGACTTGTGTTTGATGGGAAAAGTCCATAGAAATTTAGTAAAATCGTCAAGAAATAACACATAAAAACGATGACCCATAGTGCTAACAACAAGTGAGGTCCATAAACCACTGTGGACGATATCAAATGGATAACGTGTAGAAGAAGTAGATAAAGAAAATGGTAGTTTTGTATGTTTACCCAACTAACATGAATGACAAAAATGTTTAGAAACCGAACGACATGAAATAAAGTTATTATTACGAAGAACACTAAAAATAGCTGGACTCGGGTGGCCCAAGCGGTTGTGCCAAGTAGAAGAGGAAATGGTCGTGAGAGCTTGAGGTGCTGAATTCTCAGTTTGGTGTGTGGGTATGAGAGGGTAGAGCTCGCCCAAACTATTGCGCCTCATAAGTGGCTTCCCCGTCTGCATATCCTTCACAGTAAAACCAAAACAGTCAAATTCAACAGATACGTTATTATCATAAGTGAATTTCCTAACTGAGACAAGGTTTTTAATAATATGTGGGGGCATGGAGAACATTTTTTAAAAGTAAGGGCGGTAAAGGAGGTTGAAGTTGTTTCACTCCACAACCAAGAATTGGAATTTCAGTGCCATTTCCAACGATAATTTTATTATTGGTGCTCAAATTAAAATAAGAAGAGAGAGTACCTACATTCGACGTCATATGGGAGGATGCCCCTATATATATATATCAATTGTCGTCGGGCTGCTGAAGAGACATGGTCTGCATAGTGGTTGCGATGTCAGTGGCTACAAGAGCCCCTTGCGGTGCACCAAAAGTCTGATTTTGGGCAAGAAAAGCGTGTGGTCTTGGTCCCAAAATACCAACACCATGACCAGTAGCAGAAGGAAACCATCTCTTGGTAGGGTATGGAAATGGTGGTGGGTTCCAAGATGGATGTTGTGGCTAAGAGGGAGGCATAAAAGGAACCCATGTCCAAGAACCAGGCTAATTTCCTTGTCTGTTATTTGTGCCAGAGTTATTTTTGTTATTGTCAGAGGAATTCTTGTAAGAGTTACCTTTATTATTATTATTATTTCCCTTGCCACAATATTGCTTTCCACGACCTCCGGTGTTGTAGTTGTTTAGCGAGAAGGTGCATCATCAAGAGACAGATTTGGAGCAGCAGAAGAAATATCAGATTGTGTGTGGAAGAGGGCAGACTCAACACCAGTTTTTTTATTGCGAGTTTTCCTCAAGTGTGAACATAGATCTCGCTTTGAAAAATGGTGGTAGTGGATCTAATTGTTGAATGATGGTGGTGAGACTATCATACCCACTTGAGAGGCCAGTCACAAGGAAAATGACCAGGCAATCCTCGTTGACCGTAGCCCCAACATTGCCGAGTTATTCGGCTATCAGTTTAAATGCTTGGCAATAAGACGACACATTTGGATAATTATCCATGTGGATTAGGGAGTGTCGCTCCCTGGATTTCCATCTTAGTACAAACGCGAAAGTGGCGCGGAAGAGGTAGAGTCGCCAGCCAGGCATTTTTATCCAGAAGGAACGAGAATTGTAATATTGCACAAACCAGAAGAAAGGAAAAGGAAGGACACAGGTCCTGCGAACCAAAGAGACTGGGTTCGGGAGTCGATTACGACCTGTGAAGGTATTAGCACCCCAGATCGTCCTTCGTACCTGACGGGATCCACGCTTGCAAAGAAATTGTTTCAAAGGGTGAAGGAATGAAAGTTGTTGCAAAGAAAAGGAACTGAATTGGATAAGAAAAGAAAAGAGTGGGAGAAAATGTAGGGAAAATAAAAGAGTGTGCTCGAACGGGCCCTACCCCGCTGCCTACGTACCTCATCTGGACAATGAGGATCAGAGTCGCCATAGTTCCTCTAACTAGGGGTGGAAAAGATTGCTTGTGTCTTAAGGCTTGAACTGTCTATGTCAATGCTCAGACGTTGCGGGCTCGGACGACGTGTGCGTTACCGTCTTGCAAAATGACAAGTAGGAGCAAGTTCTTACGTAAAGAGTGAAGGTGATGAGAAAAGAAGTCCCGAGGGAGAGACGCTTATTGTTTGTTTGTGTTTTTTAGAAGTCTTTTAGAGAGTGTGGCACAAGGAAGTGAAGGTAAATCCTTCTCTAAGGACATGTCCTTATTACCACATCCCAAAATAGAATGAGTAACAAGTCCATCAAGAATGAGGAAGATCCTCAAACTTGTTTCCTAAGATTAGGATTTAAATTCACTAACTTGTTTGTATTATTAAGTGATTTTATGAATTAAAGTGAAGAAGTGTTTTTTATGATTTTCTTTAAGAGGATGACAAAAAGGGAGAGGTCACCTCAACTATTATTAATGTTTTTTAGGTTTTTGTTCTGAGATGAGAAGAGAAAGAAACCAAAGATCTTAAAGGTAAAAGTCTAATGGGGAAAGACTACTCCTAATATTAACATGCATGGATAAGCCTAGGTTTGTGAGGTTTGAGCTATCCTAAGAAGGAGAAAAAGGAAGAGGAAAGAAGAAGACAAAAGAAGAGGAGAAGAAAGTTAGAGAACAACTTACTCCTCTAAAGGAGATGAGTTGCTTCTAAAGGGGAGAGACGAGAAGTTGAATCACATGATGGCATAAGGCACATCAACAATCACAAAATAGAAAGCAAAGTAAGAGAGGAGATAAAGAATTGAAATGTGGATAAACATACACATTTCACTTACCATTGCACCTACAAATGTTAGCAAAATTTCCAGCACATCAATCAAATGCTAACATATCAACACAATTCATGGAATTAACATGTTCAAAGTTTCAAGAAAACAAAGCCATCAAACATGCCAAACTTTAAAAATACATGAATCCACGTGTCAAGAGAATGAAAACATACATCAACCAACAAGAAAATTACTCTAAACAAACATATAAAATGATCACACAATGATCCATGGTGATTATGACAAGTATGAGAAGCAAACAAACTCAAAAAAGCTCAAAAATGCCCTTCTGCTTCAGTGTTAACCGGTTAACCAAAACGTTAACCGGTTAACCAACCTAAACCTGCAGCAAAGAAGTCAGAAAAAGGATGCGTTAACCGGTTAACCAAAGCGTTAACCGGTTAACACTATGCGAACAACAGCAAATTCCTGCAGAAAAAAGGCAGCCCAAACCAGCTTATTTCAAATAATCCACCAACAGTCCAACAATCAATTATGCACGAAATAGTAAGATCAATTCACATTAATCAAACACAATTAGGTTCATGAACATTAAGATGTGGATCCAATCACAAATCAACCAAGCCATACAAGCAAAACAAGTAATTAGCACAAGCACATAGTGGATCTACAACACAAGCATGCAAATAAGCTAAAAACAGAGATGGATCTGAACTTAACCAACCTACAAAGCTGAGATATGCTTTGGTAAATATTGTTCAAGCTGGAAATAGTGAATCTCGCATAAAACTTCGAAGATCCGGTGCTATTCTTCACACACAATGCAAAATAAATGCAAGCAAATGATCTTGATGCAAGAGCTTAGTTCCAAAAGCACTTCTAACCACCAAATCAAATCTGAACCAATAGTAAAACCAAAAAATTGATGCAAAGAAGCTATGGATGAAAGTCTAGTTCCAAGATCAACAAACTTCAATGCAAAGTTTGATGATCTTCAAAGAAGAGGAACTTTGAGTGATTTGGAAATTGGGAGAGAAAATGAGAGAATGGTGAGAGAGTAGTGAAAAATCATAAATGAAAAGTGTGAATTATGAGAGAGTTTTTTTTTTTGGTTTGGAGGGAAATGGGAAAAATAGCATCTAGGTTTGGGGCCCAAAATTTTGGTTTGGAGTCCAAAAAATTGGTTTGGAGTTACCTTAGAAAGGTGATTAGGATTTAGCTTTGGAATTAGGCTTGGTAAAACTCTCTAGATCCTTCTCCATAATTCCCAATTAATTCAAAAGAAATAAAATCAGAAAAATGAAAAATGGAGCCAAAACACACATGCTGAACTTGCTGGAAAATTCAAATTTTCGCAGCCGTTAACCGGTTAACCAAAGCATTAACCGGTTAACGCATGAAAAATTTGAATTTTCCCTCCATTTGGTGGGAAACTCCAAGAATACATTTGCGCCAACCATTCTAATCTGATCTTGATTCTCAATCCTCCTAGGGCTTTGACCATGATACGGAGCTTGTATAAAATGCCATGTGAATTTCCTGCCAGGTCACCAGGCTCTTGACTTAGACTTGCAAAAAATCGTGAGTTCCCGGAAGGTTGATCATATGCCTTATGCTAGAACATGTGAGTGCTATGCTTCATTTTTCTATGCAAAAATGCTAAGGATATGACATGCTTATGATGATTATAATATGATGATGATGCTAGAAAGAAGATGATAAATTTGGGGTGTTACAGGGAGAACTGTTGTTCTAGATATACGGCTCTAGAGTTTTTATTGTCGTGAAAGATGTCCTTTAAGTGATTCCATGCTTCTTGAGCGGTGGCACCAGGTTTTAGAATCGTATGTAGGAGATCAACGAATATCGTGCTATAAATTCATTGTTTCACGATTGCATTGAGTCGAGACCATTGTGCATCTTTCTTAACAGTCGTATCCCTGGGTGGAATAATGTGATCGACGACATCAAAAGCATTAGCCGCATTGAGGAACAATTCTGCCCATGAATCGTAATGAACATTCTCCATTTCTAGGGTGATTTGAATGTGATTTTTAATGTTTGAGACAGAAAAAGCGAAATGGAAAGTAGATTTAGATGTGGATTCGTTGCCAGCCATTTGAAAAGGGAAGGAATGGGCTCGGTGGAGAAGAGAAGAGAAAAGAACAGAGTATGTGAAAGAGAAGAATGATTATGGGGCATGGTTATAGGACTGATACAATATTAGAAAATAATTCTCGGTCTATTTCATTCCATTGAAGGTGATTATATACCTGTACAACATAACTTGAATTATTACAATATCAAGCTAATTATGGACAATATCAAACTAATTATTAAAATGAATGTTGACATATATACATAGTCTAATAATACAAATTGACGCATGAATTAACACATATATTGAGCTATGCATTCCATGATCCATTGTCTTCACTTGATAGGGGCACTCAGTCTTAATCATGACCTCTTCCAAGTAGCTTTATTTTATCAAATCAATTTTTTTTTTTCAAAATCCACTTAGAAAAGAATGAGATCTCTCTTTGATCTGATGACATCATCAACAATTCATTCATTATAAGAATGTCATATAGGAATTTTCTCCCATAGCAAAAATGTATTGATACTCAAAGATTACCAAGTCTTTGAACTTAATTATTCATCTTGTTTTCTAGGACCTTTATTAGAAATCTATATATGGAACCCACTAAAGATATAAAACAAACATTAGTCATGCTTCAATTAGTCATGCTTCGAGGATTATCTACTATGAAACTAGAGTTATAAACGTGCAAATTTGAGTCTTTAACCAACATTTCATTTGTTTAAAATTTATTAAGAACTTTCATGAAGTAGTCTTTGATGTCTTTCCATCATTTTTTAAGACTTAAATACAACTTTATAATCAGTAAGTTAGCGTGTTTTTATCTCGTCCATGAATTTTTTATTTATAAAATCTTTAAATATAAATTTTATTTAATTTTAATTCCTAAAGTTAAAATCCAAAAAAAAAAACTATTGGTTACTAAGCACATAGGAAGTGTGAATAACTGCAACCGTATTAGTATAAAATAACAACAATTAAATGTCTATTTAAAAACAAGACCGAATTCTACGGTCTCATCCGTCGAATATGGAATCGGATGTGTCATTAATCTGATATGATTGTTAGATCAAATAAACTATTAAATTAATAGAAATCATTGGAATCAATCAAAACCAGTAAAACCCGACGAATTGGAGATTTTTGAATACCGACAAAATAAATACTTGTTTTTTTCTAAGACAAAACAAAGTCATTTTTATAAGTTATTTTAAAAAAGTAAATTATAATATAAAGAAATTTTGTTTTAAGAATAATTTTCCTCTTCAAAATTAAAATAATTATATTTTTAGAATTTAAATTTTAAAGAATAAATTTGTGAATTTAGATGTAATAATTTTGTTAGAGAAATAAAGAAATATAGTGTAAAATATTTTAAGACAAAATATTTTACACTGATCAATTACAACCATGTATCGGAATAAAACATATTTTTATTTTAAGATATTGATATTATATAGCAATTATAAATATTTTGATTGGTTGTATGTGTAAAATTGTATTATTTAAAGAGAAAATGAGTGATGTACTTACTATTTAAATTTTTTTACACGGTTAACCAATCATGACTATGAATCTCATCAAATTAGAATGTAATTTTAAAAAATTTATATGACAAGGTAAAATGACAAAATTATATGTTCTTATTGGATGACATTGTAATATTTTTTTACTTCTCCTTTAACCTCTTATTTAAATTGAGTCCTTTTAGTATTTTGGTAATAGATTTATATATAATTCATTCATATACACCATTAAAACATCAATCCTTATTACCTTCTTCAAGCGATTTAAATTCTACTTAAATCATTATTAGTTCTATTGCAGACAAATAAATGATTGCAGACAAATCACTAGTTCTTGTGCATGAGTAACAAAATGGATTAAAAATTTAAAATATACCCAATTCCTTAAGTAAACAATAATTTAAACAACTGGAAAAAGAATAATTCAGCACCTGAAGTTCATTGTTGAGGGTTCATAATCAATAAATAGCGAAGTTGCCATCAAAATGTAACATAATCACAATATATTATATAGTTGGAACAATCAACACACAAACACACCAGGAAGGAAGCTGATATCCACATCACAGATATCCCGATATACTCGACCACGACAAACAATATAACTCGAGTAAATACTTTACTAAGAAACAGTTTGGAACAACAATATATATATTATGTTGAAAAGTTTGGACTTCAAATCTTCAAACATTGTTCTGCCTTCCAAAATGCAAAATACCTTGCATTGCTTAATTGTCTTACTTAGGCCTAACTTCTATTCCTTCAACAATGAGACCTCTCTTCCAATTACCACCTGTCTCCAAAACCTTCATCTGAACTTCCTCATTCTCTATGCCTGAATTGAAGAACTCCCCCATCTCAATCTCCAACCACCCATCACTTCGCACAATAGGACATTGCAATCCTACTACTATGTTATGAGCCCTACCTCTCACATCAGGATCCAAACAGACATGTTTTGTACTATTATGTCCACCTTCCACAAAAACTGATAACTCTATGCGAC
Organism: Lathyrus aphaca; assembly: GCA_963966055.1. NCBI lineage: Eukaryota > Viridiplantae > Streptophyta > Magnoliopsida > Fabales > Fabaceae > Lathyrus > Lathyrus aphaca. Next base: position 149,315,004 of record OZ014520.1, on the reverse strand, counting down.
GGTTCAGAAAACCACTGGGATCAACCATCTTGAACACAAGATAAGCTGCATACTCGGTATTTGGGCACAATGCAATGGTGTTTATCGTACCATGAATATCAAACCAACATACATCAAGAAGCTCAGCGACTTCAGGGAACCTATCCAAAAGTAGTACAAAGTTGCAAAGGTTAAAATATGAGAACTAAGAGAAAAGTCGAAAGTGATTCATTACATGTTTTTTAACTAAAACTTGGAGGTTGTTACCAAGCTGAAATCCACATTCATATTCTCCCTCATATAAAGATTAAAGGACATGCACTTTTCAACCGGCCTCACTTTCTCATGATAAATGTGTAATGTGGATATAAGCTATAGAAACAAGACGCATCCTGAATCATTTTGTTGACAACAAAATTGATACAGATCTATAAATTTTCTATTATAATACTAGTATTAAATCATTATCACAACAAAAATCAAAGGGAGAAGTTAAGTGGTAGTTAACCTGGATTCAGGCAAATCAATCCATTTCCAATAATTATCATGATCACTCCAAATAATATTGAGAGATCTAGCAGCAAGCATGTAACGAAATTTTCCACTTTTTCTATCCAATTGAACGCTCTGCATTTCAAGGTACCCAATTGTTATTAGCATTATCTTCTGGACTAAACACTTTACAGAATTGATAGATTTTTCCATAACAAATCAATTCAGTTTATAAGTATTCAATGATTCAATGATAATAAACCTAATATTCACAAGTTACTGAGAATAATATACCTTGTAACCATTCTCGATGATGATGTGATGATCGGAGAGAGCGAGATAGAAAGCCTTCTGGGTAGGAGCGTTGGCAAGTGAGGGAAACTGTGAAACAGCAGAATCTATGAAATTTGAATCGGAAGGGAGAAATTGAGTCCAGACCGGATCGGAGTCGGCCGCAGAACGGAACATCTTAGAAATGAGGGAGAATCTGCCGGCGTCAGCGGGAGTAGTACGCGACAGTATGGTGGCGATGCATCCTTCCGGCAACTCCTGAATTTCGGTCATTCTTTTTCTTTAATTTGACTTATGGTTTTTTTTGCGAAGAAGTGAGCAGTAATTCTAAACGTGTTTTGAAGTATGAAAAGGAAGAGACTTGCATAGCTCTCTCCACCAACATGATTAATTTAAAGGAAACGAAGCTTCAATTTTTTTTATAAAACAAAAAATAAAAAAAACCTAGCCCAACAAGAAAAATCTTTTGGTTTAAATGTATTTTTTATTTCTTTAATTTGAGCCTTTTAAACAATTGGTTTCAAGTTATAAAATCAACTATTTTTATCCCTTAATTAACATAATATCCGTGCTATTGCAGATATCTTGTATGTATTCACTTTGTATGTTGTAAAACATCACTAGTCAATTTTATCTGATTTAAATTTTGTACAGAGTAACCAATTTAATAGATTAATAAATTTAATCACAATAATATGAAAAATTACAAATACAAAATTAAGACTTCTTATCTATTTATTCAAAAAAATATATAGTGATATCATTCAATACACAATATGCGATTCCGGTAGAATTTTTCATTCATACAATATCATATGAATAAATATATCAAACTTAATTCAATGTATGAAAAATAAAATTCAAATGATCAGTCTACAACTAGTATGTTATAGATTTAATATATTAACATTAAAATATGTTCACGTCTACCAGTGGACCATGTCTGTATCATGCATGCAATTACCAAAACTCAGTTGAATTCAGAGTCTAAAACTACAACCATGAATAAAATCATGTTTCCAATTAAAATAATATTATCTTTTAAATATTAATCAATTTTTTCAAACCTAAAATCTATAACAGTTTCCCGTCAAATATCAATTTTATGTTTTTTTAGGAGAATTTCATAATAGAAGTTTAACACTATAAAATACTGTAAATTTAAAATTTTTAAATTATTTGATGTTTCATTAAAAAAAATTACAAACCTAAAATTTATAACAGCTTCCTATCAGTTTTAAATTCTTTTAAAATGACGTCTACCGTTGATATATAATAGATACGTTTACGTCTACCCGTGGATCATGTCTGGATCATGTTTGCAATTTCAGTGATTAACAAAATTTCAGATAAGTAAATCTAAAAGTACAAACATGAATAAAATGATGTTTCCAATTCAAATAACATTATCTTTTAGATATTATTCAATTTGTTCAAACCTAAAATTTATAATAGTTTTAAATCATTCTTATTATATCATATTTATAATTTTTACAAACCTATAATATATGACTGATCCTGTCAAATTTCAGTTCTAAATGAATATCTATACTCCATCGTATCTTAAAATTTCAATTCTAAATAAATATATTATTTTATCCATCTTTTGTGTAGGAGAATTTCATAATAGAAGTTTATTTCAACGAAATTTTAAATTTTGTATTAGAATATTTAAAATGTTGTCAAAAACAGACTCATAATCTTGTTTATTATATGTATTTCATTTGAATTTTTCAAGTATTATTTTTAATTTTTTTTTCTTGACCAATTTATTAAAAAATAATTTTATAATTTTAAATAATAAAATTAAAATAAAATTCTTAATATTAAAAGTAATTTAAATTTTATTAAAAATAATACAAAATTATTATAATTTATTTAAAATCTAAAATTATAAAAAAAAATACATTAATATATTTATTACAATTAATTAAATTTAACAATTAAAATAGAAATTGGAAAAAAAAATATCTTTGATATTTTTTTATCTTTTTTATTTATTTATCACATCATTAATATTTATTACTATAATATAATATTATTTTTAATTGATTGGTAAAAAATATATGAACCAATTATATTATATTTGTCTTAATGATATTATTAAAATTGGAACAAAATAAAATTCAATTCATCTCCTTTAACATATTATTAATATGTATTATTATTATTTAGTATTGACTGATAAAAAATATATGAACCAATTATATTACATTAATATTAATTGTTATTATTAAAATTGGAATAAAATAACAAATCAAGTGCGTTTAATTTTCTATACAATTAATTGTTACATGGTTATTGGACTTAAAAGAGAAATCATTCTTCGACATTTTCCTTGAATTTTGAAACCAAAAAAGGTGGCACTATTGAAAAGTTTAAATAAAAAACAATTTAAATTAGTATATATTACAGACTAATAAAAAAAGAGTATGATTAGACTATAAATTTCACCCGAAAAAAAAAAGAACCATATTCTAACTCGTATCAACGACCAAATATGATGATTGGAATAAACAGTTTTCGGGTAAAATTAAATTATATAGGTATATTGAATATTAATTAGTTGACAACGAACTCAATTGGTAATGTATTAGTTAGTTAACAATAATAATTATTTGACAACGAAATTTATTATTTGACAACCATTAAAGAATTAAGAAATGTCAATAGATTTTGATTATATTTATACTGGATTTTGATTATATTTGGATTTGTATGTACCCTATCCAATTTGCTTACGTGTCAACCTCATTAATAAAATGACAATATTATTTAGATCATGTTAGCAATTCATAATATTTTAATTCCCACATGAATATTTTAATTTAAAAAATATTTAAAATATTGTTTTAATTAAAGAAACAATTTATAAAATACTGAAAACAATTGTACTTCATTGTGTTTCATCTTCTTCTTCTCAATCGTGTTTCTTCATCTTGTTCTCTCCTCCATCGTGTGCCTCAAAATCGTATTTCATCATTCCAAGTTAAAAACAAAATCGTTCAATCCAAGTTCATTGTTTTTATTGAAGATGTTGTGGCAATCTGTTTTTAACTATGGAAGTAGATCTTCAAAACGTTCGACGTATATATACAAATGTAGTTTAAATGCCCATCGATGACGGCATGGACAAATGTTAACCCAAGTCGCCGTTTTTATAGATGTGAGAAGTATAAAGTATGTATAAGGGTCTCCATTGATGTTTACAGATTCAATGTTAATGTTATGGTAATGAAAGAGATTTATTCAACTTCATCTTCATTAATGCTTACAGATTCAAGGTTACAAGAAGAAATGTTGTCACTTCGTTTGGTTGGATGAGGAGATAAATCATAAGGCAAAAGAGTTAATCTCTACTTTATTAAAGAACATAAATGAAGAGAAGACGATAGTTAAATCGTACAAAGCAAAAGAGGAAGATTAAAGATGAAAGTGAAGTTGTTGAAGAAACCGTTGAAGATATATCGGATGTTGTTGTTTGTTATGTTACTTGCATTTGTTGGGACAACATTGATAAAATAGCTTGTAGGTGATTAGGTTTTAGGTTATGTTTAAGAACTAAAGAAGTAAGTGTTTAACCGAATTCGAAGCACAAGGAATAGGTAGTCCCAACCACATTCCAACCTCTTCCCATACCCATCGAGCTTTAGCACAATTCACAAAAATATGATCTACTGATTCATCTTCTAGAAAACAAAACACACAGACTTTGTCATGTGGATTTGAAATGACTTCTCAATACTCCAGAATTGATCGCGTAGGCAAATTATTCGAGATCAACACACCAAAAAGCTTATATCCACAACACACAAATATTCCAATATACTCTACCACGACAAACAATATAACTTCTACAAATACTTTACAAGGAAACATTTTGGAACAACAATATATATTATGTTAAAAAGTCGGAACTTCAAATCTTCAAACATTGTTTCTGCCATCCAAAATGCAAAATACCTTGCATTTCTTAATTGTCTTACTTAGGCCTAACTTCTATCCCTTCAAGAAAGAAACCTCTTTTCCATTGAACACCCTTTTCCAAAACCTTCATCTGAACTTCTTCATTCTCTATGCCTGAATTGAAGAACTCTCCCATCTCAATCTCCAACCACCCATCACTTCTCGCAATAGGACGTTGCAATCCTACTACTCTTTCGTGAGGCCTATCTTCCACGTTAGGATCCAAACAAACATTTTTAGTACTACTATGTCCACCTTCGACAAAAACTGATAACTCTATGGGACGATTCTGAAATCCATGGGGACTAACCATCTTGAAGACAAGATAAGCTGCATAATCAGTATTTGGAGACAATGCAATGGTGTTTATCTTACCACGAATTTCAAGCCAACAAACATCAAGAAGCACAGGGACTTCTGGGAACCTGTCCAAAAGTAGCACACAAGTTGCAAAGGTTAAAATGTAAGGATGAAGTAACCCTAGCTAGGGGTGCACTTCAAATCATTGACAATAACTACATTGCCAAAACCAATGACAACATAACTGATACAGGTCTATAAATTTTCTACAAAAAAAGTGGTGGTTAACCTGGAATCAGGCAAATCAATCCAGTCCCAATATTCCTCATCATCACTCCAAACTACAGTAAGAGATCTAGCAGAAAGCATGTAACACGATTTTCCACTTTTTCTATCCAATTGAAAGCTCTGAACATCAAATCAATTCAGCTTAAAAGTATTCTGTGATGATAAAAGTGTGCTGGAAAACTTGAAATTCATGGTGGAAAAGCCCTTAAATGTTACCGAGAATGATACCTTGTGACCATTATTGATGATGATTGGACGATCAGAGAGAGCGAGATAGAGAGCCTTCTTGGTAGGAGCGTTGGCAAGTGAGGGAAACTGAGAAACAACAGAGGCTACGAAATCGGAATCGGAAGGGAGAAATTGATTCCAGACGGCATCGGAGTCGGCGGCTGAACGGGATGTGTTGGAAATGACGGAGAATCTGCCGGCGTCAGCGGGAGTAGTACGAGACAGTATGGCGGCGATGCATTCTTCTGGCAACTCATGAATTCCTGTCATTCTTTTTCTTTAATTTGAGTTATGATTTTACGCAAGCGAGTGACGATAATTTAGGAGCACCGAATCTAAACGTGTTTTGAAGTCTGAAAGGGAAAGAGACTCGTGAGAAATTCACTGGAAACGAAAGTTCAATTTAATTTGTAAAAATATTTCTTATTTCCTAGTTTTATTTTGAGTTTAAAGATTTAAAGATTAATTGACGGTTATATTATATCTATTTAAAATAAAGCTAAACGAATGAAGATGGGTTTCCTCTCCACCGCCTAAATTTCATCCTCTCCCCCTCCCATGGTCGCTCCAGTGTAATTCTTTGGCTCTGCCTAGATCATTTCACCTCGAATCCAGCTCCTTCTAATTCTAAGAAATCATTTACCGATGCGGCAAACAACGTATGTGACATTCCTATTAGTCAGTTTCCTCCTAGGTGGTCACAGGGGAACAAATTTCTATTACAATTTCATAGGAGGAGTACAAAATGGGTCTAAACTCTTGTAAGCACAACCTCCATGGAGGAATCTTATGGCCACAAGGAGTGCTTCCAATTAAGATGGACGTTCTGAAGAAAAATCTCTCAAGTATCTGAAGTTCATTGGGTAAATTGGGTCTCATCTCTTTGGGGAAAGACTATTTTGAATTCTCCTTTTCCAGTATTGAAGATTTGCAGAGGGTTCGATCAACCAACTCTTGGAATTTTAACTCAGGAGTTCTAAAGCTATTCGCCTGGACGAAAGATTTCAACCCTCGCACTCAACAACAATCCACAGCCCAGGTTTAGATTAGAATTTCAGGACTTTCGCAGGAATATTGGAGGCCAAAAATCTTATTTGTCATTGCTAGTGCAATAGGGAGTCCTATTTATATGGACGACACCACCACCAAATCTATGTTCGAACGCTCTTTCGGGCATTTTGCACGTCTTTTGGTAGACATAGATCTGGCTAGTAAAATTAGGAATAATATTTTGGTAGAGAGAAAAGATTTTGCTTTTTTTGTAGATGTCTCCTATGAAAATTTGCCCGACTTTTGTGATCATTGCAAGTTGATAGGCCACGATGTAGGAAACTGTAGGAAATTAGCACATATAAGTGAATTGTCAAAACCTAGTGACAAGAGTAAAAAAGTCTATATACTAAAAAAACTGTTGAAGATGTTGGGAAAAAGGCTGCTACAGATCCAATTGTGCCCATCCCTTGCCTACTAATTGAGACACATGTAGTTGATACTCAGGCAGTTGCTGATAGAGGTGATGCCAATGCTATCCTTTTTCCAATTGTTGTAGGAAGGCTCTGTGACCATGAGAATGTGGAATTTGGACCTTTCATTCCAAACAATCTTTTGGCTTTACATGTATCTTCCCCAATATAAGATTTACAAAAGTCAACAAGCCTTGTGGAAGTAGACTCTAGCTCTAGAGGATCAAAGTTTGTTGATGCAACACAAATGGATAATATTCTATTGGAGTCAATCTCTAATCAAGATATGCAACACAATATGAATTTCCTTAGGAAGTCCTGGGCCAATATGGCAAAAGAATCAGATATACCAGTGGAAGATGATAATAACTTTTAGGTGGTGGTTTCAAAGTAAGCTAAAAATAAATCTAAAAGTATTCTTAAAGCCTTGAAGGGTGGACCTAGCACCAGAGCTCGGGCAGGCTATTCATCACTAGCAAAACGAAAGCTCTTTTTTGGAATGTTAGAGGACTAACTAATTGGCCCACCAGATTAGCTTTAAAAAATCTCATTCGTAAACACAAGCCATATTTCTGTTTTCTTGTTGAACCATGGATGGCTCTAGATCAATTTCCTCCTAGATTCTTCTCAAATTTCAGCCTCAAAGTCTTTGCAGAAAACCACAGACCAGGGTTGCTCCTAAACCTCTGGTGTCTTTGTTCTACTAGGCTAGATCCTCAAATCATTTTCAAAGATGAGCAACATGTCTCATTTATAGTTAAGGATGGTGATTCTAAATTTGGTTTGACTGCAATTTATGCTTCCAATAATTACATTAAGAGGAGAGATTTATGGTTCACCCTCTCATCTTTTCCTAGAGTACAAGAGGTTCCTTGGAGCTTTATTGGTGATTTCAACGCAATACTAGGTGCTCATGAACATAATGGGATCTCTAGCCCAAATAGAGCTCCCATAATTGATTTTCAAGAATGGACAAATATCAACTCCTTCATTCATCTACCAACTAGAAGAACTGACTATACTTGACATAATGGAAGAAGGGGTTCCCAGCTTATTGAAAGAAGACTGGACAGAGTCATCTGTGACCAAAAATGGATTAACTTTTGTAGTACCTCCTCAGTTTCAGCCCTTATAAGACACAAGTCAGACCACCATCCTATTCTTCTGATCTTCGATTACAACTCAGTCAACAAAGTTTCAAATTTAAAACTCTTACCCATGTGGGAAAAGCATCCAGACTGCATTAATGTGGTGAAGAAATGTTGGCAAACAAAGTTATATGGCTTTCTAATGTTTCATCCTTTCCTAAAAGCTAAAGTTACTCAAGACTATGCTCAAAACCTGGAACAAGGAGACCTTTGGTAATGTGCATGTCCTACTGGATAAAGAAACCTCAAATCTAGAAGATATCTAATCTCAGATGAGTTATGCTGGTCACACTGAAGCCCTATTAGAGAAATAAAAGGTTGGTCAAATGGAGTTAGAGACTGCCTTGAATCTGGAAGACTTATTCTGGAAAGGAAAAGCAAAAGTCAGATGGCATAAAGATGGTGACAGAAACACAACCTACTTCCATAGGATGACCAAAGTTAGAAATTGTACCAAGCTAGTATCTTCCATTATGCATGGGGGGATATTATTTCTGAACCCAACATAATATCCTCAATCTTCTTAGAACATTTTCAGATTTGTTCAATACTAGCAATGATTCCTTGGACAATGGGCTAGTAGATGAGGTTATCCCATCTTTGGTTACCGATTTTGCAAATAACATTCTAACCTCAATTCCAAGTAATGTTGAGGTAGAAAAAGAAATTTTCTCACTGAACAAGGAAAACTCCCCTGGACCTGATGCTTTTGGAGGCCATTTCTACCAAGAATACTGGGAGATCATTAGGGAAGATGTTACTAATGCTTCAATCCAATTCTTCACTTCTGGTTGGTTACTCCCCAATTGGAATTCCAACTCTATCATCCTGATTCCCAAGAGTCCTACTGCAAAGAAGGTGGACCAGTATAGACCTATTGCATTAGCAAATTTCAAGTTCAAAATCCTCTCCAAAATACTTGCTGATAGACTTACTCCACTCATGCCAACAATCATTTCTCCAGAACAAAGAGGGTTCATCAAGGGAAGGACAATAACTGACTGTATTTGCCTCACATCAGAAGCCATCAACCTCCTTAAAACTAAATCCATTGGTGGCAACATTGCTGTTAAAATAGACATTAAAAAAGATTTTGACACCTTAGACTGTGGTTTTTTGCTCCTAGTCCTACAAAAATTTGGCTTCTCAAACAAGTTTTGTTCATGGATTAATACAACCCTTCATTCTGCAAAAGTTTATGTTTCCATTAATGGGGCTCAGGCTGGCTACTTTGGTTGCAAGAGAGGGGTCAGACAAGGGGACGCTCTCCCCCCTCTCCTCTTTTGCATTGCAGAAGATGTACTCAGTAGATCCATCTCTAAATTGGTAGAGGATGGGAAGCTCAAACTCATCAAGGGCACCAAAAATCACAAGGTTCCATCACATGTTTTCTATGCTGATGACATAATGCTTTTTTGTAAAGCTAAAACATCCAATGTGGAAGCTTTAAAATCAATCTTTCTTAGATATAGTCATTGTTCAGGCCAATATGTCAATCCAACTAATTTATCTATTTTTGGAGGCTCCATACTCATCAGAGACTTATTGCTTTCACACAAAGTCTTGGTTTCTTAGAAGGGCACCTCCCAATGAACTACCTTGGTGTTCCAATATTCATTGGCAGATCTAAAGCAATACATTTCCAAGACTTTGTGGATAGAAACAAGACCAAGTTATCAAAGTGGAAGGCAAATCTCCTCAGTGTGGCTGGTAGAGTTCAAATTATCAAAAGTGTAGTTCATAGTATGCTCACCTATAGTATGATGGTTTATTCTTGGCCTGTTAGCCAAATCAAAGAGTTAGAAATTTTTTTTAGGAATTATGTTTGGTATGGTGACATTAGCAAAAGAAAGCTTATCACTACAGCCTGGCATAAAGTATGTAGTCCAGTTATTGAGGGTGGTCTAGGAATCAGAAATTTGTTTAGGATTAAAGAAGCCACAAATTTGAAACAGTGCTGAGAAATGTTGAATTCCATGAACCAATGGGCCATCCTACTTAGACAGAGAGCCCTAAGAAAGAACAAACCAATTTAGTATCATATCAAGTCTTCAATCTAGTATGGTGTTAAGAGTAACTTATCTACAATGTTGGATAATACAAGCTGTAATCTAGGTGATGGTAATAGAATAAACTTTTGGAATGATGCATGGTGTGAAGCTCCTCTGGTCCATCAGTTATAAATTCCCTCCTTTGCTCATAACAATCTCACAACTACAGTGTCTGAGTTTGTCACCAATCATAATTGGACCTTGCCCTCTGGTCTCTCCTCATGGTATCCAGGCATAGTTGATTTAATTTCACATGTTCATATTCCTATTGCTTCCACTGTGGATAAGCTTCTTTGGAAGCATTCAGATAATGGCAACCTATCTCTCAAAGAGGCTTATACCTTTGTATTTACCCCTGGTCAAAAGCTGGATTGGACACAATACCTATGGAACAATTACATACCTTCTGCAAAATCTTTGTTTGCTTGGAAGCTTAGGCACTTCAAGGTACCTACTGATAAAGATCTATCTTCTAAAGGTTGGATGTTGCTTCCTTCTAGATGTGAACTCTATGATGCACATTCTGAAACCTGTCGCTCCCACCAAATGACACTGGGCCAAGAGGGGTACAGACGCGAACGGTCGGCGAAAGAGAAGAGAATAAATAGAGTCGCCAGCTAGGCATTTGTATCCCGAGGGAAAGGTAATGCTGCATAAACCTAAGAAAAGATGGATAAGACGGTTGCGAACCAGAGAAACTAAGAAAGGGGGTTGGTTACAACCTGGGAAGGTATTAGCACCCAGATTTCCCGCCGTACTCGACGGGATCCACGTTTGAAAGATTTGTGTTTAAAGGGGTAGTGTCAGTGCTATTTTGTGTGCAAAAGAGCTGAAAAGGATGTACAGGTGTCAGTGTAAGAGAAGTGTGAAGTGAAATATGAGAGTGTTAGTGTAAGGAAAGAATGAAAAGCTCAAGACTATGAGGCTCAAAGAATAATGTTGGAAGAGGGGGGAATGTACAGAGACTTTTGTTCGATAACCGTTAAGTTATGCCTACGTATCCTCTCGTGCAATGAGGAAGTCAGAACACCGTAGTTCGACTCAAAGAGACTGAAAGATAATTTAACTTGTGGACTGCTTACTTGTCTATGCTCAAGTGTATGACCTGTCTGGCTCAGGTGCAAACTGTCTTGCATTAGACGGAAAAAGTGAGTTCTCGTTTATGAGTGAAGATGATAAGAAAAGAATCCCGAAGGAGACGATTATTGTTTGTTTTTGTGTTTTCAATCTTTTATTGCTTTTTGTGTTTGTCATAAGAAAATGAGCTTAAGCCTAAACCAAGGGCTAGTAAACTCATCACATCTTCCCTCTGATTAGGGGTAATGAGAATACTTTAAGTGTGAAGTAAACACTTCACACTTAATCACCATGATGTAGGATTAAGGTCATTAACCTACTTGCAATTATTTGGATGTTTTTGGAGTTTTTGTTTAGTGTTAAGTAATGAGTTTAAGCCATAATCAAGGATTTAATGGTGTTGCACCCCAAAATTTGCCCTCACAAAACAAGACTTTGTGTACTATAAGGTTCACAAGGTTCACAAGACACCTTATGAGGTTCACAAGATTCACAAGACATCTTATGAGGTTCACAAGGTTCACAAGACATCTTATGAGGTTCACAAGGTTCAAAATGATGTTCACAAGGTTCACAATGATGTTCACAAGGTTCACAAAGTTCACAATTAGTCAGAAGATTTGACAATTCCCTCAGACAATGCATCCTCCTAAGCAGTGCATCCAAAACTAGGGTTTTGACTTTAATCAGGCTAAATGGACTTCCAAGACTTCAAGTGAGCTTCATAACATCTTATATGTGTTTAAGAATCCCCATGACAAATTTCAGAACTTTTCTCAAAGGTTTGCTCAGTCAGATGATCAGATAGGTCAAAATCAGTCAAAGTAGTTAAAAAGTCAAACTAAGGTCAACTATGGTCAAACCAAAGTCAAACTTCATGATTTTTTTTCCAACATCAAGTATATGAAGTAAAATTCATCATTTGATCAAGGGTTGATCATGATTCATCAAGGACATTTCAGATCATCAAGAATCAGAGGTTTCTAAATTAGGGTTTCCTTAGGAAAAGTCAACTGAACTTTGACCAGCCATAAATTTCACATGCTTCATCAAATTTTTCCCATCCAAAGCTCATTTTGAAGGAAATTGAATTCTCTACAACTTTGTGTCTCACAAGCCAAGCCCAAAAATGCTTCATTTGGAAGGTATGAGCTAAGACATTATAGGTCCTTTTGAAAGTCAACAAAAAGTCAACAACTTCAAAAGGGCATAACTTGAGAATGGTAAATGATATGGACATGAAACCAATGGGGTTGGTTAGAGGACTATTTAAGCCTTCCAAAATGTCCAAGAACACCCTCATAGCATTAAAATTTAAGGATTTGTGCCCTTGCAAAGTTGGGAAATTTTAGGGAAGTTTATGAAGCAAATAAGGCCTAAAATCAAATTTTTGCTAAATAAGCCCACCAAATTGCTATCCCATCTTTATGAAAATACCAAGCACGACCCAACCCATGCAATTTCTGATTTTTTTTTATTTTATTTAATATTTATTTGGATTTTATTCATTTAAATACATATTAAATCAAAATAAAATCAAAAAATCAATATTTGAACATGATTCTTCTTCTAGAAGCCTTTAAATGACATTTAAGTTGATTAGATGCCATCCAAATTCGTGCATAACAGAAATAGAAAGGTTTGGTGTGATCTTTGGACATTTATGAATAATTGGTTTCTTCAATCTCAAGTTATCCCAAAAGCCCACAAATCCATCAAACTTTCTGACCTAATTCATTCACTATAAGTACATGAAGGTAACCAATGCATAAGGGGACGAAAAATTAAACTTCCAAAGGTAAGAGCAAAGTTTCAAAATTCACACAAAAAACTCCAATTCGGTTTGGCACTTAGAGTCCTTTTCAAGACAAACCAAAGGTTGCAACTTGTTCCTGGGAGTTCATAGAGTGATTCTGGATCATAACATTGTTCATTCATGCCCTAATTCGCATAAACCGAATGCATCTTCTTCATGTTCTAAGTTTTTTCGATTTGAATAATTTATGCATTGATATTGAAAACTAACCATGGATTTATGTTTGTTGTGATGTTTAGAAACTTTCTGGATAAGTTAATTCAGTTATCATGGACTGTATCGAAATTTGCCATTGCTAGGGTTTGGAGCTTCAAATCAGGAACCAAGCATTCAAGGCCTTAAAACAAATTCTAAGAACATGGCTATGACATATAATCCTTGTATATTTGATCTGGGTTGTTAATTTGAATTAATGTTGAGGTTTGAATGATGTTCCCAAAAACGTAGGTTTCTGGTTTTGAAAATTCGCAGGTGAACGAGTAGGAAAAATCGTAAATATTTTCGCAGGTAAAACGAAGAAGATGAAGTCTGTTGGCGCGAAATCCAGGATTCAAAAATTGAATTTATTTTATATTATTTGTTTCGCGTTTATGTTTCAAAGAGCATGAGTGCTCTGGTGGTTTTGATGCGCGCAATATATGTTGTGAAGCCTGGGTTCGAATCCAGCCGGGAACAATCTTTTTGTTTCAATTTCTTTTGGTTTTGCAGGGATAGAATAAAACAAAGTTATGTTATTTGTTATCACACGCGCGCACATAGCCCAGTGGCTGGAATTCTCTTCAGGTATTGGGGAGGTCCTGGGATCAAAACCAGGCCTCCCCCTTTTTTTCCCTCTCTTTTATTTTGTTTTGTTTATTATTATTATTATTATTTTTCTAATTATAACTAATTTTCATTAATAATTAACTTATAACCCTAATTCTATTTTATAAAACTCATAAACCCTAATTTATTTTGATTAACTCTAATAATTTTTTATAAACTCTAATTATCTTATAAATGTTAATTTATTTATTTAATTATGCATATAGTTTAATTAACTAATTAACCCTAATTTCTTTTCCTAAATAAAAAAAAAAGAACTAATTTTATTTTATGAATATAATTTACTATTTTATGCTTATTTAATTATAATTAGATATTTTTATAATATGTATATAAAATTAGATAATTAGATTATTAATTATGTTTTATAAGTATATAATGTCCATTATTTATTTCCTTTATTAAAAATTTAAAAATAATTATTTATTTAAAATCGAACTTTTAATTTATTATTTATTATTATGCTAACTTCTTTATTTTATTCTTATTTATTTTATTATTGCTAACCCCATTTATTTATATATTATATAATTTTTATTATTATTATTGTTACTAACCCAATTATTTATTATTATTTATTTGCTTATTTAATTTATTTTAATTATTATTATTATGTAATTGCATCTCATATGTAATAGTTGTAGTAATCTTTAATATTTAATTTTAAATGCTATGGTTAGTAATATAGGGAGTGCAAGATATGTTTGTATTTAAAAATTGAAATTAGATCATTTAATCTTCAAGATAAATATTTAAATTGGAAAACTCACACACGTAAGTCGATCCTCGATCGCCATCTCACTTCCTTAAGGATACCTCTCATGTTGCCTAAACAAAAGGTCAAGTAGGGTGTATAAAGCAAAGTCCCTCATTTCACATCATCTAGTCCCTAAACAGATAAAAAGATCAAGTCCCTTCGGATGTTGCCTTCGTAATGATCTTGTCCCTTTCGAATAAAGATGATAAGTCCCTCCGAATTGCTTATACACCCCACAGTTGCCTAAATAATAGATGTCCTTTCACTTGTCCCTTACATCCAAGGTAATGACTACCTACTCCTTAATAGTAGGGATAGTCTTACCACTCAAAGGATATTTAAGAACAGAAAAGACTTAACTTAGGGTAGGTTCCTCTTATGTACTTGCTCACTTTTCAAAAACATTTCAAACACTTCACATTTTTCAAACAATTTTCAAAACAAAGGTTTTATATATATCCGTACATGGATCATTATAAAACACTTAAGAAAATTTCTATTCACACACTACACTTCTCAAAAACATTTTAAAGTGAGCTAAGTAACTAAGAGCCCATGGATAACCATGGATGTAAAGGGTGCTAACACCTTCCCTTTACATAACCTACCCCCCGAACCCAAAAATCTTTTAAAAGGTCTTTCCTGTTCTTTTATGCCTTTCCTTTGGATAAAATAAAAGTCGGTGGCGACTCTTGCTATCCGCAACATAACTAAAAGTCAGTTCTCCCACCGTGTTACAAATGGACCCATTGCACTATCCTAATAGAAGGATAATAGATGAGAACATTTAAGCTGAGGAAGGCTCCTCAACTTAATCCATGACTAGGGATTAACCTCATGACAAAACAAAGTCTTTATTAAATGGATTTTAGTTAATGGTAAGATTAAGAAGTGGATTTTATGGTTTGTAAGACAACTTGAGGGGGACTTGTCCAGTAACACTAGGGTTAGTCCTTCTCAACCATTTAAGGAAGAATTAGAACCCTAATGCAAGGCCCAAGTTTCAAGCTTGATGTCTTAGTGATTATTAAGTGGATTGATTAAAGGATTTAAACACATTAAGGGTTTAACACTTAGGATTAAAGTTATACACTCCATCCTAATAGAAGGATAAAGGCATAACCCTAATCACAAAGCCTTAAAACCTTTAAGGTTTAGTCCTTGATTAAGAGATGAGAAGAGAAAACACAAAGATGACACAAAGGTAAAACTAATGGGGGGACTAATCAAACCCTAATTGTGATCATACTTGGATGTTCCTAGGGTTTATGAGGATTGCAAAAGATCTTCAAGAAAGAAACCACCATGGAAGAAACAGAATGAAGGAAGGAGAAGCAAAAAGAAACAAGACAACTTGCTTCACTTAAGAAGACAAGTTGCTTGAAGAAAGAAAGTGGGGAGGGAACATTAATGAGCAAGCTCATTCTAATACAAAAGTAAAATGCAGCAAGGATGCATAAGAGAGATGAGAAGAGATTATGAGAAGTGAAGGCAAATTCACTTCTCAAATACTTACCACCTGAAAAGTTAGCAAAAAGAAATGAAATGAAGTGAACATGAAATGAATGCAATGATGCAAACCAAAACCAGAAGCATAAACATGATGTTAATGATGCTAAGAGATAATGCAAACACATGACAAGAGTTGTGGATGATCATACAAGGATGAGGATGCAAATGTAGCATGTTTTGAACCATGAAAGTTCGTGAAAGTTTATGAAATGAAATGAATGCACAATCATGGAAAATGAATGATGAAATGATCAAACATGATTCTAATGTGTCCTAATATGTCTTAGGAGTCATGTGAATGAACAAAATGTCATGGCAAGTTCATGAATGAAAGCATATGGAAGATGGATGCAAATGAAGGCAAAAATTAGGGTTTATGCACAAGATACAAAGAAAAATTCAAAATCAGACGCAAATGACAAGATAAAAAATTGAAAATGGGATCAAAGGTACCCTAAACCTATACAAGTTCACTTACCAAAGGGGGAGACCTAACTCTTAACCCTAAAGAAGTTATGATTTTCTCAAGTTGGCTAGGGTTTTAAGGTACCTTACAATGAAAAATGTCAAACAAAATGAAAATGAAAGATAAATTCAAATCAATTTTATCCTAGGAACTACATGACATGAAGAATGCAATGCAAAAAGAACCATCATCAAACCCTTCATGGTTAGGCAGAAGGGATTTTTCTAAGTTAGGGCAAAAATATTGACTTTTAAGAACCCTAATTCCAAAGAAAAATGTCAAAATAGGTCAAGAACCAAAAAGAAATTTGTGTGAAGAGTTTGATAATGTTTCTAAATGTATCAAGATGCAATGTGATTTTTTTAGTGATTTATAGAAACTTAAATGGTATTTTAATTAATTAATTCTCATTAACTAATTAAAATAAACATTTAAATATTTTGAAAATACGAAAATTATGCAAAAAATAAAATAAAAATTATTTTTAGAATGAGAAAACTATTTTAAGACATGATGCAAAAAATGAAATTTTTTAGAAGTAATTTGCTATTTTAAATAAATTGTGTAAGAAAAATGAACAAAAATGAAAATAAAATTAATTAAAAGAGAAAGTAAGTAGATCTGATGGCCTAGATTTGAACTGAAGAGGAAAAGGTTGACTGCGCGCGCCTTTTAAAGGCTGAGATTCATTTCAGTTTAATTAACCTAATTGTATTTAATTTAATTAATAAAACCAGATTAGGGCTAAATGACTTGATCTGGGCCGTTCAGAAGTTAACCTAATCCATATCCAATGGCCACGAAGCAAACTGGCAAATTAATTAGGGTTAGGACCTAATTACTTTCAGGTGACCGGAGAGGAGCTCCGGTCATCTTCTCCGACGTGTCCAAAACCCTAAAACAATCTACAGGCCACCCCTCATCAAATTAAACACACAGAAATGATCCTCTACCCAAACCCCATTCAAATCACCCCTCAAACATCATTTTCAAACCAAGAACAAAGAGAATCGAAACAAAATTATTTCACGGGTGAAATTTCAGAGGACCACAAAATACTCAATTCCTCACCATTTTTAATTCTAAGAGCATCAACATGACCAACATAACATATATTTTCAATTTGTAACAAAAGAAACAAACTCTGAGAAATTTGATTCTTGTGCTTACCTGAGATGATGAAATGTCAAAGTGAGCTTTTCTGGCCTTTCCTTAATGCAAAAAGTATCCTCTGAACCTCCTGAGATCAATGGAGTGCTTTAAAACCTTTGAGGGTGGCTGATTTGGAAGTTTGAGTTCTGGTGTAGCAGGTTTTACAGTTGGTGTATGTGATGCTTTTGGCTGTTTTGATGGTGGATTTTGGTTCTATGGAGGATGTATGATTTGTTGGTGAAGAGGAAATTGAAGTGTGATGGTTGTGGGAGGAGTTTCGAAGAGATGAAGGAAACTTGCAGTTTTTGTGAATCTGCTTGTGTGTGTGTTTCTAGCCCATGTCCAGCCTGTTTTATGATCCATAACATATCCCTAAACTATTGGAAGGAGTCTGAGGAAGTGACATGCACTGTGGGAATGGCATGGGGCAAATGGCCAAAAAGTCAGTGGTAGGTGTACCTCAAGCATGGTCTGTGGCAGAGGCTATCCTAGGGCTGCTCTGAGTTCTGCTGGCTTCAAGGGTGGCCATGGGATGCTCTAAGGTGATCTGAAATGGATGAAGGGTGAGATGTCACATGTTTTGCCTTTTTACAACTTGTTGCATTTTGAAGTTTTTGGTCATGGATATGTGACATGCCTTGGGCATTTTGCAGCAAAATGGACCATATGAAGTTGTCATAATGTTTTGATATCACTTAGCAACCAATCCAATCAATGGAAGTCCCTTTTGCAAAAAAAATCATTCTTGAAGATTCATGAGAAATGCCTTATGGTGACTTGTAATTCAAGGCATGAAAATGGGAAATCTCTTGGGCAATTCTGAATTTTGGACCATGTATGATGTTTGTGCAATGCTTAGAAGTTAATTAGAGATCACATTTGGCTTTGGCAAGTGTTTTTGCAAGTTTCCTCTTTGGCACAAAAGTGAAAATTAAGTGATTTTTCCCAACTTTGCAAGGCCATAACTTGAGTTCTATGATGAATTAGATCAAGTTCTTGTACTTTTTGAAAAGGGAATGATCCAATCTACAACTTTGATGACCAAGAATTTTTCATTTGAAGCATTTTTGAATCAAAAAGAGGAGGTTGAAAAACTTTCCCAAAATGACAAGTTTGCATTACAAGTCACTTTCCCAAAATGGCAATTTTGCAAATGGCTTGAAATTCTTCATTTTTGTGAACTTCTAACATCTTCTAAGATCAAATAAAGATCATATATACTCAAAATGATTGAGAAGATCCCTTGGTTGGATGATTGGGGGTCTCAGATGCCCTGATTTTGCACTGACTTGTTCAAGAAGTCAACTATTGGTCAGATGCCTTCCCCATTGAATTTTTCCATGAAAATTGGTATGCATGATCCTTATAACATATAGAGACCAATAGAAACAAGAATGACCAAAAATTTTGGAGTTATGGCCTTTGAAACCAAAACCCTAATTTTAGGTCATCTGTGCAGTTAAACCTGGCTCTGCTTCCCTGCCTCTCTCAATTCTTGTGATTCTCTGACTTTCTTGATCTTGGGAGGATATAATATGGTGCTTGGACATACATGGACCCTCTTGAGATGATTGGAGACTCTTGGAGTGGCTCAGATAGCCCAGGGATTGCTCAAATCACAAACCCTAGATGCAGATGACTTAGAACCTATGTAGTGAAGCAAACATGTAATATGAGATGATATGATTGAACTTATGCAATATGAAAAGAATCACAAGCCATGGTGAAATGAGTGAGGGCAAATTTGTGGTGTTTACAGCTGCCCCTATTCAAACATGAGTTAGCCATGTAGGATGTAAGCGACGACTTAACAGACAAACAAGATAACTTGTGGTTGAATACCAAAGACAGTCCAAAATTTGCGCTCACTGAATGAAGAAGAAAAGGGATGGAGGACGACCATCGAGCAGAGGACGACTGCTGGGGATGAAGCAATGACGGGGACGACCGACATGCTGGGGAAATAAAGAGTTTATGATGGGGACGACCATCAAAGGTGAAGGACGATCACCTAACAGGGTACGGCTGCTCTGTCGGGGATAAGATGAGGGACGATCATCTAAGGTGAAGGACGATCACCTGGCAAGGTACGGTTTCCGAAAGTATCACGACATAGGACGAATGCCGGATAGAAAGGTCCACGATGGGGACGGCCATCGGATAAACATGATGAAGGAGGATCATCAAGGGGTGAAGGACGATCACCTAGCAGGGGACAGCTGCTAAAAATATCACGACATAGGACGAATGTCGGATAAAAGAGGGTTCCAATAGTGGAGACTCCGCTGGAGGAATGATCACCGCTGGACGATCATCAAAAGGTGAAGGACGATCACCTGGCAGGGTACAGCTGTCGGAAGTATCATGACATAGGACGAATGTCAGATAAAAGAGAAATTTTGCTAGGGATTCTTCTGGGGAAGAGTAGACACAAAAGAGTGTATAATTTCAAGAAAAAGGTATAAGTATTTTACGCTGTGTATAGATTAAAGATGCGGACGAGCATCTTTAAAACTATGATACGGACGAGTATCGGTAGAAACAATACGCTGACACGTGTTCAGAGATGATGATACGGACGAGTACCAACTGGTTAACAAAGAACACTGACGAGTGTCGAATCTGTGGGGAATAAGTGTATATACAATATACGGACGAGTATCTGTATAAGCATGAATGAGTATCATGAGTATGAGCAAGACACGGGAGAGTGTTCAACTTGCTGGGGAAAGGTTGACACGGATGAGTATCATAAGAGAAAGTGTATAAATAGATATCCTGACGCTCCGTGGGATAGGATGACACGGACGGGTGTCGGAAGATATAATAAGCAAGGTTTTAGGCAAATGTGCTGGGGATAGGTGATACGGATGGGTGTCAGGAGAGTGTATTAATATTTTTTTGTGAGTGCAAAGGGGATGCTTTGGCTTTCTGCTGGGGATATGACACAAACAAGTGTTAGGGGAGTTATCCGTTATGTATAAGTATCTGTTTGTGGAAAGTGTTTCGGCGACTTTCTGGGGGAAGGATGACACGGACGAGTATCAAAACGGGCATGTATCTGTATCTAGGAAATGCGAAGAAACTGCTTTGGCATTCTGCCGGGGAATTTGAGTGGTATCCTGTATGCTGTTGACGGTATGTCAGTATTCACAGGGGATTGATTCAATCATGGTTTGTGACTATGCAATATGTTTGATTTTTGCCGTAATGCTCCGTATTAGACAGAATGTTACGCTCTGGGGGGAGATATGATGCGAATGCTATGATTGTGCAAAGATACCGATCCGGGATTCGGATCCCGTTGCGGTGAAGATCTCTGGCTGATCTGCTTGAAGTGATATCCCAGCTGGGGATGAGATCATTGGTAGATCTGATATATATGACTCTGTTTGGGGGAATAAGTCACTGATAGACCTATTCTTGGTGATGAGGAGCCTAGCAAGGGTCTATGGAAGCTTTCGTCACTTTGTTGTGAGGTCTTCAGATATTGCTCTTCTGGATAGAGGTTGAGACTCAGCGGGGAGATGGTTCCCTGTCTAACACTTGGCTGAGGGGGAATGATCACTGAACGACCTTCCTAGAGATTTTTGCGGAGATCCTATTGAGGATGATGATGTTTGGCAACTCAGCTGGGGAGAGGGCACCCTTGGTGCTATTTGGGAGATAGGCTGAGTAAATAGTGATTTGGAAGCTTGCTGGGGAGAAGCTTTCATGCCCCATGTTGCACTTTGACTACCTGCAATCCTGTTATGACAAAGAAACGTACAAGTATCCCGAGGTATCCCTTACTGGATTCCATCATAGGAATTTAGACACTCCTGGAGCGAATATATTTCCTGTAAGCATGTAATTTTAGAAAAGACGCATCTGTATTTATGCAATCATTATATTAAGGACATCAGACATTTTTGCAAATGAAAATAGAATGTACGAGACGAAACGTGACTGAAAATCTGATTTTATTAATTTGCGTGCCCTGAATTGGCAAGATACAGTCAAAGAAACAGATCCCCTGAAATGAGGAGATTGTTACAAATTGAGAAACAAAAAGATGTTTGGCAATGTTAATGACGCTTTAGTGCTTCCCTTTCGCTATGACTTGTATGACATTGATGTTCTTCTCATCTTGCTTCCTGGAGGAGGCTGATTATGACCGACGCTTGAACCTTCGAAGCTTACCATGTTGTAAGTGATACAGACGAATTCAGAATGCAGTTGTTCGCTTATTCCCTTATTTTGCGTGGATCGCCCTTTCGGGTTTTCAATCCACCGGGATACCCATTTTTTCCTGAGCTGTCCAATGCGGCTTTTCAACTCAGCAGGTGTACATTTTTTATTTATTTCCCTTATTTTTGCCCGAGTCTTTTATTCTGTTTTTGACTCGTCGGGATGCCTTATTTTTGCCTGGACTTACATTCTGTTTTTATGTCCAGCGGGTCATTTTATGCGAAGTATTTTTTAACTGCATCTGAATTCACAGGGGACGGGAAGTCTTCACCATCCATGGTACTGAGCATCAGTGCTCCTCCAGAGAAAAGTTTCTTTACTATGAATGGACCATCATAATTCGGAGTCCACTTGCCCCTGTGGTCTGTATGAGGAGGGAGGAGTCTTTTCAGCACAAGATCTCCTACTTGGTACTCTCGAAGCCTGACTTTCTGATCGAAAGCTTTCTTCATTCTTTTCTGATACAACTGCCCATGACAAATTGCAGCCAATCTCTTCTCTTCGATCAGACTTAGTTGTTCGTATCGGGATCGGACCCATTCTGCTTCGTTCAACTTAACATCCATCAATACCCGTAAAGAGGGTAATTCAACTTCAACAGGTAGGACTGCCTCCATACCATACACAAGCTGATACAGTGTTGCCCCAGTGGATGTTTTGATTGACGTGCGGTACCCATGCAAGGCGAACAGTAACATTTCATGCCAGTCTTTGTAGGTGACCACCATCTTCTGCACAATCTTCTTGATATTCTTGTTAGCTGCCTCCACAGCGCCATTCATCTTTGGCCTGTAAGGAGAAGAATTGTGGTGTTGGATATTGAAGTCCCGACACAGTTCTGCCATCATTTTGTTGTTCAAGTTGGAACCATTATCAGTAATGATTCGCTCGGGCACTCCATACCGACAGATGATGTCCCTCTTCAGGAATCGGGCTACGACTTGCCTTGTGACATTTGCATACGAAGCTACTTCAACCCACTTGGTGAAATAGTCAATGGCTACCAGGATGAATCTGTGGCCGTTTGAAGCAGTCGGTTCGATCTTGCCAATCATATCAATGCCCCACATGGCAAAAGGCCAAGGTGAAGACATCACATTCAAAGGATTTGGAGGCACGTGCACTTTATCCGCATAAATATGACATTTATGGCATTTTCTGGCATAAGCACAACAGTCTGCATCCATTGTGATCCATTAGTAACCTGACCTTAGCAACTTTTTAGCCATAGCATGCCCTCCCGCATGGGTGCCAAAAGATCCTTCGTGCACCTCGTGCATTAGCAAGTCTGCTTCTGCCTTATCAACACATCTAAGAAGTACCATATCAAAGTTTCTCTTGTACAAGGAACCATCAGCATTCAGGAAGAAACTACCAGCAAGCCTTCTTAATGTCTTCTTATCATTGGAAGATGACCCAGGTGGGTATGTTTGATCCTCCAAGAAGCATTTGATGTCGTGAAACCAAGGCTTATCATTTTTTGCAAGATCTGCTGAAAACACGTATGCTGGTCTGTCAAGTCTGGATACTGAAATCCGAGGTACAAAGTTGGCAACTTGAACTTTGATCATGGATGAAATGGTAGCTAGAGCATCTGCAAACTGATTTTCATCTCGAGGGATATATTCAAGCTTGACTGTAGTGAAGAAAGTCAATAACCTCCTTGTATAATCCCGGTAGGGTATCAGATGATCCTGGTGAGTGTACCATTTGCCGTTGGTTTGATTAATTACCAGAGCTGAATCTCCGAATACAGTCAAAGTCTTGATCCTGAGCTCAATGGCTTCCTCAAGACCCATAATGCAAGCTTCGTATTCAGCTTCGTTGTTAGTGCAGTTAAAGGTGAGTTTTGCCGAGAAAGGCATGTGAACTCCCTTAGGTGTAATGAGTACTGCACCAACACCCCGACCATTCATATTAACAGCCCCATCAAACATCATAGTCCATTCTTCTTCTGGGTCAGGCCCTTCAGTGTGAATAGGCTCTTCATGATCTTTTGCTTTTATGAACATGATGTCTTCATCAGGGAAGTCAAATCTCATAGGATGGTAATCATCAATGGATTGCTCAGCAAGGTAATCAGAAATTACACTGCCTTTGATGGCTTTTTGAGATGTGTATTGAATGTCATATTCTGTGAGAATCATTTGCCATCTTGCAACCCGTCCGGTAAGAGCTGGCTTCTCAAATATGTACTTAACTGGGTTCATCTTGGAGATCAATAAAGTAGTGTGGGTCAACATATACTGTCTCAGTCGGCGAGTGTAACACGGTGGGAGAACTGACTTTAGTTATGTTACGGATAGCAAGAGTCGCCACCGACTTTTATTTTATCCAAAGGAAAGGCATAAAAGAACAGGAAAGACCTTTTAAAAGATTTTTGGGTCCGGGGGGTAGGTTATGTAAAGGGAAGGTGTTAGCACCCTTTACATCCATGGTTATCCATGGGCTCTTAGTTACTTAGCTCACTTTAAAATGTTTTTGAAAATGTGAAGTGTGTGAATAGAAATTTTCATAAGAGTTTGATAATGATCCATGTACGGATGCGTAAAAAACTTGTGTTTGAAAATTGTTTGAAATTTGCGAAGTGTTCGAAAAGTTTTAAAATAGTGAGCAAGTAACTATGAGGAACCTACCCTAAAGTTTAAGTCTTTCTGTTCTTGAATCCTTTAGATGGTAAGACTATCCCTATTATTAAGGAATAGGTAGTCATTACCTTGGATGTAAGGGATAAGTAAAGGGACATCTGTTTAATGAAGGCAACTGTAGGGTGTATTAAGCATTTTTGGAGGGACTGTCATCATTATTCGAAAGGGACAAGATCATTATAAAGGCAACCATTTAAGGGACTTGATCTTTTATTATTAAGGGACTAGATGCCTTTATCTTGAGGGACTTTTGCTTTATACACCCTACTTGACCTTTTGATTAGGCAACAATGAGAGGTAACCCTAGAAAGTGAGATGGCGATCAAAGATCGACTTACGTGTGTGAGTGTACAATTTAATATTTATCTTTTAATTAAGTGATCTAAATTAATTTTAAATAACATACATGTTTACACTCCCTATTTTTACTAACCATGACATGAAAATAAATAATTTAAATATTACAAAATATTACATCCAGGAGCAATTACAATAATAGTAATAAAAGCAATTTAAATAAATAAGCAAAAATAAAATAATAAGCAAAATAAATAAGCAATTATAATTGGGGTTGGTGAAAATAATAATAATAATCACAATTTAAAAATAAATGGGGTTAGTGACAAAATAATTATAAGAAAGAAAGGTTAGTACAAATATACAAAAATATATAGAATTTAAAAGAGCATTTTTAAATTAAATAAGCAATTTTTAAGAATTTTTAAGAAATAAATAATAAAGGAATTATAATAAGGATAATAAACAATATAATAGTTATTTACAAAAAAAAAGGACAAAATTAATTATTTAATTAAGTATTAGAAAAATTAATTAAGTTAAATGTGAAAATTAATAAAAATTAGGGTTAATAAAAATTTAGGGTTAGAAATTAGGGTTTTGAAAAGAAATTAGGGTTTTATATACATTTTTTAGAATAATAAAATAATTATATATAATTTTAATAATATTAATAATTTACAAAAAAATAAATAAATTTTCTTATAACATTAAAAAGGATGAATTTAAAATAATATGAACATACTATTTATTATTTGAATTTATTTAAGATAGAAAATTAATTAAATCAAAAAAATAAGGAAAAGAATGAGAAAATAAAAACCTGCTTAGGCTGGGATTTGAACCCAGTCCCTAAGCTTGCAGACTCCAAGACCTGGCTTCCATCCACTGGGCCATGCGCATATTGGTAGTAGAAGCAAGGCACTAATCCCTTTTGTTCTCAACCTGGAAAAATCATAGCAAAAATAACAACAACACAAAAGGGCCTGGGGAGATTCGAACCCAGGTCCCTTACAATACACACAAACATTCTTTCCATCCAGCCGGGAGGGCACACCTATTAACATAATGGCAATAAAACATAATATATAATGTCTAATGAATAAACTGGAAAATAAGAAAAAAAACATTGGGAAGCCAGGATTCGAACCCAAGCCCCTGCCTTCCTGCGCGTATACTTTCACCACTGGGACACATGTTCATGTGTGATAAAGAAACAGAATAATAACATAATATTTTAAAATAGAAGTTTGAATTCGTTTTTCGCGCCAGTCAGCTTCTTCTTCAACCTTGAATTCGTAGGATTTCCTGCGAATTTTCCTGGGAAAAACTCCTGCGAATTCTCATGCGTTTTAAACCTGCGAATCCTATACATCATCCTACAAGTACAATTTCATCAAATTGAACATACAAACATGATCTATGCAATGAATACAGTCCAACCATGGGTCCATTAGTTATTTATATTAAGTATTCCGTGAACCCCTAATTTTGCAGCTCTAACCCTAGCCATGGCAGTTCGCGGTTCAAGCCATGAAGCTTTGATTTAACTGTCCAGAAACACTCTATACAACATCACAAACATGATTAAACAAACAAAATTCATTAAAACGCATTGAATTAGTGAAATCGAAAAATTCATATTCAAGAACAAACATGATTCGGTTTATGCCATATGAGTGGTTTTGGATGCAAATAAGTATTGGTTTCAACTCAATGATGTCCAAGGATCATAGCTGTGTCCTCAAATTACCTTTTAATGCCTTGTATGGATGAATCCGAATTTGAGTTTTTGGATGGTTTTTTGGTTTGTGAAACTTACTCTTGGGAGGCAGAAAATTCGTGTCTTGTGATTGTAATGTCTCAAATACTTATAGAGTGATGAATTTAGGTTAAAAAATTAGGTCATTGTGTGAGAGATTTGATTGAAAAAGATTCAAAGAGATTATGCCTTAAAAATCAAATATTCTTGTATGAACACCTTCTATTTTAAGCAAATCAACATGATTCTCTTTCCACTTCAATACCAATCGCCTTTATGATTTTCTAGAAGCTTAATCCATTTTAAATCTTAGACTTTTATATTTTATTTTAATTTAAAATGATTTTTAATGAATTAAATCAAAATAAATAAAAATAAAATGATAAAAAATCTGATTTTTGTTGACTTGGGTCGTGCATGAAGTTATAGTATAGATTGGGTCATTATTTGGCAAGCCCATTTGGAAGAAATTGGTTTTAGACCTCCATTTTCTTCATAAACCAACCAAAAATTTCCCAACTTTGCAAGGGCACATATACTTCAATTTTAATGGTATGAGGGTGTTCTTGGACATTTTGGAAATCTTGAAGAGTCCTCTAACCAACCCCACTGGTTTCATGTCCATATCATTTACCATTCTCAAGTTATGCCCTTTTGAAGTTGTTGACTTTTTGTTGACTTTCAAAAGGACCTATAATGTCTTAGCTCATACCTTCCAAATGAAGCATTTTTGGGCTTGGCTTGTGAGACACAAAGTTGTAGAGAATTCAATTTCCTTCAAAATGAGCTTTGGATGGAGACTTGGTGATGAAGCATGTGAAATTTATGGCTGGTCAAAGTTCAGTTGACTTTTACTGAGGAAACCCTAATTTAGAAACTCCTGATTCTTGATGATCTGAAATCTTCTTGATGAATCATGATCAACCCTTGATCAAATGATGAATTTTACTTCATATACTTGATGTTGGCAAAAAATCATGAAATTTGACTTTGATTTGACCACAGTTGACCTCAGTTTGACTTTTTAACTGCTTTGACTGATTTTGACTTATCTGATCATCTGACTGAGCAAACTTTTGAGAAAAGTCTTGAAACTTGTCATGGGGGTTCTTGCACCCATATAAGATGTTATGAAGCTCTCTTGAAGTCTTGGAAGTTCATTTAGCCTGATTAAAGTCAAAACCCTAGTTTTGGATGTACTGCTTAGGAGGTGCATTGTCTGAGGGAATTGTCAACTCTTCTGACCAATTGTGAACTTTGTGAACCTTGTGAACCATCATAAAATGTCTTGTGAACCTCATGGGAGGTATTGTGAACCTTGTGAACCTTGTGAACCTCATAAAGTATCTTGTAGACTTCATGAACCTCATGAAAGGTTTTGTAAGTATTGTGAATCTTGTGAACCTTGTGAACCTTCTTAGCACACAAAGTCTTGTATTGTGAGGGCAAATTTTGGGGTGCAACAGCTGCCCCTGTTCAATTTTCTGAAACCCGAGGGGTTAGATTGGTATATGTGCCAGTCGTGACCTGGAAGGTTGAAGGGGATTGAACACAAAAGCCCAAAAATTTGCACTCACCGGTGCGTAAAGTGATACTGATGTTTGGTTGTATATGCTTGAGTGGGCTTAAAGATGCCACTTGGAGAAAAGTTCTTCAAATACATTTCTTGGAGGATAAAGCAATCCAAAATATGAAGATATAATGATAACTTTCAAGAGGATAAAGCAGTCCTGAGGTAGTAATATGCTTTCAGGAGGATAAAGCAGTCCTGAGGTACAAGAAGCTTTCAGGAGGATGAAGCAGTCCTGAGGGATGGATAATATGCTTTCAGGAGGATAAAGCAATCCTGAGGTAATAATAGTATGCTTTCAGGAGGATAAAGCAATCCTGAGGGATGGATAATATTCTTTCAGGAGGATAAAGCAATCCTGAGGGAATAGTGTGCTTTCAGGAGGATAAAGCAGCCCTGATGTAATAATATGCTTTCAGGAGGATGAAGCAGTCCTGAGGTAATAATGATTTCTTTCAGGAGGATAAAGCAGTCCTGAGGTAATAATATGCTTTCAGGAGGATGAAGCAGTCATGAGGTAATGATGATTTCTTTCAGGAGGATGAAGCAGTCCTGAGGTAATGATGATTTCTTTCAGGAGGATAAAGCAATCCTGAGGTAATGATGATAGCTTTCAGGAGGATAAAGCAGTCCTGAGGTAATGTGTTTTCAGGAGGATAAAGCAGTCCTGAGGAAGTGAGGATAACCTTTGGGTATATAAACAACAGCCCAAAGTAATAATATGCTTTCAGGAGGATAAAGCAATCCTGAGGAAATGATATGCTTTCAAGAGGATAAAGCAATCCTGAGGGATAATATGCTTTCAGGAGGATGAAGCAATCCTGATGTAGTGATGATAGCTTTCAGGAGGATAAAGCAGTCCCGAGGGATGATATGCTTTCAGGAGGATAAAGCAATCCTGAGGTAATGATGATAGCTTTCAGGAGGATAAAGCAATCCTGAGGAAATGATATGCTTTCAAGAGGATAAAGCAATCCTGAGGGATAATATGCTTTCAGGAGGATGAAGCAATCCTGATGTAGTGATGATAGCTTTCAGGAGGATAAAGCAGTCCCGAGGGATGATATGCTTTCAGGAGGATAAAGCAATCCTGAGGTAATGATGATTTCTTTCAGGAGGATGAAGCAGTCCTGAGGTAATGATGATTTCTTTCAGGAGGATAAAGCAATCCTGAGGTAATGATGATAGCTTTCAGGAGGATAAAGCAGTCATGAGGTAGTAAGCTTTCAGGAGGATAAAGCAATCCTGAGGTAATAATATGCTTTCAGGAGGATACAGCAGTCCTGATGTATAAGAAGCTTTCAGGAGGATAAAGCAGTCCTGAGGTAATAATATGCTTTCAGGAGGATAAAGCAGTCCTGATAGCCACAAGTTGTTTGATGAAGTTTGTCTGCTGGAGAATTAACCTGAAAACAAGGTAGCATTCTATATGATAATATTAGCTTATGTATTATGTATGCATGTATAATATGATGCACTTAGGTAATGTATTATGTATCTATGGACATGTATGTTATGGTATGATATAAATGATGTATGTATGATATGATGCTTTCGGAAGCGTCTGGATATCTTCGTATAACAACTGCTGGCCAGGGAAAATAAATCCCGATTCGTTGCTGAAGAATATGGGGAACTTGTTCCTGTCTTGTTTGATAAGAAGGTATACATAACCTCCTGTCTGCTGGGGATAGCAAGGTATATATAATCTCCCGTCTGCTGGGGATAGTAAGGTATACATAACCTTCCGTCTGCTGGGGATAGTAGGGTATACATAACCTCCCGTCTTCGTTCGTCGTACTCATATTGGAAAGTAAATTCCCGAATATCCGTATGAGGATAAAAGAGATGGATATAAATTCCAGGGGAGATGTGACTTTATGAAGATGGATTTGTCCTACTGAGGGTTTGTAACTGTCTTATAAGAGTGAACCTGGTGAAGCTTCGTTGGAATCCTTCCCTCGTTCGTCCTTAGTAAATACTATTACTGCATTTTCATGCATTTCTGGTAGACATCAGTCATATTAAGCATTTATGCATTTAAACACAACCAATGGACGTTTCGCTTATGTAAATAGGGTAAAAGTAAATCTGGATTCAGAGGGAAAAGTAAAGCTGAATTTGAAAATAGAATCGTTTCAACTTCGAGAGCGTATAACCAATTGGATTTGGAGCTCCTGAAATTTTTAACTTTCCTGAATACCTTCCCAGAAATCCTCATAGCTGGATCTGAAGACATGATACTGACACCATCTGATACTACTGGCGTAGACAATTAATTTCCACCATGGCTTCTGCTGAGAATCCAATATCAAGGTAACACAATGAGAGGAATGTGTCTTCAAATAGTGATGGACCATATACGCTCCGGGTATTAGATTTGAAAAGAAAGCATTGCCCCTTGGTTGAGGATGAATTGTCCCAAAAGGGAAGTATCTGAATGTAGTTACCTCAGGAGAACTAAGCACAATGCCCCATAATAATATGCCCTTGACATCATGAACTTTGCAGTGTTACCCTTGGTAATTCGAATATATGAGAAGAGCTGCCCCTGGCTATTAAGCACTATTGAATCTGGAATTGATTGCCCCAAATGATTTGAACAGTAACTTGGTATGCCCCCTTGATTAGGAAACAATGACCATGCCCCTGGCATTATGAATTCTGTAATGTTACCCTTGGCACTTCAGATAGATGAGGAGATCTGCCTCTGGTTGCTTAAACATAGTTGAATCTTGTCCTGATTGCCCCAAATGAGTTAGGCAGTATCATGGCCTGCCCCCTTGATTGGGAGATAATGATTATGCCCCTTTGTACACATGGACTTTGATCCAGGAAGCAACTTTGTTTATCGGAAGGACTTTGAACATTCATCCTGTAAGTCTCTCTATTTATCAAACACTCAAGTATATGTTAACAGATATATTCAAAAATGTAATGCTTATGTCTGTCTTGAAATTTTGAAAAAGAGTTATTTTAGAAAAACATTTTTTGTGAAAACTGTGATATTAACTCAAGTTTTATAATAAGCCCTAAAGGAGTCAGGATACCTTTTTGTAACAGTACGCTTTCGAACTAACCATGCTTCAGTTAGGACTTTTAAAGGGTTATAACGTGGCCTGGTTCATGGTTTAAGAAACAAAAGATAAAGGCTCAAATTTATTTGTACCCAACCCATTCTCCATGATGTTCTTCAGTCCTATACTCAGTTAACTTATGCATTGATGCTTAAATGAGTTTAGAATTATAACACTGACATTTGTGATTGTTCAGAAACCCAAAATTTATTTAAACATTCAGTCATCTTTCTTTGTTGAAGATTCATAGTGACCTCTTTTTTTTTTGACTTTATTATCCCTCCTGAACTGCTTATTTCAAGGTTACAGTCAGCGGGATGTCTTAATGTTTTACTAAGTCTCCTTCATAGGTTTTGACTTAGTGAATTATTCTTTTGCTGGATATTGACTGTCAGGTTTCATGATTACAGAGAACCATCATTAGTTGTGTACAACACATATAATTGGCATATTTTGAGTTAACTGAGTAACTACCCTGCCCCAGGTTATGAATAAGGGTTTTAATTTGTGAGAATAAAAACTCCTACTTCATAGGCTCAAAAGGGTTGACTAGGGATTAACTTCCTTATATCTCCACTGTTTAAGAATTGAAACAATGCCTGTACATCGTCAGCATAGTCTGTTCAAAAGCATACTGCATAAGATTATGGTATTGTTTTCGTCATCCTCCCTCTACAGGCTTATAGCTTTATCAGGAGTTAAATATCACAAGATAGAGATAAGAAGCATAATTCAAAATATAGTGGAACGAATGGATTAATTCAAGACAAACATATGCAATGCATTAATTAAGACAAAAGTTTAACATAATAGTAAGTGTTCAAACAAATAAAAGAAATTACAAATGAAAATTCAAATATTGTCCCATCCAGTTGGCTGAATGTCCTCAATTGCAATCTGTGAACTTTGAGGAGCAGTATACTTCACGATGAAATCAAATTTACCACTTGGATGCCCCAAGGTGCCCCATATCTCAACAGGCATAGGTACTCTTCCTTTCTTGTTACTTTGGGCTACTTGTCTTGCAGCTTCGGTATTTGATGGATGATAGTAAAATTCAACTTGACCTTCTGGAGTAACCTCTAGGATTCCTTCATCAATCAGGTCTTGAATCTTCTTCTTCAATGCCCAACATTTATTAGTATCATGTCCAGGGCTGTTGGAGTGATACTCACACCTTGCCTTGGGATTATAGCGAGGAGAGGAAATTTTAGGATTTTGAGGAGGATTTTTCAAGGGAATTAGCTTCATCTCCAACAAGCATTGCAAAAGTTGTGACATTGGAGTGTTGAACTTGATAAACTGCCTTCTACATTCCTTGTATTGAGGTGGATTAACCTTATCAGGTCCTTCTTCTTCAACTGAGGAACAATCAATGGTAACCTGTTTCTTACCTTCTTTTATCCTCATCTTCCTTTCAACCAGATCAGCTTGTTTTAATGGAGGTTGATTGACAATTAGATTCCTGACTCCATTACTTTGAAGTTTTTGGACAAAGGTTCTCAGCTCTTCTTGCCCCTGAGCTAAACTTTGGATAAGAGCCACCTGGCCAATCATCTGGATCCTCATTTCTGTTATCTCAGCTTGCAATTGTTCTAACTGACCATCCTTGTTGTCCTCAGGACTCTTCTTCTTATCCAGCAGTGTCTTCAATTCATCCTGTCCCTTGGACAAGTTCAGGATCAACTCTTGGAACTGTGCATTTTGTGCCTGGAGATCTTTAACTGTTTGTTCAAGAGCCATTGCTGAAATAAACAGCGAGAAGATAAGAAACCTGTGCACAATAAACCTGTGATGCAATGATATGATATGTGAATGTATATGCAATGTATTCAAGGACCGCAGGATTTAAATCTGCTTAAACAACCAAAAAGGTAAACTTTTATTAGTAATAAATTTGTTTTGCCCTTTGGGCTTACAAAATGAAATGTAATAAATACAAGAGATGGGGTTTTATGTCTCCCATGGACGTTTCCTCTTTGTGTTGAGGTATGAGTTGAGATTCCGTTCCTCGTGAAGTTGCTTTGTTAGTTCCAGGATTCTTTCTTGGCTTGCTTTGTAATGAGCCTCGAAAGTATCCCTTTGCTCCTTCAATTGGACCCAGGATCTCTGTAACTCTTCCATGTCAGTAGGCATGTCTGGGTGAAGGATGGTATAAGCAGTATCTCCTTCAGCAACAGGTTCCATGGTAACTGGCAGGATAGCAGGATATGGCATCATGAGAGTCTGGGCACGAGATCGCACCCATCTGAGATAAGCCTCCATAGGAATAGTGTACTTAGGCTCCAGAGTCTTGCTGTCAACCTTGTTTACTTTTCCCCATGCTCGTATGAATCTCTGACGGTAACCTTGAAGATCGTTGTCATAGTCAAACACAATACCCTGAATTAACATATCATGTGGACCATCACTCCGAGCGTAACCAAACTGTCGTAAAGCTAGAGAGGGGTTATAGGTGCTGCCTCCTCTTATGCCTAGAAGTGGCACATTAGGAAACTCCCCACTGATCACACTAAAATTCACCGTATTTCTGACTCCGATTTCGCAT
This sequence comes from Lathyrus aphaca, assembly GCA_963966055.1. NCBI lineage: Eukaryota > Viridiplantae > Streptophyta > Magnoliopsida > Fabales > Fabaceae > Lathyrus > Lathyrus aphaca. Next base: position 149,281,061 of record OZ014520.1, on the reverse strand, counting down.
GCATTCTTAGCTTTTATTGTTGTTTTGCTTTGTTATTGCTTTGTTTTCTTATGTTTTCAGGTTTTTATAATAATCGGAGCTTGAATCGGGAAAAGGAGCGAAAAAGGAGTGAAAACGGACGAAAACCTAGAAATTCAGCATTTTGCACTTACGGCACCCACCGTGGCGGGCGCCATGGGGTTAGCCATGACGTGGCCACGTCTCAAGACCACTCCTCAACCTCCAAGACCCACGATCCCCACTCCATCATCCCCTGTAGGGACCATGGCGGGCGCCATAGGCCTGTGGCGGGCGCCACAAGGCCAAAATCAGTAACCTCCACTTTTTAGTGGAGGGGCATCCCTGTCATTTCATGCTTTCAGTTTCTCCTATAAATAGGACCTTAGATTTTCGTTTTTCTTCATCCAGAATTAGAATTCTCTAGGCATATATCAGTTATAAAGCAGTTGCCATTCCACATCGGGGTGCCTCTGCAATCGAGTGATCGAGTCTGTAATCTGTCTGTGGTTCGAGTTTTGGAGCACTCTGGAGGAAGTTAATCCTGCCGCCATTTTAATTCAAGTTCGTACTTTACTTTTATTTATTTCTGCCTCGCTTTTATTTTGTTTATTTCCTGCACTCGCACATTTACGTTGTTTATTTCCTGTACTCGCACATTTACGTTGTTTATTTCCTGCACTCGCACATTTACGTTGTTTATTTCCTGCACTCGCACATTTACGTTGTTTATTTCCTGCACTCGCACTTTACTTCGTTTACTTTCCGCACTCGCTTTAAATTACTTTTATGAAAAACTATAAAAAGAATATTTACTTTATCATGTCTAACTAATTCCATAAAGGTTAGAATGTAAGGATCGTAATTAAACCAGTAATCAGTATAATTGTTCGTGGAAACACCTAAGGGCTATTTTATCTTTCAATTCAAATAATTGTTTTTAACTATTTCAAAAACAGCCAAAAGCGCTTTGTATAGTTCATTAGGAGATTTTAGATTAAAAAGAAAAGAGATTTTAAAACGATTTTCGGACGCGTTAGGAAGTTTAAACTCTGGTTCGCAAGAACCTCTTTTTGCTAAGAAGTCCAGGTTAAAATACTTTTCAACTAGTTAAGATACTATATTTCTTAAAAATAGGTTTACTACTCTAACGCAGTACGCACCTTTTTATCCGTGACAATAGGAGGGGTTGATTAGAGAGTACAACTCGGTTCTGAATACGCGAAAGCGACAGTTCCTGTTAAATTAGTTCTTTTCAAAGAAGAAAACACTGCCCATAAGTAGTTCCACTAACAAGTACTGGATTATCATTGATTACGTGAATTACATTCGAGCCTGTCTTTATTTATTATTTAAAATTATAATTTTATTTACCATTGCACCCTTATTAAAACCCTTAAAAATAGTTGCCTTAGATACACACCATAACAACAGGTTTGATAGATTGACACTTGGTCTCTGTGGATTCGATAATCTTTTATATTACTTTGACGTGATTCGTACACTTGCGAAAAACACGCATCACCCACAACGGTCAATGATAGTGACATTCTCCATAGATCTGGAGCACCAATGGATATCTGAATGCGAGAGTGACATAATCCTCTTAGACCACCTGAACCCTTGCTCATTCTTCATCACTGAGCGAGGAAGGTGAGAAATAAACCACCTAGAAAGCAAAGGTATGCAGCACATCAAAGTTCCTCTTGCCCTTGTAGTACGGGTATGAAGAGAATGTAGGATGTCTCCAAGCAATGTAGGTACTGGATTGTGACTCAGGAATATGTTGATGGCATGAACATCTATGAACTGATCAGGATTGGGGAACAACACTAAGCCATAAATCAGCAAGGCTAAGATCTCCTCAAAAGCATCATAGCTCATAGATTTCAAGAACACTTGAGCCTTCTCTATCAACACCTTAGCAAGAATACCCTTGACTCCGCTTCTCGTTTCTAGAACAATGTCAGCCTTCTTCAGATGCAGAGCTGCAGCAATGACCTCAGGTTTAGGCTCTCTTTCCAAGCCTGTGAATGGTTTCTGATCAAGAACAGGTATGCCCAGAAGTTTAGATAACTCCTCCATGGTTGGAACCAACTGGTAGTCGGGGAATGTGAAGCAATGGTGCTTAGGATCAAAGAACTGAAACAAAACACTCATCATGTCTTCATTGAACCCTGAGGTGACTAGGTCCAATAGGTAACCATGTCTCTTGATGAACTGGGAATGATCAGACACCTGAGAAACCAACTCTTTAAGCTTAGCAGGTATGCCCACAAAGTTGATCCTGATGGTGTTTCTACGAGCTGAAGCCATGACCTGCAACAAAGAACAAAGATAAATCCCTTGGTCCTTGAAATGGTTAGTGAAAATTCTATGCTTATGATGCATGATGATGTCATGATGTTATGCTCAATCACAAACATGTGGCACACACAAGCAAGTCACACAATAGCCCTAGGTTTAAAGGCTTGCATGAGGTTCAAAGGTAAGTACCCTCCCCTGAAGTTAGATGGTTCATCCTGTCCTACAAAAGTAACCATGTTCTAAGGGATCTCAATATCATTGACCCTTCACAAGGGTGGTTGTTCAGTAGGCAACTTACTTGCCAACCAAAACCCTCCAAGTTTAGGATCTCAATGAGTGTAGTATCGAGTATCAACCAACTTCAGTCTGCACCAAAGCCGGTTACCTCACTACTTTCTAAAGGCCAAGATGGGATGACTAGGGTTCTAAAAGTTAATTAGTGCATTGACAACGTATGGCAGCCTCATATTATCCTCAACTTGACTTAAGGAACATAAGCACCAACCAAGAAGTCACACTAACTATGGCCACCAGATCAACCATATCGGTATACGCCGTACAGTTTCCTTGGTTTATTGCCATTTACCTAAGGTACACTAGATCCGGGTTAGGATCTTTCACACATAAGAGCACCCAACAGATAAGTATAAAGCAAACAAGGCAAGCAATTTAAAGTGATCTAATTCCTAAGGGTACCCCTCTTTTATTAATTCCCCAGCAGAGTCGTCAGTTCTGTAACACGGTGGGAAAACTGACTTTAGTTATGTTGCGGATAGCAAGAGTCGCCACCGACTTTTATTTTATCCAAAGGAAAGGCATAAAAGAACAGGAAAGACCTTTTAAAAGATTTTTGGGTCCGGGGGGTAGGTTATGTAAAGGGAAGGTGTTAGCACCCTTTACATCCATGGTTATCCATGGGCTCTTAGTTACTTAGCTCACTTTAAAATGTTTTTGAAAATGTGAAGTGTGTGAATAGAAATTTTCATAAGAGTTTGATAATGATCCATGTACGGATGCGTAAAAAACTTGTGTTTGAAAATTGTTTGAAATTTGTGAAGTGTTCGAAAAGTTTTAAAATAGTGAGCAAGTAACTATGAGGAACCTACCCTAAAGTTTAAGTCTTTCTGTTCTTGAATCCTTTAGATGGTAAGACTATCCCTATTATTAAGGAATAGGTAGTCATTACCTTGGATGTAAGGGACAAGTAAAGGGACATCTGTTTAATGAAGGCAACTGTAGGGTGTATTAAGCATTTTTGGAGGGACTGTCATCATTATTCGAAAGGGACAAGATCATTATAAAGGCAACCATTTAAGGGACTTGATCTTTTATTATTAAGGGACTAGATGACTTTATCTTGAAGGACTTTTGCTTTATACACCCTACTTGACCTTTTGATTAGGCAACAATGAGAGGTAACCCTAGAAAGTGAGATGGCGATCAAAGATCGACTTACGTGTGTGAGTGTACAATTTAATATTTATCTTTTAATTAAGTGATCTAAATTAATTTTAAATAATATACATGTTTACACTCCCTTTTTTTACTAACCATGACATGAAAATAAATAATTTAAATATTACAAAATATTACATCCAGGAGCAATTACAATAATAGTAATAAAAGCAATTTAAATAAATAAGCAAAAATAAAATAATAAGCAAAATAAATAAGCAATTATAATTGGGGTTAGTGAAAATAATAATAATAATCACAATTTAAAAATAAATGGGGTTAGTGACAAAATAATTATAAGAAAGAAAAATTAGTACAAATATACAAAAATATATAGAATTTAAAAGAGCATTTTTAAATTAAATAAGCAATTTTTAAGAATTTTTAAGAAATAAATAATAAAGGAATTATAATAAGGATAATAAACAATATAATAGTTATTTACAAAAAAAAAGGACAAAATTAATTATTTAATTAAGTATTAGAAAAATTAATTAAGTTAAATGTGAAAATTAATAAAAATTAGGGTTAATAAAAATTTAGGGTTAGAAATTAGGGTTTTGAAAAGAAATTAGGGTTTTATATACATTTTTTAGAATAATAAAATAATTATATATAATTTTAATAATATTAATAATTTACAAAAAAATAAATAAATTTTCTTATAACATTAAAAAGGATGAATTTAAAATAATATGAACATACTATTTATTATTTGAATTTATTTAAGATAGAAAATTAATTAAATCAAAAAAATAAGGAAAAGAATGAGAAAATAAAAACCTGCTTGGGCTGGGATTTGAACCCAGTCCCTAAGCTTGCAGACTCCAAGACCTGCCTTCCATCCACTGGGCCATGCGCATATTGGCAGTAGAAGCAAGGCACTAATCCCTTTTGTTCTCAACCTGGAAAAATCATAGCAAAAATAACAACAACACAAAAGGGCCTGGGGAGATTCGAACCCAGGTCCCTTACAATACACACAAACATTCTTTCCATCCAGCCGGGAGGGCACACCTATTAACATAATGGCAATAAAACATAATATATAATGTCTAATGAATAAACTGGAAAATAAGAAAAAAACATTGGGAAGCCAGGATTCGAACCCAAGCCCCTGCCTTCCTGCGCGTATACTTTCACCACTGGGACACATGTTCATGTGTGATAAAGAAACAGAATAATAACATAATATTTTAAAATAGAAGTTTGAATTCGTTTTTCGCGCCAGTCAGCTTCTTCTTCAACCTTGAATTCGTAGATTTCCTGCGAATTTTCCTGGGAAAAACTCCTGCGAATTCTCATGCGTTTTAAACCTGCGAATCCTATACATCATCCTACAAGTACAATTTCATCAAATTGAACATACAAACATGATCTATGCAATGAATACAGTCTAACCATGGGTCCATTAGTTATTTATATTAAGTATTCCGTGAACCCCTAATTTTGCAGCTCTAACCCTAGCCATGGCAGTTCGCGGTTCAAGCCATGAAGCTTTGATTTAACTGTCCAGAAACACTCTATACAACATCACAAACATGATTAAACAAACAAAATTCATTAAAACGCATTGAATTAGTGAAATCGAAAAATTCATATTCAAGAACAAACATGATTCGGTTTATGCCATATGAGTGGTTTTGGATGCAAATAAGTATTGGTTTCAACTCAATGATGTCCAAGGATCATAGCTGTGTCCTCAAATTACCTTTTAATGCCTTGTATGGATGAATCCGAATTTGAGTTTTTGGATGGTTTTTTGGTTTGTGAAACTTACTCTTGGGAGGCAGAAAATTCGTGTCTTGTGATTGTAATGTCTCAAATACTTATAGAGTGATGAATTTAGGTTAAAAAATTAGGTCATTGTGTGAGAGATTTGATTGAAAAAGATTCAAAGAGATTATGCCTTAAAAATCAAATATTCTTGTATGAACACCTTCTATTTTAAGCAAATCAACATGATTCTCTTTCCACTTCAATACCAATCGCCTTTATGATTTTCTAGAAGCTTAATCCATTTTAAATCTTAGACTTTTATATTTTATTTTAATTTAAAATGATTTTTAATTAATTAAATCAAAATAAATAAAAATAAAATGATAAAAAATCTGATTTTTGTTGACTTGGGTCGTGCATGAAGTTATAGTATAGATTGGGTCATTATTTGGCAAGCCCATTTGGAAGAAATTGGTTTTAGACCTCCATTTTCTTCATAACCAACCAAAAATTTCCCAACTTTGCAAGGGCACATATACTTCAATTTTAATGGTATGAGGGTGTTATTGGACATTTTGGAAAGCTTGAAGAGTCCTCTAACCAACCCCACTGGTTTCATGTCCATATCATTTACCATTCTCAAGTTATGCCCTTTTGAAGTTGTTGACTTTTTGTTGACTTTCAAAAGGACCTATAATGTCTTAGCTCATACCTTCCAAATGAAGCATTTTTGGGCTTGGCTTGTGAGACACAAAGTTGTAGAGAATTCAATTTCCTTCAAAATGAGCTTTGTATGGAGACTTGGTGATGAAGCATGTGAAAGTTATGGCTGGTCAAAGTTCAGTTGACTTTTACTGAGGAAACCCTAATTTAGAAACTCCTGATTCTTGATGATCTGAAATCTTCTTGATGAATCATGATCAACCCTTGATCAAATGATGAATTTTACTTCATATACTTGATGTTGGCAAAAAATCATGAAATTTGACTTTGATTTGACCACAGTTGACCTCAGTTTGACTTTTTAACTGCTTTGACTGATTTTGACTTATCTGATCATCTGACTGAGCAAACTTTTGAGAAAAGTCTTGAAACTTGTCATGGGGGTTCTTGCACCCATATAAGATGTTATGAAGCTCTCTTGAAGTCTTGGAAGTTCATTTAGCCTGATTAAAGTCAAAACCCTAGTTTTGGATGTACTGCTTAGGAGGTGCATTGTCTGAGGGAATTGTCAACTCTTCTGACCAATTGTGAACTTTGTGAACCTTGTGAACCATCATAAAATGTCTTGTGAACCTCATGGGAGGTATTATGAACCTTGTGAACCTTGTGAACCTCATAAAGTATCTTGTAGACTTCATGAACCTCATGAAAGGTTTTGTAAGTATTGTGAATCTTGTGAACCTTGTGAACCTTCTTAGCACACAAAGTCTTGTATTGTGAGGGCAAATTTTGGGGTGCAACAGCGAGCAGCCCACGCTAAAGCACAACACGTTTTCTCGAGCAATGAATAACGTTGTTCACAGTCGGTAAACTTTTTGCTCAGGTAGTATATTGCATACTCTTTTCGACCAGACTCGTCATGCTGGCCCAACACACACCCCATTGACTCTTCTAATACTGTCAAGTACATGATTAGAGGTCTTCCTTCAACTGGAGGCATAAGGATTGAAGGCTCTTGTAAGTATTCCTTGATTTTGTCAAAAGCCTTCTGGCAGTCTTCGTTCCACCTGACCGTTTGTTCTTTTCTTAACAACTAGAACAAGGGCTCACAGGTTGCAGTAAGGTGAGATATGAACCTTGAAATGTAGTTCAATCTACCTAGGAACCCCCGAACTTCTTTTTCAGTTTTTGGTGCAGGCATCTCCTGAATGGATTTGACTTTATCAGGGTCAACTTCAATCCCTTTCTCACTTACGATAAATCCCAGCAGCTTGTCGGATCGCACCCCAAATGTGCATTTGTTGGGGTTTAACTTCAATTGGTACTTCCTCAGACGCTTGAATAGATTCAATAGATTCACCAGGTGGTCTTCTTCTGTGAGGGACTTGGCAATCATGTCATCCACATAACATTCAATTTCTTTATGGATCATGTCATGGAATAATGTTACCATAGCCCGTTGATAAGTGGCACCCGTAGTCTTCAGTCCGAATGGCATCACCTTATGACAGAATATTCCCCAGGGTGTGATGAAATTTGTCTTCTCCACGTCTTCAGGTGACATCTTGATCTGATTATATCCTGAAAATCCATCCATGAAGGAGAACACCGAGAACTGAGCCGTATTGTCGACCAATACATCAATGTGAGGTAATGGGAAGTCATCTTTCGGGCTGGCTCTGTTCAGATCCCGGTACTCCACACACATCCTCATCTTGCCATCCTTCTTAGGCACAGGTACAATGTTAGCAACCCACGGCGGGTAACTAGTCACAGCAAGGAAACCGGCGTCCCACTGTTTTTGTACCTCTTCTTTTATCTTCATTGCCATATCTGGGCGAGTACGGCGCAACTTCTATTTTACTGGCGGACAATCTTCTTTCAGAGGCAGCTTGTGCATAACAATATCGGTGTCCAACCCTGGCATATCCTGATAAGACCAAGCAAAAACATCCACATACTCCCGAAGCATGTCCATAAGTTGTTCCTTCACTGGATCTTGCAGACGGGCCCCGATTTTAACTTCCTTCAAGTCTTCTTCTGTACCAAGATTAACTGTCTCAACTTCCTCCTGATGAGGAGTGATAATCTTATCCTCTTGTCTTAATAACCTGGCTAGCTCTTCAGGAAGCTCATAATCTTCTTCAACCCCTTCATCAGCTTGATTAATCGGATTGTCGAAGTCATACGAAGTCATAGCGGTGTCGTTGTCGGTGCAGTCTAGAGGGCATTTTCTGCAAGGTTTTAGATTTGTTCATTTTAGTGATCAGTTTTATCTTGCTTAGAAAAAGTGAAAATGAAGTTATTTATTTTGAAAAACATTGCCTTTTTATTTTTGTACAAAAAGTGAAAAATGAAAAACAGTGAACGGAAAAGAAAAAGACTCATTTGCAAAAGATGTCCTGATATTCATTAATTGATCTTTGCACAAAATACAAGATGGCCCGATTACAAAATGTGTCCTGACATATTGGGAAAGATGCAGGACTTGATGCATGCTTTAAAAACACAGGAAATAATAATTACTCTGCAGGAGTAACCCTTATAATTTCCTGGGAAGACCAGTTTGAGACATGGTTCCCGGGGATCCTTGGACGTATCCAGCTTTCCAGGTTGTGCTCGTCTTCTGACTCATCTTCCAAGCTATTCACAACATCCGGGGTGAGCATCCCCTCGCTGATAAACTTGGGCTCCTTTGCAGCCTCTGGTTGATCCTGTCGAGTTGGTCTGTAACCCAACCCGAATCGGTCCTCTTTCTTCTTAACGGGCAGCAGCTTACCCCAGCCTTGGGCGGTACCCTCCTCAACAACCTTTCGGGCTTGTTGATATGATGTAATGGAAGTCCCTAGCACAGCATATGTTTCATTGATATTCAAGGCCTCAAACCCCTGACTCATGGTTTCATGGATCTCCCCATCCATTTCAATGTATTTGAAAGTAGCCAGCTGGCTAACAAAAATATCCTCATCCCCACAAATAGTAATGACTTGGCCTTCCCACTCGAATTTTAACTTTTGGTGAAAGGCTGATGTCACGGCGCCAGCGGCGTATATCCATGGTCTACCCAATAGACAGCTGTAGGCAGGTTGTATATCCATCACAAAGAAGGTCGTTTTGAAAACTTGCGGGCCAATCATTATTGGTAATTCTATCTCTCCTAGAACTGATCTTTTAAAACCGTCGAAGGCTCTCACTACCAAGTTACTTGGGCGTAGTGCCAATCCGTCATACTCCAGCTTCACAAGGGCTTTCCTGGGCAGGACGTTGAGGGATGACCCTGTGTCCACCAATACGTGAGAAAGAACTGCACCCTTACACTCCAAGGTAATATGCAAAGCCTTGTTGTGATTGCGACCTTCCGTTGTTAGATCAGTGTCGGTAAATCCTAGGCCATGACTAGCGTTGACATTTCCAACCACAGCCTCTAACTGATTGACGGTAATCTCCTCCGACACATAAGCTGCGTGCAGGACTTTTAATAGTGCGTTCCGATGAGCCTCAGAGCACATTAGCAATGATAGTATGGAGATTTTGGAAGGTGTTTGGTGAAGCTGGTCTACCACCTTGTAATCACTTTTCTTTATGATTCTCATGAATTCATCAACCTCTTGATCAAAAGGAATCTTCAAAGCTTCTTTGACAACTTGTTCTTCTTGCACCATGCTCTTTCCTTTTGCCTTGGCAGCAGCTTCTGCTTCGGTAGTGGTTCTTGGAATTTGCGAGGCAAAGATACGTCCTCTCCTAGTGAAGCCTCCGCCTCCCCCCACATTGTCTATCTGAGGTTAAGAAGTTGACGATTCTAAAGTGATTTTCTGCCCCTCGTAGTATAGATTTGAGCCATAATGCCAAGGGATGGCATTATTGCTTTCGTAAGGAACTGGCCCAGGCACTGTGATAGTGATTGGACTGATAGCAGCTGCAGAAGGGACCACAATGGTGTGTGGATCATAGTATATGGTAACTGGTGCTCTGACAGGAGTAACATTTTGTTGTGAGTTGTTGGAAGGAACATTTGCAGGATCGTAGTATATTGTAACCGTTGAGACACTTTCATTAATTGCTGCTGATGTTGTAGAAGGCACTGTTGACTGGATGGGTGTTGAAGTTGTAGCAGGAATGGTGACTGAACTTGCATCCGTTAAAGTGATTGATTGAGCAGTTGTTAGAGTTGTAGTAGAGTCTGTTGGAACAATGGTTGCTGACGTTGTAGGAGTATCTGTGATTGTTGATGAAGGAATTGTTGGAGTTGTAGTTGCTGTTGTCATAATCTGAAGGGTGCCATCTTTAATAAGACCATCTATGTAGTTCCTCAGTCTCTCACACCCATTAACGTCAATATTGCAATATCCACAGCCAATCTCACATCCGGGGAACACATGGCATTCTAACAGCTGAGCTTTGATTTCAACCAGAGGTGTTCGGATTTGTGCAACACTGGTGATTAAGGTGGATGGTTTGCCTTCTTCTATAGCATTAATCCTAGGCCCATTGTGACTAGGCATTGGATTTCTTGTGACATTTGGAGGAGGTGCAAAGTTGAGAGCTTTTGAGTCCACCAGATCCTGGACTTTCATCTGTAGGGCCCTGCATTTTTCAGTATTATGCCCCGGTGCGTTTGAGTGGAATGCACACCTGGCATTGGCATCATAGTTCTTTGGCATATTGGTGGGATCCGGAGGTGCCAATGTCCTTAACTCAACCAGGTTGAGCTTTAGGAGTTGTGGCAAGAGTGCAGCATACGACATTGGAATTGGGTCAATCACCCTGTTTGCCTGTGATGGTCTTTGCTGAAAGGGACGCTGTTGTTGGTTGTTGTTGTTGTTGTACGACCTTTGTTGCGGATAATGAACTTGTTGTTGATACTGTGGTTGTTGTTGTTGAGGATATGCTGATTGTTGTGGAATCGGAGCTGGAATGGTAACCGCTGCTACTGACCGGTGCACATACTGAGGCCTGCCCCTGCTTGCATGAACGAAATTTGTTTCACCGGCCCTTCGGGGTCCCACAAAAGGCTTTCTGGGATTGCTGGACAAACTTGCACCACTGTCGGAAATTTTTCCCATCTTCAATAGACTTTCAATCCTTTCACCAGCTATGACCACATCAGCAAAACTGGTAGAGGAGAAGGCAGCCAATCTATCAATATAGGTCCCTTGCAATGTATTCATGAACATGTCAGCCATTTCCCTCCCTGACATGGGTGGTTGGACAGCAGCAGCAAGCTGTCTCCATCTCTGGGCATATTCCCTGAAGCTCTCTCTAGAAGACTGAGACATTCCCATTAGGAGGGTCCTATTGGGAGCCATGTCCAGGTTGTATTGATATTGACGGATGAAAGCCTCAGCCAAATCCTTCCAGCATCTTATGGTGGCTCTAGACAAGTGTGAATACCACTCTGTTGAAGCCCCAGTCAGACTGTCTTTAAAGTAGAACATCCACAACTTTTCATCCATATTATAAGCTTTAAGTCTTCCCAGGAAAGACTGCAGATGAGTGCGAGGACAGGAGGTACCATTGTACTTTTCAAAGCATGGGGGTTTGAATTTGTGGGGAATTCTCACCCCATCCACTAGTCCCATATCCATCACATCGAAGCCCAAAGAATTCTGAGATTCCAAAGATCTTAACTTCTCAGCAATTTCGTCCAATCTCCTGTCATATACTTCATTTCCAGCTCCCATAACAGTAAACTGTTCTTCTTGGGGATCTTCTTGTAGGATTCTGCCCCCAGTAGTATTACCTTGAACATTCCTCGGGATATTAACCTCTGGATCCAGATGAGGTCCAAACACTGGTTGGTCAATACGAGGCTGGCCTCGTTCATTGTTGCTAGTTCCTCCTGTTCCAAGATGAGGCTCCTCAGGAGTTTGTCTTTCCACCAGCTCTCTTAACCTTTCTTGAATCTGGGCTAAGCCAATCATTACTGCCATGAATTGAGACATCTGATTTCTCATCTCCACCCTCTCATTAGCCATCTGATTTCTGACCTCAGTCAGCTCCTTCTGTACTTGTTCCATTTGAATACCGGGAAGGTTGTTACGAGTCGGGTACCGGTGCGCGCGGTTGACAGGGAACACTCGGCGACGAGCAATGTTTCCTGAGGATAACAGAGTTAGAAATAATAATAATAAAACCTACAAAACAAAACAAAAGTTAGTATGCAATGCATTATGCTTATTTGTTTTCCAAGGTATCCGGTTTGGTTCTTGGTTTTGACCTTTCCAGACCTCAAGGAAGATGCTTGATGTTGTTGAGAGAAAAGCCCAAATGGAAACAATACATAGTCTGTTTTACAACACATGCCCGTGGAGGGTCAAAATACAATAAAAGGAAAAGTACATCAAATGGAAACAACAACAAACAAAGAATCAGACATCCAGTCCAAACTCATCTTCTTTGACCTCCTTCAGGAGTGCCTCAGTCACTGGACCAGCTGGGTGCTCTGTAATGATCCTAATGAGGAGGTTCCTGGTAGCAATGGCAGTGGTCAACTTCTTATGCTTGTCCTGGTCCTTTGATCTCTTCACTCCTGCTTTGAGTTTCAACTCTGAAATCTCCTTCTGGGCTGCCAACAAAGCTTCCTGCTGCTTCTTCTCATTGGCCTCTAGCTGTTCAATCTTGGCTTGAGTTTTTTGGTCTTCTTGCGTACGGGCTTCAGTGATCCTGACCCACCTAGCCTGACTCTCTTGCAGATAGAGCTCAGTCCTAACCTTCTGAATCTTGGCTTCTTTACAGGCGTTCTTCAATATTTGTTCCCCAGCTCTTGCTTTCCTGATGTAGTCCTCTATCTTCTCAATTTTGGCAAGATGCTCCACTATGAGCTTCTCCAATCTCTCAATGTCCAGACGACCATCACTTCTTTCCCAAAGAGTCTTCTTCAAGGCTTGAGATAGGTTCTCATTTCTTTCCTTCAGCTTCTCAAATTCTTCTAGGCTGACAGTTGCTGCTGGTTGTACTATGGATGGTCCAGGTATGTCTTCCACGGTGAAAGGCATTCCGGTGATCTGAGCTCTAGTACGTGACTAGTCATAGTACTAAGCTGAAGCAACATTATTACACCTTCCAAGGATAGCTACCCCCTTTGTCTGGATGTTGTCCCAAGCCCAGGATGCTTGTCTGACAGCAGCTGAATTAGGTTTCACTTCACAATACAGGGTCTCTGCTAAATCTTGTCCTCTGGGAGGGTGAACCAAAGCATAGCCCAATTGTCTCTTAAACAGCAAAGGATTGTAGTTGATGCAACCCTTCACTCCTATCAGAGGCACATTTGGGTATTGTCCACAGTTGGTGATAATGTCCTTGCCTTTGGTGCTCTGGGTGCACCATCTAATATCATCTGAAGTCAAAGCAATGAGCCTTTTAGCCCAATTCTTCTGTTGGTGGGGATTCAAGAAAGCATCTGACTTAGGCAGGTGTCTGAGCAGCCAGGTATAAAACAAAGGAGCATAACATCTTACCAACTTCCCCCTTTGTTTCTCATTCCTCTGATGAATGGAGTAGTAAAAATCTCCTAGCAATGTGGGCACTGGGTTCTTCAGAAAAAACAAATGGATGGCATTTTTGCTGACAAACTTGGGCTCATCTGCAAACAGTATAGCACCATATATACTGAGGGCTAACAGTGCACAGACTGCCTTCCACTCCCCTAATGAAGCTTTCAGGATGGCTTGAGAAATCAAGAAGTCCAAATGCAAACCAGGGATCCCAGCTTTTGTTGTCATACTTTGCTCAATCAAGATAGGCTCCAGGTACATTGCCTTTGCTATCTCTTCATTTCTGGGAGCTGGCATCTCTGGGTTGAAAGGGATTCCACCCCTGATAGGTACTCCAATCAATGAAGAAAACTCTTCCAGCAAAGGCCCTAGCTGAAAGTCTAGGAATGTGAAACATCTCAAAGGAGGGTCATAAAACTGCAAGCATGTGTGGATCATGCTCCTCTGAGAAGGGTCAAGGTCCATGACCATATCCAGGATACCTCCATAATGCTCTCTAAACAAAGGGATGTAATAAGGTGTGATGAGTGACTGGACCTGGCTGATACCAGTCAACACAGGCTCAAAGAAGTGGTAGGATATGTTGCTCTTCCTGGGAGTAGTCATGAATGCTGCTGAAGAAGCTGAAGATTGGTACTAATGAATATCACAGGCTGATGCTGGAAATGAGCCACTGACAGGCTGATGCTGGTGATGATGAAGATATCTGAAGCAGAGGTCTATGCAGAAGAAGGGGTCAAAACCAAACCAGATATGATATGGATACCCTGAAAAGCAAATAAAAAAATGTTAAATGATGCGATGATGATATATGCAAATGATATGCAAGGGTTTGTGATCAAGCTGGATCTGATTATCTGTCTTGATATAAAGCCCATGTATGTTCAAGAGTCCAGATGGAGGCTTAGAAATCCAGTAACCAAGGTGGGGGACTCAAATAAAGAGTCACATATCCAGGGTTTAATCACAAGAACTGTCCAAAATGAGGTACTCTTAAACAATACAATAACATGGTATGATGTGGCCAAGGGTTCCCGCAAACCTGTAAACAGCCCAACCCCCTCACAGGTAGTGTTCTAGAATAAGGATCCTCAGACTTGGATCAGTTATGAGAAGTGTAAACACTTCTAATTCGGAGGTACAGTGTTTACAATAACCATAAAAGATCCTCCTCTAATTCACCTCAGTTTCTGAAGGTCATAATAAAGGTCATCCAGACTTAGCAGGCTTCCCTGATAGCCCTAGCACTACAGGAAATCTGTAGCACAGAGTTCTCAAGAAGAAACCCACATCTGAACCGTGTTTCATATTCCCGCACCAGACCGAAATGGAATGGGAAAGAACATGAACCACTCTAGCCTAGGTGTCACTCATGTCCCAGGTATAGGACCTTAATCTCTCAATGGAACCCCACCCACCAAAGAAAACCAGATCCAACAATGATAATGACAGTATGAAATATGTAAAACTGTAAAGAAAGCAATACATAAAGTTGTACATAAAGCAGTAAATAAAGCAAGATAAATAAACACACATAGCACATAACACCCCAGTAAACACAAATCAAACAAGCGCTAGGAGGAACCCACAAAAAGAACCAGAAGCCCTGGTTGCAATATAAGGGTCCCCAATAGAGTCGCCAAGCTGTCGCTCCCACCAAATGACACCGGGCCAAGAGGAGTACAGACGCGAACGGTCGGCGAAAGAGAAGAGAATGAATAGAGTCGCCAGCTAGGCATTTTTATCTCGAGGGAAAGGTAATGCTGCATAAACCTAAAAAAAGATGGATAAGACGGTTGCGAACCAGAGAAACTGAGAAAGGGGGTTGGTTACAACCTGGGAAGGTATTAGCACCCAGATTGTCCTCCGTACTCGACGGGATCCACGTTTGAAAGATTTGTGTTTAAAGGGGTAGTGTCAGTGCTATTTTGTGTGCAAAAGAGCTGAAAAAGGATGTACAAGTGTCAGTGTAAGAGAAGTGTGAAGTGAAATATGAGAGTGTCAATGTAAGGAAAGAATGCAAAGCTCAAGACTATGAGGCTCAAAGAATAATGCTGGAAGAGGGGGGAATGTACAGAGACTTTTGTTCGATAACCGTTAAGTTATGCCTACGTATCCTCTCGTGCAATGAGGAAGTCAGAACACCGTAGTTCGACTCAAAGAGACTGAAAGATAATTTGACTTGTGGACTGCTTACTTGTCTATGCTCAAGTGTATGACATGTCTGGCTCAGGTGCAATCTGTCTTGCATTAGACGGAAGAAGCGAGTTCTCGTTTATGAGTGAAGATGATAAGAAAAGAATCCCGAAGGAGACGATTATTGTTTGTTTTTGTGTTTTCAATCTTTTATTGCTTTTTGTGTTTGTCATAAGAAAATGAGCTTAAGCCTAAACCAAGGGCTAGTAAACTCATCACATCTTCCCTCTGATTAGGGGTAATGAGAATACTTTAAGTGTGAAGTAAACACTTCACACTTAATCACCATGATGTAGGATTAAGGTCATTAACCTACTTGCAATTATTTGGATGTTTTTGGAGTTTTTGTTTAGTGTTAAGTAATGAGTTTAAGCCATAATCAAGGATTTAATGGACCCATTACACTATCCTAATAGAAGGATAATAGATGAGAACATTTAAGCTGAGGAAGGCTCCTCAACTTAATCCATGATTAGGGATTAACCTCATGACAAAACAAAGTCTTTATTAAATGGATTTTAGTTAATGGTAAGATTAAGAAGTGAATTTTATGGTTTGTAAGACAACTTGAGGGGGACTTGTCCATTAACACTAGGGTTAGTCCTTCTCAACCATTTAAGGAAGAATTAGAACCCTAATGCAAGGCCCAAGTTTCAAGCTTGATGTCTTAGTGATTATTAAGTGGATTGATTAAAGGATTTAAACACATTAAGGGTTTAACACTTAGGATTAAAGCTATACACTCCATCCTAATAGAAGGATGCATGCATAACCCTAATCACAAAGCCTTAAAACCTTTAAGGTTTAGTCCTTGATTAAGAGATGAGAAGAGAAAACACAAAGATGACACAAAGGTAAAACTAATGAGGGGACTAATCAAACCCTAATTGTGATCATACTTGGATGTTCCTAGGGTTTATGAGGATTGCAAAAGATCTTCAAGAAAGAAACCACCATGGAAGAAACAGGATGAAGGAAGGAGAAGCAAAAAGAAACAAGACAACTTGCTTCACTTAAGAAGACAAGTTTCTTGAAGAAAGAAAGTGGGGAGGGAACATGAATGAGCAAGCTCATTCTAATACAAAAGTAAAATGCAGAAAGGATGCATAAGAGAGATGAGAAGAGATTATGAGAAGTGAAGGCAAATTCACTTCTCAAATACTTACCACCTGAAAAGTTAGCGAAAAGAAATGAAATGAAGTGAACATGAAATGAATGCAATGATGCAAACCAAAACCAGAAGAATAAACATGATGTTAATGATTCTAAGAGATAATGCAAACACATGACAAGAGTTGTGGATGATCATACAAGGATGAGGATGCAAATGTAGCATGTTTTGAACCATGAAAGTTCATGAAAGTTTATGAAATGAAATGAATGCACAATCATGGAAAATGAATGATGCAATGATCAAAAATGATTCTAATGTGTCCTAATATGTCTTAGGAGTCATGTGAATGCACAAAATGTCATGGCAAGTTCATGAATGCAAGCATATGGAAGATGGATGCAAATGAAGGCAAAAATTAGGGTTTATGCACAAGATACAAAGAAAAATTCAAAATCAGATGCAAATGACAAGATAAAAAATTGAAAATGGGATCAAAGGTACCCTAAACCTATACAAGTTCACTGCCCAAAGGGGGAGACCTAACTCTTAAGCCTAAAGAAGTTATGATTTTCTCAAGTTGGCTAGGGTTTTAAGGTACCTTACAATGAAAAATGTCAAACAAAATGAAAATGAAAGATAAATTAAAATCAATTTTATCCTAGGAACTACATGACATGAAGAATGCAATGCAAAAAGAACCATCATCAAACCCTTCATGGTTAGGCAGAAGGGATTTTTCTAAGTTAGGGCAAAAATATTGACTTTTAAGAACCCTAATTCCAAAGAAAAATGTCAAAATAGGTCAAGAACCAAAAAGAAATTTGTGTGAAGAGTTTGATAATGTTTCTAAATGTATCAAGATGCAATGTGATTTTTTTGGTGATTTATAGAAACTTAAATGGTATTTTAATTAATTAATTCTCATTAACTAATTAAAATAAACATTTAAATATTTTGAAAATACGAAAATTATGCAAAAATTAAAATAAAAATTACTTTTAGAATGAGAAAACTATTTTAAGACATGATGCAAAAAATGAAATTTTTTAGAAGTAATTTGCTATTTTAAATAAATTGTGTAAGAAAAATGAACAAAAATGAAAATAAAATTAATTAAAAGAGAAAGTATGTAGATCTGATGGCCTAGATTTGAACTGGAGAGGAAAAGGTTGACTGCGCGCGCCTTTTAAAGGCTGAGATTCATTTCAGTTTAATTAACCTAATTGTATTTAATTAAATTAATAAAACCAGATTAGGGCTAAATGACTTGATCTGGGCCGTTCAGAAGTTAACCTAATCCATATCCAATGGCCACGAAGCAAACTGGCAAATTAATTAAGGTTAGGACCTAATTACTTTCAGGTGACCGGAGAGGAGCTCCGGTCATCTTCTCCGACGTGTCCAAAACCCTAAAACAATCTACAGGCCACCCCTCATCAAATTAAACACACAAAAATGATCCTCTACCCAAACCCCATTCAAATCACCCCTCAAACATCATTTTCAAACCAAGAACAAAGAGAATCGAAACAAAATTATTTCACGGGTGAAATTTCAGAGGACCACAAAATACTCAATTCCTCACCATTTTTAATTCTAAGAGCATCAACATGACCAACATAACATATATTTTCAATTTGTAACAAAAGAAACAAGCTCTGAGAAATTTGATTCTTGTGCTTACCTGAGATGATGAAATGTCAAAGTGAGCTTTTCTGGCCTTTCCTTAATGCAAAAAGTATCCTATGAACCTCCTGAGATCAATGGAGTGCTTCAAAACCTTTGAGGGTGGCTGATTTGGAAGTTTGAGTTTTGGTGTAGCAGGTTTTACAGTTGGTGTATGTGATGCTTTTGGCTGTTTTGATGGTGGATTTTGGTTCTATGGAGGATGTGTGATTTGTTGGTGAAGAGGAAATTGAAGTGTGATGGTTGTGGGAGGAGTTTCGAAGAGATGAAGGAAACTTGCAGTTTTTGTGAATCTGCTTGTGTGTGTGTTTCTAGCCCATGTCCAGCCTGTTTTATGATCCATAACATATCCCTAAACTATTGGAAGAAGTCTGAGGAAGTGACATGCACTGTGGGAATGGCATGGGGAAAATGGCCAAAAAGTCAGTGGTAGGAGTACCTCAAGCATGGGCTGTGGCAGAGGCTATCCTAGAGCTGCTCTGAGTTCTGTTGGCTTCAAGGGTGGCCATGGGATGCTCTGAGGTGATCTGAAATGGATGAAGGGTGAGATGCCACATGTTTTGCCTTTTTACAACTTGTTGCATTTTGAAGTTTTTGGTCATGGATATGTGACATCCCTTGGGCATTTTGCAGCAAAATGGACCATATGAAGTTGTCATAATGTTTTGATATCACTTAGCAACCAATCCAATCAATGGAAGTCCCTTTTGCAAAAAATTCATTCTTGAAGATTCATGAGAAATGCCTTATGGTGACTTGTAATTCAAGGCATGAAAATGGGAAATCTCTTGGGAAATTCTGAATTTTGGACCATGTATGATGTTTGTGCAATGTTTAGAAGTTAATTAGAGATCACATTTGGCTTTGGCAAGTGTTTTTGCAAGTTTCCTCTTTGGCACAAAAGTGAAAATTAAGTGATTTTTCCCAACTTTGCAAGGCCATAACTTGAGTTCTATGATGAATTAGATCAAGTTCTTGTACTTTTTGAAAAGGGAATGATCCAATATACAACTTTGATGACCACAAATTTTTCATTTGAAGCATTTTTGAATCAAAAAGTGGAGGTTGAAAAACTTTCCCAAAATGGCAAGTTTGCATTACAAGTCACTTTCCCAAAATGGCAATTTTGCAAATGGCTTGAAATTCTTCATTTTTGTGAACTTCTAACATCTTCTAAGATCAAATAAAGATCATATACACTCAAAATGATGGAGAAGATCCCTTGGTTGGATGATTGGGGGCCTCAGATGCCCTGATTTTGCACTGACTTGTTCAAGAAGTCAACTATTGGTCAGATGCCTTCCCCATTGAATTTTTCCATGAAAATTGGTATGAATGATCCTTATATCATATAGAGACCAATAGAAACAAGAATGACCAAAAAATTTGGAGTTATGGCCTTTGAAACCAAAACCCTAATTTTAGGTCATCTGTGTAGTTAAACCTGGCTCTGCTTCCCTGCCTCTCTCAATTCTTGTGATTCTCTGAATTTATTGATCTTGGGAGGATATAATATGGTGCTTGTACATACATGGACCCTATTGAGATGATTGGAGACTCTTGGAGTGGCTCAGATAGCCCAGGGATTGCTCAAATCACAAACCCTAGATGCAGATGACTTAGAACCTATGCAGTGAAGCAAAAATGAAATATGAGATGATATGATTGAACTTATGCAATATGAAAAGAATCACAAGCCATGGTGAAATGAGTGAGGGCAAATTTTTGGTGTTTACAAAACCACATCACACTTATTCTTCCACTGCAATTTTGCTTTATCTCTCTGGAATTGGTTGACTGGTATCACAGATCAGGGTATCAATCTTACTACTCTGGAGGTTTGGGAATTGTGTGACAAACCTTGGTCCAAACACTGCAGGGTTGTGATTCAAGCAGCAATCATAAACATCCTCTGTATAATTTGGTTTTGCAGAAATGAAAAGAAATTCAACAACAAAACTATCTCAAGAATGACAACTATCAACACAATCAAATTCAATGTTCAATTAACAGGGAACAATTTCAAATCCAATTCTCAATGTAGTATGAGGGAGTTCAAGGTACTCAAAGCTTTCAGAATCCTTATTCCTCCTCCGAAGGCTGTTAGAATAATGGAGGTCATTTGGAGGCCGCCCTTAGTTTCTTGGATCAAATGCAACACAAATGGTATGTACACTGATCATTAGGCTAAACAATTAAACGATTGATGACCAAATTCGAATTTATAACTTTACCCAAGCTTTGGTGTCTTTGCACCAAATTCATTCATTGATCCTTCCATAATTTTCTGTAATAATCAACAAGCTTTTTTTAGTTTCTCTGGCAATGGTGTAAAGTTTGATATTAGTGTAGTACATGCTTCAATCGAACATGTTACAAGAAGGCTCATTTGGAGTGCACTTGATCAGGTTCATATGTATCAAAACATTCCTTGGTCAGGTATTGGAGATGTCAATAGCATTATTTGCGCCAACGAACATAGAGGGTCTCATCCTTCTTCCAGAATTCCTATGGTGGACTTCGTCAATTGGTCTAGTATTAACAACCTCAATTGCATCCCAGCCAAAGGCAACATAACATGTTCACATGGTATAATGGTAGAAAAGACACCAACCACACTGAAAAAGACTTGACAGGGTAATCTACAACCGAAATTGGATCTCTAAATACCATACCACACCTCTTGCTCCACCTTAACCAAACATGGATCAAATTACCACTCAATCATCTTCAACTTTCAATCTCAACAGGTCAAGTATGCTTCTAACTTTAAAATTTTGAAAATGTGAGCTAACCACAAAGATTGTTCCAACTTAATTCAGTCTATTTGGAACCAACCTATTCTTGGCTCATCTATTCATGTCCTTAACCATAAACTAAAGTTGAACTAAAAAATTGGAATAAAATGTTTTTGGTAAAATTTTAAAACAATGTAGCATGACAACTAGTAAACAAGATAATATCCAACTTATCATCAACAACAATGGTCCTTCTGGTGGCTTTATGGATCAAGAAATCATTGTAAAAATCGAGCTTGATGTTGCACTCTCTATTGAAGAAAAATTTTGGCATGAAAAATCAAGGACAAAATGGCATAGTGATGGTGATAAAAATACTACCTACTTCCATAAGGTGTCAAATATAAAGCAAGTCTACAAGAAAATTGCCTCTTTTAGAGTCAATGATTTGGTCATCACTAATTCAAACCTTATTGCTAATCAGATGGTAAACCACTTCACCAACCTTTTATCTTGCTCTAGCATGACACAAAACAATGGTTTAATAGAAGATTCCATCCCCCGCCTCCTGAATGAGAAATCAACAAAGCCCTCACTTTGCTGCCTTCTAGAGTAGAAATCAAAATTGTAGCTTTCAACCTCAATAAAAATAGTTCCCATGGTCCTGATGGCTATGGTGGCTTTTGCTTCCAATGGTTTTGATCATTCATTCATAATAATATGTGTAATGTAGTTCTTAGAGTTCTTAACAACAGGTTATATCATTCCTCATTACAATGCTAATAATGTGGTCATCATCCCTAAGTCCTTTGGAGATGGCACTCTCCCAATTTAGACCAATAGTTATGGCCAACATCAAATTATCTCTAAAGTGCTAGCTGACATATTAGCTCTAATATGACCTGACATCATATCAAGGGAGAAAAAACATTTTGTCGATAATAGACAGATTAAAAACTATGTTTCTCTCACCCATGAAGCCATAAACATGCTACATCAAAAGTACTCCCATGATAATCTAGCCCTTATAATTGATATAGCCAGATACTATGAACTGAAAGTTCATACTCAAGGTTTTGAAATCTTTTGGTTTTGGTGAAAATTTATGTAATTGAATCTTTACAATCTTGAGATCCAATTTGCTCTCAATAATTGTTAAATGGAAAACAATATGGCTTTTTTCCTTGTACTAGAGAGCTGAGACAAGGGGACCCATTTTTATTGGAATTCATCCAAGAACTTTGAGAAAATTTGAACCTTTCATGATGAACAAGATTCAATCAAACGATCAAAATCCCTTGTTCTTCACTCTTCACTCAAGTGAAACAATCACACTTTGATTGTAGGATGGTTCTGCGTAGCAGTTATTAAATAAAGAAGAAAAATTGAGAGAGAAGAGATTAGGGTTCTAATGAAAATTTGGAGAAGAAGGTGACTACCTACAAACTGTGGGAGTTTCCTTTATTCACTTGCAACTGCAAATTATGTGAATACAAAGTTATGAGTTCTCTTTTACAAAATAAGGGTTACTCCCCATTTATAGATTTAGGTTAGCTTGCTCCCCAAGCCAAATCCTAAAACTATAAAAGCCTAAAACAGTTAACATTACTAAAATAAGCCTAAGTCAAAATTTTGTGTGAAGCAACCTACTTCGACACTTCAACACACTAACACAACTAGACTAAATTCGACACATCCTTATTTTTGTCGAGCTACACTACTTCTACACAAGGAAATGCATTCTTAACACACCACCTAATTCACTGTGTCTAAGCTATCTACATCCATCATAACTCTTAGTCTTCTGAACACTTCGACCTATACTCATTTCATCATGATATCTGCAGTCTGATTCTCAGTTATTCAATGTTCCAAGTTCATTTTCCCTTCTTCTACTTACTCACGAAGATAATGAAACCTCATTTCGATGTGCTTGCTTCGTCCATGTGCTATAGAATTCTTTGCTAATTTGATAGCATACATGTTGTCGATCTTCATGGTAATTTCTCCATGACTCTTCATTGTAATCTCTTCGACCAAATTCACCATCCATGTTGCTTGATATGCACAAAGAAAAACAACTATGTATTATGCTTCGCATGATGGCATTACCACTACTGGCTCTTTTCTCGAACTCCAAACAATTGGTACACCACCTAATATAAACACATATCCAGCTGTGGATTTTCTATCCTCAGCATCACTACACTAACTTAAGTCAGTGTACCCCACTATCTTGCATTCTTTTCCTTCATCAGCTGCATGAAACAAAATGTTATAGTCGAGAGTTCCTTTCAGATATCTTAGTATCCTCACCATACCTACATTATATGCTAAGTCGGGCCTTATGTGACAAAGTTATCTTAGTGACCCAATAAGTCTTTTTTATTGGGTTGGGTCGATATCTTCTTCATTTGTGTCTTTCGACAGTTGCAATCATAGCTCAGCTGGAGTCGAAGTTGGTGTCGCTCCCGGGATTTTCATCCTAGTATAAACACGAAAGTGGCGCAGAAAGAGAAGAAGAGTCGCCAGCCATGTATTTTTATCCCAAGGAAAGAGAAAGGTAATGTTGCAAAAACCTAGGGGAAAGGAAAGAACAGGGTCTCGTGAACCAGAGAGAACGAGTAAGGGAGTCGGTTATGTGAAGGGAAGGTATTAACACCCCTTCACGTTCGTCGTACTCAACGAGATCCACACTTTCTTGCACTACTCAAAGGGTGTTGATCTGCTTCATCTGCTGCTAAATTGGAAATGGAGAAAGAACATGAACGAAAAGAGAATGGGAAACAATGTAGGGAAAATAAAAAATTATGCTCGAATGGGCCCCACACCACTGCCTACGTATCTCAATGGGTATGAGAATCAGAGCGACATAGTTCCCCTAACTAGGGATGAAGTTTGTTTGTTTTTATGTTTTTTTTATGATGACATTGCAAAAGTTCTAACTCAGGTGTTGCAAGCTCGTTGAATCGAGTGTGTTACCATCTTGTTATTAAACTGAAGTGACAAGTCAAAGCGTCCGCAAAGGAGCATGAGGTGAGAAGAGATAAGACATGTTGTTTCTTTGTTGTCTTTTAAGATAAGTGTTTTGATTGCTTTTGTTTGTAATGTGCATCATGCTAAAGACTATGACATAAGAGCGAATACTTTCCGTAACGATCCAAGAGTCTCACACACAAAGTATCCTAGAAGAGGTAAGGTATTCACTCGCTCATCATTTTCTACGTACTTAAGGCTCATGGAGCCCAATGCACATTATATTTGTTAAGTGTTTTTGCTTTTTCTTTATAGAGAGAAGAGAGACTCAATGGGAAAAGAAATGACTAAAGGAAACTAAGACCTGACTCTTAGTTATCATGCAAAGTTGATCCTATAGTTGAGGATTTATAAAAGGGGTAACACTACCTAAGCTAACATACCATGGTTAGTCCTAAGTTGTAGTTTCTAACCCAAACAACTAGTGGAAGTTAGAATGGGTGTCCTAAAAAGATAATAAAACTAAACTAATAACAAACAAGGAAATGATATAAAATATCAAAGCAGATGAAGAAAGAAAAGAAGTGGGATGTGGATGATACCACATAAGCATCAAACACCTTCCCGATGTGAGCTAATGACAATGAGTGGGGGGTTCATTGCTGACCCTCCTTCCACTTTGACTGACTGGATAAGAGTAGGACATATCCAAAAGTGGCAGCACGTAGTACAAGCTAATGAATGACTCACTGGACTAACTGGGGTCGGTTATGAACCCTACCTTTCGTCAATTGTCTTTCATGAGGTCTTATGGGTAAAAGGGGAGTGGTATGCCTATCAGAGTTCTTTAGGCACAATATTAAACAAACACACAAAGAGCCTCATTTGAGGGCTTTCCATACAGTCCTACTTCTCATGGCATATCTAGTTCTACTTCTCATGTTATTGGAAAGCTTTTAAAAATAATTGAAAAAGCTACCACACAGATTAAGATTTGTAGCCACGTAAGCGTGCCTAGGAATGGACAAGTGTTAATAAAAAATAAATGAGTTGAACCCTTTTGTGGAATTCCTCCTTTTAGTGTACCTTGCACACATGAACCAACCACATTAGAAATAACAAGGAGGTGCACACAAGTTAATGTGACCTTAAACCTAATAATTACATACACTTGAGGTACTTTAGCTAAGGTAAAAGACTTAGAAGAATGAAACAAATGCAAATCATGTTACAATTATGCACACTAGTATGAGTCCTAATGCACATACAAAGGTCCTAAAGTGATCATAAAATGACTCCTAAAATTATGCTAATTATCATGCAAAATGACCTATACTAATTCCCCTAAATGAACATGCCAATGCAAGTCAAACATAGCAGAAATAAAATAAATCAGCAGTTACAACAATGCTTCGGCACACAATCAAGTATCACATGCAACTGGCATACAACAACTTATTACAGCTACCCAACAACAAGGCAGCAAGTGTAAAAAGTGCAGAAGCAGGGCATGACAACATACATTTAACAACTATTATCCAGAAATGTAGCAGTAATATGTATGACAAAATTGGATCACTTAAAATGTAAATGCATGTATACCAACACATGGACATGTACCAAATGACAACATCAAAGAGTACATTATGATTAATATAGACATGTGTAAATACAAACACTTTAACCATTTTCATTCAGTGGATTTCCACAAACAAAAAGATAATGTGCATTTTCAAGAGGTGAACACCTAATGCAAACAAGCAACCACAAAGTGTGAACATGTTTCACAATGAATCCTAACTAATGCAAACATTAACACCAAGATGAAAACAAAGAGCAATCATGCATCAAGAATGGATACATGCATACATGGATTATGCATCTTTATCAAGCAATATGCAACATACTCAATCATGCACATGAGTGTTTGAAAGTACATCGAACATGAAAACAACACAAAACAATACTTTCATCGGTTATTATTAGGCCAACAATGATGTTCAAACATGGGAACAACATTCAAAATTTACCATGAAAACTAATACACAATTATGCCAAAATTCGGGAAAAAGCAACACATGTGTCGAAAGATGTCAAAGATACATGAACCAGCACCAAAATAACTCCTAAAAATCCCCTAAAATCACATCCTAAAGATCCATGATGATTGGAGGTGGAATGGATAACAAAAATTCAAGAAAATACATGAATTTTTCACTCTGGTTCAGTGGTAACCGGTTAACGCCCTGGTGTTAACCGGTTACTCTGTTCAAAAACCAGCTTTTTATGCAGAAAATAGACTGAGTAACCGGTTAACACCCTGATGTTAATCGGTTACTCTGGAACCAGAATAAAAAATTATGCATTTTAAGGGAAAATTCAAAAGCATCTTATTCAAATTAGTCCCTAATGCAATGCCTATCAATTATGCACGAAATTTAACCCTAAATGCACCAATTCAACACTAATTAGAGCCACAAATAACTCAAGATTCTAACGCCTAATGATCTAACTAATTAACGCATCAAATATCAACAAAGCGCGATGAACACATGTGTCGCGAGAATGCGAAATAACTTAAAACAGAAGTGATTATGGATTTCACCAACCTACAAATCTGTGATTTTCTTTGGGGATTGTTGCAAAGAGAAATCAATATGCTATTGACTAGAAATCCAGAGATCCGAGGCTCTTTTGCAAGAATACTCAAATTAAATGAGATTTGATGAAAACCTTGATAAACCCTTCTAAGATGTGAATCCAACACCAAAACAGTAGCAAATCCTTCAATAATCCATGAACACAATGCAATGATGGAGGTTTAGCTTCAATTCTTCAAGTTTAAATGCAAAACTTTGAAGAATTTTGGAAGATGAAGCTTTGTGTGAGGTTTTAGAAAATGAGAGAAAAGTGAGAGAAAATTGAGAGTGATGAGAGAAAATTGTGGAAAATGAAGTCTCCCCCTTGAGGTTTGGAGCAAAAATGCTTATATACCTCTTAGGCTTGGAGTGTGGTTTGGGTTAGGAGTGAGGTTATGATATTAGCTTAAGAGTGAGGTTTGGAAATATGGTTAGGAGTTGGTTAAGAAAAACTTCTAGAACCTTTGCTTGGAAAGTGGTGGATTGTTCTAGAACATTCCCTTGGAAAGTTAAAATGAAATGTAAAATTGAAGTGAAAAAGTTAGAAAAATCCTTCCATCTTAAAAATTTAATATTTTTTGGAAAATTCGCACGTGGTAACCGATTACCACCAGGGTGTTAACTGGTTACTTAGTGTGAAATTTGAATTTTCTCTTCTTTTTTTGGGTGGAAAATCTTGGATATCCGGCTTCGGTCATTCGCTCTGAGCTTATTTTTCTTCTGAGACTTGATAATTGATATTATCACTATATAACACCTGTCATGAATTAAAATTTGCTTGGGCACATGAAATGCATTGTTGTGGCACAACTTTCTCAACACCAAATTGCCGAGAAAAATAAATGTCTGATTCTCAAATAACCATTTGTGGGGCTACATTCAACCTGAGTTTCTTCGGACTAGGAAAATCACCTTGATCCCATGCCTTGGGGGAAACCAGTGATGCATGCATGATGTGTATGATCTAAATTCAAATCTAATGAAGCATAAGCTGTTTGGTATTAGTAATAATTAAGAAGGAAAATTTTGGGGTGTTACGGCTGCCCCTATTTAATCGACTATAGACCTGAATGGATGATAATAATAAATTTTAGACGTTCGAGGTATGAAGGGATTAAATACCCGAATAAACCGGAAAATTGTACTCTACGGGCAAGAAGAAATATATGTTAGGGAGAATTCCATTTTGGGATGACAACTCAAAGGAACGAAATCGTACTTGGACGAAATCGAAAAGCATTTACCACACTTGGGTGATAAAGCGAACAAGACACACTGTGAGTGAGCTTGAAAAGAGACTATCATACTTGGGTGATAACTTGAAGGGATGAAACCGAACTTGGACGAAATCAAAAAGCGTTTACCACACTTGGGTGATAAAGCAAACAAGACTCATCATGAATGAGATTGAAAAGAGACTATCATACTTGGATGATAACTCGAAGGAACGAAATTGGACTTGGATGGAATAAAAAAACATTTACCACACTTGGGTGATAAAGCAAACATGACTCACCGTGAGTGAGCTTGAAAAGAGACTATCATACTTGGATGATAACTCGAAGGAACAAACCGGACTTGGACAGAATCGAAAAGTGTTTACCACACATGGGTGATAAAGCAAACAAGACTCACCGTGAGTGAGCTTGAAAAAAGACTATCATACTTGGATGATAACTCGATGGAACGAAACAGGACTTGGATGAAATCGAAAAACATTTTTCATACTTGGGTGATAAAGCAAACAAGACACACCGTGAGTGAGCTTGAAAAGAGACCATCATACTTGGAAGATAACTCGAAGGAACGAAACCGAACTTGGACAGAATCGAAAAGCATTTACCACACTTGGGTGATAAAGCAAACAAGACTCATCATGAGTGAGATTGAAAAGAGACTATCATACTTGGATGATAACTCGAAGGAACAAAACGAACTTGGACGAAATCGAAAAGCGTTTACCACACTTGGTTGATAAAGCAAACAAGACACACCGTGAGTGAGCTTGAAAAAAGACTATCGTGCGTGGATGATAACTCGAAGAAATGAAACCGGACTTGGATGGAATTGAAAAGCATTTACCATACTTCGGTGATAAAGCGAATAAGACACACTGTGAGTGAGCTTGAAAAGAGACAATCGTATGTGGATGATAACATGAAGAAATAAAATAGGATTTGGAAGGAATCGAAAAGCATTTACCACACTTAGGTGATAAAGAGAAGAAGACACGTTATGAGTGAGCTTGAAAAGAGACTATCATGCGTGGATGATATCTCGAAGAAAACAAAATCAGACTTGGACATAATCGAAAAGCATTTATCATATTTGGGTGATAAAGCGAACAAGACACACTGTGAGTGAGATTGAAAAGAGAATATCATGCATGGATAATAACTCGAAGAAAACGAAACCAGACTTGTATAGAATTAAAAAGCATTTACCACACTTGGGTGATAAAACGAACAAGACCCACCGAGAGTGGACTCGAACGAGCATGTCATACTTGGGTGACAACTCGACTGGGGATAACAAGTATTGAGAGGTAAGAATAACAATGTTATGACCCTCGAGTTTGTTTCGACCGCATGTTGAGGAATGAACTTGGAATTATTTATGGGGTTACTCTAGTCTGATTGAAGAAACACAACTTCGAGCTTTCGTGCATGGTACCAAACTAGCTTATGCTTCGTATGCATATGTTTGAATTTTTCCATGGTGTAATGCTTCATATTGATGTAAATGCTACGCGCTTTTGAGGATGCAATGTAATTATGATTACTAAATGAAAATGCAAGGGTGACCTCCTGATAAGGAGGTAACCGGTATCCATGGCAAATTTATTGGGGAGAAATAATCATTGATCTGATTTTTCGAGTCTTCATGGGGATAACATATCTACTGGGGAGAATGTCAACAATAAGTCGGCTTTGAATTGCCACAACTGCCAAAAATAATTTGGACTTAGAGGTGTTGAGGAGTAATGACCCTGTTGGGGAAGGTTTCAACTGACAGTAATTTGCTTGGGAAGGACGCCACCCGTAGAACTCCATTGGGGAAAATGATAACCTTATGACCTGGATGAGGAAAGGATTTGTTGATACTCTATTGATTAATTCTGCTAGGTAATCACTCAGGCACAAAGTCCTTTGATGGGGAGAGATGCCAATGAAGATTGGACTTTGGTTGGGGAAGACTGTGAATAACACTGTGCAAGAAGGAAAACCATCCGACTTCTCACTTCCTTCACCACTAATAGGGAATAAGGAATCTGCATGTACTGGTGGGGATAAGAAGACTCTTGTGGAGAATACCTCTTCGTTGGAGGAAGACTTTCTACTTGGGGGATATCAACCTTCTGTTGCTCTATTGGAGAAAGGTAATCCACTGAGACCTGTTGGGGAATCATGATCAATGAAGCCTACTGAGGAAAAAGTTCCCCGATACCTTGTGCTGGAAATGGCTTATGTTTATAGCCTCTGGGATGATTGAATGCATACTGATCATGAGTGAACAATGGTTCCTTGCAATTTTCAACTCGCCTCAGACTAAGGGGTCTATCAGAAGAAATTATCTCAAGAGTATTTTACAGAAAACTTGGCATCCGAAATGCCTCAATGTCTTCAAACTCTTGGAGAGATTCGTCAAATCTCGAAATAACTGCCTCAGACTGCATGGTCTATTAAGGAATTTTCCTCACGAGGATTCATGAAAAACCTCATATCACTGTGAGATATTATTCCTCAGCATTCTGAACCCTGGATATGTGGCTTCTAATTAACCGTCTCCCTAAGAGAGTGACTTTTAGTGCTTTAGGGTGGCCTTCCCCAATACGAGCCTTTGTGTAATTTTGTCCTTAATTGACTGATCTTCATCTGAATACCCAAACTAATTGTTCTTGGAGATATTTGAATCTCAAAGTGATTGCCCCAATTTGGCTGAATTTTGAAGAGATTGCTTGACGTGACAGCCTTAAACTAGGTACACCTTAAAGAGATGGCTCGACGTGAGTGCCCTAGATTGGGTACCTCATAACACAACGGGTTGAGAAAGTCCATACTCAATGGAGTTTCTTGGAAAAGTGCATATTGACATGATTGTCCTTCGAAATTTTTAGACTTCTCAACTCAGCAAGATTAAGCTTCTGGACTGAGGTTCCATATGTGAACTTCTTTGATGTCAAACAAATGTATGCAAATAGAAAGTTTTTATTCTGAGAATAAAAATTCTATTGTAACTCACATGTTAATCTTGAAGTTTTACTGAAAAGATGTCGCAAACCTTTGTGAGCGAATCACTGGTTAAGATACGATGTTGATTTTTTGAATAAGAGAAAGCATGCATATGCAACACCAACAAAGATCTTTTAATATAACTTATAGGAGTCAGGAACACTGTCTCGTGGTAGTATGTTATTGAAATAACCATATTTCAACTAGGACTTTCAAGGGTTGTATCGTGGCCTGGTTCACAATGTTAGAAAAAAGGATTTATGGCTCAAAGTTTAATTGTACCCATCCACTATTCGTGATGTTCTCCAGTCCTATGCTCAGCTAATTCAGAATAAGCGCTCTACTATCAAAAGGGTTTTGTGATGGTTGGGGAACCAATGAAGCTAATGGTTTACACACCAATCAGGTTGTTGGAGTAACAATCACCCCTTTTGTCTTTTGTGTCTGTGTCACACACCTTTGTTTTTTACTTAAGGATCTTTCTTATGTAATCCTTTTCGTCTTTCTCTTTTTCATTCTTTTGCTTATCCCTAACTTTTGCCTAGATTGATTCTTTTTTAATCTTCCAATTTCAAAGTCCAGCGGGATGCCCTAACGTTTGCCTAAGTCGTTTATTTTCAAGTTTCGACTTAGCAGACTCTTTCTTTTCTTTTCTTTTGATTCTTTTTTTATGAACAAATGATGTGAAATTGGTTGTCTTGACTTCTTTGGACGGGTTATGACTGTCTCATTTATTTGATGAAGGATAACCATTATGGTTTCCGGTCTTTTGACCTCTTGATGTGCTACAATGAAAGGTAATAGATCCTCAGATGCACATTCCTTTTAAAATTTGAACGCTCAGTCAAACTAAATGACGTCTACCCCTCCCCTGGGTTAAGTGTTAGGGTTTTTTCAATGCAAAAAGAAACTCATACTTCAAGGCTCAAATGAGTTAGCGAGGGTCTATCTCCCTTATATCTCCAGTTTTTGGGATTTGAAATAGTGCCTGTACATCTTCAATAAGGTCTTGTTCAAAATCACACAATAATAGAATTTGGTATTTTTACTTCATCATCCTCCCTCAAGAGTTTAAGTACGATAGTTAGTATTGCAATGCACATACACAAAATTGTGAGTGGATACTGAAAGTCTGGTATCAGATACGTGATGTCGAAGGTGATGACACGACATTACTATCTGAGTATTAACAAGATAAAAGAAGTATAATTAACAAC
This sequence comes from Lathyrus aphaca, assembly GCA_963966055.1. NCBI lineage: Eukaryota > Viridiplantae > Streptophyta > Magnoliopsida > Fabales > Fabaceae > Lathyrus > Lathyrus aphaca. The sequence continues at coordinate 149,248,629 of OZ014520.1, read as the reverse complement.
AATAAAAACACACGAGATTGTTAACCCAGTTCGGTGCAAACACACCTACTCTGGGGGGGGGGGGTACTAAGCCAGGAAGGAAATCCACTATTAGTAGAACAATTCAAAGCCTAAACAGTCCCAATTTAAAACTTTTCACTTGAACCTACCAAGTGAAACTTCTACCTAGAAATCAACATCTAGATATGAGAAATCACCATCTCACTCCCCCTCAATCACACATTGTGATAAACAACCAGTTTAAAGAAAAATAGAAGATCACTTCTTCCAAAACACAACACCTTGATCTTGATTAAAATCTTTGATCAAGAACAAACACTCATTCTTAATATCTTAGAGTGGACAGAGTTACAACTCAATAAAAATAGTCCAATTCAAACATCTAGGTGATGTGTGAATGGCTCATAAAGAAACACAAGCACAAGGAAACCCTAAATTTCAAAAGCACTTGGATTCACAAAAAAATACACAACATTTTGTACAGAGAAATTAGGTTAAACATCAATAATATAGAATTCTGAATGGGCCTGGATCTGATGAGAAACTTCCTAAAAAATATCACATGAATCAAGCAAGAAAAGATATTCGATAATCTCCAAAAACTAACGCATAACAACTTCTGTTTTTGACATCAAAGCTCCCTTGATTTTTGCACATCCTAGAGAAAAACAACAGACCGAATACCTGCTAAAAATATACAGAAATTAAATAAAAACTTTCTGTATTTAGAGAGATCTAGAACTGTTAAGACATATGCTACAACATCTGCTCTGACATCACATAAGCACTGTACACCAACATATATTCAAGCAAGTCAATGGCATCTTACAAGACATCAAAGAAAATGATAATGTTTTTCTACATATGTAGCCAAACTAAGAACCTTAAAATATGAATGGATTATTTCAAGAAAAACATGTGCGTTTTACTCTGATTATCATTAAAAAACAAACAAGTTTCATGCATGCAAACAAATGTTTAGACAAACAATAAAAGTTATAAATAAGAATGCAGTAAAGAAGCTGAACATTTCCATCATTGAGGAGACTTGACTCTATCTGGACTTATTGCTTATGAAGATGTCTTTGCAAACTGGGTGCTCAACTTGATGAGGAGATTCCAATGTATGGGCAGACCGTCTGGTATGATGACCTTTGAGTTGATCAAATTTTTCACCTTGTGCTTGAACATATTGCAGTTGTCAATTGTATGCCTAAATTCACCTAAGTGGTATTTGCATCTAGCATTCACATTGTGGTTTCCATTATTGAGGAGGCCTGACTTCGTCTAGACTTATTGCTCTCAAAGACTTTCAACAGTCAGCAGTCTGGATGTTCATTCTGTCGCTCCCGGGATTTTCATCCTAGTACAAACACGAAAGTAGCGCGGAAAAGGTAGAGTCGTCAGCCAGACATTTTTATCCCGAATGAATGGGAAAGGTAATGCTGCACAAACCAAAGGAAGAAGGAAAGGACGAGGCCTTGTGAACCAAAGATCTGGGTTCGGGAATCGATTACGACCTGGGAAGGTATTATCACCCCAGATCGTCCGCCGTACCCGACAGGATCCACGCTTGCTTGTTTGTTTCAAAGGGTGAGAAATAAGATGTTGCTGAACAAATTTACTAAATGGACTGGAATAAGAGTGGGAAATGGAAAAGAGATCGAAAAGAAAAGGGGAAATGTAGGGAAAATAAAGAATGTGCTCGAAAAGGCCCTACCCCGCTGCCTACGTACCTCATCGGGAAAATGAGGATCAGAGTCGACGTAGTTCGTCTAACTAAGGCGGGAACTATTTGTTTGTGTATTTTATGGCTGGAACTGCGTATGTCTATGCTCAGGTGTTGCAGGCTCGTCTAGTACGAGTGCGTTTACCGTCTTGCATGCGAGACAAGTCGTCGCGAGTTCGTGTTCAGAATGAATGAGATGAGAAAGAGAAGTTTCCGTAGGAAAGTCGCTTATTATGTGTTTTTGTCTTTTATGAGTTTTGTATGAATTTGGCACAAGGAAGTGAATTCAAACTCTTTTCCATGGAATGTGTACTTGCTACTACATTCCAAGATGGAATAATAGAACAAACACACCAAGTAAGGAGAATTTATCCAAGACTTGTTTCCAAGGATTAGGGTCTAAGTTCACTAGCTTGTTGAACTTATTAAATGTTTTTGTTGCTTTTGTAAAGAAATGTCTTTTAGATTTTTCTTTGTGAAACAACCCCTTGATAAGACTTGTACATCATGCTAGACAAGCCTACACCATTCCAAGATGGAATGAATGTAAGTTCCCTATGGAATAAGGCTATACACAAGGGATCCTTTCATACCTTTATTAAATTATTATTTTTATTTGTTTGAAGATGAGAAGAGAAAGACTCAAAAGGCAAAGGTCAAAGCTAATGGGGGACTAAGACACAACCCTAAGTTATCATTATGTACAAAAGTGTGGTCCTATGATTAATGAGGTATTCTAACCTAAGGAAAAGAAAAGCAAGTTAGAATTCAACTTACTTCCTAAGGAAGTTAAGTTGAATCTAAGGAACACAAAAGGGACCTATGAAGAAAGTATCAAGGTGCTAAACACAAGCAAATAAATGCATAAGAGAATGGGAATGAAGTGATTACCTCATCTTTCCCCCTACAAAACAAACATTAGTATGATGGAGAAATATGAACAATTATAGCTTGGCAAACCTCACAAACAACTCACACTAGCTAAAAGGAATGCTCATGAATTTAATTGGAATTTTTGGATGCAATTTGGTATTTTTTATAAAAGGAAACGAAAATTGAATAAAAGAGAAAAAGAAAATAAAAGAAATAAAAATGCATTGGGCCTTGGGGGTGCTGAAAGAAACAGAAACAACATAAATGGGCTTAAACCAATGCGCATGGGGGTGTGGATAGCTGACTGAGAATTTCGTTCACAAAAATATGCATGTGCCAGGCACGAGTTCATTAATGCGTTGGCTACATTGTGGGCGTTGGATCAAAATTAATCAATGGCTGTGACTTAAAGTTGGGATTAAATTTAGGGTACTGTTCAGATGACCGGAGATGAATTCCGGTCATCTTCTCCGTCCAATGCTCCGGTAGGGAAAACTCAAATCAACACTAAAATTAAAACTAAGACCATCAATGGACTCATCTCTCTTCACTGATCACAAATATAGTCTCACAATCCACTTAGGGTTCCTAAATCTCATGAATCGAAAGCAAGAAGATCAACCTGGAAAATTGAATCTAAGTATCTTCAATGCCTATCAACTAGCCAGACATCCAATAGCTTCTATCAAGCTTCAATAAACATAAAACCAATGGAAAACATACAATTCGGGCAAGTGTAATTTCAGGACATACCTGAATTGCAGAGAGATCAAATTGTTGCTAGAAGGCCAGAAAAGGGGATCCTTAGCTTGCTTGATCTTGGTCTTGATCAAAGAGAGTGAAATAAACACTCTGGGAGCTATGAATCTTGAGTTGTTGATGAAAATGCAGTGAAGATCAATGCTATGCAGTGTTGAATTCTTGATGCTTCAGGTTGCAAAATCCATGGATCCTACACTTGAGATGATGCTGATGATGGATTGAAGATGAATGAAACCAGATTATTGCAATTTGAGAAGTTTGGATCCAAAATGCAATGAAGATCAACAATGTGCAATGCTTGATCTTGAAGTATCAGGCTATGCAATCCATGGTGATTGTGCTTGAGGTGATAAAGATGATGAATTGAATAGGAATGGATCAAGATCAGTGATGACAAAGCTTGTTTGAGCCAAATTGCAGTGTGAAAATTAAGAGAGAATGCTTGAGAACTTTGGTGATTTGTGATGAAATGAAGTTGACCCTGCAAACTGAAGTGATGAGTTCCTTTTATAGAGCACTTAACCATGGTTAACATGCCCTGAGTTAACTGAGTGAGAGAGGTTAAGTGAGTGAGGTAGTTATGGCAGTTATGCCAGCTGTATTTTCTAGAAACTTCCACATCCGAGATGGATCTTCTATGCAAGCTTCATGAAACTTATGGTAGGGATTAGATGATGTGCAATTGCTTAGCTGATCAATGACTGCAATTTGAAGGCAATCCCTTTTGCTTACTCACTCATGAAGTTCATAATAATCCATGTGATCTTGCACACACTTGATGGCAACTCAATTGTGCAATGACCTTATTGATCAACTTCACTCAAATTCAGTGCACATGTGATCATGATCCTCATGGTGGAATGCAATGTGATTGGGATTGAGTGATATAGTCATGTTTGATCAATTTGTCTTGACTGATGTGAGGTGCATGGCAATGGTGTGGAGAGGTAGTCATGAGATCATATCCACTTCAAAGCAATGCATTTTAATCATACTTTGTGGATTGATGCCAATAAGAGGAACTGATTTGAACCTTGATGCAATGCCTTGTCAACCAAGAAAGATAATTGTCTTTGATGATCTTCAATGGAAGATTTCTTCTAGCTCAAGCAATCAATTCAAGGAAAGTTTGTGCTTAACTTGAAGTGGAAAGATCATAGAACAAGTTTGATGTTTGGACCATAATGGAATAATGTCTTTAAGCCACTCAAATGATCCCATGAAAATCATGCCACAAGATTGCACATTGGCCTGCACGAATTTGGCTTGCCTTGTGTCAATGGGCCTATGGCTTACCAGTTGTGACCTTCCCACTTTGACCCTCAATAAGCTCAAGAAGACTTGCTCCAATGAAAAAACTCTGAACACCAATATTGTAGGGATTATATCAAGGAACAACTTTTTAGTTCACAAAAAATTCATTTGAAGTCTTTTTGGCAAAGAAAAATGGCTTGACATTCTGACTACCACCTGTTTGATGAATTGCCAGGCAGGACGTGCGCGCGAGCCTGCAAGTTGCCTTGCCCATGACTTGCATTTTGCCCTACTTTGCTCAGACTTGTCAAGATCATATCTCTCTCAATTTTAATGCTATGAGTGAGTTAAACCTATGGATTTGAAGCTTAAGATGCCCTCTTTAATTGGCTTAAGGTAGAATTTTGATAGCCCTCATATTTTGGGAGGAGGCCTCTCTCAAAGATGCTGCAAAAATGGCCAAAACTTGCCATTTTTGGAAACCCTAATTTTCCAAAAATGGTAAGTTTTGGTTTTCTTGATTTCTCTTGATTCCTCCATCATTTCTTGATCAAATTTGAAACATAGGATCCTTGTATCCCTAATTTCATGATTTTGATCTCAAAAAGTCAGGAGTTGACATTTTCTTCAGCATGGTTGACTTTTCCCCGAATTCCTAATTTTCATCTGGCCAATTGAACCTCTTCCAAAATGAATTTGTGGATGAAATTTGAACCCTAGGCACTTGACATCATATATAAGACAAGGGAATCCACTTTGAATCAAAATTTCATGGAGAAGTCTAGTAGAAGTGAAACCCTAATTTGGCCATTTTCATCAAGAGATGTTGCACTACTTGCCTCCTTTGATCAATTCAAATATTTCCATGGTTTATAGCTTCAAATGAAGACTTGTGGGATGTTATGAACCCTTTGAACAATTGTTGAGAAGCTTTGTGCCCTTTTGGTTGCCCTTGTATATTATTCAATTTCTCCAATCATTGATCACATACCTATGCCTCAGCTATGCTACACATGATGCAATGTTGTTGGTTATTTTATGAATTTATGTATGCAAAATGCTATGCAAAATGTTGAGGGAATGAGAGGGAAAATTTTGAGGTATTACAGCTGCCCCTATTCAATCATCTACAAACCTAAACGAATAATTGTAACAACTTTTAGACGTTCAAGGTATGGAGTGATTGAATACTCGAATAAAAACTGGAAATTTGAACTCTGCGGATGAGGAAAATGTCATCTGCCTTTATTGTATTTTTTATTTTGACCTCTAAATAGGTAGCGGGAATAGAACCAGGTAGAACATGATCGTTGTACAATAATAACTTGCAATGTGACTGCTGAGCGAATCAAGCCACAGAGAGGGGGCCTGTTGGCGAAACAGGGCTTAAAAACGAGACCATTAACGAAACGGAACTCAACAATGTGACTGCTGAGCGAATCAAGCCACAGAGAGGGTGTCTGTTGGCGAAACAAGGCTTAAAAAAGAGACCATTAGCGAAATGGGACTCGACAATGTGACTGCTGAGCGAATCAAGCCACAGAGAGGGTGCCTGTTGGCGAAACAGGGCTTAAAAAACGAGACTATTAGCGAAACAGAACTCGACAATGTGACTGATAAGCGAATCAAGCCACAGAGAGGGTGCCTATTGGCGAAACAAGGCTTAAAAACGAGACCATTAGCGAAACGGAACTCGACAATGAGACTGCTGAGCGAATCAAACCATAGAGAGGGTGCCTGTTGGCGAAACAGGGCTTAAAAACGAGACCATTAGCAAAACGAAACTTGACAATGTGGCTGTTGAGCGAATCAAGCCACCGAGAGGGTGCCTATTGGCGAAACATGGCTTAAAAATGATACCATTAGCGAAACGAAACTCGAAAATGTGACTGCTGAGTGAATCAAGCCACAAAGAGGGTGCCTATGGGCGAAACAGGGCTTAAAAAACGAGACCATTAGCGAAACGAAACTCGACAATGTGACTACTGAGCGAATCAAGCCACATAAAGGATGACAAACATTGACTTGGAAAGACAAAGATGACTGGAAAATGGTATAAGTATCTTTTGTGGGGAATACTTCAGGTTGAAAAGATGCTATAGGTCGTATGTAATATACCTAAAAACTGGCCCATGCTGACATGCACATGTTTGAATTTATGGCGTAATGTTCCATGATGGAAATTCTACGCTTTGGAGGATGCCAATGCAATAATGACTATGCGTATGCGAATGCAAAAGGATCTCTTGACAAGGAGACTGCAAGTATCCCAGATGGCTTGACTGGGAAGAATAGGTGATCACTGCATTGATCTGGTTAATCTCCATGAGAGGAAACAACTCTGCGGGGAACATTGTTAAAGATACGCCGGCTCTGAACTGCCTCCATTGCCAAAAATAAATTGGACTTTGAGATTGGAGAGCCGAGACCCTACTGCAGATAAACTCTTCTTGAACTCTGATGGGTAAATGGAGACCATCTGACTTGGCTAGGGAGCCATATGTATGGCACTGCTGAGGAAGCAACCTGTTGGAGAGAAAAGACACTCCTTACATTGCTCGGGGTTGCCCCTGTATTTGAAGAGAAACTTCTGCTCGGGGAGGACAAACATCTTTTGTCGTTACTGTTGGGGAAGAATTTCACCTTCACCTCTACTGGGGATAACATGAGACACACGGGAAGGCACCTATTCTTGTTCAAGTATGTTATTGAAATATTCTTCCTGGAAGTTTGCTTTAGCTCTGCTAGCAACACATGTACCTGCACCTGCGTAAACACAACTGATAGTGCCTGCAACATGGAGAGTTGTTTTGGACCTGTATGCCCCAGGCTTAAGGTATGAATCATCATCCTGGCCACTTAACACCCCTTTTAGAGTTGTATTAGATGTTTATGTCCTCCTGCATGAGTTAGAAAGCATTCTAATGTTCACAACACAATATAAATTACAATTTGCTGGACGTTTTTGCAATCAACAATGTTAGATGAAAAACAAAAACAAAAACAGACTGGTCACAAGTTGACTGAAATTGAATTTTATTGATTTGGAACATGGCCATGAATAGGCATTACATCAGGAAGAAATTCCCTGGAAAGAGGAAATATCTCAAAAGAAAAATAAACTATCCTATTGGATATGTGAAAAATGGATCTCGTCAAGTTTCGACCCGACTATGACTCGTATATCTTCAAGACTGTCCGCTTGCTCTTCCCCTTTGAGAAAGGTGATTAGACTGGTCTTCAACCCTTAGAATAACCTTAGTTGCAGATGGATTACAGATCTTGCAGACCGTAGTCGTTCCTGTTAGTCCCTCTTTTGCGTGGATCGCCCTTTCGGGTTTTCAATCCACCGGGATACCCTTTTTTGCTTGAGCTGTCCGATGTGGCTTTTCAACTCAGCGGGTGTACATTTGTTTCTTCAATATTTCCCTAATTTTTGCCCGAGCCTTTTATTTTGTTTTTGGCTCGCCGGGATGCCCATTTTTTCCTGGATCTTTATTCTGTTTTTATCCAGCGGGTCTTTTTATACGAAGTATTTTTTTAATGCGTCTGTGTTGACAGGTGACTGGAAGTCTTCTCCATCCATGGTTGTTAACATCAAGGCTCCGCCCGATAAAACATTTTTAACCACGAATGGTCCTTCATAATTAGGTGTCCATTTACCCCTGTGATCGTTAAGAGGAGGAAGAATCCTTTTCAGCACTAGGTCCCCTGGTATGTACCTTTGAGGTCGAACCTTCTTGTCGAAAGCCTGTTTCATCCGCCATTGATACAACTGTCCATGGCATACAACTGTTAGGTGTTTTTCTTCGATGAGGCTCAGTTGATTGTACCTGGATCGGAGCCACTCAGCTTCATCTAGCTTAATGTCCACCATTAACCTCAATGAGGGGATCTCCACTTTAATTGGTAGGACTGCCTCCATACCATATACCAATGAGAACAGGGTTGCCCCTGTTGAGGTACGCACTGACGTTCGGTACCCATGTAGCACAAATGGTAGCATCTCATGCCAGTCTTTGTATGTCACAACCATCTTCTGCACGATCTTTTTAATTTTTTTGTTGGCCGCCTCGACGACGTCATTCATCTTCGGGTGATATGGAGAAGAGTTGTGATGTTCTATTTTGAAATCCCGACACAAGTCAACCATCATCTTGTTGTTGAGGTTAGAACCATTATCAGTAATGATTCTTTCGGGAATTCCATACCGGCAGATAATATCTCTTTTGATAAACCGGGCTACCACTTGTTTGGTAACATTGGCATAAGACGCCGCTTTGACCCACTTCGTAAAATAGTCTATAGCAACCAGGATGAAGCGGTGACTGTTGGAAGTTGTCGGCTCGATCTTGCCAATCATATGAATGCCCCATATGGCGAACGACCATGATGAAGACATGACACTCAAGGGATTCGAAGGTACATGGACCTTATCAACATAAATCTGGCATTTGTGACATTTACAAGAATATTTACAATAATCGGATTCCATGGTGATCCAATAATATCCCGATCTCAACAATTTCTTTGTCATAGCATGTCCTCCCGCATGGGTAACGAAGGAGCCTTCATGAACCTCTTGCATCAACAAGTCTGCTTCGTGTCTATCCATGCATCTGAGTAGAACCATGTCGAAGTTTCGATTGTATATCACACCATCTTGATTCAAGAAGAAATCACCTGCTAGTCTTCTGAGAGTCTTCCTGTCTTTACTGGATGCCCCGGTGTAAACACCCCAAATTTTCCCTCACTCATTTCACACCATGGCTTGTGATCTTTCATTTTTGCATTAGCATAAGCATTACATCTCATATTGCATCTTTGCTTCACTGCATAAGTTCAAGTTCATCTGCATCTAGGGTTTGTGATCTGAGCAATCCAAGATTCCATCTGAGCCATCCCAAAGGTCTCAAATCTTACCAATAGGGTCCATGTGTGTTCTATCATCATATTATGTTCCTCAAAGTTCATGGAAGTCAAGAAATCACAAGAACTGGAAAAGCATGGAAGCAGAGCTAGGGTTTTCACTACACAGATGACCAAAATTAGGGATTTGGTTTCAGAGGCCTCAACTCCAAATTTTTGGGCCATTATTGTTTCTAATGTTCTTAAGATGTTATAAGTATCATGTGTACCAAGTTTGATGAAGAAATTCATTGTGGAAGTCATCTGTTCACTGGGTAACTTCTTGAGCAAGTTAAGTCAAAATCAGGGCATCTGAGGCCCCCAACAATGGAACTAAAGGGGTATTTTCATCAAATTGAAGTTCTATGATCTTTATTTGATCTTAGAAGAGGTTGGAAGTTCACAAGATTGAATAATTTTGAGCCATTTGAAAAGTTGCCAAAAATGGAAATGACTTGTAATGGAAACTTTCCATTTTGGGAAAGTTTTTCAACCTCCTCTTTCTTGATCAAAAATGCTTCAAATGAAAAATTCTTGGTCATGAAAGTTGTAGATTAGGTCTTTCCATTTTTCAAAAATTACAAGAACATGTTCTGATTCACTATAGAACTCAAGTTATGATCCTTCAAAGTTGGCAAAAATCCTATAATTTTCAAGAATGCACCAAAGAGGGATTTTTGCAAAACCACTTGCCAAGGCTTCAAATGACTTCTAATGTGCCCAAATGTGGCATAACATGATCAAAAAACTCCAAAGCATGAAAATTGGCCCAATAATTGGAAGGTTTCATGGCTTGAATCACAAGAAACACCAAAGAGGGAATTTGCAAAACACATAGAAACCCTAGCTGCAAGTGTTCCAGCTACAATCTTTCAATCCTATGGCCCTCCTTGATCCATGCTGAGCCCAGACACCCCAAAAACTCAGGCCTGCACCATGCCCATACCTCAAGTACACATTTTTGACTTTTTTGCAAATCACCCCATACCAATCACACTATGCCACACCAACTCCTCTAACCAATCACAGTTGCATATACAAACCTTATGGATCACAAAGAACACAACACACAAGCCTGAAACTCTCCATAGCTGAGATTTCACAAAATCCCCTCAAAACTTCATCTCTTTTAATATCCCAACTCATCCATCAAAACTTCAAAATTCTTTCACCAATAATCTCCACATAACCCCAGGATCATTTCCCACCCCTCACATTAGCCTGAAACCATCTCAAACAAAAACACGATTTCAGCTTCCTCTGAACTGAAACCTTCAAAACAGCCTACATAAACTCCTTTCAAGCATTCCAGAAGCATAAGGGGATCAAGTGGAGTGGATTAGCACCAACGAAGGGCCCAGAAAGTTCCAGCTTCAAGAACTTCAACTCAGGTAGCCATCAAAAACTTTTTTTCCAGAAATGCATTTTTAAGTTCTTAAATGAATCCTTATGATGTGCTGATGATCCTGATGTATTTATTTTTCAAAATGGTTGAATATTGAGCATGTATGTAGTCTCTGAAACTTTTTGACCTATAGCTGATTTACTTCGATTCTCTCTTTTGATGTGTTATAAATGAATTTTGTTTGGGGATTTAGGTTCAGTGATGTATGGGGATCATTTCTGGGCAATAAATTAGGAGTTTAGAGGTTTGTAGGAGATTTTAGGATTTTGATTCACCGGAGAAGATGACCGGAGCACTGTTCCGATCATCAGAAAGTGTTTATGCCCTAATCAGTGTAATTAGTGAAGTTTGAATGTGAGCCCTCAGATCCTGCTTCCTGCGCGTGTTTCAATGGCTCAGATCATTTCATTAGCCCTAATCCTAATTAATTAAAACTAAATAAAATTAATTAGCCAGCTTAAGTCCCAGTCGTTGGATAACGCGCTAGTCAACTACTTTTTCCTCAGTTTAAATCTCAACCCTCAGATCTGATTACTTTGCATTTTATTTGATTTTTATTTCTTTTCTTTGTATTTTATTTCATATATTTATTAAAAATAGAAAAAATGATTTAAAAATTCTGGAAATTTTTGTCAAGACTTTTATTAATTTTCAGAAACCAAAAATATTTTATTTTTTTTTATTTTTTTTGCATAAAAAAGGTATTTTTAAATCATTTAAATGTTTTATTTAATTAATTAATTCATTTTAATTAAATAAAAATACATTTAAGTATTTAAAAATCACAAAAAATTTAGAGAGCATTTATAAACATTTCGAAACACTTACAAACTCATCATGCAAATTTCTTTTTGGTTTTGATCACACTTTAACATTTTTCATTGAATTAGGGTTCCTAAAATGACCTATTTTCTAACCCTAACTTCAAAAATTCATAACTTTTAAACCAAGATGAGTTTGTACATGATTCTTTTTGCATTGTTTCATACATGGCCTCTAGTTTCTAAAAACATTTTTGTTTCATTTTTATCTTGCATTTTCAAATTATTTGGCATTTTACATTGAGGATCACCCAAAAAACCCTAGAAACTTAGAAAATCCATAACTTCTTCTAGGTTTAGCTTCTGACCTCCCCCTTTGGATGGTAACCTAGTATAGGTTTAGGGTTCCTTTGAGTGCATTTTAAATTTTTTATCTTGTACAATGCTTCTGTTTTGGTCATATGCATCTCATACATTCATAAAACCCTAATTTCTCATGTTCATATGCATTCATCTTTGTATAAACATCAATACATGAACTTGCCATGACATACCAAGCATTTGTATGTCATATTAGATATCCTAGGGCATGTTATAACATTGCTTGATAATTTATTCATTCATTTGGTATGCTTTGCATTCATAACATTCCATGAACATCCATGTGTTTCCATGCTTCTAACTTGCATCCTTTGCATCCCATCTCTCATATAAGCATACATATGCATCATGTGTGACTTTGCAGCATCTCATGACTCTTTTGCCTTGCATAAACACTTCTGACTTTGGTCATTTCATCTCATCTCATCTCATTTACATTCATTTCTTCATGCCTTATATCTTATGCATTCATGCTAACATTTTCAGGTGGTAAGTTACTTTAAGAAGTGAATTTGCCTTCACTTCTCATTTCTCTTTATCTATTTCATATGCATCTTGCTGGTTTTGAAGTGAACTTGTTCACTTGTGTTCTTTCCTTCTCACTTTCTTTCTTTAAGTTACTTATCTTCTTCATTGAAGTAAGTAACTTATTTCTTCTGCTTCTTCCTCCTTTCATCAGCTTCTTCCATTGATGGATTCCTTGAAGATCTTTCTTAAGCCTTACAAACCATAGGATAACCATGCATGATAACTTTAGGGTTGTGTATAGTCCCCCTTTAGTCTTTTACCTTTGAGTCTTCTTTGAGTCTCTCTTCTCATCCTTTAATAAGAGACTAAACTCTTAAAGTTTTAGGACTTTGGAGTTAGGGTTTTGCTTGTATCCTTCTATTAGGATGGAGTGTATAACTTTAATCATAAGTGTTAAACCTTTAATTTGTTTAAACCTCTTAATCAATTCATCTTAATAATCACTAAGACTTCATCTTGTAACTTGGGCCTTACATTAGGGTTCTAATTCTTCCTTTATGGTTAAGAAGGACTAACCCTAGTGTTTAATGGACAAGTATCCCTCAAGTTGTCTTACAAATCATAAAATCCATTTCTTAATCTCATCTCTTAATCAAAATCCACTTAATAAAGGCTTTGTTATATAATGAATTTAATCCCTAACCATGGATTAAGTTGAGGTATCTAACTCAGCTTAAGTGTTCTCATCTATTATCCTTCTATTAGGATAGTGTAATAAGTTCACTAATCCCTGATTAGAGATTAAACTCATTACTTAACACTAAACAAAATTCCAAAAACATCTAAATAATCACAAGTAGGTTAATGATCTTAATCCTACATCATCATGGCAATTAAGTTGAGATGCTTATCTCATACTTAAGTAGGCTCATTATCCCTAATCAGGGAGGATATAATGAGTTTACAAGCCCTTAATTTAGGCTTAAGCTCATTAACTTATGCAAAATTTCAAAAAAACAATAACAAAACTGAAAACACAAAAAACAAACAATAATCGTCTCCTCCGGGATTCTTTTCTCATCACATTCACTCACAAGCGAAAACTTGCTTCTTCCGTCTAATGCAAGACAGTTAACACTCGAGCCAGACAAGTCATAAACTTGAACATAGGCAAGCAAGTAGTTCACAGTCAATTTATTTTTCAGTCTCTTTTAGTCGAACTACGGTGTTCTGACTTCCTCATTGCACGAGAGGATATGTAGGCATAACTTAACTGTTATCAAACAAAAGTCTCTATGTCTTCTCCCTCTTTCAGCTTTCTTTTTAAGCCTCAGTTCCTGAGCAATTCACACCTTTTACACTGACACTTGTATATTTCTTTTCCAGCTTTTGCACACAGATAGCACATACACTTACCCCTTTAAACACAATCTTGTAAGTGTGGATCCCGTCGAGTACGACGGACAATCTGGGTGCTAATACCTTCCCAGGTTGTAACCAACCCCCTTTCTCAGTATCTCTGGTTCGCAACTGTCTTATCCATCTTTTTTCTAGGTTTATTTAGCATTACCTTTCCTTTGGGATAAAAATGCCTAGCTGGAGACTCTATTCATTTCATTTTCATTTTCTCCTTTCGCCGACCGTTCGCGCTTGTACCGGGATGCAAATATTTGGGAGCGACAACTTGGCGACTCTGCTGGGGAAATATCTTGCAACCAGGGCTTCTGGTTCTTTTTGTGGGTTTCTCCCAGCGCTTGTTTGATTTGTGTTTACGGGGGTGTTATGTGCTATTTGTGCTTATTATTTATTGCTTTATTTATTTCTTTCTATACAACTTTATTTATTGCTTTCATTTATAGTTTTATGCATTTCATACTGTTATCATCATCATCTGTGTTGGATCTGTGTTGACCTTGGTGGGAGGGATTTTTGAGTGATTAAGGTTCCATACCAGGGACCTGAGTGACACATAGGATAAAGTGGCTTCATATTCTTTCCCATTCCATTTCGGTCTGGTCCGGGAATATGAAACACGGCTCAGACATGGGTTTCTTCTTGAGAACTCTGTGCTATGAATTTCCTGTAGTACTAGGGCTATCTGGGAAGCCTGCTAAGTCTGGATGACCCTTTATGACCTTCAGAATCTGAGGTGAATTAGAGGAGGATCTTTTATGGTTATTGTAAACACTATACCTCCGGGTTAGAAATGTTTACACTTCTCATAACTAATCCAAGTCTGAGGATCCTTGTTCTAGAACAATACATGTGAGGGGGTTGAGATGTTTACAGGTTTGCAGGAACCCTTGGCCTTATCATACCTTGTTACTAGTTTTGTTAAGGTTGTATCATTTTGGACAGTTCTTGTGAAACCCTGGACTTGTGACTCTTTATTTGTGTCCCCCACCTAGTTACTGGTTTTCTACGCCTCCATCCAAACTTATGAACACACATGGACCCTATCAAGGGAGATAACAGATCCAACACTTGATCACAAACCCTTTGCATATCATTCTGCATACATCATTTTGCATCGTTTAACATTTGCCTATTTTTTTACAGGGTATCCACCATCTTATCTTTGGTTTGGTTTTGACATGTTCTACTGCTCAGACTTCCTCAATTATCTTCTCCAGCACCTTCATCAGTGACTCTTATCCAGTTATCTTCATCAGAGACCCTTCTTCAGCATCTTCTCCAGTTATCTTCATTAGTCTTCAGCAGCTACCTTCATCAGGGTTTCTCTCAGTCTCCTTCACCAGCATCCATTGTCAGCATGGACACTTCCAGGAATAGCAACATCACCTATCATTTCTTTGAGCCCACCCTGACATGCATCAGACAGATCCAGTCTCTCATCACTCCTGATCATGTCCCATTATTCAGGGAACATTATGGAGGCATATTGGACATGATCATATACCTGGATGCATCCCAGAGGAGCATGATTCACACTTGCTTGCAGTTTTATGACCCTCCTCTCAGATGCTTCACATTCCCTGACTTTCAGTTGGGACCTTTGCTAGAAGAATTTTCCATGTTGTTAGGTGTCCCTATCAAGAGGGGAATTCCTTTCAACCCTAAGATGGTTTCTCCCAAGAATGAAGATATAGCTAAGGCCTTGCACTTGGAGCCTGCCCTCATTGATCAGAGCATGACCACCAAGGCTGGGATTCCAGGCTTTCACTTGGACTTCTTGATTTCCCAGGCCACCCTGCATGCTGCAGCAGGGAAGTGGGATGTTGTTTGTGCACTTTTATCCCTCAACATATATGGAGTTATCTTGTTTGCAGACGAGCCAAAGTTTGTAAGCAAGAATTCTATTCACCTGTTCTTATTGAGGAACCCAGTTCCTACCTTGCTTGGAGACTTCTACTACTCAGTGCATCAAAGGAATGAAAAGCAAAGAGGAAGATTGATCAGATGCTGCACACCCCTCTTCTACTGTTGGTTGTTAAGACATTTGCCGAAGTCGGACACTTTCCTGAACCCTCATCAACCAAGGAACTGGGCTAAGCGATTAATTTTCCTTACATCAGAAGACATCAGGTGGTGCACTCAGAGCACCAAGGGAAAAGATATCATTACTAGCTGTGGGCAATATCCTAATGTGCCTTTGATTGGAGTAAAAGGTTGCATCAACTACAACCCCTTGCTTTTCAAGAGGCAATTAGGATATGCTTTGGTTCATCCCCTAAGAGGGCAAGACTTGATATAAACCCTCTATTGTGACATCCAGCACAACTCAACTATTGTTAGACAAGCTGCCTGGGCTTGGGACAACATTCAGACTAAGGGGACAAATATCTTAGGTAAATGCAACAATATAGCTTCAGCTCAATATCTTGATTGGTCTCGTACTAGGGTAGATCACCCGGATGCCATTCACCTTAGAAGATGTACCTGGGCCATCAGCAGTGCAGCCTGCAGCTACTGTCAGTTTGGAGGAGTTTGAGAAGTTAAAGGAAAGGAATTCTCAACTATCTGAAGCTTTGAAGAAGACCCTCTGGGAGAGAAATGACAGTCGTCTGGATAATGAGAGGTTAGAGAAGCTTCAGGTTGATCACTTGACCAAGATTGAGAAGACGGATGACTACATTAGAAAGGCCAGAGCAGGAGAGTTAGTACTGAAGAATGCTTGAAAGGAAGCTAAGAGTCAGAAGGCTAGAGCTGAGCATTATCTAGAGGAGATCCAGGCTAGGTGGATCAGGATCACTGAGGCTCGTGCACAGGAGGATCAAAGGACCGAAGCTAGGATAGAGCAGCTAGAGGCTAATGAGAAAAAGAATCAGACAACTCTGTTAGCAGCATAGAAGGAGATCTCTGAGTTGAAACTCCGAGCGAGGTTAAAGAGGTCAAAGGATCAAGATAAGCACAAGAAGTTGACTAGTGCCATTGCCACCAGGAACCTCCTCATTAGGACTATCGCAGAACACCCAGTAGGTCCGGTGACTGAGGCTCTCCTGAAGGAAGTTAGGGAGGATGACTTTGGATTGGATGTTTGATTTCTTTGTATTTGTACCTCCTTTTGTTTGTACTTTTGATTTTGTTGTTGTATTTTGACCCACCATGGGGACCTTTATTGTAATCAAACTATGTATTTTCACATTTTTTGTAATATATGGTTTGTATTATTTTGTGGGTTTAATCTCTCTACAACATCAACATATCCTCGAGGTCTGGAAAGGTCAAAACCAAAGAACCAAACCGGATACCCTTGTAGGACAAATAGGCATTTTGCATTACATACTAACATCATTTCTTTGTTTTGTAGGTTTTTGTTTTGTTGTTTCTCACTTTGTTGTGGTTTCAGGAAACATTGCTCGCAGAAGAGTGTTCCCTGTCAATAGAGTGCACTGGTATCCGACAAGAAACAACCTTCCGGGATTACGAATGGATCAGGTTCAACAAGACTTGACTGAAGTGAGAGCCCAAATGGCCAGTGAGAGAACAGAGATGAGGGCCTAAATGAATAAATTTATGGCAGTGATGACTAGTTTGGCTCAGAGCCAGGAGAGACTGAGAGAGTTAGTCGAGCAGCAAACTCCCGAGGAAAACCATACAGGTACAGGAGGTACTGTCGCTCCCGACAAATGAAAATTGGATCAGATGAAGGTACAGACGCGAACGGTCGGCGAGAGGGACAATGAGAACACACAACCGTGAACTCACTGGAGATGAAAAGAGTCGCCAGCTAGGCATTTTTATCCCGGAGGAAAGGCAATGCTGCATAGACCTAGAAAGAGATGGATAAGACGGTTTGCGAACCAGAGAGACTGAGAAAGGGGGTTGGTTACAACCTGGGAAGGTATTAGCACCCAGATTGTCCGTCGTACTCGACGGGATCCACGCTTAAAAGATTTGTGTTTTAAAGGGGTAGTGTCAGTGCAATCTGTGTGTAAAGTAGCTGGAAAAGAATGTACAGGTGTCAGTGTAAAAGAAGTGTAGAGTGCATAAGTGAAGTGTCAGTGTAAGGAAAGAGTATGCTCAAGACTATGAGGCTTAAAGAATGATGCTAGAAAGAGGGGGAATATACAGAGACTTTTGTTCGATAACCGTTAAGTTATGCCTACGTATCCTCTCGTGCAATGAGGAAGTCAGAACACCGTAGTTCGACCCAAAGAGACTGAAAGATGAATTGACTTGTGAACTGCTTGCTTGTCAATGCTCAAGTGTATGACCTGTCTGGCTCAGGTGCAAACTGTCTTGCATTAGACGGAAGAAGCAAGTTCTCTATTATGAGTGAGTGAGATGAGAAAAGAATCCCGAAGGAGACGATCATTGTTTGTTTTTGAGTTTTCAGTCTTTTATTGCTTTTGAAAGTTTGTCATAAGTTAATGAGCTTAAGCCTAAACCAATGGATTTAGTAAACTCATCACATCTTCCCTCTGTTTAGGGGTAATGAGAGTACCTTAAGTGTGAAGTCAGATTCTCACACTTAATCACCTTTGGTGTAGGATTAAGATCATTAACCTACTTGTGATTATTTAGATGTTTTTGGGATTTTGTTTAGTGTTAAGTAATGAGGTTAAGCCATAATCAAGGATTAAACAGACTCATTACACCATCCTAATAGAAGGATAATAGATGAGAATGTTTAAGCTGAGGAAAGCTCCTCAACTTAATCCATGATTAGGGATTAAACTCATGACAAAACAAGCCTTTGATTAAGTGGATTTTATTTAATGATATGATGAAGAAGTGGATTTTATGATTTGTAAGACAACTTGAGGGGGACTTGTCCATTAACACTAGGGTTAGTCCTTCTTAACCAATTAAGGAAGAATTAGAACCCTAATGCAAGGCCCAAGTTACAAGTGTGATGTCTTGATGATTATTAAGTGGATTGATTAAGGAGTTAAACACATTAAGGGTTTAACACTTAGGATTAAAGTTATACACTCCATCCTAAGAGAAGGATGCAGGCACAAGCTTAATCACAAAGCCTTAAAACCTTTAGGGTTTAGTCCCTGATTATGAGATGAGAAGAGAAGACTCAAAGAGACACAAAGGTAAAACTAAAAGGGGAGACTAATCAAAACCCTAATTCATTGTCATGCTTGGTTGTTCCTAAAGTTTGTGTGGTTTGCAAGAACAATCTTCAAAGGAGCCACCAGGAAGCAGATGAACAAGATCAAGAGAAGCAAAGCAACTTGCTTCAATCAAGAAGTCAAGTCACTTGAAGAAAGAAAGTGGGAGAAACAAGAATGAGCAAGCTCAAACTCAAACACATATAAGAAATGCAGCAATGGATGCAAGAGAGATGAAAAGAAAGGTTATGAGAAGTGAAGGCAAATTCACTTCCCAAGTTTACTTACCACCTGAAATGTTAGAAAGAAATGCAATGCAATGCAAGATGGGATGAAATGGCATGATGCTAAACAAAACCAGGAGCATGTTGATGATGATTATGATGTTATGAGGTGCTGCAAACATGAGGCAGCACATGGAGATGCTCATACAATGTTCATGAATGCAAGTGATGCAAGTTAAGGAGCATGGATGAGCATGAAAAGTCATGAAGCATACAAGGCAAATGACATGGCAAATATGTGATGCAATGATCAAACATGCTTCCTATATGTCTTAAGATGTCAACTGAAACACAAGAATGTGTAAAATGCAAAGACAAGTCATGTTATGCAAGAGAATGCAAGAAGGATGCAAGAGGAAGCCCAAATTAGGGTTTATGAATCAAACATCAAACAAAAACCAAAAACAGAAGCAAACCCTAAGATAAAAAATGGAAAATGCCACCCAAAGAAGCCCTAAACCTATACTAAACCAAGGTCCAAAGGGGAAGTCTTAACTCTTAACCAATCTCAAGATATGATTTTCCTAAGTTATTAGGGTTTTTTAGGGTTCTTAACAAAAGAAATGCCAAACAATTGGAAAATGCAAGATCAAATCATGGCCATTTTATCCTAGAAACTACATGCTAAACATAAAACAAAGCAAGAAGAATCAATGTCCAACTCTTCCCCAATAGGCAGAAATGATTTTTTGAACTTATGATCAAAATAATGCACAAAATATGATTTAATTCAATGAAAAATTCTTAAAATGCATCAAGATCAAAAAAGAAATTTGGTTTGAAGGTTGGACAATGTTTCTAAATGTCTTAGAACATTTCATGAATTTTTTGGTGATTTTTAAATACCTAAAAGTATTTTTAATTAATTAATTTCCATTAATCAATTAAAAATAATCTTTTAAATATTTAAAAATACTTTTTTAATGATAAAAAATAAAATAAAAATATTTTTGTGTCTTTAAAATTAATAAAACTTTTAAGAAAAAAGTTTCATAATTTTTAGGAATTTTTAACTATTTTAAATAAATTAGATAAAACAAGTGAAAAGAAAATGAATTAAAAATGAATTAAACTGAAGTATGCACAATGTAGGGTTGAGATTCAATCTGGAAAGGAGACCATTGACCACGCGCCAGATCCAGTGGTCATAATTCAAACCTGACTAATTAATTTATTAAACCTAATTAAAATTAATTAATCCTGATTAATTGAAAATGACATGATCTCAGCCGCATACTCACACGCGGGAAACAAGATCCAGTGGCTCACATTTAAAACTTGCCCTAACCCTAATTAAATGACTAACCACTTTCAGGTCACCGGAGACGAGCTCCGGTCGTCTTCTCCGGTGACCTTCTCCCCTGAAAACTTCCAAATCCTTCCCTAGGTCACTAAAATGAAATCTAAAATTATGGAAATGCTTCCCACAACCTACTGAACCAAAACCCCATGCCCAAATTCATTTATTTTTCCCCAGAAGCAAGAATCGAGCAAAACAAGTTTTAGGTCACAAAATTTCAGGGACATCATACATGCTCAAAACTCAATGATTTTCGAAACCAAACACATCATCATGACCAGTGGAACGTAGAGAAACAATTAAGAACTTAAAAACAAGCTCCTGGGAAAAAAGTTCATGAAGCTCACCTGAACTGGAGCTCTGACTTCTGGCACTTTCTGGCTACTTTCTTCAGTGCAATCCACTCCACTTGATCCCCAGATGATGTTTGAATGCTCAAGAAGAGTTTATGTTGGCTGGATAATGAGTTTCGAAAGCTCCTGCTTCAACTCAGTTGAAAATGGCTATGGTGAAATAGGCAGCTTCAGGCCATTGTGAGGGGTTGTTTGTGATCCTGAGGGTGAATGGAGAAGGTCTGTGGTGTTTGATGGTATGTTTGTGAGCTGTGGTGAGAGTTTCGAAGGAAACTGCAAAATGAGGTGAAGAATGGCAGTGGGATGTTCTTGCTTGTTTCAGGCCAGGCTCTTGGTGGTTTGAGGTCTATGAAGTGTGATGAGTTGAATGGTGAAGATGGTTTTTGTGTTTGCAAGCTGTGGAGGCAGATTCGAAGCAAATTGCAAGATGAGGTGATTTTGTGAATGTGTTGGTATGAAGTGTTTCAGCCTTGCCTTGTACATGAAATGGCTTGCAATTTGTCCACAAAAACCTCTCTCATTGGTCAGTTGACAAGACATGTCCTTTATTGATTGGTAAGTCACCTTTTGCAAAAAGTCCAATTCTTGTAAGAGAGGGCATGGGCTAAGCTCTAGCTAAGTACAATGGGCATGGGCTGCGCAGCATGATGTGTGTGTGAGGCTAGCTTGGTTCAGCAGCCAATGCATCAAGTTGGTGAGATGTGATCATGAGTTTTGCAACTTGGTGCTTTATGGTTCACCTGAAAGAAAGCTTAGTTACACAAACCATAACCATGTGGAACCTTGGTCCAATTCTGATCTTTAAGGCTCATAGAATGTTTGGGTAATAGTTTGAAATGAATTAGAGGTCACAAAAGGCATTGGTTCATGATCTTGCAAAATTTCCATTTGAGGCATGCCTTGAAAATCAATGATTTTGGCCAACTTTGTCACACCATAACTTTTGATCCAAGAAGAGTTTGATCATGTTCTTGTACTTTTTGAAAAGGGAAAGATGAGATCTACAACTTTCATGACCAAAGTTTTTCCATTTGAAGCCTTTTTGGATCAAGAATCAAGGCTTGAAAAATGACCTAAAATGATGCATTCTTGAAAAGTCAACTATGCCCAAAAAGTCAACATTTGCAAAAACCCTAAATTCTTGATTTCTATGAACTTCAACCTTCTTCCATGATCAAATAAAGATCATATACACTCAAAATGATGAAGATCACCCATTGGTTGGGTCATGGGGGCCTCAGATGCCCTGATTTTGCACTGACTTGTCCAGAAAGTCAACTCTTGATCAGATGACTTCCCCATGGAATTTCCTCATGAAAATTGATATGCATACTCCCTATACCCTATAGAGATCAATGGAAACAAGAATGACCAAAAAATTTGGTGTTATGGCCTCTGAAACCAAAACCCTAATTTTCAGTCAACTGTGCAGTCAATCCTGGCTCTGCATCCACTCAAACCCTAGTTCTTGTGATTCCTTTGCATCTTTGACTTTGTGAGGATGTAATATGATGCTTGAACACATGTAGACCCCTTTGAATTGATTGGTTGCTTTTGGAGTGGCTCAAGATGCTTTGGGATTGCTCAGATCACAAACCCTAGGTGCTGATGACTTAGAATCTATGCAGTGAATCAAAAATGAGATATGGGATGATATGATTGAGTTTATGCACATGAGAATGATCACAAGCCATGGTGAAATGGGTGAGGGAAAATTTGGGGTGTTTACAGGTACCAGTAACAACGATCACGTACAGCCTCGTACTGGTCCACCAGAGTTTGGACCTCATTTGAACCCAGACATCAACGCTATAAGAAACACCCAAGGTAACACTGGAGGGAGGGCCTTGCAGGAAGATCCTCAAGAAGAACAATTTACTGTGGTTGGGGCTGGAGACAAAGTTTATGATCGTCGGTTGGATGAAATTGCAGAGAAGCTAAGGTCTCTTGCATCCCAAAACTCTCTAGGTTTTGATGTCATGGACATGGGATTGGTGGAAGGGGTGAGAATTCCTCACAAGTTCAAACCCCCTTGTTTTGAAAAATACAATGGCACATCCTTCCCACGTACCCATCTTCAGTCTTTCCTAGGGAGATTGAAAGCCTACACCATGGATGAGAAGCTGTGGATGTTTTACTTCGAGGATAGCTTGACAGGGGCATCCCGGGAATGGTACTCCCATTTAACCAGAGCCATAGTGAGGAATTGGAAAGACTTGGCAGAAGCTTTCATTCGTCAATATCAATATAATTTGGATATGGCTCTAAATAGAACCCTTCTGATGGGAATGTCACAGTCTTCCCGTGAAAGCTTTAGAGAGTACGCCCAAAGGTGGAGGCAGCTAGCTGCTGCCGTTTAACCCCCGATGTCTGAAAGAGAGATGGCAGACATGTTCATGAATACTCTCAAGGGTACCTATATTGATAGATTGGCTGCATTTTCTTCCACCAGCTTTGCAGATGTGGTGATAGCTGGGGAGAGAATTGAGAGCTTACTGAAGATGGGAAAGATCTCCGACAACGGTGCCAGTTCAAGCAGTGCAAGGAAGCCATTTGCTGGGCCCTGTAGATCTGGTGAAACAAATTCTGTACATATGGGAAGAGGAAGACCCCAATATCTTCCCAGATCAATTGCTGCCGTCACTATTCCTACTCCACCTCCTCAGTATACTCAACAGCCATAACACTTCCCTCAGCAGCCACAGTTCCCTCAACAGAGATCCTACAACAACAATAACAACAATCAACAATAACGCCCCTTTCAACATCGGCCATCTCAGATCAACAGGGTGATTGACCCTATTCCAATGCAATATGCCACATTGCTGCCACAACTCCTAAAGCTCAATCTTGTTGAGTTGAGGACATTGTCTCCACCTAATCCTCAGAACCTTCCAAGAAACTACGATGTCAACGCTAGGTGTGCTTTTCATTCTAATGCACCTGGTCACTCCACGGAAAAATGCAGGGCTCTGCATATGAAGGTCCAGGATCTGGTAGATTCAAAGGCCCTGAACTTTGCACTACCTCCCAATGTCATGAAAAATCCTATGCCAAGCCACAATGGGCCAAGGATTAAGCTATAGAGGAAAGCTCACCCATGAGTTTTATTGAAGATATTGCAAGTATTCAGACACCTCTGGCAGAGGTTAAAGCTCAGCTTTTGAAATGTCAAGTGTTTCCAGGTTGTGAGGCCTGTTGTGAATCTTGCAAGGTTTCCGAGAATGGGTGTGAAAGCTTAAGGGATGGCATAAATGGCTTGATTAAAGAAGGTATTCTGAAAATAACCACAACAACTTCTACAACACTAGCAACTCCCTTGTCAACAACAAATGATTCTTCTACAACTGCAACAATGATTGTTCCTACCAATTCATCTACAAAATCAGCAATCACTTCTTCCATCACTTAAACAAACCACAGTTCCATGTCATCCACTTCTACAACTTCAGCAACCACTAGCAATGATGTTTCCACAGTTACTATTTATTATGACCCGACAACGGTCCCAAACTCCAGCAACTTTCAACAATCTCAGCAACAGTTTCGGCAACAATCAAGCTTCCATTCATCACCTCTAACATCCACAAGAAGTCCTGTCACTATCTTCTATGATCCGCATACAATAACGGTTCCAACATCTGCTGCAGTGAGCCCAGTCACCATCACGGTGCCAGGGCCTATTCCATATGATAAAGACAATGTTGTACCATGACATTATGGTGCTGACCTTTACTGCAACGGAGAAAAAGTCCTTCTTGATTCTTCAGTTCCTACCCCACAAGTAGATAATGTCGGGGGAGGCAGAGGCTTCACCCGAAGTGGACGCCTCTTTGCGTCACAAGCTCCAAAAACTAACACTGAGGCAGAGGTTGTTGCCAAAGCCAAAGGAAAAAGTGTGATACCAGAAGAATCTGCACCAAAAGAGACTCATAAATCATCCTTTGATTAGGATGTGGATGAATTTATAAGGATAATTAAAAGAAGTGACTACAAGGTTGTGGATCAGCTCCACCAGTCTCCTTCTAAGATCTCCATATTATCCCTGCTGTTGTATTCCGAAGCTCATCGGGATGCACTACTCAAAGTTCTGCACGATGCCTATATGCTAGAAGAGATCACAGTGAATCAGCTTGAGACAGCAGTGTCCAATGTCAATACTAGCCATGGGCTAGGTTTCACCAATGCTAATTTGATAACAGAAGGACGTCACCACAACAAGGCTTTACACATCACCCTGGAGTGCAAAGGGGCTGTACTCTCTCATGTTCTTGTAGACACTGGGTCTTCACTCAATGTCTTTCCGAAGAAAGGTCTTGTCAAGCTCGAATATGATGGAATAGCTTTCTGACCAAGAAATCTTGTGGTCAGGGCTTTTGATGGCTCCAAGAGGTCTGTTCTTAGAGAGGTGGAGCTGATTGTGATAATCGGTCCGCAGGTCTTTCAGGCTACTTTCTATGTGATGGACATTCAGCCGACCTACAGTTGTTTGTTGGGTCGACCATGGATTCACGCTGCAAGCACAGTTACGTCGACCCTTCACCAGAAATTGAAATATGTGTGGGAAGGACAGATTATCACCATCTATGGTGAAGAGGACATCTTTGTTAGCCATCTGGCTACATACAAATACATTGAGATGGATGGTGAAATCCATGAAACTATGAGCCAAGGGTTCGAGGCCATGAACATCAATGACGCGACGACTGAAGTATTTGCTGCATCCCAGGAGGATAGGATGGGTACTTCAATTGTCTCCTATCAGCAAGCCCGGAAGGTTGTTGAAGATGGAAATTCCCAAGGCTGGGGCAAGCTGCTACCGATGCAGAAGAAGGAGGACAGATTCGGTTTGGGTTACAAACCATTCCGACAAGATCAATCAGAGGCTGCAAAGGAGCCCAAGTTCATCAGTGGGGGGATGCTCACCCCAGATGCTGTTAATAACCTGGAAGATGAGGCGGAAAGCGACCTCAACCTGGAGAGCTAGATACGTCCAAGGATCCCGGGTCACCAAGTCCTTAACTGGTCTTCCCAGGAAATTATAAGGGTTACTCTTAAGAGTAATTATTATTTCCTGCCTTTTTTAGCATGCATCAAGTCCTACATCTTGCCCAAGGTGTCAGGACTCATTTTGTAATAGGGTCATATTGTAATTTTATGCAAATGGATTATCAATGAATATCATACATCTTTTGCAAACAATTTTCTCTTTCGTTCACTGTCTTTTCATTTTTTACTTTTGTACAAAACAATAAAATGGCAATGTTTTCAAAATAAATAACTTCATTTTCACTTTTTCTAAATAAGATTAAAATTGATCACTAAAACGAACAAATCTCAACCCTTGCAGAGATTACCCTCCAGATTGCACCGACAACAGCACTGCTATGACCTTCTATGACTTCGACAATCCAATTAATCAAGCTGATGAAGGGGTTGAAGAAGACTACGAGTTACCTGAAGAGTTAGCCAGGTTGTTGAGATAGGAAGAGAAAGTGATTACTCCTCATCAGGAGGAGGTTGAAACAATTAATCTTGGTACCAAAGAGGATTTGAAAGAAGCAAAGATTGGGGCCGATCTACAAGCTTCAGTAAAAGAACAGCTTATTAACATGCTTCGAGAATACGTCGACGTCTTTGATTAGTCCTATCAAGACATGCCAGGTCTAGATACAGACATTGTTATGCATAAGCTGCCTTTGAAAGAAGATTACCCTCCAGTGAAGCAAAATCTACGCCGTACTCGTCCAGATATGGCCATAAAGATTAAGGAAGAGGTAAAAAACAGTGGGACGCCAGTTTCCTTGCTGTAACTAGTTACCCTCCGTGGGTCACTAATATTGTACCAGTACCTAAGAAGGATGGCAAGGTGCGTATGTGTGTGGATTACCGGGACCTGAACAGAGCTAGCCCGAAGGATGATTTCCCATTACCTCACATTGATGTATTGGTCGACAACACATCTCCGTTCTCGGTATTTTCTTTTATGGATGGATTTTCTGGTTATAACCAGATCAGAATGTCACCCGAAGACATGGAGAAAACAACCTTCATCACACCTTGGGGCACATTTTGTTACAAGGTAATGCCTTTTGGACTGAAGAATGCCGGTGCAACTTATCAACGGGCCATGGTAACGTTATTCCACGACATGATCCATAAAGAAATTGAATGCTACGTGGATGACATGATTGCCAAGTCCCTCACTAAAGAAGACCATCTGGTAAATCTACTGAAGTTGTTCAAGCGCTTGAGGAAATATCAGCTGAAGTTGAACCCCAACAAATGCACATTCGGGGTGCGGTCCGGTAAACTGCTGGGATTTATCCTAAGTGAAAAAGGAATTGAAGTTGATCCTGACAAATTCAAAGCCATTCAGGAGATGCCTGCACCTAGGACTGAAAAAGAAGTTCGAGGGTTCTTGGGTAGATTGAACTACATATCAAGGTTCATATCTCATCTTATTGCAACCTGCGAGCCCCTGTTCAAACTGTTAAGAAAGGAACAAACGGTCATGTGGAACAAAGATTGTCAGAAGGCTTTTGACAAGATCAAGGAGTACCTACAAGAACCTCCAATTCTTATGCCTCCAGTTGAAGGAAGACCTCTAATAATGTACCTGACAGTATTAAAAGGATCAATGGGGTGTGTGTTGGGCCAACATGACGAGTCTGGTCGAAAAGAGTACGCAATATACTACCTAAGCAAAAGGTTTACCGACTGTGAACAACATTATTCACTGCTCGAGAAAACTTGCTATGCTTTAGCGTGGGCTGCTCGCCGACTAAGGCAGTATATGTTGACTCACACTACCTTGTTGATCTTAAAGATGGACCCCGTCAAGTACATATTCGAGAAGCCAGCACTTACCGGAAGGGTTGCAAGATGGCAAATGATTCTGACAGAGTATGACATTCAGTACACATCTCAAAAGGCCATCAAGGGCAGTGTACTGTCTGACTATCTAGCTGAGCAACCCATTGATGATTACCAACCAATGAGATTTGACTTCCCTGATGAAGATATCATGTTCCTAAAAGAAAAAGATCATGAAGAGCCTATTCACACTGAAGGGCCTGACCCAGAAGAAGAATGGACAATGATGTTTGATGGGGCTGTCAATATGAATGGTCATGGAGTTGGTGTAGTGCTCATTACACCTAAAGGAGTTCATATGCCTTTCTCGGCAAAACTCACCTTTTCCTGCACTAACAACGAAGCAGAATACGAAGCATGTATCATGGCTCTTGAAGAAGCCATTGACCTCAGGATCAAGACATTAACTGTATTTGGAGATTCAACTTTGGTAATCAATCAGACCAACGGAAAATGGTACACTCACCAAGAGCATCTGATTCCATACCGTGACTATACAAGGAGATTATTGACTTTCTTCACAACAGTCAAACTTGAGTACATCCCTCGAGACGAAAATCAATTCGCAGATGCTTTAGCTACCATTTCCTCCATGATCAAAGTTCAAACTGCAAATTATGTGCCTCGGATTTCGGTATCCAGACTAGACTGACCAACATATGTATTCTCTGTGGACATTGCTAAAGATGACAAGCCATGGTTCCATGACATCAAATGTTTCTTAGAGGATAAATCATACCCACCTGGGACATCATCCAATGATAAGAAGATATTAAGAAGGCTTGTCGGTAGTTTCTTCCTTAGTGCTGATGGTTCATTATACAAGCGAAACTTTGACATGGTTCTGCTCCGATGTGTTGATAAGAAAGAAGCAGAATTGTTGATGCACGAGGTGCATGAAGGATCTTTCGGTACCCATGCTGGAGAGCATGCAATGGCAAAGAAATTATTACGATCAGGTTACTACTGGATCACAATGGATGCAGACTGTTGTGCCTATGCCTGGAAGTGCCATAAATGCCAGATCTACGCAGACAAAGTGCATGTGCCTCCAAATCCTTTGAATGTAATGTCTTCACCTTGGCCTTTTGCAATGTGGGGCATTAACATGATTGGAAAGATTGAACCAACTGCTTCAAATGGTCACAGATTCATCCTGGTAGCCATTGATTACTTCACCAAATGGGTTGAAGCAACTTCGTATGCAAATGTCACCAGACAAGTGGTAGCCAGATTCCTGAAAAGAGACATCATTTGTCGGTATGTTGTTCCCGAGCGAATCATTACTGACAATGGTTCCAATTTGAACAACAAAATGATGGCAGAACTGTGTCGGGACTTCAAAATCCAACATCACAACTCTTCTCCTTACAGGCCAAAAATGAATGGCGCTGTTGAGGCAGCTAATAAAAACATTAAGAAGATTGTGCAAAAGATGGTGGTTACATACAAAGATTGGCATGAGATGCTACCATTTTCCTTGCATGGGTATCGAACCTCAATCAGAACGTCTACTGGGGCAACACCGTATCAGCTTGTGTATGGTATGGAGGCAGTCCTACCTGTTGAAGTTGAGCTACCCTCCTTACGGGTACTGATGGATGTGAAGCTGAATGAGGCAGAATGGGTCTGATCTCGGTACAATCAACTGAATCTGATCGAGGAGAAAAGGCTAGCTGCCATCTGCCATGGGCAGTTATATCAGAAAAGGATGAAGAAAGCCTTCGATCAGAAAGTCAGGCTTCGAGAATACCAAGTGGGAGATCTTGTGCTGAAAAGACTTCTTCCTCCTCATACAGACCATAGGGGCAAATGGACCCCAAATTACGATGGCCCATTCATAGTAAAGAAGGTCTTCTCTGGTGGAGCACTGATGCTCTCTACTATGGATGGTGAAGATTTCTTATCCCCTGTGAATTCAGATGCAGTTAAAAAATACTTCGCATAAAATGACCCGCTGGACATAAAAACAGAATGTAAGTCCAGGCAAAAATAGGGCATCCTGGCGAGTCAAAAACAAAATAAAAGACTCGGGCAAAAATAAGGGAAAAAATCAAAAAAATGTACACCCGCTGAGTTGAAAAGCCGCATTGGACAGCTCAGGAAAAAATGGGTATCCCAGTGGATCGAAAACCCGAAAGGGAGATCCACGCAAAATCAGGGAATAAGCGAACAACTGCATTCTGAATTCGTCTGTATCACTCACAACATGACAAGCTTCGAAAGGATAAAGCACCGGTCATAATCAACCTTCTTCGGAAAGCAAGATGAGAAGAACGTCAAGGTCATACAGGTCATAGCATAGGAAGCTCACTAAAGTGTCATCAACATTGCCAACACTTTTGTTTTCTCAATTTATAACAATCTCCTCATTCCAGGGGATTTGTTTATTTAACTGTATTTGCCAATTCAGGGCACCCAGATTAATAAAATCAGGATTTTCAATCACACCTCATTTTTGTACACTTTTTGTTTCATTTGCAAAATGTCCAATATCCATGATATAATACTTGCATAAAACAAATGAGCCATTCTTAACAAATGCTTGCAGGAAATATATTTACTTTCAGGAATATCTAACTCCTATGACGGAATCTGGTAAGGGATACCTCGGGATACTTGTGCGTTTCTTTGTCTTAACAGATTGCAGGTATTCAATACGCAGCATGGGGCATATCAAGCACACTTTCCCATCATACCTCCTCCCCAAGCAATATCTGGAATGCATTTCCCCAACGGAGTTGTCAAAGCCTCCTTATCCCAGCACAGGTCTACTCGACAGGAGCCCCCCAGCCAAATCTCCCCACAGAATCTCCAGCTTCTCCCCAGAAGAGAAATGCCTGAAACTTTTACACAACAAAGTGACGAAAGTCTCCTTCTACCCAACTGAGTTCTCCTTACAGATAGGTCTATCAACAATCTATTTCCCCAAGCAGAGCTATATCTCCTAACAAATCTACCAATGATCTCTTCCCCAGATGGGATATCCCTCCAAGTAGATCAGTCAAAGATCTTTTCCTTCAGCTGGATCCGAATCCCGGATCGGTTTCTCTTTTGCATAATCATAGCATTTGCATCATATCCACCAAATAAGCGTAGCATTCCGTCTAATACGGAGCATTACGGAAAAAATCAAACATTTTCATGATCACAAGTCAGGTTCGAGCCAGTCACCTGCAATTACCATCAATATTCCATCAGCAATGAATATAAAAGCTCACATTCCCCGCAGATATAAGCCAAAGCGTCCTCTTTGCACTCTCAAGTACAGATACCTATACATACTCTTTTGACACTCGTCCGTGTCACCTTTCCCCAGCATGGTTGCCAAATCACTTATGGCAAACCAAACACTAGTTTATAACACACTCCTTTCGACACCCGTCCATGTCATCTTATCCCCACAGGTCGCCAGAACACCTTTTACACTCTCACATACAAATATTTGTTCATAACTTATAACATTTCTCTTTTGACACTCGTCCGTGTCATACTTTCCCCAGCAAGTTGAACACTCGTCCGTGTCTTGCTCATACTTCGCCAACAGATCAATACTCACTCATACTTATACAGAAGTCTTTGATACTCGTCCGTATCTTGTTTATATATCATTCCTCAACAGATCCGACACTCGTTCGTGTTCTTTGATAACCAGTTGGTTCTCGTCCATATCATCATCTTTGAACACGCGCCAATGTTTATTTCTACCGATACTCGTTCGTATCATGGTCCTAAGGATGCTCGCCCACATCTTTAATCTATACACAGCGTCAAAACACTTATACCTTTTTTTCTTGAGCGTAAGAACTCGTCCGTGTTTATCGTTCCCCAGTAAGTCGTCAACAAGAACAACCTTCTTCTATCTGACATTCGTCCTATGTCGTGATACTTTCGGCAGCCGTCCCCTTCCAGGTGATCGTCCTTCACCTTTGGATGACCGTCCCTCATCCCTTTCCCAATGGAGTCCCCATTAGTGGAACCTTTTTTATCTGGAATTCGTCCTATGTCGTGATAAAGAGCAGTCGTCCCCTGCGAGGTGATCGTCCTTCACCTTTTGATGACCGTCCCTCATCATTTCATCTGATGGCCGTCCCCATCGTTGATCTTGTTATCCGACATTCGTCCTATGTCGTGATAAACCCCGAGAGCAGCCGTACCCTGCCAGGTGATCGTACTTCACCTCTTGATGATCGTCCTTCATCATGCTTATCCGATGGCCGTCCTCATCGTCGACCTTTTCTATCCGACATTCGTCCTATGTCGTGATAAAGAGCAGCCGTCCCTTGTTAGGTGATCGTCCTTCACCTTTGATGAACGTCCCTCATCAATATTTCATTTATTCTTTAAACCGATGGCCGTCCCCATTGTTGTTTACTTTATCTTTGCAAACCTGATAGCAGTCCCCATCATTGCCTTAACTTTAATCCCTAGAGAATCTTGTTTCCTTACCCGATGGTCGTCCCCGTCGTGGTCTCTTTATTTCCCAGCTTGTCGGCCATCCCCGTCATTGCTTTACTTGCCGCTTTATCCCCATCAGTCGTCCTCTGCTTAGTGGTCATCCTCCATCGCCCGCATTTGATAATCATGCTATACTTCCTTTTACAATTTATATCCCTTTTCTTCTTCTATCCAGTGAGTGCAAATTTTGGACTGTCTTTGGTATTCAACCATAAGTTATCTTGTTTGTCTGTTAAGCCAGGCACTTACATCCTGCACAGCTAACGCATGTTTGAATAGGGGCAGCTGTAAACACCCCAAATTTGCCCTCACTCATTTCACACCATGGCTTGTGATCTTTCATTTTTGCATTAGCATAAGCATTACATCTCATATTGCATCTTTGCTTCACTACATAAGTTAAAGTTCATCTGCATCTAGGGTTTGTGATCTGAGCAATCCAAGATTCCATATGAGCCATCCCAAAGGTCTCAAAGCTTACCAAGAGGGTCCATGTGTGTTCTATCATCATATTATGTCCCTCAAAGTTCATGGAAGTCAAGAAATCACAAGAACGGGAAAAGCATGGAAGCAGAGCTAGGGTTTTCACTACACAGATGACCAAAATTAGGGTTTTGGTTTCAGAGGCCTCAACTCCAAATTTTTTGGCCATTCTTGTTTCTAATGTTCTTAAGATGTTATAAGGATCATGTGTACCAAGTTTGATGAAGAAATTCATTGTGGAAGTCATCTGTTCACTAGGTAACTTCTTGAGCAAGTTAAGTCAAAATCAGGGCATCTGAGGCCCCCAACAATGGAACCAAAGGGGTATTTTCATCAAATTGAATTTCTATGATCTTTATTTGATCTTATAAGAGGTTGGAAGTTCACAAGATTGAAGAATTTTGAGCCATTTGAAAAGTTGCCAAAAATGGAAATGACTTGTAATGGAAACTTTCCATTTTGGGAAAGTTTTTCAACCTCCTCTTTCTTGATCAAAAATACTTCAAATGAAAAATTATTGGTCATGAAAGTTGTAGATTAGGCCTTTCCCTTTTCAAAAAGTACAAGAACATGTTCTGATTCACTATAGAACTCAAGTTATGATCCTTCAAAGTTGGCAAAAATCCTATAATTTTCAAGAATGCACCAAAGAGGGATTTTTGCAAAACCACTTGCCAAGGCTTCAAATGACTTCTAATGTGCCCAATGTGACATAACATGATCAAACAACTTCAAAGCGTCATAATTGGCCCAAGAATTGGAAGGTTTCATGGCTTGAATCACAAGAAACACCAAAGAGGGAAAATTTGCAAAACACATAGAAACCCTAGCTGCAAGTGTTCCAGCTGCAATCTTTCAATCATATGGCCCTCCTTGATCCATGTTGAGCCCAGACACCCCAAAAACTCAGGCCTGCACCATGCCCATACCTCAAGTACACATTCTTGACTTATTTGCAAATCACCCCATACCAATCACACTATGTCACACCAACTCCTCTGACCAATCACAATTGCATATACAAACCTTATGGATCACAAAGAACACAACACACAAGCCTGAAACTCTCCATAGCTTAGATTTCACAAAATCCCCTCAAAACTTCATCTCTTCGAATATCCCAACTCAGCCATCAAAACTTCAAAATTCTTTCACCAATCATCTCCACATAACCCGAGGATCATTTCCCACCCCTCACATTAGCCTGAAACCATCTCAAACAAAAACACGACTTCAGCTTCCTCTGAACTGAAACCTTCAAAACAGCCTACATAAACTCCTTTCAAGCATTCTAGAAGCATAAGGGGATCAAGTGGAGTGGATTAGCACCAAAGAAGGGCCCAGAAAGTTCCAGCTTCAAGAACTTCAACTCAGGTTGCCATCAAGAACTTTCTTTTCCAGAAATGCATTTTTAAGTTCTTAAATGAATCCTTATGATGTATTTATGATCCTGATGTATTTATTTTTCAAAATGGTTGAATATTGAGCATGTATGAAGTCTCTGAAACTTTTTGACCTAGAGCTGATTTGCTTCGATTCTCTCTTTTGATGTGTTATAAATGAATTTTGTTTGGGGATTTAGGTTCAGTGATGTATGGGGATCATTTATGGGCAAGAAATTAGGAGTTTAGAGGTTTGTAGGAGATTTTAGGATTTTGATTCACCGGAGAAGATGACCGGAGCACTGTTCCGTTCATCAGAAAGTGTTTATGCCCTAATCAGTGTAATTAGTGAAGTTTGAATGTGATCCCTCAGATCCTGCTTCCCGCGCGTGTTTCAATGGCTCAGATCATTTCATTAGCCCTAATCCTAATTAATTAAAACTAAATAAAATTAATTAGCCAGCTTAAGTCCCAGCCATTGGATAACGCGCTAGTCAACTACTTTTTCCTCAGTTTAAATCTCAACCCTCAGATCTGATTACTTTGCATTTTATTTGATTTTTATTTCTTTTCTTTGTATTTTATTTCATATATTTATTAAAAATAGAAAAAATGATTTAAAAATTTTGGAAATTTTTGTCAATACTTTTATTAATTTTCAGAAACCAAAAATATTTTATTTTTTTTTATTTTTTTGCATAAAAAAGGTATTTTTAAATCATTTAAATGTTTTATTTAATTAATTAATTCATTTTAATTAATTAAAAATACATTTAAGTATTTAAAAATCACAAAAAAAATTCAGAGAGCATTTATAAACATTTAGAAACACTTACAAACTCATCATGCAAATTTCTTTTTGGTTTTGATCACACTTTAACATTTTTCATTGAATTAGGGTTCCTAAAATGACCTATTTTCTAACCCTAACTTCAAAAATTCATAACTTTTAAACCAAGATGAGTTTGTACATGTTTCTTTTTGCATTGTTTCATACATGGCCTCTAGTTTCTAAAAACATTTTTGTTTCATTTTTATCTTGCATTTTCAAATTATTTGGCATTTTACATTGAGGATCACCCAAAAAACCCTAGAAACTTAGAAAATCCATAACTTCTTCTAGGTTTAGCTTCTGACCTCCCCCTTTGCATGGTAACCTAGTATAGGTTTAGGGTTCCTTTGAGTGCATTTTCAATTTTTTATCTTGTACAATGCATCTGTTTTGGTCATATGTATCTCATACATTCATAAAGCCCTAATTTCTCATGTTCATATGCATTCATCTTTGTATAAACATCAATACATGAACTTGCCATGACATCCCAAGCATTTGTATGTCATCTTAGATATCCTAGGGCATGTTAGAACATTTCTTGATCATTTATTCATTCATTTGGTATGCTTTGCATTCATAACATTCCATGAACATCCATGTGTTTCCATGCTTCTAACTTGCATCCTTTGCATCCCATCTCTCATATAAGCATACATATGCATCATGTGTGACTTTGCAGCATCTCATGACTCTTTTGCCTTGCATAAACACTTCTGAATTTGGTCATTTCATCTCATATCATCTCATTTCAATTCATTTCTTCATGCCTTATATCTAATGCATTCATGCTAACATTTTCAGGTGGTAAGTTACTTTGAGAAGTGAATTTGCCTTCACTTCTCATTTCTCTTTATATCTTTCATATGCATCTTGCTGGTTTTGAAGTGAACGTGTTCACTTGTGTTCTTTCCTTCTCACTTTCTTTCTTTAAGTTACTTATCTTCTTCATTGAAGTAAGTAACTAATTTCTTTCTCTTCTTCCTCCTTTCATCAGCTTCTTTCATTGGTGGATTCCTTGAAGATCTTTATTAAGCCTTACAAACCATAGGATAACCAAGCATGATAACTTTTTGAGCAAGTCAGAGAAAAATCAGGGCATCTGAGAGCCCCAACAATGGAACCAAAGTGATATTTTCATCAAATTGAAGTTATATGATCTTTATTTGATCATTGAAGTGCTTTGAAGTTCACAAAATTGAAGAAATTTGAGCTAAACCAAAAGTTGCCAAAAATGGAAATGACTTGTAACGGAACTTTCCATTTTGGGAAAGTTCTTCAACCTCCTCTTTCTTGATAAAAAATGATTCAAATGAAAAATTATTGGTCATGAAAGTTGTAGATTGGATCATTCCCTTTTCAAAAAGTACAAGAACATGTTCTAATTCATTATGGAACTCAAGTTATGGCCTTGCAAAGTTGGCAAAAATCACATAATTTTTACTTTCATACTAAAGAGGGATTTTTGCAATTTCACATGACAAGCCATTTTGTGACCTCTAATGCATCTCTAGGCATCATACAAACATAGTACAATGCATTGTGATAAGAATTTCCCAAGGAATCACTTGTTTTCATGCCTTGCATCACAAGATTTCTCAAAGGGGGAAAAATGCATAACCCTTGCAAAATCTCTTGCAGCCATGCTTCCACTTGTGCCAGCTGCATAAAATGAATCCCATGGCTCTCCTTGATCTCTGCTGAACCAAGACATGTCCTTGAACAACCCCTGCATGAGCCCATACCTCAAGTACACACAAATTGACTTTTTTGCAACTTGCCCATACCAATCACCACAGGCCACCACCCACTCTCTGGCCAATAGAGACATGTTATGTGGACCAAAAGCAAGCCATTTCACATAACCTTGGAGCCTGAATCATCCCATAAGCCAAGTTTCACAAAATCACCTCAAAACTTCCCTTCTTCGATTTGCACTGCTCAAGCCTCAAACATCCAATATTTTTCCACAAACCAACTCAAAATCATCTCAAGATCATTTCCCAACAATTGCCAAGCCCTAAAAGTCAGCCAAGCACAAACACGATTTCAGTGCAGTTGAGTTGCAATCTCTCAAACCAGCTCATTTCAACTCCTTCCAAGTCTTGCAACATCATCAGGGGATCAAGTGGAGGCCTTTTGCACTAAAGAGAGGGCCAGATAGCTAAGGTTGAGAAAGCTTCATCTCAGGTATCATCAAGAACAAATTTTCCAGAACCTCTCTTTTATGTTATAGAATGATTCTACATGCTCCCTTGATTACCATGATATGATTTGTTTTGAAAATGGTTGAGTTTTAAGCATTTCACGAGCTTTTGAAATTTTTGATTGCTTTTCCGTTTTACTTTGATTCATGTTGTTCATGTGAAATAAATGGATTTTGTTGGTTGATTCATGTTTAGAGTGGTGTGAGGATCATTTCTGGAGAGTTTGAGGCATTTTTATGGCGTTTTGAGAGAGATAGGGAAGAAGGATGACCGGAGAAGATGACCGGAGCTTGCTCCGGTCACCTGAATGTCATTAGGGCTAATTAGGGTTTTATTTTTCCATATTGAATGCTAGCCCTAAGATCTTGTTTAATTAGCGTGTGTACGATTCAGATTAGCCCATTAACTTAAGCCCTGATTAATTAATATAAAACTCATTTAATTAGGCAGTTTAAACCTCAGCCCTTAAGATGCGCGCCAGGTCTTTCCCTCCATCCCCAGTTTGAATCTGAGCCACAGGATGCACATACTTTTCCTTTTAATTGATTTTTATTTCATTTTTTCTTATTTCTTTTGCATAATTATTTTAAAATATCAAAACTCATCCAAAAATTTTCAAACTTTGCATTTCTGATTCAAATATTTTTCTTCATCCAAAAACAATTTTTATTTCATTTTTTGCATTTAAAAATCATTTTTAAAATATTTAAATGTTTATTTTAATTAATTAATGGAAATTAATTAATTAAAATACCATTTAGGTTTCTAAAAATCACCAAAAAATTCACATTGCATATTAAGGCATTTAGAAACATTGTCAAACCATTCATACAAATTTCTTTTTGGTTTTGAACATACTTTGACATTTTCTTTGAATTTAGGGTTCATAAAATCCCCCTTTTGGAACCCTAACTTTGAAAAATCTTTTCTGCCTAACCATGAAGGGTTTGATGATGATTCTTTTTGCATTGTTTTCCATATAACATGTAGTTTCTAGGATATTTTTGGCATGAATTTATCTTACATTTTCAAATTTATTGGAATTTTTCCTTTTGAGGTACCCAAAAACCCTAGCAAACTTAGAAAAATCATAACTTTCTTTAGGTTAAGAGTTAGACCTTCTCCTTTGGTGTGTGATATAATATGGGGTTAGGGTTTGTTTGAGATCATTTGAAATTTTTTATCATGACATATTCTTCTGTTTTGATCATTTGCATCTCATCCTTTCATGTAGCCCTAGTTTTGCATCTTCACTTGCATATTACATTGCATTGCATGAACATATGAACTTGTCATGTCATTCCAAGCACTTGTATGCCATCTTAGACATCTTAGGACATTGCTTGAACATTGCTTGGTCATTTATTCATACATTTGCTATGCTTTGCTTCCATTCCATTTCATAAACATCCATGTGTTTTCATGCTTCCTACATGTTTCTTTTGCATTCATTCTCTTGTATGATCACACATGTGCATATTGTATGCTCTTGCATCATCTCATAGCATCATTTACATCATGTGTTTGCTTCTGGTATTGGCCTTTTGCCCTTTCATATGCATTGTTCCATTTCATTTCTTTCCTTATGCATCTTGTGCTAACATTTTCAGGTGGTAAGTTAATTTGAGAAGTGGATTTGCCTTCACTTCTCATTTCTCTTCATCTTCTTCATATGCACCTTTGCTTCATTTAATTGTATTTGAGTGGGCTTGCCCATTCATGTTCATCTTTCACTTTCTTTCTCTAAGTTACTTATCTTCTTCATTGAAGTAAGTAACTTGTTTCTTCTGCTTCTTCCTCCTTTCATCTGCTTCTTCCATTGGTGGCTTCTTTGAAGATCTTTCTCAAGACTCACAAACCATAGGAACTTCCAAGCATAATAATAATTAGGATTGTGATTAGTCCCCCTTAGTTTTTACCTTTGAGTCTTCTTTGTGTCTCTCTTCTCACCTCATCATTAGAGACTAAACCTTTAAGGCTTTAAGACTTTGGAATTAGGGTTATGCCTGCATCCTTCTCTTAGGATGGACTGTATAACTTTAATCCTAAGTGTTAAACCCTTAATTTTTTTAAACCTCTTAATTAATCCATCTAATAATCACTAAGACATTAACTTGTAACTTGGGCCTTACTTTAGGGTTCTAATTCTTCCTTTATTGGTTAAGAAGGACTAACCCTAGTGTTTAATGGACAAGTCCCCCTCAAGTTGTCTAACAAAACATAAAATCCACTTCTTAATCTCACCTCTTAATTAAAATCCACTTAATAAAGGTTTGTTATATAATGACTTTAATCCCTAATCATGGATTAAGTTGAGGTATCTTCCTCAGCTTAAGTGTGTTCATCTATTAACCTTCTATTAGGATGGTGTAATGAGTTCACTAATCCCTGATTATGGCTTAAACTCATTACTTAACACTAAACAAAAAAAACCCAAAAACATCTAAATAATTACAAATAGGTTAATGATCTTAATCCTACATCATCATGGTAATTAAGTTGAGATGCTTATCTCATACTTAAGTATTCTCATTATCCCTAATCAGGGAGGATATAATGAGTTTACAAGCCCTTGATTTAACTTAAGCTCATTAACGTATGACAAACACCAAAAACAATAACAAAACTGAAAACACAAAAACAAACAATAATCGTCTCCTCCGGGATTCTTTTCTCATCACATTCATTCACAAACGAGAACTCGCTTCTTCTGTCTAATACAAGACAGTTAGCACTCGAGCCAGACGAGTCATACACTTGAGCATAGGCAATCAAGCAGCTCACAGTCAATTTATCTTTCAGTCTCTTTGAGTCAAACTACGGTGTTCTGACTTCCTCATTGTATGAGAGGATACGTAGGCATAACTTAATTGTTATCGAATAAAAGTCTTTGTGTCTTTCCCCTCTTTCAGCTTTCCTTTTAAGCCTCAGTTCCTGAGCACTCACTTTTTTAACTGACACTCGTATATATCTTTTCCAGCTTTTGCACACAGACAGCATACACTACCCCTTTTAAACACAATCTTTTAAGCGTGGATCCCGTCGAGTACGACGGACAATCTCGGTGCTAATACCTTCCCAGGTTGTAACCAACCCCCTTTCTCAGTTTCTCTGGTTCGCAACCGTCTTATCCATCTTTTTTCTAGGTTTATGCAGCATTATTTTTCCTTCGGGATAAAAATGGCTAGCTGGCGACTCTATTCACCTTCACTTCATTTTCTCCTTTCACCGACCGTTCGCGTCTGTACCCTATCTGACCTAGGTGTCTTTTCGGGGGAGCGACAGTAACCAGTTACTACCCCATGGGTAACCGGTTACTTGCTGTAACGTAAAAAGTATTTTTCAGAAAAAAGTTGAAGTAACCGGTTACTACCTACATGGTAACCGGTTACTTGATCAGAAATCAGAAAAATTCTTTTAAGATTAAGATCAGTAACAAGGCATGCACAAAGATTAGTTTTAAACAATAACAAGTGTGAGTGCATCCTAAATTGAACACTTAATAGACATTATTTGTTCATGAGAAATAAATTATACCTTCCAATGCGAAACTTTGTCTTTATGAACTCTTTTTGAATGGAGTTTTGAATGATCCTTTTTGCTTGCTTTCAAGACTTGAAAAAGTTGTTGTTATCATCAAAATATGATTTGAGAGGCTTGCTTCTACAATAATTCATTTGATCGTCGTGTTCGTTACATAGTAAGTATAAATATCAAAATATTCACATCATCTATTTATTCTGTCATATCATCATTATAGTATCATCATTCACATAACTCATACCATCATAAGCAATCAACATATAATCATCATATAAGTTCACCATATAATTAACTTGCATCTTAACTTCATTTATATCATAAAATGATCACTAATACATCAACATAAATCATGGCAACAAGTATAATACATCACGACATTAATACATCATATCTACACATCATTAGAAAATTTTCTGCAATTAAATCATTGATTTTTCACTTCCAGATCTTGCTAAGTGAACCCCTTGTTTGCTAAGCATCCTCCTCTCGGGTTGGGGAAAGTTCCAATTTTTAACTACTTGCTAAGTGAGCATCTGCTCGCAAGGGGGCAAGGTAGATTTGACAGAAAAACAACTGCAATGACAACAAAACTCCTGCAACAATTTTTCACACAAAAACCAGCCTTTCACCATTTTTAATCACAAATTCTAGTATATAACCTATAACTAATACGCATACATCATTTACAATACACAACACACATCAATTCATCAATAATGCCTCAATTCTATTCATCAAATCCTAAGTTTTTCCCTAAAAACCCTAACTATCCCCATTACCTAAACTATACATCAAGAACATTGAAAAGTGTTACTCCCCATACCTTAGAGTGAAGCTTTCTACGGTTCCTCTTCAAATTTCACTGGAGATTCTACAAGCCCTAGCCTTTCTCCTTGTTCCTCAGAGTTTTCTCTCTTCTCCTTCAAACACGATCGTGAAAACTGATTGTATCCCAAAACTCTCAACTTCCTTTTGTTAATCTTACCCTTAGGACCCCAAATAATCTTTTCCAACTTTTCC
The DNA here is from genome assembly GCA_963966055.1 of Lathyrus aphaca. NCBI lineage: Eukaryota > Viridiplantae > Streptophyta > Magnoliopsida > Fabales > Fabaceae > Lathyrus > Lathyrus aphaca. The sequence continues at coordinate 149,206,823 of OZ014520.1, read as the reverse complement.
ATCAACTTAGTCTCCACAATTGACCAACATACCCCCAAGACCTCTAATTGTTTTATTTTAATTAAATAATAATAATTTGAATAATCTAAAATAATTATCCTTAATATTACTATATACTAAAATAATTTTAACCAATCTCATCATCAACACAACAACAATTCGAAAAACACCAAATAATCGACAACAACAAGCTACACAATTAAATCATGAAATTGGGGTGTTAAGTGAAGGTCTTAGGTCGACCTAAAAGAGTCATGTGTTGGCCTAATTTGGTCAACATATGGGGAAATAGCTACATGCTTAAATAATGATATGTGGGTGTCTACATGAACAATTATGTGTCAACCTATGTTGAAGTGAAAACTTCTATAAGTCGACCTATACTTGCTTGTGTTGGCCTATGCTGCAGTATTTTCCCAAAGACCATGTTTTCAATGAATTTTTGTTGTATGACTCTTTTCCAAACCATTTTAATACTTCCTAAAGTTAAGATGCACATTTAGAACTAGAGAACATTGTCCAATATACATTTTTACATTACACTATCCTATTTTTGACATCATTCAAAATTCAAATAACACTCACATATGGGGTTTCCTCTTTAACTGTTGCGGCAGGTTACCAACCTTTTAAAAATATGATCTCCTAAATTTATTTCAAAAATATTATTTAAATTTATATGAATGTGCAGGTTACAAAAAGCAAACGAACAGAGTGTCCATCTAGAAGTTAATATATATTATTATAAAAAAAAAAAAAATTGGCTCTTATCAGAATAAAAAAAAATTTAAATTATAAAAGATTATAAATTATATATTACCTAAAATATAATATTTTTATCAAGTAATTAGTGGCAAAGAATTCTATATATTATAATAATTTAAAATATTATTCCAAACAACAAATAATTTAATACAAGTTTCATTTATATCTATATATTTAAAAATATTTCAATTTTAAAATTCAATTAATAGAAACCAAATATATAATTTATAAAAAATTTAAAGTATTACATTTATATTTATAATAGTTATGGATATGTATATATAAATATATTTTCAGTCAATTACACCTGAAATGTTTTTATAGAACTTAATATATTATGTTTGCCTAATATAATATTTTTCTTAAATTTCAATAAATGGAAGCAAATATCTTTTTAATAGAAGTTAAAAGAAATAAGATATTTGCACCTAATTTTATTTTTATAAAATTTACTATATTATACTTGCCTAATATATAATATTTAATATAATAATATATGTGAGTAGTACCAGTATCAATTATAGCAACCAACTCAACATCATTAAAAAAACAAGTACCTCGAATTAAGTTATCCTTCTTCTGAGCTTCTGAGCCACTCAAAGCGAACACTCTACTAGTAGTTTAAGCAACAGTAACAACCTTCTTCGATTTCTGACATTGAGTACTGATATGTCCCTCTTCCCCGCAATTGAAACAAATTGGTCCTGCATTTGAACACTCATCTTCATGTGACCCCTCTTACCACACTTGTAACATCTAATCATTGTAGCAGTGCACACATCAAATTTGTGACCCGCTTCACCATACTTATAGCACTTGAGAGGAGTGGAGCCCTCTCTCCCACTTGGATCCTTCTCATCAGTAACCTTCGGCTTCACTTTATCAGTTTGAGTCGCATAATGTTTCCCCCAAAACTGACCATTGTCTTTCTTCTCAATCATCTGCTTATACTGAGCAGATCAAGCTCGACTATCCTCATCATAAATCCTACTCTTGTCCGCCAATTCAGCATACCTGCGGATCTGTTGACACCCAATCGCTTGCTTGATCTCTGGTATCAGCCTATTCTCAAACTTCAAGCATTTAGACAACTCAGCATCATCACAGTTGTAGTGAGGACAAAACTTCACTAACCTCTCAAACTTGGAAGTATACTCTGCCACTGTTATGTTCCTCTGCTTCAGCTCTAAGAACTCATCCTCTTTTTTGCCACGAGCATTTTTAAGAAAGTACTTACTCAGAAATCCCCTCCTGGACACATTCCAAGTTATCGCAACCCCAACTCCTTCCAATCTCTAACGGGTATTATCCCACCAATCCTCAGCCTCTTCATCCAGCACGTGGGTTCCAAATTGCACCTTCTGAGCACCGGAGCATGCCATAGTCCTGAAAATATTCTCAATAGCCTTAAGCCACTTATGCACGTTCTCTGGTTCATGATTACCCTCAAACTTAGGCGGATTATTCCTCTGAAATACCCCTAAGGCATGAAACTCATCAGGAACATTATTTTGCGCCGTAGCTTGAGCAAGTGCAGCTATCGCATTCGCAAGAGCACGATTTGCAGCCATTCTACAAATTGCCAACAACATCAGAAGAACATCTCAACCTCAAAACACTCAAACGTAATAACTGACACGACTGACAACGACACGACACGACCAGACAGACCGACCTGCTCTGATACCACTAATGTAACACCCTTTCTACCCCATCACAGTTATAATACAATTTAATCAAATATCAGAGTAAGACTCGTGAAAGGATATCACATTCTTCATAACTCAAACAACATAAACATCATATTGAGTCATGTCCCGTAACACGAGTTATAAAAAATCATGATCAATTCAAAACTATGTATTTCAACAATTACGCAGCGGAAATCAAAACATCGTCTTTCATCTTTAATAAAAGAAAACTTCATAATTTAATCCAAAACATCATTTAAACCAAAATTAGTCAAAATAAACAACATCTTAATTCAAGTAAACGAAATAAACTCAAGCAAAACCCATCTCGATGTTACTAGACACAGAACATGACTCCACTTCTAACTAACAATGACAAACTCACTAACTCTGAGTTAAACGACACTGAGCTAACCTTGAGTATTTGTAGGATGTCATAATAGACCATCACAAAAAGGCAGGCAGGGTGAGTAAATTCACATTCAATAAAGTAATATAAAAATGAGAATTTAAAACATAAGCAACAACAACATAATCAATCATCAATAAACTCATTCATACACAACTCCAAACACATCACATTATAACACAACTCAATTCAAATCATGCTATGTCATTTAGAATGAAATGTAACCTCTTATTATGCATGTGGTACCAAAACATCCTCATGGATGGACACTAGGCCATCAACCCTCCACAAAGGGAGCACAACATAACGTCATATCACTGCAATCCGCACAATGGGATTGAAGCTTCCAATGGACCAAAAGTTCCCTCATAAATCATGCCATGAATGCAAGATACAATATACACACACCTCATCCAAACATCATAAGCATTGCATCTGCATTCATCGTTAATCATCATATTACATACTCATTTAACATCATCCCTCTACATTATTTAATCATACTTCATAAACTCATAAAAAACATTCAACTCATCATACATCATTTTATCACCAAATCCTACTCATATAGCCTCTAAACACATCATACAACATCTTTAAAACATCATAACATCTTAAAACAACAAAGCACATCAATTATCTAATTTTTTAGAATTGAATAATTTTTGAAAACATGTCATGCCTACCTCCCTCGCTAAGCGACCAACTCTCTATATTCAGAGCTTCAAAAGTTTCATTTGCTCGCTAAGCGAGCTTCGCGATTCCTCCCAATTTTCTGCGATTTTCAGAATCGTCTCTCTGCGATACAACCTACCAAAACTCAGTATTTGACAGCAGCATGGCAGAAAATCATAATCAACATTACTCATAAGATCATCATATACATCATATAACTTCAGTATATTCATCAAAATCACCACAAAATCATCATCATAAAGCAATTCATCAACAAAACCCCACAACCCTAAAACTATACCTCAAAACCCCCAAATTCTATCTCTACATTACAATACCGAACTGAAAATACTCCCCATACCTTAGGTTTCGTAATCTTTCGATAACTTCTCGAAATATCTCTCCAACCTTCAAGGACTAGCTTTTCTTCCTCGGAGCTCTTCTCTTTCTCCTAAAAGTTTGATCGTTCTCCAAATTGATTGTACAAAACCAACTTTAACTTCTTAGTCAAACTTGCCCCTAGGACCTCATTAGACTTTTCCCATCTTATCATCACTAATCTTCTATCAAAAGACCTCAATACCATTGTCCTCTAATTCTTCTTATTTTATTTAATTAATCTCAAATAATTAAATAAACCCAATCTACTTAATATCCTAATATTATTAAAATGTTAAGTCACACTCATTATACCACAAAACACCAAATCATCAACAATTCATAAAAATTCACAAGGAACACATCAATTAAATCAAATTCAACTTTGGGGTGTTACACTTACCGCGTCTAATTCCAATTTCATGCTTTGTAATTCTTCCCCAAAATTTTTGGATCATCTCTTTTTTTCTTGTCCGGTGGAGAGGTTGGTTTGGCAAGAAGTTTCGTTTTGGATCTCTTTCCCTGGTGTGGTTCGCAATTGTGCCAAAGAATGTTTTGTAAATTGGGTTTCTTTCGGAACATCTAAAAAGTTTAGGCGAGGAAGAGAATATATTATTTGGTTAGCTGCTTGTTGAAATTTATGGCTTCTTAGAAATGAGATCATTTTCAAAAATGTTGGTGTCGCTCCCGAAGATTCTTCATCCCGGTACAAGCGCGAACGGTCGGCAAAAGGAGAAAATGAAATGAAGATGAATAGAGTCGCCAGCTAGGCATTTTTATCCCGAAGGAAAGGTAATTCTGCATAAACCTAGAAAAAGATGGATAAGACGGTTGTGAACCAAAGAGACTGAGATAGGGGGTTGGTTACAACCTGGAAGGTATTAGCACCCAGATTGTCCGTCGTACTCGACGGGATCCACACTTAAAAGATTGTGCTTAAAGGGGTAAGTGTATGTGTTATCTGTGTGCAAAAGCTGGAAAAGAAATGTACAAGTGTCAGTGCAAGAAAATGAATTGCTCAGGAACTGAGGCTTAGAAAAGAGAATGCTGAAAGAGGGGGAAGACAAAGAGAATTTTGTTCGATAATAGTTAAGTTATGCCTATGTATCCTCTCGTGCAATGAGGAAGTCAGAACACTGTAGTTAGACTCAAAGAGACTGAAAGATAAATTGACTGGGAAATGCTTGCTTGTTTATGCTCAAGTGTATGACTCGTCTGGCTCGAGTGCTAACTGTCTTGCATTAGACGGAAGAAGCAAGTTCTCGTTTGTGAGTGAGTGTGATGAGAAAAGAATCCCGAAGGAGACTATTATTGTTTGTTTTTGTGTTTTCAGTTTTGTTATTGTTTTTGGTGTTTTGCATAAGTTAATGAGCTTAAGCCTACATCAAGGGCTTGTAAACTCATTATATCCTCCCTGATTAGGGATAATGAGAATACTTAAGTATGAGATAAGAATTTCAACTTAATTACCATGATGATGTAGGATTAAGATCATTAACCTACTTGTGATTAATTAGATGTTTTTTTTGGGTTTTTGTTTAGTGTTAAGTAATGAGTTTAATCTCTAATCACAGATTAGTGGGCTCATTACACCATCCTAATAGAAGGATAATAGATGAGAACACTTAAGCTGAGGAAGATACCTCAACTAATCCATGGTTAGGGATTAAATTCATTATATAATAAGCCTTTATTAAGTGGATTTTAATTAAGGGATGAGATTAAGAAATGGATTTTATGGTTTGTAAGACAACTTGAGGGGGAATTGTCCATTAAACACTAGGGTTAGTCCTTCTTAACCATAAAGGAAGAATTAGAACCCTAATGTAAGGCCCAAGTTACAAGATGAAGTCTTAGTAATTATTAAGATGATTGGATTAAGATGTTTAAACAAATTAAAGGTTTAACACTTAGGATTAAAGTTATACACTCCATCCTAAGAGAAGGATGCAGGCATAACCCTAATTCCAAAGTCCTAAAACTTTAAGAGTTTAGTCTCTGATTATGAAGATGAGAAGAGAGACTCAAGGAGACTCAAAGGTAAAAACTAAGAGGGACTAATCACAACCCTAATTATTATCATGCTTGGATGTTCCTATGGTTTGTGAGGCTTAAGAAAGATCTTCAAGGAAGCCACCAATGGAAGAAGCAGGTGAAAGGAGGATGAAGCAGAAGAATAAGTTACTTACTTCATTGAAGAAGATAAGTATCTTAAAGAAAGAAAGTGAGAGAAATGGAACACAAGTGAACAAGTTCACTTCAAATACATATTAAAATGAAAATGAAAGAGATAAAAAGAAGTGAGAGGTGAAGGCAAATCCACTTCTCAAAGTAACTTACCACCTGAAAATGTTAGCATGAATGCATAAAGTACAAAGCATAAAGAAATGAAATGAAATGAGATGCAATGAGATGAAATGACCAAAGTCAGAAGTGTTTATGCAATGGAAATGTCATGTGAAATGATGCAAAGGCATACAAAATGCATATGTATGATCATACAAGAATGACATGTCATGTAAGCATGCTTTGAGGTTTGAAAATACATGAAAGTTAATGAAATGAAATGAATGCAAACCATGGAAAATTAATGAAGAAATGATCAAGCATGGTTCTAACATGTCCTAAGAGGTCTAAAATGACTTATGAATGCAAGAAATGTCATGGCTAGTTCATGTAAGGATGCATATGCAAGGTGAATGCAAATGAACATGAGAAATTAGGGTTTTATGAAAGTATGAGATGAAAATGAACAAAACAGAAGCATATGACCTGATAAAAATTTGAAATCAAGCTCAAACAAACCCTAATCCCATACTAGGTCACATCCCAAAGGAGAAAGTCAGAAACCTCACCAATCAAAAGTTATGAATTTCCTAAGTTTTCTAGGGTTTTTGGGTGGTTCAAAGGAAAAAATGCAAATCAAATTGAAAATGCAAGATAAATTCATGAGGAAAATTTCCTATAAACTATATGCAATATGTAACACAATGCAAAAAGAATCATCTTCAAACTCTTCTTGGTTAGGCATAAATGATTTTTTAAAGTTAGGATTCAAAAATATGATTTTAATAACCCTTAATCCAAAGAAAATTCACAAACTATGATCAAACCTAAAAAGAAATTTATGTGAAGAGTTTGAAAATGTTTCTAAATGCATTGGGATGATTTATGATTTTTTTGGTGATTTTTAGAAACCTAAATGTATTTTTAATTAATTAAAAGACTTTAATTGATTAGAAATAAAATTTAAATATTTTAAAAATACTTTTTATATGCAAAAAATAAAATAAAAATCATTTTTGGAATGAGAAAAATATTTAAAGTCAGAATGCAAAAGGAAATATTTTTGGGATGCTTTTTGGTATTTTAAAATAAATATGCAAGAAAATACAATTAAAATGAAATAAAAATAACAAAAATGAGAAGTATACTGATCCAAGGGGTGAGATTTGAACTGGAAAGGGAGGGAATGGACTGCGCGCGCAGATCAATGGCCCATATTCAAACTGGATAATTAATTGATTTAATTAATTAATTAAATTAGGGTTTTAAGTGAAATGATCTGGGCCACTCGTTCACGCGCTAAACCACATCCAAGGGTCAGAATTCAAACTGGCGACTAAACCCTAATTAATAAACCTAATGACTTTCAGGTGACCGGAGCAAGCTCCGATCATCTTCTCCGGCGAAGCAAAATTTCAGAAACTCATACAAGCATCAAATCTCCTAATTTTTTGCCCAGAATCACTCCTCTAACATCCAAGAACATGAATCCACAAACAAAAATCATTTATCATACATAACAAAGCTGAATCGAAGAAAACAAGTTCTAGGTCAAAAATTTCAGAACAACCATACATACTCATTTCTCAATCATTTTCAAAACAAATCACATCCCAATGATCAGTGGAGCATACAAATTCATTTTGTAACTAGAAAAACAAGTTCTGGAAAAATTGTTCTTGAGGTATACCTGAGGTTGAGCTTTCTGATTCTGGGCTTTCTGGACCTCTCTTTGGTGCAAGTCAACTCCAATGGGCCTCCTGAGGATGCTTTGATGCTTGGAACAAGCTTGCAATGGCTGGTTTGAAGGTTTTGTTTCTGAAGTTGCAGAAATCGTATTTGTGTTTGGTTGTGTTTTAAGTTATGGTGATGAGTGGGAAATGATCCTGGGGTGATGCTAAGTTGATTGGTGGAAGAGTTTGTGATTTTTGTTGGCTATGTTATGAAATTCGATGAAGGGAAGGTTTCTTGAGGTTTTTGTGATTCTGAGTGTGTGTATGGATTCAGGCCTCAATGTTGTATGAAATGAGTTGCTTATTGTCCATATAAACAATGTTGATTAGCCAGAGAGTTGTTGTGGCATAGGCTGATTGGTATGGGAGCTTTTGCAAAAAGTCAAGATTTTGTACTTTGAGGTATGGGCACGGGTCTGAGGAGATTTCATGGGGTGTCTGGCCTCAGCTGAGTTCAAGGATGGCCATGGGATTGGTTTTGATGTGCTGGATGGCTTGGATGAGGAGTTATCACATGTTTTTCAAAATTCCCTCTTTGAAGTTTCTTGGATCATAAGTCATGGAAAACCTAAGTTCAATGCACAATTCTGATCCTTTGACGTTTGCTTGAACATGCCAATTTGCAAAATCCCTCTTTGACATGAAACTTGAAATTTTAGGATTTTTGCCAACTTTGAAAGGCCATATCTTGAGTTCTAGGATGAATCAAGACATGTTCTTGTACTTTTTGAAAAGGTAAAGATCCAATCTACAACTTTCATGACCAAGAATTTTTCATTTGAAGCATTTTTGGTTGAGAAATAGGAGGTTGAAAAACTTTCCCAAAATGGAAAGTTTGCATTTCAAGTCATTTCCATTTTTGGCAAGTTTGCAATTGGCTTAAAATTATTCAATCTTGTGAACTTACAACCTCTTCTAAGATCAAATAAAGATCATATAACTTCAATTTGATGAAAATACCCCTTTGGTTCCATTGTTGGGGGCCTCAGATGCCCTGATTTTGACTTAACTTGCTCAGGAAGTTACCCAGTGAACAAATGACTTCCACAATGAATTTCTTCATCAAACTTGGTACATATGATCCTTATAACATCTTAAGAACATTAGAAACAAGAATGACCCAAAAATTTGGAGTTAAGGCCTTTGAAACCAAAACCTTAATTTTGGTCATATGTGTAGTGAAACCCTAGCTCTGCTTCCATGCCTTTACCAGTTCTTGTGATTTCTTGACTTCCATGAACTTTGAGGAGTATAATATGATGATAGAACACACATGGACCCTCTTGGAAAGCTTTGAGGCCTTTGGGATGGCTCAGATGGACTCTTGGATTGCTCAGATCACAAACCCTAGATGCAGATGAACTTGAACTATGTTGATGAAACAAATATGCAATGTGATGTGGTATGCTTATGTTTATGCAAAAATGAAAGATCACAAGCCATAAGGTGATAAAGAGTGAGGGCAAATTTAGGGTGTTTACAGTTGGTTGGAATATTATTGACATTGTTTGGAGGGTGAAGTTGTCGGTGTGGAGATGGACTTTTATCGGAGAAACTACTCAATCCATTTTTAATCTTTATGAATTCGACAAGTTTCCGTTGTCGTATTTATCTTAAGTTGTAATTGGATAAGTATTTTCTTTCCTTCGAGGATTGGCTTGCGTGCTCTCTTTTTTGTATTTAGGTCGAATATCCTTTATACTCCTATAAATCTATCTCTTGCTTTAAAAAAACTATCTTTTTTTTATAGAACTTATTATGTTTGCCTAATATAATATTTTTCTTAAAGTTCAATAAATGGAAGCAAATATCTTTTTTTATAGAAGTTACAAGAAAAAAGATATTTGCACCTAATTTTATTTTTATAAAATTTACTATATTATACTTGCCTAATATAATTTTTTAGAATAATAATATATGTGAGTAAAAAAATTGGTATTCTTAGTGGTTAAGTTATCTCTAAAATGTTATAAAAAATTACTTTCTCGAAGATCTCTAGATCTATTTAAGAAGGGAACAAAATATAAGAAATCAAACAAATAACTTAAGGCTATCATCATCTATTTCATAGTTCATATCGCATACTCCACTAACAATATCAACAATGGCGACAGATATGAAAACAAACTCTGTAGAAGAAAAAAACAAGTTTGAGGTTCTTCCAGAGGAATGCATTGCCAACATATTGGGGCTAACAGATCCAATTGATTCATGTAAGTTCTCCATTGTTTCCAAAGATTTTTGTTCTGCCTCTGAATCAGACATTGTTTGGGAACACTTTCTTCCATCTGATTTGAACTCAATCATTTCTGAATCTCAATCTGGATCCTCTTTGTTAGCCACCTCTCCCTCTAAGAAATCTCTCTATCTCACTCTCTCTGACAATCCCATTATTATCGACAATGGTAAAAAGGTATCATTCTCATTATTATTTGTTAAATATTTGACATTTTAATCATAAACCCTAAATCCTAACTAACTAATTAAATGGTGCTATACTAAAATCCAGAGCTTTCAATTAGAGAAAGAAAGTGGTAAAAATATATACATGCTTAGTGCTAGAGATCTCTCCATCACTTGTGGTGACACTCCCACCTATTGGGATTGGATTACTCTACCAGAGTCCAGGTCAGTTTAGTTTTTATACTAGATACTTGAGTTTAGTTAGGTACCGAAATATTTAACCAATAAAAAATTATAATTCAATGTCATGTCATTTACAATTTGCACGAGAGGTGCTGGTACCCTACCTAAGAATATATCTTATTTATATCTATTTTAAATAACTTCCTCACATTGTAGATGTGTTGATTATGCCATTAATTCTTGTTTCTAACAGATTCCAAGAAGTTGCTAGGCTACTTTATGTGTGGTGGTTTGAAATTTATGGGAAAATCAATACACGTGTTTTGTCCTCAAATACTCAATATGCAGCTGTTCTCATTTTCAAAATGATCGATTCGTATAAATTTGATGAAATTCCAGTGGAATTAACCATAGATAGATTTGAAGACCGCATATCTACAAAACAAGTTTGGTTAGATCCAAACTTTGATAAGGAACGAGATGATGAGTTGTTAGGGTTAGAGAGTCCAAAACTGAGAAGTGATGGGTGGTTGGAGATAGAAATCGGAGAGTTCTTCAGTTCAGGCGTACAAGATGAAGTCATTCAATTTGGTGTTGTTGAGATAAATGTTGGTCGTGCAAAGATTGGTTTCATTCTTGAAGGAATAGAAATAAGACCTAAGAATTAGATTATCATAAAATCACTTTATTTTGTACTTTGTTATTCTTATGGAAGATGTTTATGTATTGAATAAAATGATTGTTGACTCTAAATATTATATTAAGAGCAAAAATATCTTTTAGTTTTTGAAAAATTTACTGGATTTATTTTCATTCTTAAAAAAAAATAGAAACATTATCGTCTTTGAAGACATGCAAGACGGACTACTGCATAATTTACCTCAAATTTGTCACAGTTAACTTATGAAAAGTTTATTTCATACCCCTGCCATTATTCTTCAACCCCTATCTTTTTTCAAATATTTCAATTCTATTCTTCTTACTTATCAAATATATACCGAAAAATAATAATAATATATATTAAATAATAAAATTAGTTGATAAATAAAAATGATAGAATTGAAATATTTTAAAAATATATATAAGGATAGTGAGATAATGGTAGAGATGTGAGATAAAAAAATATTTTTTTTTGTAAGCAACTTATTCCAATAATCAAGAACTAAAAGCTCTCAAACCTGATAACAGCCGAGTCAAAAGAGGACCCGAACAAAAAGAGATTGCTATCCAATTGATCCTATGAAATAAAAAACAACGGGTTTTACAAAAATCATAGGAAATTACAATTGGGTTTAGCAATATCTCCTAAAAGAGACCATTTACAATATGTGATTTTAATATTCCACACAATGTCGAAAGCATTCCAGCTATGACACTAAAAAATGATCTTGTTCCCCTAGCTAACCAAATATTCCACATTGTCGCCATCCAAAAAATGCTAGCTTTCCCTTTCTTTGCACCTTGAGTTTTGCAAAAACGAAAACAACTCTCGAAATTTTCTTTACAACAATCCACCAAGTCTCCCGTATTATCTACATAATCAATCCACTCCCTTATATCCCTCCAAATTATCTTCAACACAAGACAACTCATGAACAAGTAAACGGAATTCTCAATGTGAAGAGAACAAAACACAAAGAAAATTTTCCTCGAAAATATTAATACCTCTTCGAATAAGATTATCTTTAATTGGTAATCTTCCTCAAAATAAACGTCACCCAAAAGCTTTCATACGCATTGGGAGCTCCAACTTCCAAAGATTTGATTTAACAATGATTTAACAATAAATTGAGACGAACCTCAAATATTTGAGAATATTTGATAATTTAATATATATATATATATATATATATATATATATATATATATATATATATATATATATATATATATATATATATATATATAATATATTTAGGTATGCTGCAATGTTTATAAAAAAAAAAGGTACGGTGCATAATACATTTTTTAAAAAGTTAATAGATAAAAGTATACCAATATAATATAATATAATATAATAAAATAAATTATTACGGGATAGAGTCTAATTCTATTTATTTTATTATTTTATTATTTTTTATTTAATTTCTTCTTAACTAAGAAAAATATTTTTATTGTTGATCTCGTATATTTTTAAACAATCGACCAAAAAAATTGATCTTACAATAAATTAGATATGATTAATAAATATTTAAATTAATAAATAAACAAAATTTTCATAACAATAAATAATTTCAAAGTTTTATTATCTGATGTATGCATAAAATATATGTGCTACATTTTAATAAACTTCTTAATGACACGGAGAAAACAATGTATAAAATACATCTATAATATTTCTCCCTCAGGATTTTGGGCATCTGCTTCCCACTTTAACTCCCAACTTCATTCTTAATAAAACAACTTAAGAATATTCAAACCATAACAAAGACATACTAAAATTTATTAAACACATTCACTAACACCTTTTATCTGTCTGCATGCATCTTTACTATTTATACTTGCATCTCTGCTAGAATCTCAAATCGGGTTACTGTCACCAGACCTAACCTTTGAATAACTAGAACCAGACTAGGGAAAAACATAGCCTTCTCTTGAGCTTCATTCAAGGACCCTCAGGCCTCCTAAAGGTGTCTTCTCTCAGGCTTAGAAGTTACTCAGCCTTCCTTAGCCTCCTCTTGGGATTTATCCAAGGACCCATGGGCCTCATACAGGTAACTTGGCCTCCTCTTGGGCTTATTAAACACAATGACCCTCTCAGGCTTCCTAAAAGCATAGGAACAGATCTTAGAATAAAAAACATACAGTAGTTTCCCTATCCCCGATGGATGAACAAGTTATCCTCCTCCTAGGCTTTGCACAATTGAATTCCCCCAGACAAAGGAATGTCTGATGACCACAACTTATAAATTTCCAACATACAAAACACTTTTCATATAGAGTCAGTGTACCAACAATTTCCAGCCTTCTATCTTAGGCTTCATATAAGATACAGATAATCAAGAGTCAGTCTCTCACAGATAAAACTTTCCCACATAGTCAGTTTTCTTTGTATAGCTTCAACCTTGGACTTCAATCAAGGCACAGATAAATCCAAATCTTCCCTATTTAAAAATGACAAATTCTCTCTACTGAGCACCTTTTAGCTTCAACTTTGGGCTTCAATCAAGGCACATGCAGTCAAACACTATACAATCACTCAAAATTAGTCATAGTCTTGGACTTTAACTAAGCTAACACCAATCATAGTCTTGGACTTTAACTAAGCTAACAACAGTCATAGTCTTGGACACTAAGCTAACGTCAGTCATAGTCTTGGACTTTAACGAAGCTAACACTCATCATAGTCTTGGACTTTAACTACGCTAACAACATCAATACAACCATAGTCTTGGACGTTAACTAAGATAATTCCCCATAATACAGTCATAGTCTTAGACTCTAACAAAGCTAAACATCCAACCTTTCTTGAGCTATGCAAATCAATATAAACCATTCAACTTTCCTGAGTTATGCAATTCAGGTCAAACCATTCAATCCACCTTGAGCTATGCAATTCAGGGTAAATCAGCCTTTCTTGAGCGTTACAAATCAAGATACCATTCAGTTTATACCTTGAGCTATGCAATTCAAGCAACCAACCAGTTATAAACAACTATTTTTTAGCTTCAATCCTGGGCTTTAATCAGGACACAAACAGACTTTTCAACTTCAATCTTGGTCTTTAATCAAGACACAAATCAAACTTTTGAGCATCAACATCCTGTGCTTTAACCAGGATACAAATCAACCCCTTTCCTCCTAGATCTAGCCTTTTAGGATGAACTACGATGCTCTGATCCCTCAATTATCTTTTTGGGGGTACGTATGCAAAAGGTTGTAAGATATTTGCGAGCACACCAAACAAAAACAACAATTAGATTTCTAAACCTAAGAAAAACATCAGAAAACTATGATGATACAGAAACACAAAAACATCAACATCACCCTATCAATCAATATTCATCTCATACCCATACCCAAATCAAATAAACCCTTATTAATATAAAAAAGAACAAAATTTGCACTAATCCAAAAGTTTAAATAAGCTAAAGAAGAGCCTACAACCAAGTGGGCATTTGTTAAATAACAGTATGCAAAACAGGGTGAGTTTAAGATATATTTTCCCTTCCGTAACTAGCTTCACCAGAAAAAATAAGAAATCAGAAAGAAGCAAAAATGCGACAACTATTAAAGACCACAAAAATCGAGCTACAATTATCTTTATTTAGTATGAGATACAGAAAGATAAATTTAAACATAAACCCTAATATAACAAGAAAATCACGGTTTAAGAAAACAACGAGAAGTTAGAGGGAGAAGAGATGGCTCAAAAGGAAATAATAAGGCTTATACATAAGGATGCCTCTGGAATTTATTTTGTATTTTATTATCTTGTGATTTCATACACAAGGTAGGACTTTTAAAGAAGAGCTACCTACCGCCTAGAAAGTAGTTCCACCTGGTTGTGAAGCTCAGTCTATTGCAAGTGTATTAGATCTTTAATTTGAAAAGATGAAAAAAAATATGGGACTTTGTAAACAAGTAGCCCATCATCTCTGTTTAGGAGATTGAGAAATTGTTTAAGAAAATCGTTGGGAGGATCAAGACTTATACGGAAGCCTGACAGAGTTTTAAAACAGACCGGAGAAAGTTTAAAATAGAAAAAAATGGGTCCTAAACACAAAGGATTCTCCATGACACATTTTGACAATCCATTTTAGAAAACAAAGGGTTGTGTGTAAAGAAATTCACAAAAAGAGATTCACAGATGAAAATACAATGTAGCGAAACAAGCAACCGCGCCAAGTTTTTGAAAATGACTTAGATAAACCCTTATAGTTTATTTTTAAAAAATGGATTATTCTTACACTCTAATAGAGGCCCAAAAATGTAAGATTTGAAGAAATTAGGAGTGATAATATCAAAATCCTAAATTTGATGTTTTAAAACATTTATCTTTTGAATAAAATGATTAAAACATTTGATAAATTTAGAACATAGATAAAAAACAAGAGAAATTCTTGGATCAGTGTTTGAAAATTCATATTTTATCCATAGAATGACTTGATATTCATTTATTTTTGAAAAATCAAGAGAAATAATATTTTAAAAATGTTTAAAAAAAATTAAAAACAATTCTTTATAAAAATACAAAATATATTTTTAAAAAAATTATGTTGTTTTGTGGGATAAAATATTTAAACATTTTTTAGAATTAATGAGAAAAGAATCATTTAAAAACTCAAAAGAATCAAGGAGAAATTAATTTTGGGATCAATTAATTAAAACTTGAAAATTCAAATATTTAAAATTTTGAAAAAGGATGCCAAGAACACATGAAGAACCCGCGTGTGTTCTTCATGTTGCCCATAAATATGATTTTTGCAAAATCTATTATATCTCAGTGATTACTCAATGAAAATGAATGAAATAAACATCAAACTTACACGAAATTAACTCACGAACAACATGATAATAATTAATTTCATTTCTTATAAGTGTAGTGAGAGAAATCAGTGATGAACACTGAAGAAGCCTAATTTGGCCTAAGCCTCATGAAATTCTACATGATGATGTTTCTATGCAATTAATTAAGGGGAAAACTTAAAATATAATCACCCACACATGGTAAAAAGATGGTGCGAGAAAATATGCATGGATTATGAGATGACCAAGTTTTAGGCTTACTTGAGCTTGAAGTTGCAGCAGAAATTTGATCTTTAAGCTGGAGGTGTTATAGAAGAGTTGTGATGATCTGAACAACTTCTCTACATCATATGGAGTGTTCTCGATCACTTGGACTTGATGGCAAGTGGTTTGATAAAGTTATGGTCTTCAAGTTGCAGAAAGAATGTTTCTTTTAGATTTTGAAGAGTGATTTTTAGTTGGAGGTATTTTTGGGTTGGTTCAAGTGATTGAATTCCTCAGATACATCATATGCGATGTGTGTGGGCAATTAGATTGAGTTGATAGTGGCCACAACTCAAAAACCGATAGTGGTTGCTCAAAAAGTCAAGTTTTGAGTGTGAGAGAGTGAAGAAGAGAAAGCTTAGAAATCAGAGACTTTGGAGTGAGTTTTATGATCAATTGAGGTTTCTATTTATAGGTAAACATGTTGAGATTGCATAGCCTCCAATTTTTTTGAAGAGATGAATTCATAAATTATTGATCATTGCTTACCTTAACATCTCTTACAATGTGAATGATGAAAATTCCAAATAGCTCAGCTATGCAGCAGGTAAATTCACATTCTTCATATATTATAATTGTTGTTTATGAGCACATGTTGCTTGTTGATCAAGAGATTCTAGGATATTCCTTTTTGAGGATCATGGCCCTTGGATCAAGTGCTTAGGTGTTGAAATTCATGAATGCCATAAATGGAAATTCAGTGGTGCAATCATGAATTTGCAGGTTGATCAGGTTTGTAATAATTGCTTTGATGCTCTTAATAACCTGATCTTATCCCTTGACTCACCAAAATCCAAATCTCAAGTTTTATGAAAATCTGTTTTTTGGAAAACAGTAGTGTCATGGTGTGTTTGACAAGAGATTTCTTCATGCTCAAGCAAGATATTTTCATGCCAAATAGTTCTTTGAATTGTTGGTAACATTTGTGATAACATTAGTGTTTTCACAAGGATATGAATTAGCTTGGAACTATGTGAAAAAAGCCCCCAAAATTTGATGTTTTGACTGATTTTGTACTTAGGAAGATTTTGTCTAAGTGTTGAAATTTCCAATTTTTTCTTGATTTTTATCAATCTTCAACTTAAAATCCATGATGAATTGGAGTTTGGGGTAGTTGAATATTTTGTAGTCTATGGAAAAATCTTTCATTTGAGCTTTGGTTCAAATTCTTGATTTTGTGTGATAAAATGAATTCATGGACCATATATTCTTGTAATATAGGTCATGGGGATCATTTTAGGTCAAAAAGTCAAAGTTTGACTTTTTGGTCCAGATGAAAATTACACTGGATACCCCTGATATTTTATTTTTTTACTGAGCATCCTCTGTGGTATTTTGAACTTGTGAATGGACTTCTATGATGTATATGAGCTATTTAAACCACTCACTATGGTATTGGCTCATGTTCAGTGGAGAATTTCAACTTTGGGTTCCGCGATCAGTCAAAACCCTAATTGGGCATTGTGAAACCCTAATTTGGGGGCTCTTAATCTCTGCATCCTTTAATCCTGATTCAAAATTATAGATTGTCTATTAGGGTTGTATTAAGCTCCTTGGATGACATGTGGATGTCTTGGCTCATTTTCCTATGAAAAGATTCTTTTGGAGGTCACAGCCGACTAAAAGCCCTAATTTGTGACACTGAGGCCTCGGGGCTCATATCACTGAAAATTTGTGCAATATTTACATGAGTTATCACCATTTGAGATTCCTTGATCCTTTAAGGATGTTTAATAGGTTGAAAATCTTAGGAATTTATGATTGATCCTTTTCATGAACTTCTCACCTTAGTAATCACTTTTGTAGTATGTTATAGTACCTTTAAAGAAATATTTTAGATCTATTTTTTTGTAAGTTCATTTTAACTTCTGCACCATCACTTTTCACAAATATTTTCAAATATTATTCACTTATAAGAACCCAAAGCAATTAGTTTCATTTTCAAATATTTCCTTCATTTTCATCAGTTTATTCATAAAACCCCTATCTTTTGACTCAATTCCATTGTTGATTTTGAAAATGATATGAAATTTAAGTCTAATGTTGAATTTTGAAATTCTGGTATGACAGATCCTAGATGTCCTACAGGATATCGAGACATCTGGTCTGACGGAAATAACAAGGCAATGCATATAACAATAATAGTATTGAAAATTATAAACAACACAAGGATTGTTAACCCAGTTCGGTGCAAACACAACTACTCTGGGGGCTACAAGGCCAGGAAGGAAATCCACTATCAATAGTATCAATTCAGAGTTAAACCACCCAGTTTACACTCTTCACTTAATCATTACCCAATTCAATTTCTATCTAAGAACTCTTAGATAAGAGACACCTCGTAGTCCCCCTCAATCACACGTTGTGATAATAATAGAACCTTACAAAGAAAGAAGAATACTCTTCCAAGACAAAACTTGATCTTGCTTAAATGCTTCAATCAAGAACAATACACTCATGCTTAAAATCTTAGAGTGAACATCTAACAACTTAATAAACTCAGTTCAACCCTAATATCATAATCATAAAACAGTGGCTCACAAATATCAACTCTCCTAGAGAGTGGTTCACAAACAAATCCCTAATGTTTACATCTTTTCTATTCACGGCTTGTTGTTAAAACTAGGTTAAAGTTCTTCTATCTATAACCTATTTCCCAACTGGAAAGGGATTTACAAGAAACATCTGCAAGGTTCAACTCTTTGGTTTAGGTAGTTCTGGTGCTAAGACTAGGAGAGTGATTTACAAGAAACCCGTCAAGCTTTTTTGGACATGGGGCATCATATGTGTTGGTCTATTAAAACAATAGGTCATCCTATCAAGGTACTCAAGTAGGCATATGAATATAACACCTTTCTAACCCCATGGAATAAAACACAATAATCACTTAAATAAATTAGAGTATATCTCAGAAAGGTGCCACGTTTCTTCATAAAATGTCTTAACAACATTATTGCCCTGTAACACGGGTTTTCAAAACATTTAGATTATTCACTTATTTTATAAATAAAAAATCAAATTAAACTTCACAACAGAATCATATCTTCATAATAAACTTCATTTATTTCATAAAAACATCAAGACCTTAGGTCATTGTCAACTATCATTATTAACTAAACATCAGCATCTAGCAACTCATAAAAATCATCCTAACAGAAAACATAATATTCATTTAAGCGTGTGTCTCACCCGATGTTACATATACCAGAGCAATGTCACCACACCTAACTACAAAAACTATGGAAAGCAATACTTCAAGTTACATCCATACACCAAGCTTATTCTTGACTATCTACAGGATGGCATAATAGACCATCACCAAAGGCAGGCAAGGTGAGTAATCATTGTCGCTCCTGGGATTTCCATCCTGGTACAGACGCGAAAGTGACACGGAGAAGGAAGAGCCACCATCCAGGAATTTATATCTCGAAGGAAGGGTAATGCTGCAGAAACCCGGAAAAGAAATGAGAAAGCAGGGTCTCGCGAACTAAAGAGAAAAGGTAAGAGATTCGATTACGAAATGGAAAGGTATTAGCACCCTAGATCGTCTGTTGTACCCGACGGGATCCATGCTTGCTAATCTGTTTCAAAGGGTGAGGAAAACTATTGTTGGACAAAAGAAATGGAGTTGAACTAGAGAGAAGAAAAGAAAGTGAAGGGGGAAATGTAGGGAAAATAAAAGAGTGCTTGAATGGGCCCTACCCCACTGTCTACATACCTCATCGAGAAATGAGGATCAGAGTCTACGTAGTTCCCCTAACTAGGGAGGAAAACATTGTGTTTTTTTTATGGTTTGAACTGCTTATGTCCTTGCTCAGGTGTTGCATGCTCATATGGAATGAGTGGGTTTACCTTCTTGCAAGAGATAAGTCGAAGCGAGTCCTTTCGTTAAGAGTGAGTAAGATGAGAAAAGAATTCCCGAAGGAAAGATGATTATTGTTTGTTCATTGTTTTTTAGAAGCTTTTTCTCTAAGGTTTACACAGGAGAATGTATTCAAGTCCTATCCCTCAGAGCTCCAAGAAGAAAATCCCTAAGACTTGGTTCCAAAGATTAGGGCTCAAGTACACTACTCTATTTAAGTGAAGAAGTTTTTTTTAAGCTTTTCTTTGTGAATGTGACTTCATGATTAGACTTGTAAATCATGCTAGATAAGCTTACATTATACCAAGATGGAATAGATGCAAATTACCCATGGAATAAGTCCATACACACAAAGTTACTTCAATCATTATTGAGATGTTTTTTAGTTTTTGTTTGAAGATGAAAGAGAGAGAAGCACCAAAGGGAACCAAAGGTAAAAGTCTAATGGGATACTGTAACACCCCAAAATTTGCCCTCATATTTATTATCCTTAACTGGTCTATCTTTCACAGTCACCCGTACCTTACATTAGGTCATAAAATCGTGATCATGCGTTTCATTGGCTCAGAGGGCAGGGGATCAAAACATTTTCTTGTGATCAGGACTCTCATATTCATAAGTGATACATATGGTCGTTACATTCAAGATTGAGACCAAGTTCGGGCTCGCATCATCATGAGCATACTCCCAGTTGGAAGTTCATCAAGGACCAGGGTTGTCTTCTTTTAAGATTTCTCATATGCTTAAAGCTTTATTTACTTCTGACACCTCAAACTACTCCTCCATCAGGGTATACCTTAAGAAGATTTGAGGTGTCTTGTTAGGATTGGGCAAGTGAAGATTCATTAGTTGGTGCTAATCATATCAAGATCCTCAAGTCAAGATTATCATGGTCATTACATAGTTCCATATTTCTAGGTCTATCATTTATCAAAGGATTCACTGAGATTGAGGCATTTTATTGGTTGCTTATAACGAAAGAAGTTGTTCGAGTAATACACAATTCCCTAGTTCATCTGATTTAAAGCTCATCTCCTTTGTCTAAACCATTTGTTTTATTCATTTTAATCCATTCGCCACACTTTTTCTTTCTTACATACCATAAAACCAATAAAGCTCGTTGTTAAAGATCCCAATTTCAAAAGTCCATATTTCTATTTTTTATTTTAATACATCTATATCCATTATTCAAATTCCAATATTCACGATTCAAATAAATTCAGTGTCCATTGTTCATATCCTAACTTCCATTTTAGTTCACTTGTCCAAATCCATTTCTTAATGAAAAAGCCATCCAAATACCATTCATTAATCATCAATAGTTGTATGACATTCATGAAATTGATAGAAAAGAGATACATTTCTTTTGTTGTTGTAGCTTTTAACGCAAAGTTGTGGTGATGCAATTTTGTTATTAAAAAGCTAGTGTGATCATTTGTTTATGCTTATTCAAAGAACCATTTCAAATATTGTGCTCATTATGACCAAATGGCCTTAATCCATTCTTATCTGAGTCAAAGAAGGCTCATAATAAACTTTACAAAGCACAAAAAAAAAAGAAGAAATCCATAATATTAAAAAACCAGAAATTACAGAAAAGGGAAAAATGCAGAAAGAAAAAACTCCAATTAATAGTGAATTCACAAAATTCAATAGAAAAGAAGATATATATACAAAATTTTCAGTTACACAATCCCTAACCGAAACTTAACAAACTCTCAACAGAAAATCAGTTATAAACTGATATAACAGGAAAAGGGGAGACAGTTACAAGAGAAAAAGGCATATAAAAGTTCAAGGGGGGTTGAATTCAACACTCTTCAATCTTCCTCCTCACTCATCCATATCCCCTTTAATCATCCTCTTTCTTCTTCTCATTCAGTTCACCATTCCTAAATTTCTTTCCTTTTCTTCATCTTCTTCTCCATTCATTTCTCATCCTTCATCTCCTTCTTCCTGATTCATTCCATAACCCTCATACCTGCAACCAATAAAAAAACCTTTCATCAGTTTGCAACCGGCAAAAAATTTAGAACCACGACAACGCAGAAAGCATCACAAACAATTCACATAATCGAGTGTTAACAACATCAAGGAGCCTTCATCGTTTCCTTCATTTTCATCACGCAAACATCAACATCAATCTGCAAAACCCTGCAACTTCATGGTCCATCTT
Source organism: Lathyrus aphaca (assembly GCA_963966055.1). NCBI lineage: Eukaryota > Viridiplantae > Streptophyta > Magnoliopsida > Fabales > Fabaceae > Lathyrus > Lathyrus aphaca. The sequence goes on along the minus strand of OZ014520.1, from coordinate 149,184,529 downwards.
CATCGGCTTTCTATCTGCAAGATTCACACATCAACAACAGAGCCACAAAGCAATCCGTAATCAGAAGAAGAATCAGAAAATCAACAACAATCATAAACAACCAAAAAAAGCACAAGAATATCAAGAACATACCTGCAAGCTCATCGATTCTAGAATCTCCAATACCCTCAATCGAAAAAGAGGACTTCTTCCTCAAATCTGCGAATCTTATTTGATTCTTCTCAAGTTTGCAGCTTTGCATCACCAAGTATTCCCAACCTTCACCCTGACTTGCAACTTCATCGTTTTGTATCAACATCTTTCACCTTCATAGCATCATCATCACCTTCATACTTTTCCTTCTCCACCACATACAATCAACAAGACTTTCTTCATCTTCATCAGTAATCCACCTGTGAGAAGAAAAACATATCAACAAATACGAGCCATCAGCCACACAACAATCCGACTGAGGGGTTTGCAAGAGTTTACATCAAAATTCCGGTTTCAATAATAAATAAATAAAAAATCACGAGCAAGAGTGGAAGAAGGAGGAGCAAGATAGAACCGTACCTAAACACCGTATCACTCGAAAGCGTCGTCGCTCATCCATTAGCATCCGTGTTGTGTTCTTCTTCGAAGATTCCTCGTCAACAAGCCGAGGTCATCCATTGGAAGCTTCGTCGGCGTCGAAAGCGCGAGGTACGATTTGTTTGCTATGATTCAGATGTAGCGATCTTCGGGTCTTGTTGATTGTGCTGATTAAAGGTTCATGACGGCGGCAGGTGTTTAGATTAGGCGTTCTTGTTAGAAGGCGAGGTTTTCGGTTTGTGAGGCGGCGTTAGGGTTAGGTTAGTGAAGGAGGTGCGGCGGAGAAGAGGGAGAATGGAGATGAGGCATGTAGCAGTGGCGGGTGGTGATTGAGAAGGAGTAGGGTGTCACGGCGGTGAGGCAGAAGGAGAGTCTAGGGTTCGATTGGACTCTCATTTTGTTTTGTTGTTTTTTTATATATTGATTAAAATATAAAGATTATGTTAGGTTTAATATAAGTTAATGACAATAAATATAATTAATCCCCCTTAAAGATTATTTAGTCCACCATATTAAGAGTATTAATCCAATTAATCAGTCTTTATTCCATTTAATCCCACCGATTTAGTTTCCCAAAAGATAAGAGATAAGATTCTTCTCTAGGATCCATTCCGGCGGTGACAAGTGTCACCGTCCGGTAGGACCACATGACATCGCTTGTATGCATGACTTCCCACCATAGTGACCATATACCGCACATCATAAGCATTTCATCTTAATTCTCATCATCAAATTGTCATCCAACGGACCCAATCGAGTCAAACTAGTTGACTGAGAGTCCATGAGGTAGACCTCCAGGCTCCTGCGCGTTTGGGCCTAGGATATGTGCTATCCGCACCCCACAACCTGGCCTAATATCTTTTCTTAAACTAGATTTTACTAATTTGGCACCCCCCTCCTCTATTTCCTTTATTTTTTAATTTCTGTTTTATGTAGTTTTCATTTAATTCTACAAAAAATATTAAAATAAATAATAAAAATCCACAAAAATTACAGTAGAATCTTAATTCAATTTAGAAACTTTCCACATTTTTACTTTCTGAATTTAATCATTTTTCAATTTAATTTCGATTTTTTATTTAATTGATTTTATATTGAATTATCACATGGACACATAAATTTGTACATTTTATTTCTACCACTTCCGGCAACTTTTTTGGCCCATTCTTTTTTCTATGGTTAGAAGACAAATAATAGTACCTAGAATATTTTTGGTATATTTTTTAGGTCATTTTATCCACTGTTTTGATAGTGTTGTTTGCATAAAATTATGATTGAACCTTAGATACGTTTAAGTGACCATTTGACATAGTTAGACTTTGAATTTTTAAGAGATTTTTTAACAAAATGTTATAGTCAGGTTTGAGACCCTAGGAAATTAATTTCACATTTTTTCCATGAATTTTGATATTTTTGTTATTTTAATTCATTTCCATCATATTGTTGCATATTCATGTTCATGTCATTTACTAACAATTTACCTTTTGTGCAAGGTATTTTCCGAGGATTTGCTTATGGACTTGGATTATGTTTTGTCATGCCTCGATTATATTTTGTGTACTTTGTGATGTAATACTTGTATAGTTCCTATAATTAGGATAGAAAAGATAAAACGAATCGCTAGAAAACAAAATCTCAAAAACAAAAATAAATAAAGACTCGATCCAACGTCGAGTAAATTTCCAAATAAATAAATAAAGTTGCATGTGACTTTAGGATTCCTCGATTACCATTGTTCCACTCAAATACACCAAAAGCAAGCCTTGTATGTTGCATACCATAAGTCGTGCGTCTTAGCACCACGCAATCGACCCACCCGATCCATCGTTTCATCCCATTTACGTTTCATACACGTTTTTACCCACCATGACTTAGGAAGACCATGTTCATTACTTTTTGTACTCGCATTCCTAGTCTAATATCTCTTAGGTAGATTTAATCTTTCAAACCTCACTAACCATAGGTTATCTTCAAACTCAACTAACTTAGGGTAAGTCTAGTTCCCTTAGAGTTTTTCCTTTTATAACTAAAGTCTCACTTCTCATCTTAAAGAAAAATCAAAACACTTAATAAAGGAAAAGGTGTAAAATGCGCCACGAGCCTTAAGCTATACGGGAAATTATTAGTGGAGGTCTCCTTCACTCTTCTAGGATGCTTTACAAACGTTCCATTGGGGGCGATCTTGGAAAGTATTCGCTCTTGTATCATAGTCTTTAGTGTTGTACATACGATAAACACAAATTCAAAACACTTCTTCTAAAAGACAACAAACTAAGATATCACATCTTCTTTTCTCATCTCATACTCCTTGAGGACGAACATGACGTGTCTCGACAGTTCAAACAGCGATACGGTAAACACCCTCGAGTCAGAGCCGGTAACACCTGAGCTAGAGCTATGGCAACCTCATCCTAAAAATCACAAACAAGTTCCCGCCTTAGTTAGACGAACTACGACGACTCTGATCCTCATTTATCCCGATGAGGTATGTAGGCAGTGGGGTAGGGCCCATTCGAGCACAATCTTTATTTTCCCTACATTTTTCCCCTTTTCTTTCCATTCTTCAATTCCATTTCTTTTCTCATTTCACTTCCATTCCAGATAGCCATTCTTTCATTCAAAATAGCATATTATTTCTCACCCTTTGAAACAGATTAACAAGCGTGGATCCCGTCGGGTATGGCAGACGGATTGGGGTGCTAACACCTTCCCAATTAGTAACCGACTTCGGGACCCAGATCTTTGGTTCGCAAGGCCTCGTCCTTTTCCTTCTTCCTTAGGTTCGTGCAACATTACCTTTCCCATTTCTTCGGGATAAAAATGTCTGGCTGGCGACTCTACCTTTTCCGCTCCACTTTCGCGTTTGTACTAGGATGAAAATCCCGGGAGCGACAGGTACTAAACAGTTCTAAGAGTTATAATGCATGGATAAACCTAGGTTAGTGAGGTTTAAACTTTATCCTAGTGAATAAGAAGGAGAGAAAAGAAATAAATGAGTAAGAAGAAAAGAAAGAAGAGGAGTTAGAAGATAACTTACTTCTCAAAAGAAGTTAAGTTGTTTCTAAAGAGGAGATGGAGAAGTTATACAAACAGAGCATACTGGATGCTAAGGAAAACACAAATTTAAAGCATAAAAGAGATGAGGAGAATTTGGAATGTGGATAATCATCCACGTCCCTCTTACTTCCCATTAGCCCCTACATGGTTAGAAAAAACAAACATAAGCACAAGTGAAATAAAGAGAACTCAAACAAGGCAAAGTTCAAAGAAGAAAGGTTATAAACTAAAACAAAAGCAAAAAAGTCAGAAGTGAACACTTTAGAAGTGACCTATAATGTCTACCAAACCAACTCAAGCAAAAGGAATGCAAACAAATGGCAAAACAATTATTAAGATCATTAAAGAAGGAGTAGAAAAAGAATGGATGGATATGCAAGGTGATCATGCAAGAATTCTTCAAGAAATGTCAAAGTCAGAATGTAGACAACCTAAAAATGTGCCTAAACATTATGTTCAAATGTCATACAAAGCATATAGGCATGTGTCCAAGCATTTAGAGTAATTAGGAGAAGAAGTGAGGAGTGAACATGGATCACACATGGAAAAGAAATTACTTATCTTGCAATTCAAACACAAGACATGAAATATGAATGGTAAAGCATCAAGGTCATAAGCAATATAAAATGTTAATATGAATATTAGATGCACAATTTAATCATATTTGAACAATTACAAGTCACCTTGAAGTTATGAGAAGAAGAAGCATGCATTTGGGATGAAACATGTTCAAGTAAGCAAAGTATGACATAAATGACATTTGAAATGAATGAGATGCTTTGAAATCAGAGGCATGAATCTTATGAGTTGCAAATTAATTCTATGTCATGGCATAAGCAAACCAATTACAAGTCAATTAGAGGCATTGATGAGAAGAAATTGAGAATTAGGTCAAGAGAAGACATATGAAACAAACATTGAACATGTGCACCAAACAAGCATCAAACTCAAACAAGTGACCTATAAATGAATCAAGGAAGACCTATAATGATCTAAACATGGCTCAAGAAGTCAAAGAAGTAATCTCATACAATGGCACAAGTGCCTTCTCAAACAAGCAACAAAACATGATCAAAGAAATCCACAAAAGGAGCACTCAAAGTTCAAGCACCAAAAAAATAGAAAAAATGACTCAACAATTTTCAAAATAGATAAAAAGAGACCTCAACCAGGGGAAAACAACATACCAAAAGAGCTCATGAAAATTCCCAAGATAAGTCACCTAAATAAGCATGGCAAGGCAATTAGGGTTTCATGTAACGGTTCTCAAAGAAATGACTAAAAAAGGATGCAAAAATGATTTTAAAAATATGACAAAAATGTTTTTAAGAGCTTTAATGTGTCCTCTGAAATATACAAAAAGAATGAAGTTTAAACAATGTATGGATGATGAGAAATGAAATCAACAAGGCAAGGTGTTTATGAATGAAGCAAACCAAAAAGAAATTCAAAACAAAATTAATTCAGAGGTCAAAAATATAATAAAAATAGAAAATACAATTTTCAAAAATTTTATAAAATCGTAAGGATGTCTCATGAGTATTTTTGGAATTTTTTGAGACCTTGAACTATTATTAAAAATTAAAAATGAAACAATATGCAATTAAGTAAAAATAAAATGAAATAAACCAAGCCAGGGGTGCATTCAGCTAGCCAAACACGTTGAAAATTGGTCTGGACTCAAAAGGAGGATGCAAAGAGCAACCAAAGCCCAAAAGCGCCTCACAAAGGCTCAGAGTCAACAACATTGACTTTATCATTGCCATAGGATCAATCTGAAGGTCCACACGCAGGCAACCAAATCAAAAGTATTCAACATCAACGCATCACAATCCAGTCAACACAAAGTAAACAGATCTAACACATCTAAGCAAGTCAAGCCAAAAGTATGAAGATCCAATGCATCAAAGCCAGTCAATACTCAGTACAAATCTAACGATCACTTATATAAACAAATTAAAAAGCCAAGGCACGTGAGGAATGTGTGCATTCATTAATGTGTTGGTAAGTTTACAACACTCAGATAAAAAACATGAACGACCTATATTGTGTCTTCTCCAGTCAACCTGTAAATCAATCAAAGAAGCTCAGGTGGCCGGAGCCCTAGCTCCGGTCACCTTATCCGTTCAACCTGAAACATGAAGACCATACAAATACTCCAGAAATCCATAATACCTATATCAATCAACTCATAAGGACTTACAGAACTCAAATCCACAAATAAAATTCACAAAACATTCAAGAGAATCGAAGGATATAAAGTAGATCTGAAAAAATTCAATCTCAAAATTCATGCAATGCACACGTCCAAAATCATCACAAACTAGATCAGAACCATCAATGAACATCATAGCTCATCATAAGCATCAAGAACTCAAGTTATATGATGTGATTTGAAGTCACCTGAAAAGTGTTCTTGAGCTTAAAACCTTCATAAATCCAGAGTTCACGTGCAGATCTCCTTCTTTTGACTTCTATTTGCAAAATAAATGCAAATGGAAGCTTAAATCTGGCTAGATCTTGAGGTTTTATGAAGCTTGCTCCAAATTCGATTATGGTTAGAAACTTAGTATGAGCCTCAATGGATGGTTGCAATGGATTCCTTAGAGTTCAACGATCTCAGAAATGTGAAGAAATGAAGAAAACTCTTGGTGAATTGTGAGAATCGAAGAAAAGAAAGTGAAAGCAAAAATTTGAAAATCTGTAAATGGAGAGTGCATGAATATGGTTTGAACATGTGAATGAGTTTATATATCCTTGGTTATAAATCTGATTAGGGTTAGGGTTTTGTTAAACCCTTGGTTCAAGCTTTGGAGGTGTTTTTGCAAATTGGTCACTTATGGTGTACACACCCTACCACACGTGCAAGAGTCAATATGAAAGGCATGGTTCACTCTCATTTTGATTACTGAATGCATGTTAAGTGATTATTTGGAGGGAAATGGGATGATTTGTGAGTTTCAAATGGTTTTGCAAATTTGCATAAGTGCATGTATGTGATGTATAGTACTTGAATTCCACCTATTCAAAGACCAAACATGATCATTGTGGTGTGTATGTGAATATGATAACCTGACTTGAATTATTAGAGGTTGTTTGAAGGCATTTATAATCAATTTGCAAATGGTAGAATCTTGGTATGCATGAAATTCCATAAACCAAACCCTAACATCCTTTGGCCATATCTTTTGATCTACAAAGGATATAAAAAAATTTCTTGTACTTTCTGAAAAGGTAAAACCAAGATCTACAACATTCATGTTTGTAAACAATTCATTTGAGGCTTCCTTGATGATGAAAGATTGAATTGAAGATGATGTAGAAATTTCCAAAAATAGTAAGTTCCAAATTATAGGTCCTTGCAATTTTTAGTATCTTTTCACAAACTTCTGATTCTTGATGAATGATGAAATCCATGCTATTCCTTGACCATATGAAGGTCCATGGGCTTGAGAAACATGATTTGATCCTTTGAAATCCAATGGTTGACTTTTCTTTTCAATTGTTGAATTTTTCTTGTTGTACAAGCAACTAAGCCACTGAATGACTTCCACAATGAATCCTTGAATCAAAATGCAAACCTAGGCCTTTATGACATATAGAAACCCTTGACCACAATATTTGATCAATTCTATGAATATTGCTTGATTTGAAGAAAAAACCTAATTAGGTACATTTTGTAGGAGAATGGATCCTGATGAACTTTCCCTCTTCTAGGGACTTGAGGCATTGTTTGTGCTAGTATGAGCTATAAGGACCTCTTGTGACTTATTGAAGGGAACTTGGCTCTTGTCTTTGGATTTGAGGAATCACAACTTGGTAAATCAATGATCATATGCCCTATGCTACAACCATGAGTGGTATGCTTCATTTTTCTATGCAAATATGCAATGATATGTATGCAATATAATATGTAAAATGTCATGAAAAGAGAGGGAAAACTTTGGGGTGTATATAGCTTCCCATATTCAATCATATGTTAATCTAAAAAAGATGAGAGCATCGGCTATCATATTTTTGAGATAAACTGTGATTGAATACAAAAAACAAACCAGAAAATTTGCATTATGATAAAGAAGAAAAGGGATATAAATCCAACAAAAGAAAACTCCGCTTGGGGAACCCGAAAACTGTAGATAGTGACCACAAAGGAGAACCTGTATTTTGAATGACGCCAGGAGACTACGGGCTTGCCACATCGACGGTGGACTTTAATGGAGTAGTAATATCATAGGATTTACAACCCAAGCAAGATCAAGCGGTCCGTCATGGAAATGTCATCAAGCGACCCATAACCAAGAACACAAGAACGTAATATCATATGATTTACAACTCAAAGAAATATCTTTTATACGATGTCAGGAGACTACTGGCTTACCACATCGACAGTGGACTTGATAACATGTCTTTTGTACGATGTCAGGCGACTATTGGCTTGCCACAACGACGATGGACTTTATGCACTTTAGTCTTTGGGATAGACATGCATAGGACCCTACATCTAGAAATGCACCGTAAGACCCTCTTCAAATACCCTAAATTGAGTTGGATAAATGGTAAAAATACAATGTCAGAACCCTGCATATGGATATGCGTCGTAAGATTTATTTCACGTATCCTGTAACCAAATAAGTGATAACACTGCAATGACTAGAACCCTGCATCTAAGAACACGCTGTAAGATTCCCTTCACATACTCTGAATTGAATGATGTGGTAAAATGTATGCATGAACCCTGCTGTAACACGATGGGAGAACTGACTTTAGTTAAATGTTGCGGATAGCAAGAGTCGCCACCGACTTTTATTTTATCCAAAAGGAAAGGACATAAAAGAACAGGAAAGACCTTACAAATATTTTGAGTTCGGGGGGTAGGTTATACAAAGGGAAGGTGTTAGCACCCTTTATATCCATGGTTATCCATGGGCTCTTAGTTACTTAGCTCACTTTAAATTGTTTTGAGAAAGGTGTAGTGTGTGATTAAAAAATTTCTAAGTACTTTATAATGATCCTCGTATGGATGTATATAAAGACTTTGTTTTGAAAATTTGTTTGAAAAATGTGGTGTAAAGAGTATTTTGAAAGGTGTGAGCAAGTAATTAAGAGAAACCTACCATATATTAAGTCTTTATTGTTCTTTATGTCTTTCAATGGTAAGAATATCCCTATTATTAAGGAATAGGTAGTCATTACCTTGGATGTTAAGGGACATATGTAGGTACATTTGGATATAGGCAACTGTAAGGTGTCTTTAGCAACTCGTAGGGACTTATCATCTTTTATTCGAAGGGACACGATCATTTATCATAGGCAACCTCGAAGGGGCTTGATCTTATAAACTGAAGGGACTTGATGATATTTATAAAGAGACTTTGCTTAAGACACCTTACTTGACCTTAGAAATAGGCAACATGAGAGGTAACCCTAGAAAGTGCAAGATGGCGATCAAAGATCGACTTACGTGTGTGAGTGTTCATATTCAAATATTTATCTTATTTAATTAGTTATTCTAAGTTAATTTTAATCACAAGTATGTTATGCACACCCTATAATTACTAACCATACAGTTAATATATTTACAATAAAAATAAAGCAAAAATATAAACCTAAACTATTACAAAGCTTTGGGATAGTTACAATATAATCGAGAAATATAAACAATGATAAATAATAATTAAATAAGCAATAATAATCAATAATAATAAGAGGGAATATAAATGGTTAGAAAATAAAATAAGAGGAAATAAGAAATTAGCAAAATAAATTAATATTAGGAGGTATTTTAAATATTTTAATAAGGAAAATAGTATTTTAATAATAATAATTAAATTATATACATATTTAATAAATAATAATTAATTAATTATGATTTACAAAAATATTAAGTTAAATTCTAAAGTTAAGAAAATATTAGAATTAGGGTTAGGGTTATAATTGTGAAAATTAGGGTTTTACTTATTAATTTATAAAATAAATCAATTTATTTACAAAATATATATATATATATATATATATATATATATATATATATATATATATATATATTTAATAATATGAACATATAATAAAATAAATATGGATAATTTGATTTTTTGAGAAAATAATTTGAATTGAAAAAATATAAGTTTTTATATAAAAGAAAATAATATATACATTTATTTTATAAATTATTATTTAAAGAATTAATTTTAATTAAACAAATAAATCAAAAAATAGTGAAAATAATGGAAAAAAACATACCTGGGGCTGGGATTCGAACCCAGGCTCTAGGCTTTACAAACACAAGACCAACAACATCACCACCAGGCCAAGCACGCGCTGGCGTTAGAATCAGGAGTTTAATTCCTTTTGTTATTAACCTGCAAAAATCCAGAAAAATAAAACAAAACAAAATGGCCTGGGAGGGATTCAAACCCAGGACCATCAATATTACATACACGCACACAAACCAACTGAGCTAATACTGCACATTCAACATATAACCAACAAACAAACATTATATTTTAAAACAACTTTTTGAATTGAATTTTGGCGCCATCTGACTTCATCTTCCCCAATTTTCCTGTGAAAATCCCTGCGTTTTCTCCTACGAATTTACCTGCAGGTTCTTCCATGTTTATGACCTGTGAATCTCAAACAGCAAGCAAATGGTACAATCTCATCAAATTGATTAGGTCAATGAAATCCTTAAGATCCATACAATCTATCCACGTTCTTTAAATTCATTTATATTTGGTTAATCGTGAAACCCTAAATGAGGGACATAAACCCTAACTATGGCCGTTTATGATTTCGGTCATGAACCTTCAATCTAATTGTCCAGAAAGCTTGCAAACTTCAGTCTAAACACAAATCAACAACCAAAATTAGTAAATGATGCATAAATAATGAAAATCGAAAATCAAAAGTTCAAGAACAATTCTGATTTGGTTATGGCTTATGATCATGCTTTTGATGTATATGAGGATTGAAATATGATCAGTGAACCTCAAGGAAGCTAAAGCAACCTTCAAAAGTTGTTGAAATTGCTTGAAGGTATGAAACCGAATTTCAAATTTGGAGTAAAATTTTGACTTGTGATTTTGTTCTTGGAGGCAGCCAAATCGTGTCCCTTGTGTTTGTTTATGTTGTACATATATAATAAGACCTAATTAGGTCAAAAAATCAAGTCCCACTTTGGACTTTTGGATCACTTGAGATTGAAGAAAGATATGCTTCAAAATATTGAAAAAATTTAATATCTTCTTACTATTTTTGGTTGATCTGATCTTATATGATTTCAATCATCTCTAAATGGCCTTTAAGAATTTCTAGAACAAAAATCATATCAAATATTGAGACTTTTATATTTTATTTTGATTTAAAATGATTTTTAATGTATAAAATCATAATAAATAAAATAAAATAAATAAAAATTTGAATAAATTATTTTTAATTCGTGCATGATGTCATGGTAGTGATTGGGTCATAAAAATGCAAGCCCATTTGGAGAAATTTGGTTCTAAGGTCCCATTTGCTTCATAAACCTCTCAAAACTTTCTCAACTTTGCAAAGACATTAGTCCCTCAATTTTAAGACTATGAAGGTGTTCTTGGACATTTTGGAAAGCTTTGGGAGTCCTCTAACCAACCTCCTTGGTCTCATGTTCATATCCTTTATCATTCTCAAGTTATGCCCTTTGGAAGATGTTGACTTTTTGTTGACTTTTAAAATGGCCTATAATGTCTTAGCTCATACCTTCCAAATGAAGCATTTTTGGGCTTGCCTTGTGAGACACAAAGTTGTAGAGAATTCAATTTCCTTCAAAATGAGATTTGGATGGGAAATTTTTGATGAAGCATGTGAAAGTTATGGCTGGTCAAAGTTCAGTTGACTTTTCCTATGAAAACCCTAATTTAGAAACTTCTGATTCTTGATGATCTGAAATCTCCTTGATGAATCATGATCAACCCTTGATAAAATGATAAATTTTACTTAATATACTTGATGTTGGCAAAAAATCATGAAGTTTGACTTTGGTTTGACCACAGTTGACCTCAGTTTGACTTTTTGACTGCTTTGACTGATTTTAGCCTATCTGATCATCTGACTGAGCAAACCTTTTGGGAAAGTCTTGAAACTTGACATAGGGATTCTTGAAGACATATAAGGTGCTATGAAGCTCACTTGAAGCCTTAGAAGTCCATTTAGCCTGATGAAATCCAAAACCCTAGTTTAGGATGCATTGCTTAGGAGGATGCATTGTCTGAGGGAATTGTCAAACTTTCTGACTAATTGTGAACCTTGTGAACCTTGTGAATCTTGTGAACCTTGTGAACCTTGTGAACTTCTTTGTGTCGCTCCCCATATTTCCATCCTGGTACAAACGCGAAAGTGGCGCGGAAAAGAATAGCGTCGCCATCCAGGCATTTTTATCCCGAAAGAATGGGAATGGTAATGCTGCACAAACCAGAAGAAAGAAAAGGAAGGACACAGGTCCTACGAACCAAAGAGACTGAGTTCGGGAGTCGGTTACGACCTGAGAAGGTATTAGCACCCAGATCGTTCGCCGTACCCGACGGGATCCACGCTTGCAAAGAATACTGTTTCAAAGGGTGAGGGTATGAAAACTGCAGCAAAAGAAATGAAAATGAAAATGAAAAGAAACTGGAACTGGAAGGAACTAAATAAGAAATGAAAAGGAAAAATGTAGGGAAAATAAAGATTGTGCTCGAACGGGCCCTACCCCGCTGCCTACGTACCTCATCAGGATAATGAGGATCAGAGATGCCGTAGTTCCCCTAACTAGGGGTACCAAAGGAAATTGCTTGTGAATTAAGGCTTGAACTGCCTATGCCATTGCTCAGGTGTTGCAGACTCGGACGACGAGTGCGTAACCGTCTTGCAAAATGACAAGTAGGAGCAAGTTCGCGTACAGAGCGAAGGAGATGAGAAAAGAATTCCCGAAGGAAAGACGCTTATTGTTTGTTTGTGTTTTTTATGAAGCTATTATGAGTGTGTCGCAAGGAAGTGAACTCAAGCTCTTTTCCATGGAATGTGCACTTGTCACTACATTCCAAGATGGTATAATAGAACAAGCACACTCAAGTAAGGAGAAGATCCCCAAAACTTGAATCTAGAGATTAGGGCATAAGCTCACTAACTTGCTTAATTATTAAGTTCTTTTGGTTATTTACAAATGAAGAAGTGTTTTTTATGCTTTTCTTTTATGAAGAAGATACCTCGATCAGACTTGTGTATCACAAGGTAAACTTGTACTATCCCAAGATGGGAAGACTACAAGCATACCTCGTGGAATAAGGCTATGGATCAAATGCATCCCTTCAAAGTTATTAAAGTGTTTTTTAGAGTTATGAGATGAGAAGAGAAGAAGAACCAAAAGGATCACAAAGGTGAAAGCTAACGGGAAAAGTCTAACCCTAATATCCACATGCTCGGATGGTCCTAGGTTAGTGAGGCTTACTATCCTAAAGAAAAAAGAAAGAAGAAGAGAAAGATGAAAGGATAAACTCCATGGTGGCCTAAGCACACCTCACGCAAGGCAAGAGATAAAGAAGATGAGGAAGAAATAAAATAATGAGAATGCGATATGAAGAAGAAATAAGATAAAGAGATGAGAATGCGATATGGAGATAAGATGAAAAATGCACAAACAGAGCCTACACCAGTAGGACTTCAAGATGCAGCAGCATGCAATAAGTAATATTGGGCCACAGTGGTACCTAACGGAGAAGGTTTGTTGCCTCTTCAATACGCTCAAGAGAAACTCAAGAAATACTTATCAGAAGTCCAAACACGCAAAAGGATCCAACAGTTGAGCACAGGTAACAGTCATCAAGTCCAAGAAAAATAAGAATATCAAATATAAGTATCCAGCCTCAAAGTCAATCATCAAAAGGGAATAACAAAAAGAAATGATCCAAGCGATATCAGGGACTAAGCACAGCCTGCATTAGGAGAGCTCCCAGTCCACACAAGATTATAAGTCACAAGATACGGATTAATCAACAAGCAATCATAAATCTAAACCAACAGCTTTAAATGTAATTCTACTAACATTGAAATTTGAACTAATTAAGAAAATATAATCAAAGTTCTAAAGATAAAAATAAAAATATAATCTAAGCTTTTATAATAGGTATTAAAATTTAAATCAACAAAAATCTAATTAGAAATTAACAATTAACAAAATTATAACTAACAAAATTATTAAGATAAACTAAACCTTAACAAGTTTTAATTAATTAACAATAAAGAAAACAAAAAAACAAGGAAACCTAAACAAAGAAAATAAGAGAACAAAGGGAAAAACAGGGGGAGGCTGGCGCTGGAAACTGGAGTGCTGGCAGCAACATCTAAATGGGCTCGAAAGCCCAAAAGAAACAAGGAAAGGGATGCCTGTCGAGTCTTGGTGTGAATAGAAGCCTCATCTGTCATGCCCACATTAAAACAAAACCCAAAACTATATACTAAAGGTTAAAAGGAAAAATAAAGATAATAACAAAGAAAAAAACAAAAGAAACACCAACACCAAGGTCAGAGCCGAAGAACGAGTTGTGCTCTTCAAGTAACCGTCGGTGGAAAATCCGCCACACTCTCCGTCTCGTCACGATCGAATCCGCGCGGCTTCCCCCTTCTAGCTTCTGGAGGCGGTGATGAGCGACGACGCAGTGCTTCAACTCAGATTTCCGCCTCTTTCTCGCAATCGGCTTGCGCGCTCTGGTTCGACTGTTAAAGTCTTTGAAAGGGGTTGGTGTTTGTTGAAGAAGATTGGGAGGGTTTGTGTCCGCTTTACTGAAGGTGAGTTTTGGGGTTCACGATATCTCTCTCCGTTTCAGATTTTCTTTTCTGTTTTCTCTTCATCTTCAAATTTGTTTTGTCTTTTGGTCTGAGATTGAAATAACCGTTGTGTTGTTGGGGTTTTGAAGATGAATGGAGTTGATGAGTTGTGGAAGGCTCGGTTGATGGTTATGATGAAGGTTGAGGTGGTTTGATGTTGAAGAGGGTAAAAAGTGTGTGAAGGTTTGGGAAGGGTTTGAGGGAGGTATTTGATGAAAATGTTGTTGTTTGCGTGAGCGATGATGAATGGTGAGTCAGGTTTCCGTTTGGTGAGTGTTGCGATTAGGTGTGTTGTTGATGAGGTTGGTGATGTTTATGTGTTTTTGTTATTTTCAACGACGAGATATGCGGTTTCGTCGTAGTTCTGCGACTGGTGTGGTGGTGATGTTTCAGAAGATTGGATGATGGTGACTTGTGTGTGACCAAGAGGTTTTTGATTGTAACTTTTAAAAGTTGAAGGGTGTTTTGGGTTGCTGCGAGAGAAAAAGAAGGTGAGTAATGGTGTGGTTGTAGTGGTGTGAAGAGATTTCTGAGAATGAAAAAAAGTTATGCAGGTTGGTGAATGGTTCGTTTCACCATCACTGTTTGTTATTTTGGAAGTGAAGGTTAGAGAGATTGGCTTGAGGCCTTGGAGGTTGGATGGTTTGATGAGGTGAAGAAAGTGATGGTGAGGTTGCAGAGGCTGCGAGTTTGAATCTTGAAAGAGAGTGTGTTTCGGTGTATTGAAGGTTTTTGAAAGGGTTCTCAAGAAGAGTGTTAAGAATATGGTTTTTGCGTGTTGAGAAAAATTTTGTTATGAGAGAGTGTAGTATGCAGCTGGCCCTTGGTGAGTGCGTGTAGTGCGATTTTTTATCCCTCACTGAAATTGTGATGGTTATGAGTATTGCGTGATTTGTTGTGCTGCGGTTTTTCCCCCATGAGTGTGCTGTGAAGAGTGACGAAAAAGAGTGTGGAAAGTGTGTGGGACGTGGGGTTTGTGTGAATAAAAATAATGTGGGGCCCGTAGGTTGGTTGTGTAGAATATTTGGTAGAGGATGAAACAAATGGATGGAAAAGGTGTGATGCTTGGTGAGTTGGCCGAAAAAAAAGTGTGTATGGAATATGTGAGGGTCACGTGAATGAGTTTTGTTGTGGGAGAGAAAAAAAGTGTGAGGTTGTGGTGTACTAGCTGAAAGGGAAAATAGTAGCATTTAGAATGGAGGTAGTGAAATGGGCCGATGGGCCCCTTGTACTATGCAAACATTTCCAAATTTCTTTTTGTATATAAAAAATAAATGGTTTTATAATATATTTTGTTGTGGGATTGGGATACAATAAATAAATAAAAAATAAATGGTTTATTGGATATGATAAATGGTTTAATAAAATTGAGAGTGGACATTAACATGGACTTGAATGGGAAAAGGTCTAAAAAAGTTTAAGAAATAAAGGATAAAATGGATGGATAATGTTTAGTGAAAATAAACGAGTTTATGGAAAGTATGAATTAAAATGGATATAAAGAAAAGAGGAAAGGGTATTGGGTAGGAAATAATAAAAATGGATTAAGAAAACAAAATGAGAAATAAAATGGATTATGAACTTGAATTTGAAAATATATGGACAAATGATTGGAAAAGATGAATGAGCTTCGGAATATGGTATAGTTTTTAAAAAGGATAAAAGAAAATTGGATTTTGAAATGGATATCGAACGAATTTTGAAATAAACTTGAATAAATCCTCCCTCGAAATTTCCAATTGATGTCACTGACCAAATTCAAACTAAAGGCCACACTTGAAATTCTTTCAACAACTTCTGATTAACATGAAGCCCACATGTCATTGAACACCTTGTAAATGAAACGATATCCTCTGAATCACTTTGAAATCTTGACTCGATTATTTCTTTGAAAATGGAGATAGCCTGAGAAGACAAAAATATCCTGGTAACTTGAAGATGATGAGAAAAGCCTGGCGATGGGCCAGAGGCATAGTGGATGAACCTTGCGGACGTGAAATTCTTGAAGACCGCTAAATCAGGGAAATAAACCCTAAATTAGACATCATAAGCATAAGAGAACAATACCACTGGTGGCTGCAAGCCAAAGCCTTGATTTTTTCTGATAATTCGCAAATAAAGCGTGAGACCCTAATTCCTCAAATGACCATGATCCCATGTCTCAGGAGCCTATACAAATGATGTGCAAAATGTATATGAATGCAAAACGAAAAGCCAGAAATAAACTAGAAAAGCCAGAGGGCAAATTTAGGGTGTCTACAGCTGCCCCTATTCAATCAATTGTTAATCTGAAAAGGATGAGAGCAACGGTTATCAGACGTTCGAGATAAACAGTGATTGAATACCAAAAAGACCCCGAAAATTTGCACTCTGCAAGAGAATGCAAAAATGGGAAATAAACCCAACCAGATGACGCTCTGGTGAATGCAGGGGAGAAAAAGCAGACGAGCTTCTTCCAAGTTGAAACCGATATCTAGAATAAGAATGCGTTGACAGACGAGTCTTCAAACAATCTTGTGACGCCAGGAGCTGGACATACGAGTCCTCAAACACTTCAAGAACATATGGCTTGAGACAGACGAGTCTTCAAACAATCCTGTTACGCCAGGAGCTGGACATACGAGTCCTCAAGCACTGCATATAACATGAGACAGACGAGTCTCCTTCGGATTTACCTGTTACGCCAGGACCGGTAATGCACTAAAGTCTGTGGGATAGACATGCAATCAAGGTATACGAACCTTCTTCAAATATTATCCGCGGATATATGGTATAAGACAGACGAGTCTTCTTAGCAAACCTGTGACGCCAGGTGCAGCAACAATAATTGGTGCCTGAGACAGACGAGCCTCCTTCGGATTTACCTGTTACGCCAGGACCGGTAATCATTTTGACATTAATTCCCACTGTCAGGATTTTAAACCTCTTCAATACATACGAGTATTGGATGACCATCAAGATAACACAGACGAGTGCCATAAGTCAATGATACAGACGAGTATCAGACGATGATCTGAGAAACACAGACGAGCGCTTCAGGCAATGATACAGACGAGTATCAGCAACCGGTATAGACGAATACCAGAAGTTCAAACATAGACGAGCATTTGAAGTAGCCACAGAAAAGTATCAGGATAAACGGCAAATCCTCAATACAGATATAAGTTAGCACAGACGAGTGTTGGGAATGATACAGACGAGTATCTAGACAAAGCAGACGAGCTTCAAATAGGTAATCAACACAGACGAGTGCTGGAAATGATACAAACTAGTATCCATAAATATCAGGCATACCAAACACAGACGAGTGTTGGAAAGTTGCAGACGAGCAACAATAGTGAGTATATACCAAACACAGACGAGTGTTGGAACTTGCAAACGAGCAATATCAAGGTAATAAAATGTCACTGCTGGGGAAGACTCTGCTTAGGGATAACACAGATGAGTGTTAGGAAGTTGCAGACGAGCAACAAACAAGGTCAAAGCACAGACGAGTACTGGAGATTGCAGACAAGCAACAAACAAATACCTGACCGGCCACAAGAGTTACAACTCTGCGGGGGAAGACGAGTCAAGAGGTCTGGATACCTGACTGACTGAGGTGATGAATACCCGACTGTATCATCAAATTACCCAAAAGTATGGCAACTTTGCTGGGTAATATTTCACTGACAGAAGTGAAAAATCAAATATGAACTCTGTGGGGAAACGCAAGGCCTTCAACTGCTTGCTGGGAAAACTTCACCGTGGAAAGATAAATCCGCTTGGGGAAGAGAACGATTCAATTAGCCTTGAAGTTCTGCTGGGGATACCACCTGATCTAGCTCAGCTGGGGAAATTTCAACCTTCTGGCCTGGCTGAGAAACATATTTGGCGATGCTCTGATGAGGGGAGACTTTGCTGGAGAATCAAGTAAGTCAAAATATGCCCCAAGTATAGTACGATGATTGCGTTGGGAAGATATGCCAATGAAGATTGGACCTTGACTGTGGAGAATACCAATTCCTTGCGAGGAAACCTTGTTGGCTGAGGGGAAAATCTCTGCTTGGGAAGAAATAAACTTCCAATGCCTTGCTGGTAAAATAAATACCAGACATTCCCTGAGAATTATCACAGTGTTTCAGGCTTCTGAGCTCAATAGTTGCCTACTGATTATCAAGAGTGAACAAGCATTCCCTTAATTCCTCAAATTGCCTTAGATTGCATCGAATATGAAGAGATCGTCTCTAGAGGATTTTACAGAAGACGTGGCATCCAGAATTGCCCCAGTGTCTTCAAACTCTCGCAGAAATTCATCAGATCTTGAGAAAACTGCCCCAGATTGCGTCTTGAAACGATTTTTCTCCACATCAGAGCTAAGACAGAAACCATGCGGTATGAAGATGCAATGCAAATGATACAAGATGCAGACGTATGCTCATGCAAGCCACAGAAAATGAAACAAGGATGGTTAGGAGGCTGGGACCAGGTTGATAGATATTGTGTTTTTTTTTTGGTTGCCAAGCAATTGGACTTTGAAGGTGAGATACCAGACGAGAACCAGTTTATTAAAGGTAGGCCAACAGACGAGACTGATGGTCAAAGAATAAGTTGTCAGACGAGAACTGACTCCTTAGGTTCATTGTCAAACGAGAATTGACTCTGAAAACGAATGACTACTAGACGAGAACTGGCGTCCAAACGATTAAATGAAAAGGTGACCAGACGAGAACTAGTTAAAAGATCCGCCTACCAGACGAGAACTGGTATTTGAAGTTGGTTTTCCAGACGAGACCTGGACTTTGAAACGGTTTTCCAGACGAGAATTGGACTTAGGGTGTCAAGAAGTTGGGTTACGAGGCCCTCTGGGTGAGATCTGATGTTCGAGGGGAATGCCCAATGCAAATGATGCGTATGCTCTATATGCTCGAGCAAAGCGACATGAATAACGTATGCAAATGATTTATGCAATACTCATGAAAAGCTAGAAAAACTCCCAAGGATGGGGAAAACATTCAAAGGTGACAAGGCTTCTGGTGAGAAGGGTGACAAAGGCGAGGATGGGTAGCACGATTTCCCGATACTCGTCTTGACCTCGAAGATCATTGATATAAATTGCTCTGTGTAGCTAAAGTTTCCCCTGTCTGGGTAAGTCTCTGAATAGACTGTCACTAATTATCCAATTCTTGGAATGGCAGACTTGGATGTCCTCTCGAGGAAAGTTGCACTTAATGATCTCTGGAAGTGTCCTGCCCTGGCATGAGCGTGGAAGAGACTTGACTCAATCTGACTGAGCATTGGAAGAATTCATCCTTGGTCAACAGAAAAATCCGGGTGGCCTTCCCCTGTTTGGTAGATTCAACTCTGATCAACTGTCTCTTGCATGGCGTTCCTCAATCCACTAATGCTTGGGAACTGCTTTACCCTAACAAATTCCTTGGTCGACAAAACCACTGGATAACATGCCCCTGATTCATAGGCCAATAAGATGCTTTTGATTCTAGTCATCACTGTTGAATGATCAAATTCTCCTCTGATTGCTCTTTGTAGAAACTTCACTGATGACACAGGTTGACTTGCAATTAAAACTGTTCATTCACAAATGGTAATTTTAACGCAGTTCACATGCAAGTTTTGAAAATTTATTTGTTTGAATGTTGTGACAGTGTGTGATGAATGGACGATTAGTCCAAACATAGTGTTGAGTTAGCAAATCGTTAGGAGTCAGTTTACGCAACCTTGTCGTAGTATGCTTTCAGAATTAACCCTGATTCAATTAGGACTTTCAAGGGTTATGACGTGGCCTGGTTCACGGTCTTAGAAAGAAAGATTTATCGCTCAAAGTTTATCTGTGCCCACCCATTCTCCTTGATATTCTCCAGTCCTATGCTCAGTTAATTTGGTCTAAGCGCTCGCCTCTCGAAAGGGTTTTGTAATGGTTGAGGAACCAATGACGTTGACGGTTTACGCACCGATGAGGTTTCTTGGAGTAACACTCACCCCTTTGACTTTGTGTTTGGTCACACGACTTTGTTCTAATGAAACTTTTTTCTTTTTGATATTTTTACTCCCTAATTTTTGCCTGGACTGATTCATTTTTTTTTTGAATTTTCGATTTTGAAGTCCAGCAGGATGCCCTAACTTTTGCCTAAATCATTTGTTTTCACATTTTTTTTCCGACTTAGCGGGCTTTATTTCTCTCTTTTTTTGCTTTTGATTTTTTCTTGAACAAATCGTGTGACACTGGCTTGTCATGACTTACTGAAAGGGTTGACTGCCTCATTCCTTTGTTGTGGAGGGATAACCATTGTGGTTTTACGTCCCTTGACCTCTTGAGGTGTAATGAATAAAGGTAATGGATCCTCGGATGCACACTCCTTTGGAAATTTGAACGCTCAGTCAAATTAACTGATGACTACCCTGCCCCGGGTTAGATGTGAGGGTTTTTCGTTTAGAAAAGAAACTCCTACTTCAAGGCTCAAAGGGGTTGACGAGGGTCTATCTCCCTTATATCTCCGGTGTTTAGGAATTGAAACAATGCATGTACATCGTCAGCAGGTTCTACTATGAAAGCATACCTTGAACAATTATGGGTATTCAGTTGTCATCATCCTCCCTCAAATATCTGCTAAACAACAGTGAAATAAATGGGAGGTAAATGGATGCATTTTTTTTCGTTTTTTTCAATGCAAGTAAAGAAAAATGAGCGAATGCGACATAATTGATTCAAAAATGCAAGATCACTACATTAACATTACCATTCAAAACAACAATGCTTAAAAGACAAGTAGCTGCTAACAGGAAAGAAACTACAAATGCAAATGATAAAAAGATACAATGATCATAAGCTCCGATGACATCTCTTGCTCGGACCACTGAAATCAGGAGACGCTCCTTCGAAGTCTTTGAGCTTAATCAGTCGAGAGGTTGACGTGCACAACCAAGCTTCCTTCTGGAAAGGATATGCAGCCCTTGTTGATCAACTGTTAGACCTTGGCTTGAAAAGCTTTGCAATCTTCAGTTGAATGCCCGATTGATCCACCATGATACCCGCACTGCTCATGAGGATTGTACTCTGGAGGGTACGGCTCTGGCAACAGCTTGAGAGGCTTAGGAACCACCAATGAGCTCTGAATTAGATGTGGCAAAAGTTCACTGTATGCCATGGGGACTGGATGAAGAGGAGCATTCCTTCTTTCCAGATTGTTGCGAGGCCTAGGTTGGCTCTGAAGTTGCTTCTGAGGTCTTCGTCCCTGAGCTTGCAGATTTGGACGAGGAGGAGTCCAGGGTTTCTGATATGGTGCTCTGAGCATCGCTTGTTGTCCGTAAAAGTAACTAGACCTAGGAAAAGATGATCTCTGAGAAGATGTTAGTCCAGAATATTCAATATTTGCCATGACTGCATTGATGTCATACCCTTCTTCCCCTTGGGAACTACCAACAGATTCATCTTCACTAGATAGGATATTCGAAAAGTCTTGGATCTTTCCACTTTTGAGCAGGCTCTCTATGCGTACTCCAACTTTTATCAAATCAGAGAAGCTTAATGTCCCAATGCTACTCATTCTTTCCAAATACGGATCTTGCAAGGTGTAAACACCCCAAATTTTCCCTCACTCATTTCACCATGGCTTGTGATCTTTCATATTTGCATAAGTTCAATCATATCATCTCATATTGCATTTTTGTTTCAACTGTATAGTTCAAAGTCATCTGCATCTAGGGTTTGTGATCTGAGCAATCCATGATCCATCTGAGCCACTCCAAAGGTCTTCAATCATCTCAAGAGGGTCCATGTTCAAGCATCATATTATATCCTCCCAAGATCAAGGAAGTAAAAAATCACAAGAACTGGGGAAGGCATGGAAGCAGAGCCAGGTTTAACTACACAGATGACCTGAAATTAGGGTTTTGGTTTCAGAGGCCATAACTCCAAATTTTTTGGTCATTCTTGTTTCTATTGGTCTTTATATGATATAAGGATCATGTATACCAATTTTCATGAAGAAATTCAATGGGGAAGGCATCTGATCAATAGATGACTTCTTGAGCAAGTCAATGCAAAATCAGGGCATCTGAGGCCCCCAATCATCCAACCAAAGGGGTTTCTCCATCATTTTGAATGTGTATGATCTTTATTTGATCTTAGAAGATGTTAGAAGTTCACAAAATTGAAGAATTTCAAGCCATTTGCAAAATTTCCATTTTGGGAAAGTGACTTGTAATGTAAATTTGCTATTTTGGGAAAGTTTTTCAACCTCCTCTTCTTGATTAAAAAATGCTTCAAATGAAACATTCTTGGTCATGAAAGTTGTGGATTGCATCCTCCCATTTTCAAAAAGTACAAGAACTTGATCTAATTCATTTTAGAACAAAAGTTATGGCC
Source organism: Lathyrus aphaca (assembly GCA_963966055.1). Classification (NCBI taxonomy): domain Eukaryota; kingdom Viridiplantae; phylum Streptophyta; class Magnoliopsida; order Fabales; family Fabaceae; genus Lathyrus; species Lathyrus aphaca. The sequence continues at coordinate 149,161,698 of OZ014520.1, read as the reverse complement.
TTACAAAGTTGGACAAAATCACTAAATTTTCACTTTTGTGCCAAAGAGGAAACTTGCAAAAACACTTGCCAAAACCAAATGTAACTTCAAATTAACTTCTAATCATCACACAAACATAATTCATGGTCCATAATTCAGATTTTGCCCAAAGAATTTCTCACTTTCATGCCTTGGATCCCAAGTATCATAAGCCATTTTCCATTGAAATTCAAAAGGGGGAATTCTTGCAAAAGTGATTCCCAAGGGTTTGTGTGGTCTCTAACTGATCTCATAGCATTACCATAACATCATGTAACATTTCACAACAAGAATTCAGCTTGGAATATGACATGTCCATGACCAAAATCTCCAAATGCAACAAGTTGTGAAAATTGCAAAACATGTGACATCTCACCATCCATTCACTTCTGATCATTCTAATTCATCCCATGGTCATCCTTGAAGACAACTGAACTCAGAGCAGCCCTCAAGTAGCTTCTGCCATGGCCCATGCTTGAAGTACACCAAACATTGACTTTTTGGCCAATTGCCCCACGACATTCCCATAGTGCATGTCAAGTCTTCTGACTCATTCCAATAGTTTAGGATTTGTATAAGGATCATAAAACAAGCCTCACACAAGCTCAGACCTCATACACAATCATATTGCACAAAGCTTGCAAAAACCTTCCCTTCTTCGATTCTCTCTAACCAGCCAGCAAACTTCAAAATTTTCTTCACCAACAAGTCACACATCATCCATAGAACAAGAATCAACCATTAATATAGCCTGAAACATCACACACACAAACCTCCATTTCTGCTATACCAGAACTGAAACATTCAAACCAGCCAACATCAAAGGTTTTGAAGCATTCCACTAGCTTCAGGAGGGTCAAAGGAGACTTTTTGCATGAAGGAGAGGCTCTGAAAGCTCACATTTGCAGTTCATCACCTCAGGTAACCTCAAGAACCAAACTTATAACTAACAAAATTATTAAGATAAACTAAACCTTAACAAGTTTTAATTAATTAACAATAAAGAAAACAAAAAAACAAGGAAACCTAAACAAAGAAAATAAGAGAACAAAGGGAAAAACAGGGGGAGGCTGGCGCTGGAAACTGGAGTGCTGGCAGCAACATCTAAATGGGCTCGAAAGCCCAAAAGAAACAAGGAAAGGGATGCCTGTCGAGTCTTGGTGTGAATAGAAGCCTCATCTGTCATGCCCACATTAAAACAAAACCCAAAACTATATACTAAAGGTTAAAAGGAAAAATAAAGATAATAACAAAGAAAAAAACAAAAGAAACACCAACACCAAGGTCAGAGCCGAAGAACGAGTTGTGCTCTTCAAGTAACCGTCGGTGGAAAATCCGCCACACTCTCCGTCTCGTCACGATCGAATCCGCGCGGCTTCCCCCTTCTAGCTTCTGGAGGCGGTGATGAGCGACGACGCAGTGCTTCAACTCAGATTTCCGCCTCTTTCTCGCAATCGGCTTGCGCGCTCTGGTTCGACTGTTAAAGTCTTTGAAAGGGGTTGGTGTTTGTTGAAGAAGATTGGGAGGGTTTGTGTCCGCTTTACTGAAGGTGAGTTTTGGGGTTCACGATATCTCTCTCTGTTTCAGATTTTCTTTTCTGTTTTCTCTTCATCTTCAAATTTGTTTTGTCTTTTGGTCTGAGATTGAAATAACCGTTGTGTTGTTGGGGTTTTGAAGATGAATGGAGTTGATGAGTTGTGGAAGGCTCGGTTGATGGTTATGATGAAGGTTGAGGTGGTTTGATGTTGAAGAGGGTAAAAAGTGTGTGAAGGTTTGGGAAGGGTTTGAGGGAGGTATTTGATGAAAATGTTGTTGTTTGCGTGAGCGATGATGAATGGTGAGTCAGGTTTCCGTTTGGTGAGTGTTGCGATTAGGTGTGTTGTTGATGAGGTTGGTGATGTTTATGTGTTTTTGTTATTTTCAATGGCGAGATATGCGGTTTCTTCGTAGTTCTGCGACTGGTGTGGTGGTGATGTTTCAGAAGATTGGATGATGGTGACTTGTGTGTGACCAAGAGGTTTTTGATTGTAACTTTTAAAAGTTGAAGGGTGTTTTGGGTTGCTGCGAGAGAAAAAGAAGGTGAGTAATGGTGTGGTTGTAGTGGTGTGAAGAGATTTCTGAGAATGAAAAAAAGTTATGCAGGTTGGTGAATGGTTCGTTTCACCATCACTGTTTGTTATTTTGGAAGTGAAGGTTAGAGAGATTGGCTTGAGGCCTTGGAGGTTGGATGGTTTGATGAGGTGAAGAAAGTGATGGTGAGGTTGCAGAGGCTGCGAGTTTGAATCTTGAAAGAGAGTGTGTTTCGGTGTATTGAAGGTTTTTGAAAGGGTTCTCAAGAAGAGTGTTAAGAATATGGTTTTTGCGTGTTGAGAAAAATTTTGTTGTGAGAGAGTGTAGTATGCAGCCGGCCCTTGGTGAGTGCGTGTAGTGCGATTTTTTATCCCTCACTGAAATTGTGATGGTTATGAGTATTGCGTGATTTGTTGTGCTGCGGTTTTTCCCCCATGAGTGTGCTGTGAAGAGTGACGAAAAAGAGTGTGGAAAGTGTGTGGGACGTGGGGTTTGTGTGAATAAAAATAATGTGGGGCCCGTAGGTTGGTTGTGTAGAATATTTGGTAGAGGATGAAACAAATGGATGGAAAAGGTGTGATGCTTGGTGAGTTGGCCGAAAAAAAAGTGTGTATGGAATATGTGAGGGTCACGTGAATGAGTTTTGTTGTGGGAGAGAAAAAAAGTGTGAGGTTGTGGTGTACTAGCTGAAAGGGAAAATAGTAGCATTTAGAATGGAGGTAGTGAAATGGGCCGATGGGCCCCTTGTACTATGCAAACATTTCCAAATTTCTTTTTGTATATAAAAAATAAATGGTTTTATAATATATTTTGTTGTGGGATTGGGATACAATAAATAAATAAAAAATAAATGGTTTATTGGATATGATAAATGGTTTAATAAAATTGAGAGTGGACATTAACATGGACTTGAATGGGAAAAGGTCTAAAAAAGTTTAAGAAATAAAGGATAAAATGGATGGATAATGTTTAGTGAAAATAAACGAGTTTATGGAAAGTATGAATTAAAATGGATATAAAGAAAAGAGGAAAGGGTATTGGGTAGGAAATAATAAAAATGGATTAAGAAAACAAAATGAGAAATAAAATGGATTATGAACTTGAATTTGAAAATATATGGACAAATGATTGGAAAAGATGAATGAGCTTCGGAATATGGTATAGTTTTTAAAAAGGATAAAAGAAAATTGGATTTTGAAATGGATATCGAACGAATTTTGAAATAAACTTGAATAAATCCTCCCTCGAAATTTCCAATTGATGTCACTGACCAAATTCAAACTAAAGGCCACACTTGAAATTCTTTCAACAACTTCTGATTAACATGAAGCCCACATGTCATTGAACACCTTGTAAATGAAACGATATCCTCTGAATCACTTTGAAATCTTGACTCGATTATTTCTTTGAAAATGGAGATAGCCTGAGAAGACAAAAATATCCTGGTAACTTGAAGATGATGAGAAAAGCCTGGCGATGGGCCAGAGGCATAGTGGATGAACCTTGCGGACGTGAAATTCTTGAAGACCGCTAAATCAGGGAAATAAACCCTAAATTAGACATCATAAGCATAAGAGAACAATACCACTGGTGGCTGCAAGCCAAAGCCTTGATTTTTTCTGATAATTCGCAAATAAAGCGTGAGACCCTAATTCCTCAAATGACCATGATCCCATGTCTCAGGAGCCTATACAAATGATGTGCAAAATGTATATGAATGCAAAACGAAAAGCCAGAAATAAACTAGAAAAGCCAGAGGGCAAATTTAGGGTGTCTACAGCTGCCCCTATTCAATCAATTGTTAATCTGAAAAGGATGAGAGCAACGGTTATCAGACGTTCGAGATAAACAGTGATTGAATACCAAAAAGACCCCGAAAATTTGCACTCTGCAAGAGAATGCAAAAATGGGAAATAAACCCAACCAGATGACGCTCTGGTGAATGCAGGGGAGAAAAAGCAGACGAGCTTCTTCCAAGTTGAAACCGATATCTAGAATAAGAATGCGTTGACAGACGAGTCTTCAAACAATCTTGTGACGCCAGGAGCTGGACATACGAGTCCTCAAACACTTCAAGAACATATGGCTTGAGACAGACGAGTCTTCAAACAATCCTGTTACGCCAGGAGCTGGACATACGAGTCCTCAAGCACTGCATATAACATGAGACAGACGAGTCTCCTTCGGATTTACCTGTTACGCCAGGACCGGTAATGCACTAAAGTCTGTGGGATAGACATGCAATCAAGGTATACGAACCTTCTTCATATATTATCCGCGGATATATGGTATAAGACAGACGAGTCTTCTTAGCAAACCTGTGACGCCAGGTGCAGCAACAATAATTGGTGCCTGAGACAGACGAGCCTCCTTCGGATTTACCTGTTACGCCAGGACCGGTAATCATTTTGACATTAATTCCCACTGTCAGGATTTTAAACCTCTTCAATACAGACGAGTATTGGATGACCATCAAGATAACACAGACGAGTGCCATAAGTCAATGATACAGACGAGTATCAGACGATGATCTGAGAAACACAGACAAGCGCTTCAGGCAATGATACAGACGAGTATCAGCAACCGGTATAGACGAATACCAGAAGTTCAAACATAGACGAGCATTTGAAGTAGCCACAGAAAAGTATCAGGATAAACGGCAAATCCTCAATACAGATATAAGTTAGCACAGACGAGTGTTGGGAATGATACAGACGAGTATCTAGACAAAGCAGACGAGCTTCAAATAGGTAATCAACACAGACGAGTGCTGGAAATGATACAAACGAGTATCCATAAATATCAGGCATACCAAACACAGACGAGTGTTGGAAAGTTGCAGACAAGCAACAATAGTGAGTATATACCAAACACAGACGAGTGTTGGAACTTGCAAACGAGCAATATCAAGGTAATAAAATGTCACTGCTGGGGAAGACTCTGCTTAGGGATAACACAGATGAGTGTTGGGAAGTTGCAGACGAGCAACAAACAAGGTCAAAGCACAGACGAGTACTGGAGATTGCAGACAAGCAACAAACAAATACCTGACCGACCACAAGAGTTACAACTCTGCGGGGGAAGACGAGTTAAGAGGTCTGGATACCTAACTGACTGAGGTGATGAATACCCGACTGTATCATCAAATTACCCAAAAGTATGGCAACTTTGCTGGGTAATATTTCACTGACAGAAGTGAAAAATCAAATATGAACTCTGTGGGGAAACGCAAGGCCTTCAACTGCTTGCTGGGAAAACTTCACCGTGGAAAGATAAATCCGCTTGGGGAAGAGAACGATTCAATTAGCCTTGAAGTTCTACTGGGGATACCACCTGATCTAGCTCAGCTGGGGAAATTTCAACCTTCTGGCCTGGCTGAGAAACATATTTGGCGATGCTCTGATGAGGGGAGACTTTGCTGGAGAATCAAGTAAGTCAAAATATGCCCCAAGTATAGTACGATGACTGCGTTGGGAAGATATGCCAATGAAGATTGGACCTTGACTGTGGAGAATACCAATTCCTCGTGAGGAAACCTTGTTGGCTGAAGGGAAAATCTCTGCTTGGGAAGAAATAAACTTCCAATGCCCTGCTGGTAAAATAAATACCAGACATTCCCTGAGAATTATCACAGTGTTTCAGGCTTCTGAGCTCAATAGTTGCCTACTGATTATCAAGAGTGAACAAGCATTCCCTTAATTCCTCAAATTGCCTTAGATTGCATCGAATATGAAGAGATCGTCTCTAGAGGATTTTACAGAAGACGTGGCATCCAGAATTGCCCCAGTGTCTTCAAACTCTCGCAGAAATTCATCAGATCTTGAGAAAACTGCCCCAGATTGCGTCTTGAAACGGTTTTTCTCCACATCAGAGCTAAGACAGAAACCATGCGGTATGAAGATGCAATGCAAATGATACAAGATGCAGACGTATGCTCATGCAAGCCACAGAAAATGAAACAAGGATGGTTAGGAGGTTGGGACCAGGTTGATAGATATTGTGTTTTTTTTTTGGTTGCTAAGCAATTGGACTTTGAAGGTGAGATACCAGACGAGAACCAGTTTATTAAAGGTAGGCCAACAGACGAGACTGATGGTCAAAGAATAAGTTGTCAGACGAGAACTGACTCATTAGGTTCATTGTCAAACGAGAATTGACTCTGAAAACGAATGACTACCAGACGAGAACTGGCGTCCAAACGATTAAATGAAAAGGTGACCAGACGAGAACTAGTTAAAAGATCCGCCTACCAGACGAGAACTGGTATTTGAAGTTGGTTTTCCAGACGAGACCTGGACTTTGAAACGGTTTTCCAGACGAGAATTGGACTTAGGGTGTCAAGAAGTTGGGTTACGAGGCCCTCTGGGTGAGATCTGATGTTCGAGGGGAATGCCCAATGCAAATGATGCGTATGCTCTATATGCTCGAGCAAAGCGACATGAATAACGTATGCAAATGATTTATGCAATACTCATGAAAAGCTAGAAAAACTCCCAAGGATGGAGAAAACATTCAAAGGTGACAAGGCTTCTGGTGAGAAGGGTGACAAAGGCGAGGATGGGTAGCACGATTTCCCGATACTCGTCTTGACCTCGAAGATCATTGATATAAATTGCTCTGTGTAGCTAAAGTTTCCCCTGTCTGGGTAAGTCTCTGAATAGACTGTCACTAATTATCCAATTCTTGGAATGGCAGACTTGGATGTCCTCTCGAGGAAAGTTGCACTTAATGATCTCTGGAAGTGTCCTGCCCTGGCATGAGCGTGGAAGAGACTTGACTCAATCTGACTGAGCATTGGAAGAATTCATCCTTGGTCAACAGAAAAATCCGGGTGGCCTTCCCCTGTTTGGTAGATTCAACTCTGATCAACTGTCTCTTGAATGGCGTTCCTCAATCCACTGATGCTTGGGAACTGCTTTACCCTAACAAATTCCTTGGTCGACAAAACCACTGGATAACATGCCCCTGATTCATAGGCCAATAAGATTCTTTTGATTCTAGTCATCACTGTTGAATGATCAAATTCTCCTCTGATTGCTCTTTGTAGAAACTTCACTGATGACACAGGTTGACTTGCAATTAAAACTGTTCATTCACAAATGGTAATTTTAACGCAGTTCACATGCAAGTTTTGAAAATTTATTTGTTTGAATGCTGTGACAGTGTGTGATGAATGGACGATTAGTCCAAACATAGTGTTGAGTTAGCAAATCGTTAGGAGTCAGTTTACGCAACCTTGTCGTAGTATGCTTTCAGAATTAACCCTGATTCAATTAGGACTTTCAAGGGTTATGACGTGGCCTGGTTCACGGTCTTAGAAAGAAAGATTTATGGCTCAAAGTTTATCTGTGCCCACCCATTCTCCTTGATATTCTCCAGTCCTATGCTCAGTTAATTTGGTCTAAGCGCTCGCCTCTCGAAAGGGTTTTGTAATGGTTGAGGAACCAATGACGTTGACGGTTTACGCACGGATGAGGTTTCTTGGAGTAACACTCACCCCTTTGACTTTGTGTTTGGTCACACGACTTTGTTCTAATGAAACTTTTTTCTTTTTGATATTTTTACTCCCTAATTTTTGCCTGGACTGATTCTTTTTTTTTTTGAATTTTCGATTTTGAAGTCCAGCAGGATGCCCTAACTTTTGCCTAAATCATTTGTTTTCACATTTTTTTTCCGACTTAGCGGGCTTTATTTCTCTCTTTTTTTGCTTTTGATTTTTTCTTGAACAAATCGTGTGACACTGGCTTGTCATGACTTACTGAAAGGGTTGACTGCCTCATTCCTTTGTTGTGGAAGGATAACCATTGTGGTTTTACGTGCCTTGACCTCTTGAGGTGTAATGAATAAAGGTAATGGATCCTCGGATGCACACTCCTTTGGAAATTTGAACGCTCAGTCAAATTAACTGATGACTACCCTGCCCCGGGTTAGATGTGAGGGTTTTTCGTTTAGAAAAGAAACTCCTACTTCAAGGCTCAAAGGGGTTGACGAGGGTCTATCTCCCTTATATCTCCGGTGTTTAGGAATTGAAACAATGCATGTACATCATCAGCAGGTTCTACTATGAAAGCATACCTTGAACAATTATGGGTATTCAGTTGTCATCATCCTCCCTCAAATATCTGCTAAACAACAGTGAAATAAATGGGAGGTAAATGGATGCATTTTTTTTCGTTTTTTTCAATGCAAGTAAAGAAAAATGAGCGAATGCGACATAATTGATTCAAAAATGCAAGATCACTACATTAACATTACCATTCAAAACAACAATGCTTAAAAGACAAGTAGCTGCTAACAGGAAAGAAACTACAAATGCAAATGATAAAAAGATACAATGATCATAAGCTCCGATGACATCTCTTGCTCGGACCACTGAAATCAGGAGACGCTCCTTCGAAGTCTTTGAGCTTAATCAGTCGAGAGGTTGACGTGCACAACCAAGCTTCCTTCTGGAAAGGATATGCAGCCCTTGTTGATCAACTGTTAGACCTTGGCTTGAAAAGCTTTGCAATCTTCAGTTGAATGCCCGATTGATCCACCATGATACCCGCACTGCTCATGAGGATTGTACTCTAGAGGGTACGGCTCTGGCAACAGCTTGAGAGGCTTAGGAACCACCAATGAGCTCTGAATTAGATGTGGCAAAAGTTCACTGTATGCCATGGGGACTGGATGAAGAGGATCATTCCTTCTTTCCACATTGTTGCGAGGCCTAGGTTGGCTCTGAAGTTGCTTCTGAGGTCTTCGTCCCTGAGCTTGCAGATTTGGACGAGGAGGAGTCCAGGGTTTCTGATATGGTGCTCTGAGCATCGCTTGTTGTCCGTAAAAGTAACCAGACCTAGGAAAAGATGATCTCTGAGAAGATGTTAGTCCAGAATATTCAATATTTGCCATGACTGCATTGATGTCATACCCTTCTTCCCCTTGGGAACTACCAACAGATTCATCTTCACTAGCTAGGATATTCGAAAAGTCTTGGATCTTTCCACTTTTGAGTAGGCTCTCTATGCGTACTCCAACTTTTATCAAATCAGAGAAGCTTAATGTCCCAATGCTACTCATTCTTTCCAAATACGGATCTTGTAAGGTGTAAACACCCCAAATTTTCCCTCACTCATTTCACCATGGCTTGTGATCTTTCATATTTGCATAAGTTCAATCATATCATCTCATATTGCATTTTTGTTTCAACTGTATAGTTCAAAGTCATCTGCATCTAGGGTTTGTGATCTGAGCAATCCATGATCCATCTGAGCCACTCCAAAGGTCTTCAATCATCTCAAGAGGGTCCATGTATGTTCAAGCATCATATTATATCCTCCCAAGATCAAGGAAGTAAAAAATCACAAGAACTGGGGAAGGCATGGAAGCAGAGCCAGGTTTAACTGCACAGATGACCTGAAATTAGAGTTTTGGTTTCAGAGGCCATAACTCCAAATTTTTTGGTCATTCTTGTTTCTATTGGTCTCTATATGATATAAGGATCATTTATACCAATTTTCATGAAGAAATTCAATGGGGAAGGCATCTGATCAATAGATGACTTCTTGAGCAAGTCAGTGCAAAATCAGGGCATCTGAGGCCCCCAATCATCCAACCAAAGGGGTTTCTCCATCATTTTGAATGTGTATGATCTTTATTTGATCTTAGAAGATGTTATAAGTTCACAAAATTGAAGAATTTCAAGCCATTTGCAAAATTGCCATTTTGGGAAAGTGACTTGTAATGTAAATTTGCTATTTTGGGAAAGTTTTTCAACCTCCTCTTCTTGATTAAAAAATGCTTCAAATGAAACATTCTTGGTTATGAAAGTTGTGGATTGGATCCTCCCATTTTCAAAAAGTACAAGAACTTGATCTAATTCATTTTAGAACAAAAGTTATGGCCTTACAAAGTTGGACAAAATCACTAAATTTTCACTTTTGTGCCAAAGAGGAAACTTGCAAAAACACTTGCCAAAACCAAATGTAACTTCAAATCAACTTCTAATCATCACACAAACATAATTCATGGTCCATAATTCAGATTTTGCCCAAAGAATTTCTCACTTTCATGCCTTGGATCCCAAGTATCATAAGCCATTTTCCATTGAAATTCAAAAGGGGGAATTCTTGCAAAAGTGATTCCCAAGGGTTTGTGTGGTCTCTAACTGATCTCATAGCATTACCATAACATCATGTAACTTTTCACAACAAGAATTCAGCTTGGAATAGGACATGTCCATGACCAAAATCTCCAAATGCAACAAGTTGTGAAAATTGCAAAACATGTGACATCTCACCATCCATTCACTTCTGATCATTCTAATTCATCCCATGGTCATCCTTGAAGACAACTGAACTCAGAGCAGCCCTCAAGTAGCTTCTGCCATGGCCCATGCTTGAAGTACACCAAACATTGTCTTTTTGGCCAATTGCCCCACGACATTCCCACAGTGCATGTCAAGTCTTCTGACTCATTCCAATAGTTTAGGATTTGTATAAGGATCATAAAACAAGCCTCACACAAGCTCAGACCTCATACACAATCAGATTGCACAAAGCTTGCAAAAACCTTCCCTTCTTCGATTCTCTCTAACCAGCCAGCAAACTTCAAAATTTTCTTCACCAACAAGTCACACATCATCCATAGAACAAGAATCAACCATTAAAATAGCCTGAAACATCACACACACAAACCTCCATTTCTGCTATACCAGAACTGAAACATTCAAACCAACCAACATCAAAGGTTTTGAAGCATTCCACTAGCTTCAGGAGGGTCAAAGGAGACTTTTTGCACGAAGGAGAGGCTCTGAAAGCTCACATTTGCAGTTCATCACCTCAGGTAACCTCAAGAACCAAACTTTTCAGAGCTTAGTTTTTTTGTTACAAATTGAAAATATATGCTATGCTGGTCATGTTGATGGTTTTAGAATTGAAAATGGTGAAGATTTGAGTATTTTGTGGTCTTCTGAAATTTCACCCGTGAAATAACTTTGCTTCGATTCTCTTCATTCTTGGTTCATAAATGATGTTTGAGGGGTGATTTGAATGGGGTTTGGGTAGGGGATCATTTTTGGGCAGTTAATTTGAGGTGGGGTGGCCTGTAGAGAGATTTAGGGTTTTTGACCCGCCGGAGAAGATGACCGGAGCTCCTCTCCGGTCACCTGAAAGTCATTAAGTCCTAACCCTAATTAATTAGTCAGCTTGCTTCGTGAACATTGGATGTGGATTAGATTAGCTTTTGGGCGACCCAAATCAACTCACTTAGCCCTAATCTGTTTTTATTAATTTAATTAATTATAATTAGGTTAATTAAGCCAGATTGAATCCCAGCCTTTGAAAGGCGCGCGCAGTCAACCCTGCCATCTTCAGTTCAAATCCTGACTCTTGGATCTACATACTTTTCATTTAATTCCATTTTATTTTCTTTTTAATTCATTTGTTTTGCACATTTTATTTAAAATAGTAAAACACATCACAAAAATCTCATTTTTTGCATCATACCTTAAAATATTTTTCTCTTTCTGAAAATAATTTTATTTTTATTTTTTGCATAATTTTCGTATTTTAAAAATATTTAAATGTTTATTTTAATTAGTTAATGAGAATTAATTAATTAAAATAGCATTTAGGTTTCTAAAAATCACAAAAAAATTCTCATTGCATTTTGATACATTTAGAAACATTATCAAACTCTTCAAACAAATTTCTTTTTTGTTCTTGACTTATTTTGACATTTTTCTTTGGAATTAAAGTTCTTAAAAGGAAATATTTTTGTTCTAACTTAGAAAAATTCATTCTGCCTAACCATGAAGAGTTTGATGTTGGTTCATTTTGCATTGCATTCCTCATATCATGTAGTTTCTAGGGTAAAATTGGTTTGAATTTATCTTTCATTTTCAATTTGATGTGCATTTTTCCTTTTGAGGTGCCTTAAAACCCTAGCCAACTTGAGAAAATCATAACTTCCATTAGGTTAAGATTTAGGTCCCCTTCTTTGGGCAGTGAACTTGTATAGGTTTAGGGTTCCTTTCATCCCATTTTCAATTTTTTATCATGTCATTTGCTTCTGATTTTGAATTTTGTGTTGCATGTTATGCATAAACCCTAATTTTTGCCTTCATTTGCATCCATCTTCCACATGCTTGCATTCATGAACTTGCCATGACATTTTGTGCATCCACATAACTTCTAAGACATCTTAGGAAATATTAGAATCATGTTTGATCATTGCATCATTCATTTGCCATGTTATGCATTCATTCCATTTCATAAACATTCATGAACTTTTATGGTTCAAAGCATGCTTCATTTGCATCCTCATCCTTGTATGATCATCCACAACTCTTGACATGTGTTTGCATCATCTCTTAGAATCATTAATATCATGTTTATGCCTCTGGTTTTAGTTTTCATCATTGCATTCATTTCATATTCACTTCATTTCATGTCTTTTGATTAACTTTTCAGGTGGTAAGTACTTGAGAAGTGAATTTTCCTTCACTTCTCATAATCTTCTCTCATCCCTCTTATGCATTCATTGCTGCATTTTTACTTGTGTATTAGAGTGAGCTTGCTCATTCATGCTCCCTCCCCACTTTCTTTCTTGAAGCAACTTATCTTCTTAAGTGAAGTAAGTTGTCTTGCTTCTTTCTGGTTCTCCTCCTTCCATCCTGCTTCTTCCTTGGTGGCTTTTCCTTGAAGATCTCTTGCAAGCCTCATAAACCCTAGGAATACCCAAGCATTATCACAATTAGGGTTTGATTAGTCCCCCATTTAGTTTTACCTTTGTGTCATCTTTTGTGTCTTCTCTTCTCATCCCATAATCAGGGACTAAACCTTCAAGGTTTTAAGGCTTTGTGATTAAGCTTATGCCTGCATCCTTCTATTAGGATGGATTGTATAACTTTAATCCTAAGTGTTAAACCCTTAATGTGTTTAAATCCTCTAATCAATCCACATAATAATCGCTAAGACATCAAGCTTGTAACTTGGGCCTTGCATTAGGGTTCTAATTCTTCCTTAACAGGTTAAGAAGGACTAACCCTAGTGTTAATGGATAATTCCCCCTCATGTTGTCTTAAAAATCATAAAATCCACTTCTTAATCTTACCATTAATTAAAATCCACTCTAATAAAGGCTTTGTTTTGTCATGAGGTTAATCCCTAATCATAGATTAAGTTGAGGTATCTTCCTCAGCTTAAATGTTCTCATCTATTATCCTTCTATTAGGATGGTGTAATGAGTTCATTAAATCCTTGATTATGGCTTAAACTCATTACTTAACACTAAACAAAAACTCCAAAAACATCTAAATAAATATAAGTAGGTTAATGATCTTAATCCTACATCATGGTGATTAAGTGTGAGGTGCTTACTTCATACTTAAGGTATTCTCATTACCCCTAATCAGAGGGAGGATGTGATGAGCTTACTAACCCTTGGTTTAGGCTTAAGCTCATTAACTTATGACAAACTCCAAAAAGTAATAAAAGATTGAAAACACAAAAACAAACAATAATCGTCTCCTCCGGGATTCTTTTCTCACCTCATTCACTCACAAACGAGAACTCGCTTCTTCTGTCTAATGCAAGAAAGTTTGCACCTGAGCCAGACAGGTCATACACTTGAGCATAGACAAGTAAGCAGTTCATCAGTCAATTTATATTTCAGTCTCTTTGAGTCGAACTACGGTGTTCTGACTTCCTCATTGCACGAGAGGATACATAGGCATAACTTAACAGTTATCGAACAAAAGTCTCTGTATATTCCCCCTCTTCCAGCATTATTCTTTAAACCTCATAGTCTTGAGCATTTCATTCCTGTTCCTACACTGACACTCCTCTTATTCACTTCACATTTCTTTTACACTGACACTTGTATTCTTTTCCAGCTTTTGCACACAAAATAGCACTGACACTACCCCTTTAAAACACAAATCTTTTAAGCGTGGATCCCGTCGAGTACGATGGACAATCTGGGTGCTAATACCTTCCCAGGTTGTAACCAACCCCCTTTCTCAGTTTCTCTAGTTCGCGACCGTCTTATCCATCTTTTCTCAGGTTTATGCAGCATTACCTTTCCATCGAGATAAAAATGCCTAGCTGGCGACTCTTTTCTTTTGAGTTCACCCTTGTGTGTTCTCTCTCTTTCGCCGATCGTTCGCGTCTGTACCCCTCTCGGCCCTGTGTCATCAGGTGGGAGCGACAGCTTGGCGACTCTGCTGGGGACCCTTATATTGTAACCAGGGCTTCTGGTTCTTTTTTTGGGTTCCTCCTAGCGCTTGTTTGATTTGTGTTTACTGGGGTGTTATGTGCTAATTGTGTTTATTTATTTGCTTTATTTATTGCTTTATGTACAACTTTATTTATTCCTTTCCTTTACAGTTTTCATATTTCATGCTGTCATTGTCATTGCTGGATCTGGTTTCTGTTTTGGTGGGTGGGGTTCCATTGAGAGTTTAAGGTCCTATACCTGGGACCTGAGTGACACCTAGGATAGAGTGGTTCATTTTCTTTCCCATTCCATTTCGGTCTAGTGCGGGAATATGAAACACAGTTCAGATGTGGGTTTCTTCTTGAGAACTTTGTGCTACAGATTTCCTGTAGTGCTAGGGCTATCTGGGAAGCCTGCTAGGTCTGGATGACCTTTATTATGACCTTCAGAAACTGAGGTGAATTAGAGGAGGATCTTTTATGGTTATTGTAAACATTGTACCTTCGGGTTAGAAGTGTTTACACTTCTCATAACTGATCCAAGTCTGAAGATCCTTGTTCTAGAACACTACATGTGAGGGGGTTGGGCTGTTTACAGGTTTGCAGGTACCCTTGGCCACAACATACCCTGTTTTTTTTTTGTTTAAGAGTACTCCACTTTGGACAGTTCTTGTGATTAACCCTGGACATGTGACTCTTTATTTGAGTCCCCCACCTTGGTTACTGGATTTCTGAACCTCCATCTGGACCTTCTTTTGAACATACATGGACTTATATCAAGACAGATAATCAGATCCAGCTTGATCACAAACCTTTGCATATCATTTGCATACATCATCATTGCATCATTTAACATTTGTTTATTCGTTTTTCAGGGTATCCACATCATATCTGGTTTGGTTTTGACCCCTTCTTCTGCATAGACCTCTACTTCATCAGTTGTCTGCTTCAGCTATCTTCATCATCACCAGCATCAGCCTGTCAGTGGCTCATTTCCAGCATCAGTCTGTGAATCTTCACCAGCACTTATCTTCAGCAACATTCATGACTACTCCCAGGAAGAGCAACATATCCTACCATTTCTTTGAGCCTGTGTTGACTGGTATCAGGCAGGTCCAGTCACTTATCACACCTGACCACATCTCATTGTTTAGATAGCATTATGGAGGTATCTTGGATATGGTTATGGACCTTGACTCTTCTCAGAGAAGCATGATCCACACATGCTTGCAGTTTTATGATCCTCCATTGAGATGTTTCACCTTTCCAGGCTTTCATCTAGGGCCTCTGCTAGAAGAGTTTTCCTCATTAATTGGAGTGCCTATCAGGGGTGGAATCCCTTTCAACCCAGAGATTCCAGCTCCCAGAAATGAAGAAGTAGCAAAGGCACTGTACTTGGAGTCTGCCTTGATTGAGCAAAGTATGACAACAAAAGCGGGGATCCCTGGTTTGCATTTGGACTTCTTGGTGTCTCAGGCCATCCTGAAGGCTTCTTTGGGAGAGTGGAGGGCAGTCTGTGCACTGTTAGCCCTCAGCATATATGGGGCTATACTGTTTGCAGATGAGCCCAAATTTGTCAGCAAGAATGCCATCCATTTGTTTCTTCTGAAGAACCCAGTGCCCACATTGCTAGGGGACTTCTATTACTCCCTTCATCAGAGGAATGAGAAACAAAGGGGGAAGTTGGTAAGATGTTGTGCTCCTTTGTTTTACACCTGGCTGCTCAGACACCTGCCTAAGTCGGATGCCATCCTGAATCCTCACCAACAGAAGAATTGGGCCAAGAGGCTCATTGCCTTGACTTCAGATGATATCAGATGGTGCACCCAAAGCACCAAAGGCAAGGACATTATCACCAGCTGTGGACAATACCCAAATGTACCTCTGATAGGAGTGAAGGGTTGTATCAACTACAATCCTTTGCTGTTTAAGAGACAACTGGGTTATGCTTTGGTTCACCCTCCCAGGGTGCAAGATTTAGCTGAGACCCTGTATTGTGAAGTAAAACCTAATTCAGCTGCTGTCAGACAAGCATCCTGGGCTTGGGACAACATCCAGACAAAAGGGATGGCTATTCTGGGAAGATGTAATAATGTTGCCTTAGCTCAATACTATGACTGGTCCCGTACTAGAGCTCAGATTACTGGAATGCCTTTCACCTTGGAGGACATACCTGGACCATCTACAGCACCAGCAGCAGCAACTATCAGCCTAGAAGAATTTGAGAAGCTGAAGGAAAGGAATGAGAACCTATCTCAAGCTTTAAAAAAAAACCTTTGGGAAAGGAGTGATGGTCGTCTGGACATTGAGAGATTGGAGAAGCTTAGGGTGGAGCATCTTGCCAAAATTGAGAAGATAGAGGACTACATCAGGAAAGCAAGAGCTGGGGAACAAATATTGAAGAATACCTGTAAAGAAGCCAAGATTCAGAAGGCTAGGACTGAGCTCTATCTGCAAGAAAGTCAGGCTAGGTGGGTCAAGATCACTGAAGCCCGTACACAAGAAGATCATAAAACTCAAACCAAGATTGAACAGCTAGAGGCCAATGAGAAGAGGCAGCAGGAGGCTTTGTTGGCAGCCCAGAAGGAGATTTCAGAGTTGAAGCTCAGAGTAGGATTGAAGAGATCAAAGGACCAGGATAGGCACAAGAGGCTGACCTCTGCCATTGCTACCAGGAACCTCCTCATTAGGACCATTACAGAGCACCCAGCTGGTCCAGTGACTGAGGCACTCCTGAAGGAGGTCAGAGAAGATGAGTTTTGACTGGATGTTTGACCCTTTGTTTGTTGTTATTTCCATTTGATGTACTTTTTCTTTTTTGATGTATTTTGACCCTCCATGGGCATGTGTTGTAAAACAGACTATGTATTGTTCACCCTTTGTAATATATTTCAGTTTGTTTTCATTTGGGCTTCTTTTCTCAACAACATCAGGCATCTTCCTCGAGGTCTGGAAAGGTCAAAACCAAAAAACCAAACCGAATACCTTGGAAAACAAATAAGCATACTGCATTTCATACTAACTTTTGTTTTGTTTTGTAGGTTTTATTACTATTGTTTCTAACTTTGTTGTGATCTCAGGAAACATTGCTCGTCACCGAGTGTTCCCTGTCAACCGCGCGCACCGGTACCCGACTCGCAACAACCTTCCCGGTATTCAAATGGAACAAGTACAGCAGGATCTGACTGAGGTCAGAAATCAGATGGCTAATGAGAGAGTGGAGATGAGAAATCAGATGTCTCAATTCATGGCTGTGATGACTGGCTTGGCCCAGAGTCAAGAAAGGTTAAGAGAGCTGGTGGAAAGACAAACTCCCGAAGAGCCTCATCTTGGAACAGGAGGAACTAGTAACAATCAACGGGGCCAGCCTCGTATTGATCCACCAATATTTGGACCTCATCTGGATCCAAAAGCTAACATCCCGAGAAATGTGCAGGGTAATACTGCTTGAGGGAGAATCTTGCAAGAGGATCCCCAGGAATAGCAGTTTACTGTTATGGGGGCTGGAGATGAAGTATATGACAGGAGATTGGACGAAATTGCTGAGAAGTTGAGATCTCTGGAGTCTCAAAATTCTTTGGGCTTCGATGTGATGGACATGGGGCTGGTGGATGGGGTGAGAATTCTCCACAAATTTAAACCCCCATGATTTGAGAAGTACAATGGTACCTCCTGTCCTCGCACTCACCTGCAGTCTTTCATGGGAAGACTTAAAGCTTATACTATGGATGAGAAACTGTGGATGTTCTACTTTGAAGACAGTCTGACTGCGACTTCAAGAGAGTGGTATTCACATTTGTCAAGGGCCACTATTAGATGCTGGAAGGATTTAGCTGAAGCTTTCATCAGACAATATCAGTACAATCTGGACATGGCTCCTAACAGGACCCTCCTAATGGGAATGTCTCAATCTTCCAGAGAAAGCTTCAGGGAATATGCCCAAAGGTGGAGACAGCTTGCTGCTGCTGTCCAACCACCCATGTCAGAAAGGGAAATGGCTGACATGTTCATGAACACATTGCAAGGGACCTATATTGATAGATTGGCTGCCTTCTCCTCTACCAGTTTTGCTGATGTTGTCATAGCTGGTGAAAGGATTGAAAGTTTACTGAAGATGGGCAAAATTTCCGACAGCGGTGCAAATTCATCCAACAATCCCAGAAAGCCTTTTGTGGGACCCCGAAGAGCCGGTGAGACCAATTCCATTCATGCAGGCAGGGGCAGACCCCAGTATGTTCACCGGTCAGTAGCAGCAGTTACCATTCCAGCTCCAATTCCTCAGCAATCAGCATATCCGCAACAACACCAACCACAGTATTAACAACAAGTTCAGTATCCGCAACAGAGAACCTACAACAATAGCAACAACAACCAACAACAACGTCCTTTCCAACAAAGACCATCACAGGAAAACAGGGTAATTGACCCAATCCCAATGTCGTATGCTGCACTCTTGCCACAACTCCTGAAGCTCAACCTAGTTAAGTTAAGGACATTGGCACCTCCAGATCCTCTCAATCTCCCAAAGAACTATGATGCCAATGCCAAGTGTGCATTCCACTCAAACGCACCGGGGCATAATACTGAGAAGTGTAGGGCCTTACAGATGAAAGTCCAAGACCTGGTGGACTCAAAAGCTCTCAACTTTGCACCTCCTCCAAATGTTACAAGAAATCAAATGCCTAGTCACAACGGGCCTAGGATTAATGCTATTGAGGAAGGCAAACCATCCACCCTGATCACCAGTGTTGCACAGATTCGAACACCTTTGGTTGAAATCAAAGCCCAACTTTTAGAATGCCAAGTGTTCCCTGGGTGTGAGCTCGGCTGTGGATATTGCAATGTTGCAGTCAATGGGTGTGAAAGGCTGAGAAACGGCATAGATGGTCTTATTAAGGATGGTATCCTTCAAATTACGACAACAACACCTACAAATCCAACAATTCCTTCACCGGCAATCACAGATACTCCTACAACGTCAGCAACCATTGTTCCAACGGATTCTACTACAACTCCAACAACTGCTCAATCAATCACTTCAACGGATACAAGTTCAGTCACCATCCCTTATACAACTTCAACACCCATCCAGTCAATAGTGTCTTCTACAACATCAGCAACAATTGATGAAAGCGTCTCAACGGTTACCATATACTATGACCCTGCGAATATTCCTGCCAGCAACTCACAAAATGTTACTCCCGTCAGAGCACCAGTTACCATATACTATGATCCACACACCATTGTGGTCCCTTCTGCAGCTGTTATCAGTCCAGTCACTATCACAGTGCCTGGGCCAGTTCCTTACGAAAGAAATAATGCCATCCCTTGGCATTATGGCTCAGATCTATACTGCGAAGGGCAGAAAATCACTTTAGAATCATCAACTTCTTCACCTCAGATAGACAACGTGGGGGGAGGCGGAGGCTTCACTAGAAGCGGACGTCTCTTTGCTTCACAAATCCCAAGACCCATTGTCAAAGCAGAAGCTGCTGCTAAGGCAAAAGGGAAGAGTATGGTGCAAGAAGAACAAGTTATCAAAGAAGCTTTGAAGACTCCTTTTGATCAAGAGGTTGATGAATTCATGAGAATCATAAAGAAAAGTGACTACAAGGTGGTAGACCAGCTTCACCAAACACCTTCCAAGATCTCCATACTATCATTGCTAATGTGCTCCGAAGCCCATCGGAACGCACTATTGAAGGTTCTGCACGCAGCTTATGTGCCGGAGGAGATCACCGTCAATCAGTTAGAGGCTGTGGTTGGAAATGTTAATGCTAGTAATGGACTGGGGTTTACCAACACTGATCTGACAACGGAAGGTCGCAATCACAACAAGGCTTTGCACATTACCTTGGAGTGTAAGGGTGCAGTTCTTTCTCACGTACTGGTAGACACAGGGTCATCCCTCAATGTCCTACCCAAGAAAGCCCTTGTGAAGCTGGAGTATGATGGATTGGCACTACGCCCAAGAAACTTGGTGGTGAGAGCCTTCGATGGTTCTAAAAGATCAGTTTTGGGAGAGATAGAGTTGCCTATAATGATTGGCCCACAGGTTTTCAAAACGACCTTCTTTGTGATGGATATACAGCCTGCCTACAGCTGTCTATTGGGTGGACCATGGATACACGCCGCTGACGCCGTAACGTCAACCCTTCACCAGAAGTTAAAATTCGAGTGGGAAGGCCAAGTCATTACTATTTGTGGGGAGGAGGATATTTTTGTTAGCCAGTTGGCTACTTTCAAATACATTGAGATGGATGGGGAGATCCATGAAACCATGAGCCAAGGGTTTGAGGCCCTTAATATTAATGAAACATCTGTTGTGCTTGGGACCTCCATCACATCATATCAGCAAGCCCGGAAGGTTGTTGAGGAGGGTACTGCCCAAGGCTGGGGCAAGCTGCTGCCCGTGGAGAAGAAAGAAGACCGATTCGGGTTGGGTTACAGACCAACTCGACAAGATCAATCAGAGGCTGCAACGGAGCCCAAGTTTATTAGTGAGGGAATGTTCACCCCGGATGCTGTGAATAGCTTGGAAGATGAGTCGAAAGACGAGCGCAACCTGGAAGGCTGGATACGTCCAAGGATCCCGGGGAACCATGTCTCAAACTGGTCTTCCCAGGAAATTATAAGAGTTACTCCTGCAGAGTAATTATTATTTCCTATATTTTAAAGCATGCATCAAGTCCTGCATCTTGCCCAAGATGTCAGGACCCATTTTGTAATCGGGCCATCTTGTATTTTGTGCAAAGATCAATTAATGAATATCAGGACATCTTTTGCAAATGAGTCTTTTCTTTTCCGCTCACTGTTTTTCATTTTTCATTTTTTGTACAAAAATAAAATGGCAATGTTTTTCAAAATAAATAACTTCATTTTCACTTTTTCTAAATAAGATAAAATTGATCACTAAAATAAACCAATCTAAACCCTTGCAGAGAATGCCCTCCAGACTGCACCGACAACAACACTGCTATGACTTCGTATGACTTTGACAATCCAATCAATCAAGCTGATGAAGGGGTTGAAGAAGATTATGAGCTACCTGAAGAGCTAGCTAGGTTGTTAAGACAAGAGGAGAAGGTTATCACTCCTCATCAGGAGGAGGTTGAAACGGTTAATCTTGGTACAGAAGAAAACTTGAAAGAAGTTAAGATCGGGGCCTGTCTGCAAGATTCAGTAAAAGAGCAACTTATTGACATGCTTCGGGAGTATGTGGATGTTTTTGCTTGGTCTTATCAGGATATGCCAGGGTTGGACACCGACATTGTTATGCACAAGCTGCCTCTGAAAGAAGACTGTCCGCCGGTAAAGCAGAAACTGGGCCGTACTCGCCCGGATATGGCTATGAAGATAAAAGAAGAGGTACAAAAACAGTGGGACGCCGGTTTCCTTGTTGTAACTAGTTATCTGCCGTGGTTTGATAACATTGTACCTGTGCCTAAGAAAGATGGCAAGGTGAGGATGTGTGTGGATTACCGGGATCTGAACAGAGCCATCCCGAAAGATGACTTCCCCTACCTCATATTGATGTATTGGTGGATAATACAGCTCAGTTCTCGGTGTTCTCCTTCATGGATGGATTTTCAGGATACAATCAGATCAAAATGTCACCTGAAGACATGGAGAAGACAACTTTCATCACACCCTGGGGCACATTCTGTTACAATGTGATGCCATTCGGACTGAAGAATGCGGGTGCCACTTATCAACGGGCTATGGTAACATTATTCCACGACATGATCCACAAAGAAATTGAATGTTATGTGGATGACATGATTGCCAAGTCCCTCACAGAAGAAGACCACCTGGTAAATCTGTTGAAGCTATTCAAGCGTCTGAGGAAGTATCAATTGAAGTTAAACCCCAACAAATGCACATTTGGGGTGCGATCCGGTAAGCTGCTGGGATTTATTGTAATTGAGAAAGGGATTGAAGTTGACCCTGACAAAGTCAAAGCCATCCAAGAGATGCCTGCACCAAAAACTGAAAAAGAAGTTCGGGGGTTTCTAGGTAGATTGAACTACATTTCAAGGTTCATATCTCACCTTACAGCAACCTGTGAGCCCTTGTTCAAGCTGTTAAGAAAAGAACAAACGGTCAGGTGGAATGAAGACTGCCAAAGGGCTTTTGACAAAGTCAAAGAATATTTACAAGATCCTCCAATCCTCATGCCTCCGGTTGAAGGAAGACCTCTAATCATGTACTTGACAGTATTAGAAGAGTCAATGGGGTGTGTGCTGGGCCAACATGACGAGTCTGGTCGAAAAGAGTATGCAATATACTACCTAAGCAAAAAGTTTACCGACTGTGAACAACGTTATTCACTGCTCGAGAAAACTTGCTGTGCTTTAGCGTGGGCTGCTCGCCGACTAAGGCAGTATATGTTGACCCACACCACTTTATTGATCTCGAAGATGGACCCAGTTAAGTACATTTTTGAGAAGCTAGCACTTACCGGACGGGTTGCAAGATGGCAAATGATCCTCACAGAATATGATATTCAGTACACATCTCAGAAAGCCATCAAAGGAAGTGTATTGTCTGATTATCTTGCTGAGCAACCCATTGATGATTACCAGCCTATGAGATTTGACTTCCCTGATGAAGACATCATGTTCATAAAAGCAAGAGATCATGAAGAGCCTATTCACACTGAAGGGCCTGATTCGGAAGAAGAATGGACTATGATGTTTGATGGGGCTGTTAATATGAATGGTCGTGGTGTGGGTGCAGTACTCATTACACCTAAAGGAGTTCACATGCCTTTCTCGGAAAAACTCACCTTTAACTGCACTAACAATGAAGCTAAATATGAAGCTTGTATTATGGGTCTTGAGGAAGCCATTGACCTCAGGATCAAGACTTTGATTGTGTTCGGAGATTCAGCTCTGGTAATTAATCAAACCAACAGCAAATGGTACACTCACCAAGATCATCTGATACCTTACCGGGATTATACAAGAAGGTTATTGACTTTCTTCACAACAGTTAAGCTTGAGTATATCCCTCGAGACGAAAATCAGTTTGCAGATGCTCTGGCTACCATTTCCTCCATGATCAAAGTTCAAGCTGTCAACTTTGTGCCTCGGATTTCAGTATCCAGACTTGACAGACCAGCATACGTGTTCTCAGCGGATGTTGTTAAAGATGATAAGCCTTGGTTTCACGACATTAAATGCTTCTTGGAGGATCAGACATACCCACCTGGGGCATCTTCCAATGATAATAAAACATTAAGAAGGCTGGCTGGTAGCTTCTTCCTGAATGCTGATGGTTCCTTGTACAAGAGAAACTTTGATATGCTAATTCTCAGATGTGTTGATAGGGCAGAGGCAGGCTTGTTGATGCACGAGGTGCACGAAGGATCGTTTGGTACTCATGCAGGAGGGCATGCAATGGCTAAAAAGTTGCTGAGATCAGGCTATTACTGGATCACAATGGATACAGACTGTTGTGCCTATGCCAGAAAATGCCATAAATGCCAAATTTATGCAGATAAAGTGCATGTACCTCCCAATCCTCTGAATGTGATGTCTTCACCCTGGCCCTTTGCCATGTGGGGTATTGATATGATTGGCAAGATTGAACCGAATGCTTCAAATGGCCACAGATTCCTCCTGGTAGCCATTGACTATTTTACCAAGTGGGTCGAAGCAGCTTCTTACGCAAATGTCACCAGGCAAGTGGTAGCCCGATTCCTGAAGAGAGACATCATCTGTCGGTATGGAGTGCCCGAGCGAATCATTACTAATAATGGTTCCAATTTGAACAATAAAATGATGGCAAAACTGTGTCGGGACTTCAAGATCCAACACCACAACTCTTCTCCTTACAGGCCAAAGATGAATGGCGTTGTTGAGGCAGCTAACAAGAACATCAAGAAGATTGTGCAGAAGACGGTGGTCACCTACAAAGACTGGCATGAAATGTTACCATTTGCTTTACATGGGTACCGTACGACAATCCGAACATCCACTGGGGCAACACCGTATCAGCTTGTGTATGGTATGGAGGGAGTCCTGCCTGTCGAAGTTGAATTACCCTCCTTACAGGTACTGATGGATGTCAAGTTGAATGAGGCAGAATGGGTCCGATCCCGATACGAACAACTGAATCTGATTGAAGAAAAAAGGTTAGCTGCAATCTGTCATGGGCAGTTATATAAGAAGAGAATGAAGAAAGCCTTCGATCAGAAAGTCAGGCTTCGAGAATACCAAGTAGGAGATCTCGTGCTGAAAAGACTCCTCCCTCCTCATACAGACCACAGGGGCAAGTGGACTCCGAATTATGATGGTCCGTTAATAGCAAAGAAAGTTTTCTCTGGTGGAGCACTGATGCTCAGTACTATGGATGGCGAAGACTTCCTGTCCCCTGTGAATTTAGATGCAGTTAAAAAATACTTCGCATAAAAATGACCCGCTGGACATAAAAACAGAATGTAAGTCCAGGCAAAAATAGGGCATCCCGGCGAGTCAAAAACAGAATAAAAGACTCGGGCAAAAATAAGGGAAAAAAATGTACACCCGCTGAGTTGAAAAGCCACATTGGACAACTCAGGAAAAAATGGGTATCCCGGTGGATTGAAAACCTGAAAGGGCGATCCATGCAAAATAAGGGAATAAGCGAACAACTGCATTCTGAATTCGTCTGTATCACTTACAACATGGTAAACCTCGAAAGGTTCGAGCGTCGGTCAGAATCAGCTTTCTTCAAAAGCAGGATGAGAAGAACGTCAATGTCATACGAGTCATAGCAAAAGGAAGTTCATTGAAGCGTCATCAACATTGCCAGCACCCTTTTGTTTCTCAATTTGTAACAATCTCCTCATTTCAGGGGATTTGTTTCCTTGACTGTATCTTGCCAATTCAGGGCACACAAATTAATAAAATTAGATTTTCAGTCATATTTCGGCTCGTACATTTTATTTTCATTTGCAAAATGTCTGAT
This sequence comes from Lathyrus aphaca, assembly GCA_963966055.1. Lineage (NCBI taxonomy): Eukaryota > Viridiplantae > Streptophyta > Magnoliopsida > Fabales > Fabaceae > Lathyrus > Lathyrus aphaca. The sequence continues at coordinate 149,136,457 of OZ014520.1, read as the reverse complement.
ATCCTTAAGATGTTGATTGCATAAGTACAGATGCGCTTTTTCTAAATTACATGCTTACAGGAAATATATTTGCTCCCGGGAGTGTCTAAACTCCTATGACGGAATCCAATAAGGGATGCCTCGGGGTACTTGTGTGTTTCTTTGTCATACAGGATTGCAGGTGTTCGAAGCGCGACATGGGGCATGAGAGCTTTTCCCCAGCAAGCTGCCAAATCACTATTTGCTCAGCCCATCTCCCATCTAGCACCAGAGATGATTTATCCCCAGCTGAGTTGCCAGTCACCATTCCTCCTCAGCCAAGTGTCAGGCAGGGAACCATCTCACCGCAGAGCTCCAGCCTCTATCCAGAAGAGCAATGCCTGAAGATCTCACAACAAAGTGACGAAAGCTTCTACGGACCCCAGCTGGGTACCCCATCACCAAGAATAAGTCTATCAGTGACTTATACCCCCAAACAGAGTCATATATATCAGATCTACCAACGATCTCATGCCCACCTGGGAATATACTTCAAGCAGATCAGCCGGAGATCTCCACAACAATGGGATCCGAATCCCGGATCGGTACCTTTTCATAATCATAGCATTCGCATCATATTTCCCCCCAGAGCGTAGCATTCCGTCTAATACGGAGCATTACGGCAAAAATCAAACATATTGCATAATCATAAGCCGTGTTCTGAATCAAACAGCTGCGTATACCAACACTCCGTTTGCAAATATACAAAATACTTCTCAAAATCCCCGGCAGAATATCAAAGCATTTCCTTTACACTCACAAATGCAGATGCATGCTCCTTTAGGCACTCGTCCGTGTCATCATTCCCCAATAAAAGTCGCCTGAACGTTCTCTACAGACAGATACATATGTATACAATTCCCTGACACCCGTCCGTGTCACCTCCCCCAGCACAGTTGCCTAAATACTTGTTTATAATACACTTCTTCTGACACCCGTCCGTGTCGTGCTCTCCACAGCGAGTTGGACACTCGTCTATGTCCCACTCATCACTTTTTACTCATACAGATACTCTTCCGTATCTTGTTTACACCCATTATTTCCCCTCAGAGTCAACACTCGTCCGTGTTCTTTGTTAACCAGTTGATACTCGTCCGTATCATCATCTCTGAACATGTGTCAGCGTTTGTTTCTACTGATACTCGTCTGTATCATAGTCTTAAGGATGCTCGTCCGCATCTTTAATCTATACACAGTGTCAAACACTTATATCTTTTTGAATTTAGACACTCGTCTGTGTCTACTATTCCCCAGAAGAGTCCCCGGCAAAACCCAAATAAGCTATTTTCTTTCTATCTGACATTCTCCCTATGTCATGATACTTCCGGCAGCCGTACCCTGCCAGGTGATCGTCCTTCACCTTTTTGATGGTCGTCCTTCATCATTCCTCTAGCGGAGTCTCCACTATTGGAACACTCTTCTATCCGACATTTGTCCTATGTCGTAGTATTTTAGCAGCCTTCCCCTGCTAGGTGATCATCCTTCACCTTTCTGATGATCGTCCTTTATCATTTTATCCGATGGCCGTATCCATCGTTGATCTTGTTATCTGAAATTCGTCCTATGTCATGATAAACCCCGAGAGCAGCCGTACCCTGCTAGGTGATCGTCCTTCACCTCTTGATGATCGTCCTCCATCATGCTTATCCGATGGTCGTCCCCATCGTCGACCTTTTCTATCCGGCATTCGTCCTATGTCGCGATATTTTTGGCAGCCGTACCCTGCCAGGTGATCGTCCTTCACCTTTGATGACCGCCCCTCATCATTTATTTCATGAACCAGATGGCCGTCCCCATCATTGTTTACCTTTACTTTGCAAACCCAATGGTCGTCCCCATCATTGACTTCACCTTCAATCCCCAGAGAACCTTGTTGTATTTGATGGTCGTCCCCGTCATAATCTCTCTGTTTCCCCAGCATGTCAGCCGTCCTCGTCGTTACTTCATCCCCAGCAGTCATCCTCTGCTCGACGGTCGTCCTCCGTCGCCCGCACTTTATAATCATACTTTATTTTTTCAATCTATATCCCTTTTCTTCTTCATTCAGTGAGTGCAAATTTTGGACTGTCTGTGGTATTCAACCACAAGTTATCTTGTTTGCCTGTTAAGCCGTTGCTTACATCCTGCACAGCTAACTCATGCTTGAATAGGGGCAGCTGTAAACACCCCAAATTTTCCCTCACTCATTTCACCATGGCTTGTGATCTTTCATATTTGCATAAGTTCAATCATATCATCTCATATTGCATTTTTGTTTCAACTGCATAGTTCAAAGTCATCTGCATCTAGGGTTTGTGATCTGAGCAATCCATGAGCCATCTGAGCCACTCCAAAGGTCTTCAATCATCTGAAGAGGGTCCATGTATGTTCAAGCATCATATTATATCCTCCCAAGATCAAGGAAGTCAAAAATCACAAGAACTGAGGAAGGCATGGAAGCAGAGCCAGGTTTAACTGCACAGATGACCTGAAATTAGGGTTTTGGTTTCAGAGGACATAACTCCAAATTTTTTGGTCATTCTTGTTTCTATTGGTCTCTATATGATATAAGGATCATGCATACCAATTTTCATGAAGAAATTCAATGGGGAAGGCATCTGATCAATAGATGACTTCTTGAGCAAGTCAGTGCAAATCAGGGCATCTGAGGCCCCCAATCATCCAACCAAAGGGGTTTCTCCATCATTTTGAATGTGTATGATCTTTATTTGATCTTAGAAGATGTTAGAAGTTCACAAAATTGAAGAATTTCAAGCCATTTGCAAAATTGCCATTTTGGGAAAGTGACTTGTAATGTAAATTTGCCATTTTGGGAAAGTTTTTCAACCTCCTCTTCTTGATTCAAAAATGCTTCAAATGAAAAATTCTTGGTCATGAAAGTTGTGGATTGGATCCTCCCATTTTCAAAAAGTACAAGAACTTGATCTAATTCATTTTAGAACAAAAGTTATGGCCTTGCAAAGTTGGACAAAATCACTAAATTTTCACTTTTGTGCCAAAGAGGAAACTTGCAAAAACACTTGCCAAACCCAAATGTGACTTCAAATCAGCTTCTAATCATCACACAAACATAATTCATGGTCCATAATTCAGATTTTGCCCAAAGAATTTCTCACTTTCATGCCTTGGATCCCAAGTATCATAAGCCATTTTCCATTGAAATTCAAAAGGGGGAATTCTTGCAAAAGTGATTCCCAAGGGTTTGTGTGGTCTCTAACTGATCTCATAGCATTACCATAACATCATGTAACATTTCACAACAAGAATTCAGCTTGGAATATGACATTTCCATGACCAAAATCTCCAAATGCAACAAGTTGTGAAAATTGCAAAACATGTGACATCTCACCATCCATTCACTTCTGATCATTCTAATTCATCCCATGGTCATCCTTGAAGACAACTGAACTCAGAGCAGCCCTCAAGTAGCTTCTGCCATGGCCCATGCTTGAAGTACACCAAACATTGACTTTTTGGCCAATTGCCCCACGACATTCCCACAGTGCATGTCAAGTCTTCTGACTCATTCCAATAGTTTAGGATTTGTATAAGGATCATAAAACAAGCCTCACACAAGCTCAGACCTCATACACAATCAGATTGCACAAAGCTTGCAAAAACCTTCCCTTCTTCGATTCTCTCTAACCAGCCAGCAAACTTCAAAATTTTCTTCACCAACAAGTCACACATCATCCATAGAACAAGAATCCACCATTAAAATAGCCTGAAACATCACACACACAAACCTCCATTTCTGCTATACCAGAACTGAAACATTCAAACCAGCCAACATCAAAGGTTTTGAAGCATTCCACTAGCTTTAGGAGGGTCAAAGGAGACTTTTTGCACGAAGGAGAGGCTCTGAAAGCTCACATTTGCAGTTCATCACCTCAGGTAACCTCAAGAACCAAACTTTTCAGAGCTTAGTTTTTTTGTTACAAATTGAAAATATATGCTATGCTGGTCATGTTGATGGTTTTAGAATTGAAAATGGTGAAGATTTGAGTATTTTGTGGTCTTCTAAAATTTCACCCGTGAAATAACTTTGCTTCGATTCTCTTCATTCTTGGTTCATAAATGATGTTTGAGGGGTGATTTGAATGGGGTTTGGGTAGGGGATCATTTTTGGGCAGTTAATTTGAGGTGGGGTGGCTTGTAGAGAGATTTAGGGTTTTTGACCCGCCGGAGAAGATGTCCGGAGCTCCTCTCCGGTCACCTGAAAGTCATTAGGTCCTAACCCTAATTAATTAGTCAACTTGCTTCGTGACCATTGGATGTGGATTAGATTAGCTTTTGGGCGGCCCAGATCAACTCACTTAGCCCTAATCTGATTTTATTAATTTAATTAATTATAATTAGGTAATTAAGCCAGAGTGAATCCCAGCCTTTGAAAGGCGCGCGCAGTCAACCCTGCCATCTTCAGTTCAAATCCTGACTCTTGGATCTACATACTTTTCATTTAATTCCATTTTATTTTCTTTTTAATTCATTTGTTTTGCACAATTTATTTAAAATAGTAAAACACATCACAAAAATCTCATTTTTTGCTTCATACCTTAAAATATTTTTCACTTTCTGAAAATAATTTTATTTTTATTTTTTGCATAATTTTCGTATTTTAAAAATATTTAAATGTTTATTTTAATTAGTTAATGAGAATTAATTAATTAAAATAGTATTTAGGTTTCTAAAAATCACAAAAAAATTCACATTGCATTTTGATACATTTAGAAACATTATCAAACTCTTCAAACAAATTTCTTTTTTGTTCTTGACTTATTTTGACATTTTTCTTTGGAATTAAAGTTCTTAAAAGGCAATATTTTTGTTCTAACTTAGAAAAATTTATTCTTCCTAACCATGAAGAGTTTGATGTTGGTTCTTTTTGCATTGCATTCCTCATATCATGTAGTTTCTAGGGTAAAATTGGTTTGAATTTATCTTTCATTTTCAATTTGATGTGCATTTTTCCTTTTGAGGTGCCTTAAAACCCTAGCCAACTTGAGAAAATCATAACTTCCATTAGGTTAAGATTTAGGTCCCCTTCTTTGGGAAGTTAACTTGTATAGGTTTAGGGTTCCTTTCATCCCATTTTCAATTTTTTATCATGTCATTTGCTTCTGATTTTGAATTTTGTGTTGCATGTTATGCATAAACCCTAATTTTTGCCTTCATTTGCATCCATCTTCCACATGCTTGCATTCATGAACTTGCCATGACATTTTGTGCATCCACATAACTTCTAAGACATCTTAGGAAATATTAGAATCATGTTTGATCATTTCATCATTCATTTGCCATGTTATGCATTCATTCCATTTCATAAACATTCATGAACTTTTATGGTTCAAAGCATGCTTCATTTGCATCCTCATCCTTGTATGATCATCCACAACTCTTGACATGTGTTTGCATCATCTCTTAGCATCATTAATATCATGTTTATGCCTCTGGTTTTAGTTTTCATCATTGCATTCATTTCATATTCACTTCATTTCATGTCTTTTGATTAACTTTTCAGGTGGTAAGTACTTGAGTGGTGAATTTGCCTTCACTTCTCATAATCTTATCTCATCCCTCTTATGAATTCATTGCTGAATTTTTACTTGTGTATTAGAGTGAGCTTGCTCATTCATGCTCCCTCCCCACTTTCTTTCTTGAAGCAACTTATCTTCTTAAGTGAAGTAAGTTGTCTTGCTTCTTTCTGCTTCTCCTCCTTCCATCCTGCTTCTTCCTTGGTGGCTTTTCCTTGAAGATCTCTTGCAAGCCTCATAAACCCTAGGAATGCCCAAGCATGATCACAATTAGGGTTTGATTAGTCCCGCATTTAGTTTTACCTTTGTGTCATCTTTTGTGTCTTCTCTTCTCATCCCATAATTAGGGACTAAACCTTCAAGGTTTTAAGGCTTTGTGATTAAGCTTATGCCTACATCCTTCTATTAGGATGGAGTGTATAAATTTAATCCTAAGTGTTAAACCCTTAATGTGTTTAAATCCTCTAATCAATCCACATAATAATCACTAAGACATCAAGCTTGTAACTTGGGCCTTGCATTAGGGTTCTAATTCTTCCTTAACTGGTTAAGAAGGACTAACCCTAGTGTTAATGGACAAGTCCCCCTCAAGTTGTCTTACAAATCATAAAATCCACTTCTTAATCTTACCATTAACTAAAATCCACTCTAATAAAGGCTTTGTTTTGTCATGAGGTTAATCCCTAATCATAGATTAAGTTGAGGTATCTTCCTCAGCTTAAATGTTCTCATCTATTATCCTTCTATTAGGATGGTGTAATGAGTCCATTAAATCCTTGATTATGGCTTAAACTCATTACTTAACACTAAACAAAAACTCCAAAAACATCTAAATAAATATAAATAGGTTAATGATCTTAATCCTACATCAAGGTGATTAAGTGTGAGGTGCTTACTTCATACTTAAGGTATTCTCATTACCCCTAATCAGAGGGAGGATGTGATGAGCTTACTAACCCTTGGTTTAGGCTTAAGCTCATTAACTTATGACAAACTCCAAAAAGCAATAAAAGATTGAAAACACAAAAACAAACAATAATCGTCTTCTCCGGGATTCTTTTCTCACCTCATTCACTCACAAACGAGAACTCGCTTCTTCTGTCTAATGCAAGACAGTTTGCACCTGAGCTAGACAGGTCATACACTTGAGCATAGACAAGTAAGCAGTTCATCAGTCAATTTATCTTTCAGTCTCTTTTTGTCGAACTACGGTGTTCTGACTTCCTCATTGCACGAGAGGATACGTAGGCATAACTTAACAGTTATCGAACAAAAGTCTTTGTATATTCCCCCTCTTCCAACATTATTCTTTAAGCCTCATAGTCTTGAGCATTTCATTCCTGTTCCTACACTGACACTCCTCTTATTCACTTCACATTTCTTTTACACTGACACTTGTATTCTTTTCTAGCTTTTGCACACAAAATAGCACTGACACTACCCCTTTAAAACACAAATCTTTTAAGCGTGGATCCCGTCGAGTACGACGGACAATCTGGGTGCTAATACCTTCCCAGGTTGTAACCAACCCCCTTTCTCAGTTTCTCTGGTCCACGACCGTCTTATCCATCTTTTCTCAGGTTTATGCAGCATTACCTTTCCATCGGGATAAAAATGCCTAGCTGACGACTCTTTTCTTTTGAGTTCACCCTTGTGTGTTCTCTCTCTTTCGCCGATCGTTCGCGTCTGTACCCCTCTTGGCCCTGTGTCATCATGTGGGAGCGACACAAGTTGCCCACGAACATGTCAACTAATTCTCTGTCGGAAGGTGGTGGTTGCACTTGGGCTGCCAACTCTCTCCACCGTTGTGCATATTCTCTGAAAGATTCACCGGTTCTCTGAGATAGGCTCTGCAGGTGCGTGCGACAGGGCGCCATGTCCACATTGTAATGGTATTGCTTTACGAAATCTCTGGATAAATCATTCCAAGATCGGATACGACTACTTTCCAGATCCATATACCAACTTAAGGATGCCCCGCTTAAACTGTCCTGGAAACAGTGAATCATCAGCTTATCGTTGCGGGCATAAGAAGTCATTTTTCTACAGAACATCACCAAATGACGCTTCGGGCAACTGACACCAGTGTATTTCTTGAACTTCGGAGTTTTGAAATCTAGAGGAATGACAAGACCAGGCACCAAACACAGGTTTAGAGCATCAAAACCAAAGGCATCAGGATCCGCTAAGGCTTTCAGTTGCTCATCCAACACACGAAACCTTTCAGCAGGATCAAAAGTTGGTGGATCCTTGGTTTTCACAAGAGGGATTACCCCTTGGAAGTTCGGCATAGGGAAAGCAAAGCTCTGATAATCTGTAGAATCAGAAGAAGATGAAGGTCCACCTCGGACAATAGATGGTTCAGGCACACTCTGATTCACGATCGGGGTCTGAGCAGGCTGAGCTTGAGTAAGGTTGTTCACTTGTGGAAGATCCTCATCAGGAGAAAGACCATACAAAGGATTGTTCATCGAAGTGAAACCAAGTGGAAACTCAACATTCTGACGGTTGTTCTCTGACATAGCTACTGACGACTTCAAATCTGACCTTTTTAACTCTTGGCACTGCTCATTCTAGCTTCACACACTTTCGTCTTCCAACGGTTAACACTTGTTCAAACTGAGTACCGGGAAATCAGCTGGCTGGTCATGGACAAAAGAGGAAGGATGAGCTCTATGGAAGAACGAAATGCAATGCTGATGCACATGCAAAATGCAATATGATGATGCAAAAGATGCAAAGACACGGGATCACAGCCGGAAATTGCCTGGAATCTGGAATACTGAGCCAAGAATCGAGTGTCTGTAACCACAAGATCTCTGTATGATAATCCAAAATAGTAATTGAGTATCAAAGGTCGATAAATCCAGGATCATAGTGATTGGATCAAAACATAAGACTTCACAGGTAATGAGTGTATGTTGAGGTCATGGGTTCCTGCAAACCTATAAACCCCTCCCAATCTCACGGGTGTGCTCCGAGTCAAACATCACGGACTCTCAAAGCTGAATAGCAATAATACGTTCACCATTTTCTGAGAAATGGCTCATGACCAAATCAGGGAATCGGTTTGGCATTATATACTACGCAGGGAGGCCTCAGCTGAGTCCGGGAAACAAGGCCATCCTATGCAAGTCCCAGGTGGGCCCTCGGATGCGAATGGGTTTGCCACAAAATGTGGGCTGCCACTGTCATCACTAAAGAGGGATGTTTCCACAAGGTTCTCAATGATCGGTCCCCATCTGCACATAACTGTCAAGGTTATTAAATGAGAGAGGAAGATCCCCAAATCAAGACATTTCCAAGACGGTCACAAGTCTGGGCGTGGAACTCACTACTACCCCCATGACAAGATCTCATGAGGCCAAAGTGGAACCACTCTAAGTCCTAAGGTGCACTCGAGCCGTGGTAATGAGCTCATCTCACAGAAACAGTATCACCCATCCCACCAAACAGAAAACCACTCCAGACAGTCCAGTAATAATATGATGCAGAAAATAAATACTGAAAACTATAAATAAAGTTGTAAATAAACTGTAAATAAACAACAATAAAGTACAACACATAACAAACAAACATCACCCAAAGAAACAGAAACAAACCAGCGCTAGGAGAGACTCACAGGGGAACCAGAGATTCTAAGCATTTCCCCAGCAGAGTCGCCAGCTGTCGCTCCCCGGATTTCCATCCTGGTACAAACGCGAAAGTGGCATGGAAAAGAATAGAGTCGCCAGCCAGGCATTTTTATCCCGAAAGAATGGGAATGGTAATGCTGCACAAACCAGAAGAAAGAAAAGGAAGGACACAGGTCCTACGAACCAAAGAGACTGAGTTCAGGAGTCGGTTACGACCTGGGAAGGTATTAGCACCCAGATCGTCCGCCGTACCCGACAGGATCCACGCTTGCAAAGAATACTGTTTCAAAGGGTGAGGGTATGAAAACTGCAGCAAAAGAAATGAAAATGAAAATGAAAATGAAAAGAAACTGGAACTGGAAAGGAACTGAATAAGAAATGAAAAGGAAAAATGTAGGGAAAATAAAGATTGTGCTCGAACGGGCCCTACCCCGCTGCCTACGTACCTCATCAGGATAATGAGGATCAGAGACGCCGTAGTTCCCCTAACTAAGGGTACCAAAGGAAATTGCTTGTGAATTAAGGCTTGAAATGCCTATGCCATTGCTAAGGTGTTGCAGACTCGGACGACGAGTGCGTAACCGTCTTGCAAAATGACAAGTAGGAGCAAGTTCGCGTACGGAGCGAAGGAGATGAGAAAAGAATTCCCGAAGGAAAGACGCTTATTGTTTGTTTGTGTTTTTTATGAAGCTTTTATGAGTGTGTCGCAAGGAAGTGAACTCAAGCTCTTTTCCATGGAATGTGCACTTGTCACTACATTCCAAGATGGAATAATAGAACAAGCACACTCAAGTAAGGAGAAGATCCCCAAAACTTGAATCCAGAGATTAGGGCATAAGCTCACTAACTTGCTTAATTATTAAGTGCTTTTGGTTATTTACAAATGAAGAAGTGTTTTTTATGCTTTTCTTTTATGAAGAAGATACCTCGATCAGACTTGTGTATCACAAGGTAAACTTGTACTATCCCAAGATGGGAAGACTACAAGCATACCTCGTGGAATAAGGCTATGGATCAAATGCATCCCTTCAAAGTTATTAAAGTGTTTTTTAGAGTTATGAGATGAGAAGAGAAGAAGAACCAAAAGGATCACAAAGGTGAAAGCTAACGGGAAAAGTCTAACCCTAATATTCACATGCTCGGATGGTCCTAGGTTAGTGAGGCTTACTATCCTAAAGAAGAAAGAAAGAAGAAGAGAAAGATGAAAGGAGAAACTCCATGGTGGCCTAACCACACCTCACGCAAGGCAAGAGATAAAGAAGATGAGGAAGAAATAAAATAATGAGAATGCGATATGAAGAAGAAATAAGATAAAGAGATGAGAATGCGATATGGAGATAAGATGAAAAATGAACAAACAGAGCCTACACCAGTAGGACATCCAGATGCAGCAGCATGCAAAATAATATTGGGCCACAGTGGTACCTAACGGAGAAGGTCCGTTGCCTCTTCAATACGCTCAAGAGAAACTCAAGAAATACTTATCAGAAGTCCAAACACGCAAAAGGATCCAACAGTTGAGCACAGGTAACAGTCATCAAGTCCAAGAAAAATCAGAATATCAAATATAAGTATCCAGCCTCAAAGTCAATCATCAAAAGGGAATAACAAAAAGAAATGATCCAAGCGATATCAGGGACTAAGCACAGCCTGCATTAGGAGAGCTCCCAGTCCACACAAGATTATAAGTCACAAGATACAGATTAATCAACAAGAAATCATAAATCTAAACCAACAGCTTTAAATGTAATTCTACTAACATTGAAATCTGAACTAATTAAGAAAATATAATCAAAGTTCTAAAGATAAAAATAAAAATATAATCTAAGCTTTTATAATAGGTATTAAAATTTAAATCAACAAAAATCTCATTAGAAATTAACAATTAACAAAATTATAACTAACAAAATTATTAAGATAAACTAAACCTTAACAAGTTTTAATTAATTAACAATAAAGAAAACAAAAAAAACAAGGAAACCTAAACAAAGAAAATAAGAGAACAAAGGGAAAAACAGGGGGAGGCTGGCGCTGGAAACTGGAGTGCTGGCAGCAACATCTAAATGGGCTCGAAAGCCCAAAAGAAACAAGGAAAGGGATGCCTGTCGAGTCTTGGTGTGAATAGAAGCCTCATCTGTCATGCCCACATTAAAACAAAACCCAAAACTATATACTAAAGGTTAAAAGGAAAAATAAAGATAATAATAAAGAAAAAAACAAAAGAAACACCAACACCAAGGTCAGAGCCGAAGAACAAGTTGCGCTCTTCAAGTAACCGTCGGTGGAAAATCCGCCACACTCTCCGTCTCGTCACGATCGAATCCGCGCGGCTTCCCCCTTCTAGCTTCCGGAGGCGGTGATGAGCGACGACGCAGTGCTTCAACTCAGATTTCCGCCTCTTTCTCGCAATCGGCTTGCGCGCTCTGGTTCGACTGTTAAAGTCTTTGAAAGAGGTTGGTGTTTGTTGAAGAAGATTGGGAGGTTTTGTGTCCGCTTTACTGAAGGTGAGTTTTGGGGTTCACGATATCTCTCTCCGTTTCAGATTTTCTTTTCTGTTTTCTCTTCATCTTCAAATCTGTTTTGTCTTTTGGTCTGAGATTGAAATCACTGTTGTGTTGTTGGGGTTTTGAGATGAATGGAGTTGATGAGTTGTGGAAGGCTCGGTTGATGGTTATGATGAAGGTTGAGGTGGTTTGATGTTGAAGAGGGTAAAAAGTGTGTGAAGGTTTGGGAAGGGTTTGAGGGAGGTATTTGATGAAAATGTTGTTGTTTGCGTGAGCGATAATGAATGGCGAGTCAGGTTTCCGTTTGGTGAGTGTTGCGATTAGGTGTGTTGTTGATGAGGTTGGTGATGTTTATGTGTTTTTGTTATTTTCAACGGCGAGATATGCGGTTTCTTCGTAGTTCTGCGACTGGTGTGGTGGTGATGTTTCAGAAGATTGGATGATGGTGACTTGTGTGTGACCAAGAGGTTTTTGATTGTAACTTTTAAAAGCTGAAGGGTGTTTTGGGTTGCTGCGAGAGAAAACGAAGGTGAGGAATGGTGTGGTTGTAGTGGTGTGAAGAGATTTCTGAGAATGAAAAAAAGTTATGTAGGTTGGTGAATGGTTCGTTTCCCATCATTGTTTGTTATTTTGGAAGTGAAGGTTGGAGAGATTGGCTTGAGGCCTTGGAGGTTGGTGTAAACACCCCAAATTTTCCCTCACCCATTCACACCATGGCTTGTGATCTTTTCATATGCATAAACACAATCATATCATCTCATATCACATTTTTGATTCACTGCATTGGTTCAAAGTCATCTGCATCTAGGGTTTGTGATCTGAGCAATCCAAGGGCCTCTTGAGCCACTCCAAAAGTCAACAATCACTTCAAAGGGGTCCATGTATGTTCTTATATCATATTATATCCTTTCAAAGTCAAGAATGCCGAAGAATCACAAGAACTGGGATTGGTATGGAGGCAGAGCCAGGTTTAACTGCACAGTTGACCTAAAATTAGGGTTTTGGTTTCAGAGGCCATGACCCCAATTTTTTTGGTCAGTCTTGTTTCCATTGGTCTCTATATGGTATAGGGAGTATGCATATCAATTTTCATGAAGAAATTCCATGGGGAAGTCATCTGATCAAGGGTTGACTTTCTGGACAAGTCAGTGCAAAATCAGGGCATCTGAGGCCCCCAATAACCCAACCAAGGGTTGATCTTCATCATTTTGAGTGTATATGATCTTTATTTGATTATGGAAGAAGGTTGAAGTTCACAAAATTCAAGAATTACAAGTTTGTGCAAAGTTGACTTTTTAGGGCATGGTTGACTTTTCATGAAATGTCATTTTATGCCACTTTTTCAACCCTTGCTTTTTGATCCAAAAATGCTTCAAATGGAAAAACTTTGGTCATGAAAGTTGTAGATTAGATCTTTCCCTTTTCAAAAAGTACAAGAACATGATCTAATTCATTTTGGATCAAAAGTTATGGTGTGTCAAAGTTGGCAAAAATCACTAATTTTCAAGATATGCCTCAAATGAGAAACTTGCAAAAACTTTGTACCAAGGCATTTGTAACTTCTAATTCATGTCTAACCATCACACAAACATCACATGTGACCAAAAATTCAGAATGGACTAAAAACTTCTCATGTTTCATGGCCTTGGGAGCAAGAAAGTTTCATATGAACCAAAAGTGATCAACTTGCAAAAACCATCATCACACCTCATCCACTTGTTGCCTACAATGCTGAACCATTCTAGCCTCTCTCACACACCATGCTGCGCCAGCCCACACACTTGTACTGGCCTAGAACTTGACCCATGCCCTCCTTACACCAAAGTTGACATTTTGCAAAAGGGGCCATCCCAATCAATAAAGGGCAGGTCACATCATCTGACCAATGGGAGTTTTTTATGTGGATCAAATGCTAGCCATTTCACATAACAAGCCAGGCTGAAACACACAAGAACATCACATTCACAAACTCACTCCCTAAAGCAAAACCCTTCAAATCTCTCTACACAACTCACAAACACAAAAAACAACTCCACTAATCAACTCACCTTGCTTCACTGAGCCAAAACCAGCAAGACATAAGCCTGAACCAAGCAAGAACTGAGCTTCCCCATTTTTCATTCTCAAAGCCAGAACTTTCGAATCTCCTTTTCCAGCCATCAAACACCCCATTTTTCTTCACCAACAAGTAAAACACACTAAAAGGAGCAAGAATCCACCATTGGAGTAGCCTGAAACTTCACAAATCCTGATTGTGAAACCTGCTGCACCAGAACACTTCTCCTCAAACCAGCCATCTACAAGAACTTTGAAGCATCTCATTGAGTTCAAGGGAGTCAAGAAGGTTCATTTGCACACAAAGGAAGCTCTGAAAGCTCAGTATTGAAGCCTTCCAGCTCAGGTATGACCATGGATTCTTTTTTCTCTGAGCTTACATTTTAAGTTATAAATTGATTGCTTATGTCTTGCTGGTCATGGGGATGTTCTTAGAATCGAAAATGAGTAAGAAATGAGTTTGTATTGTTACTCTGAAATTTCACCCGTGAAATTTGTTTCCTTCGATTTGCTTGATTCTTGATGTTTAAATGATGTTTGAGGGTGGATTCGTATCCTAGGTTGTTAGAGGATCACTTGGCTGTGTTTAATTTGATGTTTAGGAGCCTGAATCATGATCTAGGGTTTTGTTGTTGCCGGAGAAGATGACCGGAGCTTCCCTCCGGTCACCTGAAAGTTATTATGCCCTAATCTCATTAATTAACGAACTTTGAATTCTGGCCGTGGATTTGCTTCTCCCGCGTGTGTTTGGACGGCCTGGATGGGTCATTAAACCCTAATCTTGTTTAATTAAATTAATCATAATTAATTAAGTTAACATGAAAGCTCAGCCATCAGATCACGCGCGTGTTTGGACTTTGAATCTGGGCCTTGGATTGTGCATACCCCCAGTCTTGTTGACTTGCACGCAGGGCCTTTGGATCACTCAACTCTTAATCACAGCCACTCATACTGCATACTTCATATTTTATTTTCATTTTTCTTTCATTTAACTTCCATAATTTATTTAAAATAGTAAAAATTGTTTAAAAATTATGAAACTTTTTGTCAAGAGTTTCATTAATTTTTAAAACACAAAAATATTTTTATTTTCATTTTTAGCATTAAAAAATTATTTTTAAATATTTAAAAGTTTATTTTTAATTGATTAATGAAAATTAAATTATTAAAAATACTTTTAAGCATTTAAAAATCACCCAAAAATTCATGAAATGTTCTAAGACATTTAGAAGCATTGTCCAACCTTCAAACCAAATTTATTTTTTGATCTTGATGCATTTTGAGAATTTTTCATTGAATTAAAATCATTTTTATGCATTATTTTGATCCAAACTTCAAAAAATCATTTCTGCTTATTCATGAAGAGTTGGACCTTGATTCTTTTTGCATTGCATTGTGTTTAGCATGTAGTTTGTGAGATTAAATGGCCATGATTTGATCTTTCATTTTCAATTTGTTTGGTAATTCCCTTGTTTAGGAACCCTAAAACCCTAGAAAACTTAGAAAAATCATATCTTGAGTTAGGTTAGGAGTTGAGACCTCTCCTTTGGGCAGTGAGTTAGTATAGGATTAGGGGTCCTTTGAGTGTATTTTAAATTTTTTTTATAATGTTGTTTGCTTCTGGTTTTGGTTTTTGTTTGTTGCATAGTTCATAAACCCTGGTTTGGGCTTCCATATGCATCCATCTTACATTCTCTTGCATAACATGACTTACCATGACATTCCATGCCTCCATTTGATTCATTTAACATCATAAGACATATTGAAAGTATGTTTGATCATTGCATCTTGCATTTGTCATGTTGTATGTCATGTGCCTTCCATAACTTTTCATGTATGTTCTTGGTTCTTAACTTGCTCCATTTGCATCCATAAGCTTGTATGATCATCTCCATTTGTTGTCTCATGTTTGTATCACTTCATAGCATCATTATCATCATAAACATGCTTCTGGTTTTGATTTACTTCATACCATTCCATCCCATTTTGCATTGCATTGCATTTCTTTTCTAACCTTTCAGATGGTAAGTGATTTTGAGAAGTGAATTTGCCTTCACTTCTCATACTTTCTTCTCATCTCTCTCTTGCATCCTTGCTGCATTTTGACATGTGTTTGAGATTGAGCTTGCTCATTCTTCTTCTTCTCACTTTCTTTCTTCAAGTGACTTGACTTCTTGGATGAAGCAAGTTACTTTGCTTCTCTTGATCCTTTCATCTGCTTCCTGGTGGTTCCTTTGAAGATCTTTCTTGTAAACCTCACAAACCCTAGGAATGATCAAGCATGACAATGATTAGGGATTTGTTTAGTCTCCTCACTTAGTTTTACCTTTGTGTCTCTTTGAGTCTTCTCTTCTCATCTCATAATCAGGGACTAAACCCTAAAGGCTTTAAGGCTTTGTGATTAAGCTTATGCCTGCATCCTTCTATTAGGATGGAGTGTATAACTTTAATCCTAAGTGTTAAACCCTTAATGTGTTTAACTCCTTTAATTAATCCACTTAATAATCATCAAGACATCCCACTTGTAACTTGGGCCTTGCATTAGGGTTCTAATTCTTCCTTAATTGGTTAAGAAGGACTAACCATAGTGTTAATGGACAAGTCCCCCTCAAGTTGTCTTACAAACCATAAAATTCACTTCATCATCTCACCATTAAATAAAATCCACTTAACCAAAGGCTTGTTTTGTCATGAGTTTAATCCCTGACCATGGATTAAGTTGAGGAGCTTTCCTCAGCTTAAACATTCTCATCTATTATCCTTCTATTAGGATGGTGTAATGAGTCTGTTTAATCCTTGATTATGGCTTAACCTCATTACTTAACACTAAACGAAAACACCAAAAACATCTAAATAATCACAAGTAGGTTAATGATCTTAATCCTACACCAAAGGTGATTAAGTGTGAGAATTTGACTTCACACTTAAGGTATTCTCATTACCCCTAAACAGAGGGAAGATGTGATGAGTTTGCTAACCCATTGGTTTAGGCTTAAGCTCATTAACTTATGACAAACTTGCAAAAATCAATAAAAGATTGAAAATACCAAAACAAACAATAATCGTCTCCTCCGGGATTCTTTTCTCATCACCTTCACTCATAAACGAGAACTTGCTTCTTCCGTCTAATGCAAGACAGTTTGCATCTGTGCCAGACAGGTCATACACTTGAGCATAGACAAGCAAGCAGTTCATCAAGTCAATTCATCTTTCAGTCTCTTTGGGTCGAACTACGGTGTTCTGACTTCCTCATTGCACGAGAGGATACGTAGGCATAACTTAACAGTTATCGAACAAAAGTCTCTGTATATTCCCCCTCTTTTTAGCCTTATTCTTTAAGCCTCATGATCTTGAGCATCTCATTCCTGTTCCTGCACTGACACTGTATATATTACACTTTACACTTCTTTTGCACTGACACCTGTACATCCTTTTCCATCTATGAAACACAAAAATGCACTGGCACTACCCCTTTAAAACACAAATCTTTTAAGCGTGGATCCCGTCGAGTACGACGGACAATCTGGGTGCTAATACCTTCCCAGATTGTAACCAACCCCCTTTCTCAGTCTCTCTGGTTCGCAACCGTCTTATCCATCTTTTTCTAGGTCTATGCAGCATTGCCTTTCCTCCGGGATAAAAATGCCTAGCTGGCGACTCTATTCATCTCCAGTGAGTTCACGGCTGTGTGTTCTCATTGTTCCTTTCGCTGACCGTTCGCGTCTGTACCTTTATTTGGGCCATTCCCCATTTATCGGGAGCGACAGCTTGGCGACTCTGCCGGGGACATGGTACTGCAACCAGGGCTTCTGGTTCTTTTTGTGGGTTCCTCCTAGCGCTTGATTGATTTGTGTTTACTGGGGTGTTATGTGCTATCTGTGTTTGTATACCTGTTTTATTTACTGCTTTATGTACAGTTGTTTATTTGCTTTATTTATAACTTTACATATATCATACTGTCATGATGTCTGGCTGGATCTGGTTTTTTGCTTTGGTGGGTGGGGTTCTATTGAGAGTTGAGGTCCTATACCTGGGACCTGAGTGACACCTAGGCTAGAGTGGTTCATATTCTTTCCCATTCCATCTCGGTCTGGTGCGGGAATATGAAACACGGTTCAGATATGGGTTTCTTCTTGAGAACTCTGTGTTGCAGATTTCCTGCAATGCTAGGGCTATCTGGGAAGCCTGCTAAGTCTGGATGACCTTTAGTATTGACCTTCAGAAACTGAGGTGAATTAGAGGAGGAACTTTTATGGTTATTGTAAACACTGTACCTCCGGGTTAGAAGTGTTTACACTTCTCATAACTGATCCAAGTCTGAGGATCCTTGTTTTAGAACACCACCTGTGAGGGGGTTGGGCTGTTTACAGGTTTGCAGGTACCCTTGACCTCAGCATACCCTGTTACTTTGTTTGTTTAAGAGTACTTCACTTTGGGACAGTTCTTGTGATTCTAAACCTTGGACATGTGACTCTTTATTTGAGTCCCCCACCTTGGTTACTGGACTTATAGACCTCCATCTGGATTTCTTGAACACACTTGGACTTATATCAGAGTACTTGATCAGATCTAGCTCAGTCACAAACCTTTGCATACCATTTGCATACATCATCATTGCATCATTTTAACATGTGTTTATTTGTTTTTCAGGGTATCCATCCTATCATTTTGTCTTGGTTTTGACCCCATCATCAGCTTAGACCTGTCTTCATCAACACTTGCTTCAGCTATCAGTCACCTGCTTCAGTCACTTGCATCCTCAGTCTCAGCCTACCAGTGGTCCATCTGCAGTGTTGTCCTCAGTCATCATCATCAACACCTATTCTTCATCAACATGGCACCTAAGAAGAGCAATATCTCCTATCACTTCTTTGAGCCTGAGCTAGCTAGCATCAGAAGGATTCAAAACCTAATCACTCCAGACCATATACCACTTTTTAGAGAACATTATGGAGGAATCCTTGATGTGGTTATGGATTTGGACCCTTCACAGAGGAGCTTGATACATACCTGCCTGCAGTTCTATGACCCTCCCCTGAGGTGCTTTACATTTCAGAATTTTCAGTTGGGACCATTGTTGGAGGAGTATTCATCATTGGTTGGTGTGCCCATCAGGGGTGGAATCCCTTTCAACCCTGAGATGACTTTCCCAAGTAATGAGGAGATAACAAAAGCCTTACATCTGGAGCCAGTTCTGATTGGGCAGAACCTGGCATCTAAAGCTGGAATCTCTGGTTTTCATCTGGATTTCTTGATTTCTCAGGCTAGTCTGAAGGCCTCACTGGGGGAGTGGAAGACAGTCTGTGCTCTGTTGGCCCTTAGCATATATGGGGTCATTCTTTTTGCATATGAGCCCAGGTTTGTTAGCAAGAATGCAATCCATCTTTTCATCCTGAGAAACCCAGTGCCCACCTTACTGGGAGATCTCTACTACTCTGTCCATCAAAGGAATGAAAAGCAAAGGGGGAGATTAGTGAGATGCTGTGCACCTTTGTTCCATACTTGGCTACTCATACATTTGCCAAAGACTGATGCATTCCTGAACCCTCACCAGCAGAAAAACTGGGCTAGGAGGCTTGTTGCTCTAACCTCAGATGATATCAGATGGTGTACTCAGAGTACTAAGGGCAGAGACATCATTACAAGTTGTGGACAATTTCCCAATGTGCCTTTGATTGGAGTGAAAGGGTGCATCAATTATAACCCTCTGCTATTTAAAAGACAACTGGGCTATGCATTAGTCCATCCTCCCAGAGCACAGGATCTGACTGAAACCCTTTATGTTGAAATCAAGCCTAATCTGGCTGTTGTCAGGCAAGCAACCTGGGCCTGGGACAATGTGCAGACTAAAGGGGTAACCATTCTGGGGAAGTGCAACAATGTGGCATCAGCACAGTACTATGATTGGTCCCATGCCAGGGCTCAATTTTCTGGGATGCCCTTCACTGTTGAAGATGTACCTGGACCTTCTACAACACCACCTCCAGCGACTGTCAGTTTAGAGGAGTTTGAGAAGTTGAAAGAAAGAAATGAGAAGCTGACTCAAGCTCTACAGAAGACCCTCTGGGAGAGGAATGATGGCAGACTGGATATTGAGAGGTTGGAGAAGTTGAAGGTGGAGCATTTGGCTAGAATTGAGAAGTCTGAAGATTACATCAAGAAGTCTAGGGCTGGAGAACAGATCTTGAAGAATGCCTGCAAGGAAGCTCAGTTCCAGAAGGCCAGGACAGATTTGTATCTAAAGGAGAGTCAAGCTAGGTGGGTAAGGATCACTGAAGCTCGTACTCAAGAGGACAAAAGGACTCAGGATAAGATGGAGCAGATGGAAGCTAGTGCAAAAGAGCAACAAGAAGCCCTGGCAGCAGCCCAGAGGGAGATCTCAGAGCTGAAGACCAGAGCTGGAGTGAAGAGGTCAAAAGACCACAGTCAACACAAGAAGCTGACTGCAGCTGTTGCTACAAGGAATCTCCTTATCAGGAATCTTACAGAGCGTCCAGCTGATCCTGTGACTGAAGCACTTCTCAAGGAAGTTCAGGAGGATGAATTTGGCCTTGGTGTTTGACTTTTGTTTGTTGTTACTTTCATTCTATGTACTTTTATTTTCTTATGATGTATTTTGACCCCTTAGAGGGCTTGTATTGTAAACAAACTATGTATCATTTACCCTTTTGTAATATATATGTGTTGGTTTGTTTCATCTGATCTCCTCAAGCAGCACCAACAGCATCTTCAAGGGTCTGGAAAGGTCAAAACCAAGTACCAAGCCGGATACCTTGGGAACAAATAGACACACTGCATTGCATACTAACCTTTTGTTTTGTTTTGTAGGTTTGTTTTGTTGTTGTTGCTAACTCTGTTGTGATTTCAGGAATTATTGCTCGACGGCATGTGTTTCCACCCAACCGTCCACATAGATATCCAACCCGTAACAACCTTCCGGGCATACAGATGGATCAGATGCAGCAAGACCTTACAGAGGTCAGAAACCAAATGACCAACGAGAGGTTGGAAATGAGGAACCAAATGACACAGTTTATGGAGGTAATGAACAACATGGCTCAAAGCCAGGAGAGGTTAAGAGCACTGGTGGAAGGGAGAAACCAGGAAGATCATCAGCCAGGGACTGCTGGGACTAGCAACAATGAAAGAGTCCAACCTCATGTCAATCCCCCAGTCTTTGGACCCCACCTCCACCCGGAGGCCAACATCCCTGTCAATATACCAGGAACTGCCACAGCAGGGAGGGTACTGCAAGAAGACCCCCAGGAAGATCAGTTCACAGTGATGGGAGCTGGGGAGGAAGCCTATGATAGAAGGCTGTGTTGGTGTAAGCCCTAGAGGCCAATACTTTTTGGTACTTGTATCGGATTATTCGTTTAATAATAAAAGGCATTTCTTTATTATGTTTGTCTTTCAGAATAATAAAGTCCCTAGAATAGTTAGTCTGTTTAATGAAATGTTAAGTGTGACTTAATCATGAGATCCCATTAAACATAAAGACATTATTCTTAAAATATCCGTAGTCAAGCTTTATTACAAAGTGGGATAACATTAAAGCATTGAGACTATTATGAAGATAGACTGATGATCACATCTCATGGATCATGGATAAAGAGTTATCAAGTCTTGACATATGTATAAATATTAGGAGTAATATTTATACCGGATTGACCCGCTATGAGAATACTACATAGTATGTTATGCAAAGTGTCATAAGTTATTCTCATGGTGATAATGGTGTATTACCACCCTTCGACCTGAAACCACTATGGACCCTAGATGTAGAGTCGGGTGCTTTATTGCTGATCAAACATTATCCGTAACTGGATGATCATAAAGACAGTTGATGGGCACTCCACGAAGCATGCTGAGGGACATGAGTGTCCTAGATGGAATTTGCCAATCCTGCATAACAGGAGAAATGTCTAAGGGCCCAATATTGAACTGGACAAGGATGACACAGTGTATGCCTTGTGTTCAATATAGACATAGGGGCAAAAGGGTAATTGTACAAACATATATTATCACGAAAAAGGTTTTGTCAGATCACATGACATTTTCGTGACTTGGGTAGCAGTGATGTGTTGCTAGATACCGCTCACTGTTTATTATGTTAAATATATAATTTAATATAATTACCAACGTTACGAAATCCTACAGGGTCACACACATAAGGACAGTTTGATGAGAGATAGAGAAATCAAAGGAACACCGTAAGGTACGGTGCACTTAAGTGAAAATAGAAATTCGGATAATATAATAATAATTATTGTTATTTTATAATGGTTATAAAATAATAATAAAATAAATATATTTATTATAATAATATATAATATTATTATGGATCATGTGAATTGGGCTTTTAACCCGTAGCCCACAAGAGAGTCTATAAAAGGAACCCTTGTGATGAAGCTTTCACTTGATGCAATTTCGTTTTTGATTCTCTTTTCTCACTCAAATAATTCCGTTCGTAAGCAGCTAGCACTGTGACCGGAAGCTGTTCGTTTGGACTGAGTAGAGGCGTTGCACTTCATCAACGCTTGTGATCGCTGCATCAAAGATCTGAATCGCCACAAAGAGGTAACGATTCTATCACTGACCATGCTCATTCGTAAGGATCACTAAAGGAAGTTTTTGTTTTCCGCTGCGTTTAGATCGCAATTTTCCTTCAGTGGTATCAGAGCCACTTACGAAACCATGGATCTGATAGCTGTTAAATTTTCGTCTTTTCTGTATTTGATTCGATTAAAACACAGAATGAATTTAACAATAAACGATTAATTAAATTTGGCATCTGTTGTGTACGATTTGGATGATTGATGTTGATTATGCTTCAGAAACCGACATTAGTATGGTGAAGTTGTGCGATACATTGATCATCCATAGGTTACACAATTAGATCGATCACTTTTATATAAGATATAAGAAATTCTGATGCAAAGATGGTATATGGGATATACTGTTTTGATTTCATCCATTCAATCACATAAGGATTGTAATTCTTTTTGAAAGATCATCATTTTCATTCGCTTCGGAATCCGACGTTAGTATGGTGAAGCAATGACATGTTGATCTATCATATTGAGTTATCAATCGAGTTGTGTTTGACGGCATGAAATTGTTGCATTAGGATTAATGGTAGTACAAGTGTTGTATTGCCGCAGACTTTTCCGGTTGGGGTTGTAAATGCACAAAAGTTGTGCAGGAAACGACGTGAAATACAATGAAGTGTTCATAAAATTTTTCGTCGGGGCGCTGCCCCTAACAACCCCGCAAGGAGGCGCTGCCGGGCAGCGGAACCCCCGGCTAGGTCTGCAAAGTGTGATCAATCATCCGAAATTTAATTTAGTTTATTTAATTATCGGAATTTTAAACTAATAATAAAAGTGTGTTTATTATTATTTATTTGTGGTGATCAGTTATGGCCTTAGTTTATCCTTTATTATTGTTTTGGGATTTTTAAATACGGCCTGCGTGTCGTGCCTCTCTCTCAATCTCTTTATGTAACTTCTTTTCTCATCTCACTCCCTCGTATGTAAAACGAGTTTTCTTATATGTAATGTAATATTATGTTATGAAGAAAAAGGAAGTATTCAATATTAAAGGAGGATAACCTTGGAGATCATGCTTGGAGAAGCTTAGATCGTTATTAGGTTAACTTAGGTTCTCTCATTGGCTTGAGAGAACAATTGCGTTAGGGGCCATAATTGTATCTTTTTATATGTATGTTGATGCATGTAATTTTATGTTGATGCATGTGAGAGACGTTTTGCATGTTAAGCCGGTGAGATCAAACTAATAACAAATTCCCTCAAAATTAAATATTAAGTTTATGCTTTCCAATTTTTAGCACTCATCAAGACTAGTATCGAGCATTATAGGTTTCGCCTACGCGAGGTGCATGTTCTATATTAGTAAGGTGTGATGGGATAATTGTAATATCCAATTGCTAAAACAATGGGTCAAACTTAACTAAACAAATTATAATAAGATTATACATGTTTAGAAGCAAGAATTGGGAATGATTCATGTGATGGATCAGAATAAGGAGTTATTCACCCAATTGAAAATATTCGAGAGTTGTATGAGATACAATTGGAAGGAGTTCCTACCTAAATAACTTAGTTTTGTGTAATCAGCCTAACGCTGACTTAAAACAAAGTGAAACATGGATCTCGACCCACTAGAAAGTCTTCCAACGGGATTTTCCGAATCAAATGATGAGGGTCATTTGTTTTGAATAAAATAGTGGGAGCATATTTGATTAAAGGCCTAATTAAATATGTTGTTTTTAATGATACTTATATTTTCATATTTCTCTTGTAGATTACCATGACAACAAACACATCGAACAATATTTTGCGATCCATCCTAGATAAGGAAAAATTGTCTGGGACAAATTTCCTGGATTGGCACCGTAATCTGAGGATTGTCCTCAAGCACGATAAGAAGCTGTATGTCTTGGAGACACCAGTTCCTGAGGAGGAACCTCCTAGTTCTGCACCAAAGGCAGAAAGAGATGCTTATAAGAAGCATTTCGATGATGCCAATGAAACCGCTTGCCTCATGCTTGCTACCATGAACTCTGAGTTGCAAAAGCAACACGAGAACATGTCTGCGTTCGATATGATCGGACATCTGAAAATGCTTTATCAAGAGCAAGCAAGAAATGAGAGGTTTCAGGTTTCAAAGTCCCTTTTTAACAGCAAGTTAGCTGAGGGAGCCCCTGTAAGTCCCCATGTACTCAAGATGATTGGGTATGTGGAGAACCTTGACAGATTAGGGTTTCCCCTTGGAAAAGAACTTGCGATTGATATGATCTTGCAATCGTTGCCAGAGAGCTTCAGTCAGTTTGTCCTGAATTTCAATATGAATGACTTGGACAAAAGTCTTCTAGAACTGCTAGGCATGTTGAGAACTGCTGAGCAGAATATGAAGACAAAAGGGAAATCCATTCTGATGGTCAGTAATGGAAAGAAACAGAACAAGAGGCCCATCAAACAGGGTGGTAGAGGGAAAGGCAAGGAAGTTGCCAAACCCAAACCCACTCCTCCTGTTTTGAAGCCTAGTGGAGGAATAGCAAAGGAGGGCACTTGCTTCCATTGCGGTAAGACCGGACATTGGAAGAGAAATTGCCCAAAGTACCTGGAAGATAAGAATAATGGAGTAGAGACTTCAAATTCAGGTATTTTTGTTATTGAAATTAATTTATCTACTTCTGCATCATGGGTATTAGATACTGGATGCGGTTCTCACATTTGTACTAATGTGCAGGGGCTAAAAAGGAGTAGAGATTTGGCAAAAGGTGAAGTTGACCTACGAGTTGGCAATGGAGCAAAGGTTGCTGCTTTAGCTGTAGGAACTTATGTTTTAACTTTACCTAGTGGTTTAATAATTCAGTTAGAGAACTGTTATTATGTACCTGCAATTAGCAGGAATATTATTTCCGTTTCTTGTTTGGACAAGTTTGGTTTTTCATTCATAATAAAGAACAATTGTTGCTCCATTTATTTGAATGATATATTCTATGCTACTGCAAAAATGAATAATGGACTATATGTCCTTGATCTTGAAATGCCAATTTATAACATTAATACTAAAAGGTTGAAACCTAATGAGTTGAATCCAACTTACCTTTGGCACTGTCGATTAGGCCACATAAATGAGAAACGCATTTCCAAACTCCATAAAGATGGACTCTTGGACTCTTTTGATTATGAATCATATGAGACATGCAGATCTTGTTTAATTGGAAAGATGACAAAGTCCCCATTCACAGGAAAAGGTGAAAGGGCTAATGATCTTTTGGCACTCATACATACTGATGTATGTGGACCACTGAACATACCAGCCAGAGGAGGTTTTCAGTACTTCATCACTTTTACTGATGACTTCAGTAGATACGGATATGTGTATTTAATGAAACACAAATCTGAGTCCTTTGAAAAGTTCAAGGAATTCAAGAATGAAGTACAAAACCAACAAGGTAAGAATATTAAAGTTCTTTGATCAGATCGAGGCGGTGAATATTTAAGCCTAGAATTTGATGACCATCTAAAAGAGTATGGGATTCTATCCCAACTTACTCCTCCTGGAACACCACAATGGAATGGTGTATCTGAGAGAAGAAATCGAACCTTGTTAGACATGGTCTGATCCATGATGAGTCACGCCGATCTTCCAAACTCCGTTTGGGGACATGCATTATTAACAGCAGCTTACACACTTAACCGTGTTCCATCCAAAAAGGTTGATAAGACACCATATGAGATATGGAGTGGTAAGAAACCACATATGTCTTACATGAAGATTTGGGGTTGCGAAGTTTACGTCAAACGACAAATTTCAACCAAGCTTGAGCCCAAATCTGACAAATGCTTATTTGTGGGGTATCCTAAAGAAACAAGAGGATATTACTTCTATAATCCTTCTGAGGGCAAAGTGTTTGTCGCTCGAACTGGAGTCTTTCTGGAAAGGGATTTTATTTCCAAAGGAAACAGTGGGAGGAAAATAGAGCTTGAAGAAATTCAAGAATCACAAAACATTGAAACACCTATGGAGGAACTAGAGCAGGAAACACAAGTAGTTGTGGAAGAGCAACCTGCTCAAGTAGAACAAGACCAGCGTAGGTCAAGCAGGATACGTCACCAACCTGAGAGATATGGATATCTCATAAGTGATCAGGGTGATGTATTACTCATGGATCAAGATGAGCCTGTGACCTACAGAGAGGCCATAACTGGTCCTGAGTCTGAGAAGTGGCTAGAAGCCATGAAATCTGAAATGGATTCCATGTACACAAACCAGGTTTGGACCTTGGTAGAACCTCCTATAGGAGTTAACCCTATAGGATGCAAGTGGGTCTTCAAGAAGAAGACTGACATGGATGGTAAAGTACATACCTATAAAGCAAGACTGGTTGCAAAAGGCTATAAACAAATTCATGGGGTTGACTATGATGAAACCTTTTCACCAGTTGCAATGCTTAATCTGTTCGGATTTTACTTGCCATCGCTGCATATCATGATTATGAAATATGGCAGATGGATGTCAAAACTGCTTTCCTTAATGGGAATCTTCTTGAGGATGTGTACATGACACAACCTGAAGGATTTGACATACCACAAGATGCCCAAAAGATATGCAAGTTACAGCGATCAATCTATGGATTGAAGCAAGCTTCCAGAAGCTAGAATCTTCGTTTTGATGAAACCGTAAAACAATATGGATTCATCAAAAATGAAGATGAACCTTGTGTCTACAAGAAGGTTAGTGGGAGCATGATCGTGTTTCTGGTATTATATGTAGATGAAATATTACTCATTGGAAACGATGTCCCTACCTTGTGTCGCTCCCGACAAATGAAAATGGATCAGATGAAGGTACAGACGCGAACGGTCGGCGAGAGGGACAATGAGAACACACAGCCGTGAACTCACTGGAGATGAATAGAGTTGCCAGCTAGGCATTTTTATCCCGGAGGAAAGGCAATGCTGCATAGACCAAGAAAGAGATGGATAAGACGGTTGCGAACCAGAGAGACTGAGAAAGGGGGTTGGTTACAACCTGGGAAGGTATTAGCACCCAGATTGTCCGCCGTACTCGACGGGATCCACGCTTAAAAGATTTGTGTTTTAAAGGGGGAGTGTCAGTGCAATTTGTGTACAGAAGAGCTGGAAAAGGATGTAAAGGTGTCAGTGTAAAGTGTACAAGTGATGTGAAGTATGAAAGTGTCAGTGTAAGAAAGGAGTGAAATGCTCAAGATCATGAGGCTAAAGAATGAAGCTAGAAGGAGGGGGGAATGTACAGAGACTTTTGTTCGATAACCGTTAAGTTATGCCTACGTATCCTCTCGTGCAATGAGGAAGTCAGAACACCGTAGTTCGACCCAAAGAGACTGAAAGATGAATTGACTTGTGAACTGCTTACTTGTCTATGCTCAAGTGTATGACCTGTCTGGCTCAGGTGCAAACTGTCTTGCATTAGACGGAAGAAGCAAGTTCTCGCTTATGAGTGAATGAGGTGAGAAAAGAATCCCGGAGGAGACGATCATTGTTTGTTTTTGAGTTTTCAGTCTTTTATTGCTTTTGAAAGTTTGTCATAAGTTAATGAGCTTAAGCCTAAACCAATGGATTTAGTAAACTCACCACATCTTCCCTCTGATTAGGGGTAATGAGAGTACCTTAAGTGTGAAGTCAGGTTCTCACACTTAATCACCTTTGGGGTAGGATTAAGATCATTAACCTACTTGTGATTATTTAGATGTTTTTGGTGTTTTTGTTTAGTGTTAAGTAATGAGGTTAAGCCATAATCAAGGATTAAACAGACTCATTACACCATCCTAATAGAAGGATAATAGATGAGAATGTTTAAGCTGAGGAAAGCTCCTCAACTTAATCCATGATTAGGGATTAAATTCATGACAAAACAAACCTTTGATTAAGTGGATTTTATTTAATGATATGATGATGAAGTGTTTTTTAGGGTCTGTAAGACAACTTGAGGGAGACTTGTCCATTAACACTAGGGTTAGTCCTTCTTAACCAATTAAGGAAGAATTAGAACCCTAATGCAAGGCCCAAGTTACAAGTATGATGCCTTGATGATTATTAAGTGAATTGATTAGAGGAGTTAAACACATTAAGGGTTTAACACTTAGGATTAAAGTTATACACTCCATCCTAATAGAAGGATGCAGGCATAAGCTTAATCACAAAGCCTTAAAGCCTTTAGGGTTTAGTCCCTGATTATGAGGTGAGAAGAGAAGACTCAAAAGAGACACAAAGGTAAAACTAAGAAGGGGGGGGGGACTAATCAAAACCCTAATCATTGTCATGCTTGGTTGTTCCTAAGGTTTATGAGGTTTTCAAGAGAGGATCTTCAAGGAGAACCACCAGGATGCAGATAACAGGATCAAGAGAAGCAAAGTGACTTGCTTCATTCAAGAAGTCAAGTCACTTGAAGAAAGAAAGTGGGAGGAACAAGAATGAGCAAGCTCAACCTCAAACACAAACAAAAATGCAGCAATGGATGCAAGAGAGATGAAAAGAAAAGTTATGAGAAGTGAAGGCAAATTCACTTCTCAAGCTCACTTACCACCTGAAATGTTAGAAAAGGAATGCAATGCAATGCCAAATGAGATGAAATGACATGATAAAAAACAAAACCAGAAGCATGTGGATGATGATAATGATGCTATGGAGTGCTACAAGCATGAGGAAAGGCATGGAGATATTCATACAAGATCATGGATGCAAATGGTGCAAGTTAGAAGCATGGATACACATGAAAAGTCATGAAACATACATGGCATACAACATGGCAAATGCAAGATGCAATGACCACACATGCTTTCTACATGTCTTAAGATGTCAAATGAATCAAATGGATGCTTGAAATGTCATGGCAAGTCATGTTATGCAAGAGGATGCAAGAAGGATACAAAAGAAAGCCCAAATTAGGGTTTATGGATCAAACAACAAACAAAAACCAAAAACAGAAGCAAACCCTAAGATAAAAAAATGGAAAATGCCACCCAAAGAAACCCTAAACCTATACTAAACCAAGGTCAAAAGGGGAGGTCTCAACTCTTAACCAATCTCAAGTTATGATTTTTCTAAGTTATTAGGGTTTTTAGGGTTCCTAAACAAAAGAAATGCCAAACAAATTGAAAATGAGGAATCAAATCATGGCCATTTAATCCTAGAAACTACATGCTAAACACAAAACAATTCAAAAAGAATCAATGTCCAACTCTTCTCAAATAAGCAGAAATGATTTTTTGAACTTATGATCAAAATAATGCACAAAAAATGATTTAATTCAATGGAAAATTCTCAAAATGCATCAAGACCAAAAAAGAAATTTGGTTTGAAGGTTGGACAATGTTTCTAAATGTCTTAGAACATTTCATGAAGTTTTTGGTGATTTTTAAATACTTAAAAGTATTTTTAATTAATTAATTTCCATTAATCAATTAAAAATAATCTTTTAAATATTTAAAAATACTTTTTTAATGATAAAAAATAAAATGAAAATATTTTTGTGTCATGAAAATTAATAAAACTTAAGAGAAAAAGTTTCATAATTTTTTATGACTTTTTACTATTTTAAAATAATTGTGCAATTTAAATGAAAAGAAAATGAATTAAAATTAAATAAAAGGGAAAGTAATCAGAATGGAGGGCCAGGATGAGCTCTGAGTTTGAAATGGTTGACTGGCGCGCTAGTGGAGGGCCCAGATGGCTTCTGACTTAATTAAATTAAATATGGATTAATTAAATAAAACACGTGGATTAGGGCTAATCAGGCAGATCTGGACCACACACACACGCGGGAGGTCAACGTTTTCAACGCATCCAATGGTCCACATTCAAATGGCAATTAATTACACAATTAGGGCTTAAACACTTTCAGGTGGCCGGAGAAGACTTCCGGTCGTCTTCTCCGGCCAGCATCTCCCCTGAAAATCCCCAAAACCCCAAAAACCTAACTAAAATGAAATCCAAGAACTGGGAAATGATCCTTACACACTCACGAACCAAAACCCTCACTCAAAACAAATTTATATTTCCTAACTAAGCTGAATCGAAGCAAACAAATTTTAGGGCACGCAAGTTTCAGAAGCTAATTAAATACTCATTTCAAAGCCATTTCAAAAACCAAGAGCACCAGGACACTCAGTGAAGCATAGAGAACAGGTTTATAACATGAAAAACGATTTCTGGAAAAATAATTTTCAAGCTACCTGAGATTCGAAGCTTTCACTCTGATGACTTTCTGGCCACTTCCTTCAGTGCAATCCACTCCACTTGATCCCCAGATGATGTTTGAATGCTCAAGAGGAATTTATGTTGGCTGGATGAGGAGTTTGACAAGCTTCTGCTCAAGCTCAGTCAGAAATGGCAGGGATGATTCAGGCAGTTTCAGGCCATTGTGAGTGGTTCTTTGTGATCCAGATGGTGAGTGGAGAAGCTTTGTGGTGTTTGTTTGGGTGTTTGTGTGCTGTGGAAAGAGTTTCGAATGAAACTGCAAGTTGAGGTGAGAAATGGCAGTGGGGTATTCTTGCTTGTTTCAGACCTGGCTCTTGGTGGTTTGAGGTCTATGAAGTATGGTGAGTTGGTCTATGGAAATGGTTTTTATGTTTGCAAGCTGAGAAAACAAATTCGAAGGAAGATGCAAGATGGAGTGTTTTGGTGTATGTGATGGATGAGTGAGTTTCAGCCTTGCTAGATGTATGGAATGGCTTGCAAATGAAAAGTATAAACTAATCCCATTGGCTGGATGATGTGACATGGCCTGCAGTGATAGGTAAGTTTGCTTTTGCAAAAAGTCAAATTTTGTGTAAGGAAAGTATGGTGTGGTTCTAGGCTTGGTACAAGGCATGGGCTATGTGCAGCAAAATGAGGGGAAAGGGCTAGCTTGGTTCAAGGGCCAATGCAGCAAGTTGGTGAAGAGAAATGAGTGGTTTTGCAACTTGTTACAACTTTGGTTCACATGTGATTTCTTTGTCCAACCAACCATAAACCATGGGCATTCTTGGTTCATTCTGAATTTTATGGCTTATAGAATGTTTATGTGATGGTTTGATGCCAATTAGAAGTTGCAATTTGCCTTGGTACATGATTTTGCAATTTTCACACTTGGTGCATAACTTGAAAATCAATGATTTTTGCCAACTTTGTCACACCATAACTTTTGATCCAAGAAGAGTTTGATCATGTTCTTGTAATTTTTGAGAAGGGAAAGATGAGATCTACAACTTTCATGACCAAAGTTTTTCCATTTGAAGCTTTTTTGGATCAAGAATCAAGGCTTGAAAAATGACCTAAAATGAAGCATTCTTGAAAAGTCAACTATGCCCAAAAAGTCAACATTTGCAAAACTTCCAAATTCTTGATTTATATGAACTTCAACCTTCTTCCATGATCAAATAAAGATCATATACACTCAAAATGATGAAGATCACCCATTGGTTGGGTCATTGGGGGCCTCAGATGCCCTGATTTTGCATTGACTTGTCTGAAAAGTCAACCCTTGATCAGATGACTTCCCCATGGAATTTCTTCATGAAAATTGATATGCATACTCCCTATACCCTATAGAGACCAATGGAAACAAGAATGACCAAAAAATTTGGGGTTATGGCCTCTGAAACCAAAACCCTAATTTTAGGTCAACTATGCAGTCAAACCTGGCTCTGCATCCACTCAAACCCTAGTTCTTGTGATTCCTTTGCATTTTTGACTTTGTGGGGATATAAGATGATGCTTGAACACACATAGACCCCTTTGAAGTGATTGTTTGCCTTTGGAGTGGCTCAGATGGCTCTTGGATTGCTCAGATCACAAACCCTAGATGCAGATGACTTAGAAACTATCCAGTGAATCAAAAATGAAATATGAGATGATATGATTGTGTTCATGCATATGAGAATGATCACAAGCCATGGTATGAATGGGTGAGGGCAAATTTGGGGTGTTTACAGCTGCCCCTATTCAAACATGAGTTAGCTGTGCAGGATGTAAGCAACGGCTTAACAGGCAAACAAGATAACTTGTGGTTGAATACCAAAGACAGTCCAAAATTTGCACTCACAGAATGAAGAAGAAAAGGGATATAGATTGTAAAGGAAAATAAAGTATATTGTAAGGTGTGGGCGACGGAGGACGACCGTCGAGCAGAGGACGACTGCTGGGTAAATAGCAATGACGGGGACGGCCGACATGCTGGGGATATAAGGTAAAGCCAAGACGGGGACGGCCGACTAGCTGGGGAAATAAGATTATGATGGGGACGGACATCACGATAAAGCTGTAAAATTCTCTGGGGATTGATGAAACATGACGGGGACGGCCATCAAGTTCATAAGGCAAAGTAACCAACGATGGGGACGGCCATCGGGCTAAAAAGGAAAAGGGACCACGACGGGGACGGCCATCGGGTTAAAGAATAAATGAAATAAACAGATGATGGGGTACGGCCATCAAAGGTGAAGGACGATCACCTAGCAGGGGACGGCTGCTCCGTTGGGGATAAAAGAAATATGATGGGGACGGCCATCAAAGGTGGAGGACGACCACCTGGCAGGGTACGGCTGCCGAAAATATCAACGATGGGGACGGCCATCGGACGAGCATGATGGAGGACGACCATCAAGAAGTGGAGGACGACCACTTAGCAGGGTACGGCTGCTCTCGAGGTTTATCATGACATAGGACGAATGCCAGATAACCAGAATCAATAATGGGGACGGCCATCGGATGAGCATGATGGAGGAAGACCATCAAAAAGTGGAGGACGACCACTTAGCAGGGTACGGCTGCTCTCAGGGTTTATCATGACACAGGACGAGTGTCAGATAAAAAGGAAAATCTGTTTGCGACCTACTGGGGATATAGTAAACACGGACGAGTATTTACAACCAATAAACAAAGGGTATGAGTGTTCAGATGTTGTGTATAGATTAAAGATGCGGACGAGCATCCCTAAGACTACGATACGGACGAGTATCGGGTAGAAACAAACTGACACATGTTCAGAGATGATGATACGGACGAGTATCAACTGGTTAACAAAGAACACGGACGAGTGTTGAATCTGAGGTGACTCTTCTGGGGAATAGTAGACACAGACGAGTATCTATATTCAAGAGGATATAGTGTGTGACGCGGTGTATGGATTAAAGACGCGGACGAGCATCCTTAAGATTATGATACGGACGAGTATCATGTAGAAACAAACACTAGACGCAATGTTCTGAGATGATGGTACGGACGAGTACCAACTGGTTAACAAAGAACAAGGACTATTGTCGAATCTGTGGGGAGATAAATGTTGTGTATACAAGATACGGACGAGTATCTGTATAAGTATGAGATAGCACGAGTACATATAGATGAATGTTTATCTGCTGGGGAAGGTGACACGGACGAGTGTCAAAAGGAGAAAAGTATGGTATCAACAAGTATATGGGTTGTAAAAGTGTAAGCGACTGCGCTGGGGATATGACACGGACGGGTGTCAAGAAAGTGTATATATAAGTATGTGTGAGTGCAAAGAGGGTGTCTTCGGCTTTCTGCTGGTGATATGACACGGACGGGTGTCATGAAAGTATCTGTAATATGGGTGATTTGTTTGTAAAGAGTGTTTAGGCGACTTTACTGGGGAAAGATGGTACGGACGGGTATCAAAAGAAAATATATACTGGTGTTTGATGATTTGTGAGGCAACTGCTCTTGCTGGTAACTCTGGTGGGGATTTTTCTTCTGTATGTTGATGAACTGTTATTATTCACAAGTGTTAATTCAGAACATGGCTTATGATTATGCTATGCGTTTGACTTTTTCCGTAATGCTCCGTATTAGACGGAATGCTACGCTCTGAGGGGATAATATGATGCAAATGCCATGATTATGCAAAGATATCAAACCGGGATTCGGATCCCGCTGCTGCGAAGATCTCTGGCTGATCTATTTGAAATGGACCTCCCAGCTGGGGATGAGACCATTGATAGACTTGGAGGGATGTATCCACTTGGGGATACGGGTCACTGATAGACCTCTCCTAATAAATGAGAAACCCAGCTGGGGTTTGTAGAAGCTTTCTTCACTCTGTTGTGATCCTTTCCTGTGTTGCTCTTCTGAATAGAGGCTGAAGATTCTGTGGGGAGATGATTCCCTGACTCTTGTATCTTACTGAGGAAGAATGATTGGTACTATGGCTGGGGATGATTGTTGGTAACTCAGCTGGGGAGAGCTGTGAGAGGCAAACTCAGCTGGGGACAGAGCATTTCGGATGCTGAGATCTTTTGTTGATTTGCCAGCTTGCTGAGATGTAGCTTGCATGCCCCGAGTTGCGTTCTGGATACCTGCAATCCTGCAAAGATAAGGAAACGCACAAAAGGTCCCGAGGTATCCTTTACTGGATTCCGCCATAGGAGCTTAAATACTTCTGAGAGTAAGCAAAATTTCCTGCAAGCATGTTTTTATTTGAAGATAAACATCTGTATTCTTATGCAATCAATGTTCTTTCAAGATATCAGACATTTTTTGAAAAAATGAAAATGTACAAAACGAGACATGACTGAAAATCTGATTTTATTAATTCATGTGCCCTGAATTGGCGAGATACAGTCAAAGAAACATATCCCCTGAAATGAGGAGATTGTTACAAATTGAGAAACAAAATGTCGGCGGTGTTGACGACGCTTTAAGGAGCTTCCTCTCCTGCTATGACTCGTATGACAATGACGTTCTTCTCGTCTTGCTTTTTGAAGAAGGTTGATTCTGATTGAAGCTTGATCCTTTCGAGGTTTGCCAAGTTGCAAGTGATACAGACGAATTCAGAATGCAGTTGTTCGCTTATTCCCTTATTTTGCATGGATCGCCCTTTCGGGTTTTCAATCCATCGGGATACCCATTTTTGCCTGAGCTGTCCAATGCGACTTTTCAACTCAGCGGGTGTACATTTTTCATTTATTTCCCTTATTTTTGCCCGAGTCTTTTATTCTGTTTTTGACTCGCCGGGATGCCCTATTTTTGCCTGGACTTACATTCTGTTTTTATGTCCAGCGGGTCATTTTTATGCGAAGTATTTTTTAACTGCATCTGAATTCACAGGGGACGGGAAATCCTCACCATCCATGGTGCTGAGCATCAGTGCTCCACCGGAGAAAACTTTCTTTACCACGAATGGTCCTTCGTAATTTGGAGTCCACTTGCCCCTGTGGTCTGTATGAGGAGGGAGGATTCTTTTCAGCACAAGATCTCCTACTTGGTACTCTCGGTGCCTGACTTTCTGATCGAAGGCTCTCTTCATTCTCTTCTGATATAGCTGCCCATGACAGATTGCAGCCAACCTCTTCTCTTCGATCAGACTCAGTTGTTCGAAACGGGACCGAACCCATTCTGCCTCACTCAGTTTAACATCCATTAGTACCCGTAGAGAGGGCAATTAGACTTCAACAAGTAGGACTGCCTCCATACCATAAACAAGCTGATACGGTGTTGCCCCAGTAGATGTTCTGATTGACGTGCGATACCCATGCAAGGCAAATGGTAGCATCTCATGCCAGTCTTTGTAGGTGACTACCATCTTCTGCACAATCTTCTTGATATTTTTATTTGCTGCCTCGACAGCGCCATTCATCTTTGGCCTGTAAGGAGAAGAATTGTGATGTTGGATCTTGAAGTCCTGGCATAATTCAGCCATCATCTTGTTGTTCAAGTTGGAACCATTATCAGTAATGATTCGCTCGGGCACTCCGTATCGACAGATGATATCTCTCTTTAGGAATCGGGCTACCACTTGCCTTGTAACATTTGCATATGAGGCTGCTTCAACCCACTTGGTGAAATAGTCAATGGCGACCAAGATGAATCTGTGGCCATTTGAAGCAGTCGGCTCAATCTTGCCAATCATATCGATGCCCCACATAGCAAAGGGCCAGGGTGAAGACATGATGTTCAGAGGATTGGGAGGCACATGCACCTTATCTGCATAGATCTGGCATTTGTGGCATTTTCTGGCGTAAGCACAACAGTCTGCATCCATTGTGATCCAGTAATAGCCTGATCTTAACAACTTCTTAGCCATGGCATGCCCTCCGGCATGGGTACCAAACGATCCTTCGTGCACTTCATGCATCAACAAACCTGCTTCCGTCTTGTCAACACATCTGAGGAGTACCATATCAAAGTTCCTTTTGTATAAAGATCCATCAGTGTTCAGAAAGAAACTACCAGCAAGCCTTCTCAAAGTCTTCTTATCATTGGAAGATGCCCCAGGTGGGTATGTTTGATCCTCCAAGAAGCATTTAATGTCATGGAACCAAGGCTTATCATCTTTGACAACTTCTGTTGCGAACACATATGCTGGTCTATCAAGTCTCGATACTGAAATCTGAGGTACAAAGTTAGCAGCTTGAACTTTGATCATGGACGAAATGGTAGCCAAGGCATCTGCAAACTGATTCTCGTCCCGAGGGATATACTCAAGCTTGACTGTTGTGAAGAACGTCAATAACCTTCTTGTATAATCCCTGTAAGGCATCAGATGATCCTGGTGGGTGTACCATTTGCCGTTGGTTTGATTGACTACCAGAGCTGAATCTCCGAATACGGTCAATGTCTTGATCCTGAGGTCAATGGCTTCCTCAAGACCCATAATGCAAGCTTCGTATTCAGCTTCGTTGTTAGTGCAGTTGAAAGTGAGTTTTGCCGAGAAAGGCATGTGGACTCCTTTAGGTGTAATGAGTACTGCACCAACACCACGACCATTCAGGTTAACAGCCCCGTCAAACATCATAGTCCATTCTTCTTCCGGGTCAGGCCCTTCAGTGTGAATAGGCTCTTCATGATCTTTTGATTTAATGAACATGATGTCTTCATCAGGGAAGTCAAACCTCATAGGCTGGTAGTCATCAATGGGTTGCTCAGCAAGATATTCGGACAATATACTGCCCTTGATGGCTTTCTGAGATGTGTATTGGATGTCATATTCTGTGAGAATCATCTGCCATCTTGCAACCCGTCCGGTAAGAGCCGGCTTCTCGAAAATGTACTTAACTGGGTCCATTTTGGATATCAATAAGGTAGTGTGGGTCAACATATACTGTCTCAGTCGGCGAGCAGCCCACGCTAAAGCACAGCAAGTTTTCTCGAGCAATGAATAACGTTGTTCACAGTCGGTAAACTTTTTGCTTAGGTAGTATATTGCATACTCTTTTCGACCAGACTCGTCATGCTGGCCTAGCACGCACCCCATCGACTCTTCAAATACTGTTAAGTACATTATCAGAGGTCTTCCTTCAACTGGAGGCATAAGGATTGGAGGTTCTTGTAAGTACTCCTTGATCTTGTCAAATGCCTTCTGGCAATCTTCATTCCAACTGACCGTTTGTTCTTTTCTCAATAGCTTGAACAAGGGTTCACAGGTTGCTGTAAGGTGAGATATGAACCTTGAGATGTAGTTCAATCGACCTAAGAACCCTCGAACTTCCTTTTCAGTTTTCGGTGCAGGCATCTCTTGAATAGCTTTGACTTTATCAGGGTCGACTTCAATCCCTTTCTCGCTTACAATGAATCCTAGCAGCTTACCGGATCGCACCCCGAATGTGCATTTGTTGGGGTTCAACTTCAGTTGGTACCTCCTCAGACGCTTGAATAACTTGAGCAGATTCACCAGGTGATCTTCCTCTGTAAGGGACTTGGCAATCATGTCATCCACATAACACTCGATTTCCTTATGGATCATATCGTGGAATAACGTTACCATGGCCCGTTGATATGTTGCACCAGCATTCTTGAGCCCAAATGGCATTACCTTGTAGCAGAACGTGCCCCAGGGTGTGATGAATGTTGTCTTCTCCATGTCTTCAGGTGACATCTTGATCTGGTTGTATCCTAAAAATCCATCCATGAAGGAGAATACCGAGAACTGAGCCGTATTATCCACCAATACATCAATGTGAGGTAATGTGAAGTCATCTTTCGGGCTGGCTCTGTTCAGGTCCCGGTAATCAACACACATCCTTACTTTGCCGTCTTTCTTAGGCACAGGTACTATGTTAGCAACCCACGGCGGATAACTAGTCACAGCAAGGAACCCGGCGTCCCATTGCTTTTGTACCTCCTCCTTGATTTTCATAGCCATGTCTGGACGAGTACGGCGCAGTTTCTGTTTAACCGGTGGGCACTCCTCTCTCAAAGGCAGCTTGTGCACGACAATATCGGTATCCAACCCTGGCATATCTTGGTAAGACCAAGCAAACACGTCCACATACTCTTGAAGCAGGTCAATCAGTTGTCTCTTTACCGAGTCTTGCAGGCAGGCCCCGATTCTAACTTCTTTCACGTCTTCCTCTGTACCAAGATTAATCACTTCAACTTCCTCCTGGTGAGGGGTAATAACCTTTTCCTCTTGTCTTAACAACCTGGCTAGCTCTTCAGGAAGCTCATATTCTTCTTCAACCCCTTCATCAGCTTGATTGATTGGATTGTCAAAGTCATACGAAGTCATAGCCGTGCTGTTGCCGGTGCTGTCTAGAAGGCACTCTCTGCAAGGGTTAAGTTTGTTCATTTTAGTGACTTGATTTTAATCTTTATTTAGAAAGGTGAAATAAAGTTGTCATTTTGAAAACACCGCCATTTATTTTTTGTACAAAAAGAAAAATGGAAAAACAGTGAACGAAAAGAAAAAAAGACTCGTTTGCAAAAAGATGTCTGATATTTCATTAATTGATCTTGTTTGCACAAAAAGTACAGATGGCCCGATTACAAAATGAGTCTTGTCATCTTGGGCAAGATGCAAGACTTTGATGCATGCTTATAAAAATACAGGAAATAATAATTACTCTGCATGAGTAACTCTTATAATTTCCTGGGAAGACCAGTTTGAGACACTGCTCCCCGGGATCTTTGGACGAATCCAGCTTTCCAGGTTGCGTTCCTCTTCCAGCTCGTCTTCCAGACAGTTGATGGCATCAGGGGTAAGCATCCCCCCACTGACAAAACAGGGCTTCTCAGCAGCCTTTGCTTGATGTTGAGTTGGTCTGTAACCCAACCCAAATTTGTCTTTCTTCTCCTCCACAGCTAAAACCTTGCCCCAGCCTAGGGCAGTTCCTTCCTCAACAACCTTCCGGGCTTGTTGGTATGATGACATGGAGATCCCAGATACAGCAGATGCTTCATTCACATTCAAGGCTTCAAATCCTTGGCTCATTGTTTCATGGATCTCCTCATCCATTTCAATATACTTATAAGTAGCCAGATGGCTAACAAATATATCCTCCTCCCCACATATTGTAACAACTTGGCCTTCCCACTCAAATTTTAACTTTTCGTGAAGGGTAGACGTTATTGCGCCGGCGGCGTGAATCCAGGGTCTACCCAACAAACAGCTGTAGGCGGGCTGAATGTCCATCACATAAAAGATAGTTTTAAAGGTCTGTGGGCCAATTGTCACAGGTAGCTCGATCTCTCCCAGAACCGATCTCTTAGAACCATCGAAGGCCCTTACTACCAGGTTGCTGGGTCTCAATGCCAATCCATCATATTCTAACTTCACCAGAGCCTTCTTTGGTAAGACATTAAGGGACGACCCCGTGTCTACCAGCACATGAGAAAGGACTGCCCCTTTGCATTCCATGGTGATGTGCAAGGCTTTGTTGTGGTTGCGGCCATCCGCTGTCAAATCAGTATTGGTGAACCCTAGCCCATTGCTAGCAGTAACGTTTCCAACCACGGTTTCCAACTGGTTGACAGTAATCTCTTCAGGCACGTAAGCTGCGTGCAAGACTTTGAGTAGTGCATTCCGATGGGCTTCGGAGCACATAAGCAGTGAGAGGATAGAGATTTTGGATGGCGTTTGGTGAAGCTGATCCACAATTTTGTAATCACTCTTTTTGATGATTCTCATAAACTCATCAACTTCTTGATCGAACGGTGTCTTCAAGGCTTCTTTAACAGCTTGATCTTCCTGCACAGGGCTCTTCCCTTTTGCCTTAGCAGCAGCTTCTGCTTCGGCGGTAGGTCTTTGAATTGGTGGAGCAAAGAGACGTCCGCTTCGAGTGAAGCCTCCGCCCCCCCCACATTATCTACTTGGGGTGCAGGTGTTGATGTTTCAAGAGTGATTCTTTTTCCTTCGCAGTACACGTCAGAGCCATAGTGCCAAGGGATGGCCCTATTGCTTTCATATGGTACTGGTCCAGGCACCGTGACAGTGACTGGACTGATTGCCGCTGCTGAAGGGACTGTAATTGTTTGTGGATCATAAAAGATTGTAACTGGTGCTCTGATGGGAGCAGCACCTTCTGAATGGTAGGCAGAGTTGTTCTCAGGATCATAAAATATTGTGACAGTAGAGACATCTTCATGATTTGTTGCTGGAGTTGTAGGAGACATTGGCGGAAGAATGGATGTTGTTGTTGTAGGAGGTTCGAAATGGAGTGAAGCTGAAGTTGTAGCAGGAAAATTTGTTGAAAACTGATCAGTTGAGATGATAGATGAAGTACTTGTTGATGAAGCCGAAGAATTGTCAGGAACAATAGTTGCTGCAGTTGTAGGAGGTTCTGAAACCGTTGCTGATGATATTGTTGGATTTGTTGGAAATGATGTGGTGATCTGGAGTTGGCCACTCTGAATAAGGCCATCTATACCATTCCTCAGATTATCGCACCCATTTACTGAAATATTGCAGTAAGCACACCCTAGCTCGCACCCCAGGAACATATGACATTCCAAGAGTTGAACCTTGATTTCTACCAACGGTGTCCGGATCTGACCCACACTGGTTATTAAATAAGACGGCTTGTCTTCTTCAATAGCGTTAATTCGGGGACCACCATGATTTGGCATAGGATTTTTGTTGACATTGGGTGGCGGTGCAAAATTCAGAGCTTTCGAGTCCACCAGGTCTTGTACCTTCATATGCAGGGCTCTGCACTTTTCTGTGCTGTGGCCAGGTGCGTTTGAATGGAAGGCACACCTAGCGTTGGAGTCATAGTTCCTTGGTAGACTGTTGGGATCTGGAGGTGCCAGCGTCCTTAGCTCAACTAGGTTGAGTTTCAGGAGTTGTGGCAGCAGGGTAGCATATGGCATAGGGATCGGATCGATCACCCTATTAGCTTGAGATGGCCTCTGTTGGAATGGCCTTTGTTGACTGTTGTTGTTGGTGTTGCTGTTGTTGTAATTCCTTGGAGGATACTGATTTTGCTGATGGTACTGAGGTTGCGGATGATAGTTTTGCTGTGGAGGTTGATAGACAGGTTGAGGATGAGCTGGAGCAGGAATGGTGACTGCTGCTATTGACCTTTGAACATATTGGGGCCTGCCCCTGCTTGAATGGATGGCATTGGTCTCGCCAGTTCTTCTCGGGCCTGCAAAAGGCTTTCTTGTACTACTGGACGAGCTTGCACCGTTGTCTGAGATCTTTCCCATTTTTAACAAGCTTTCAATTCTCTCCCCGGCTATGACAACATCTGCAAAGCTAGTGGAAGAGAAAGCGGCCAACCTGTCAATATATGTTCCCTGAAGGGTGTTCATGAACATATCTGCCATTTCCCGTTCAGACATAGGTGGCTGAACAGCAGCAGCCAATTGCCTCCATCTCTGGGCATATTCTCGGAAACTTTCCCTTGACGACTGTGACATTCCCATTAGGAGGGTCCTGTTGGGTGCCATGTCTAAGTTATACTGATACTGTCTGATGAAGGCCTCTGCCAGGTCCTTCCAGCACCTAATTGTTGCTCTTGTCAGATGGGAATACCACTCCCTCGAAGCTCCAGTCAAGCTATCTTCAAAATAGAACATCCACAATTTCTCGTCCATGGTATAAGCTTTTAATCTCCCGAGAAAAGATTGTAGATGGGTTCGAGG
Organism: Lathyrus aphaca; assembly: GCA_963966055.1. Lineage (NCBI taxonomy): Eukaryota > Viridiplantae > Streptophyta > Magnoliopsida > Fabales > Fabaceae > Lathyrus > Lathyrus aphaca. The sequence continues at coordinate 149,094,335 of OZ014520.1, read as the reverse complement.
ACAAGAAGTCCCATTATACTTTTCAAAACATGGAGGCTTGAACTTGTGGGGAATCCTAACCCCGTCTACCAAGCCCATGTCCATGACGTCGAAGCCCAAAGAGTTTTGAGATTCTAAGGACCTCAACTTCTCAGCTATCTCATCCAATCTCCTATCATAAGCTTCTTCACCAGCGCCCATTACTGTGAATTGGTCCTCCTGAGGATCCTCTTGAAGTACCCTAGCTGCGGTGGCAGTTCCTTGAACATTTGCAGGAATATTGACCTCAGGATGGAGGTGTGGTCCAAATACCGGAGGGTTGACGTGAGGTTGGACTCTTTCATTGTTACTGGTACCGGCAGTCCCTATATGTGGATCCTCTTGGTTCTGCCTTTCCACCATGGCCCTCAATCTTTCCTGGCTCTGAGCCATGTTGTTCATAACTTCCATGAACTGAGTCATTTGATTCCTCATTTCTAGACTTTCATTTGCCATTTGATTTCTGACCTCGGTGAGGTCCTGCTGCATCTGATCCATCTGAATTCCCGGAAGGTTGTTTCGGGTTGGATAACGGTGCAGACGGTTGAGGGGAAATACCCGGCGCCTAGCAATAGTTCCTGAGGCATCACAACAGAGGTTAGCAACAATAAAACAAAACCTACAAAACAAACAAAGGGTTAGCATGCAATGCAGTTATGCTTATTTGCTCTCAAGGTATCCGGTTTGGCATTCAGTTTTGACCCTTCCAGACCCTTGAAGATGCTGTTGTTGTTGCTTGAAGAAAACTCAGATGAAGCAAACTAACACCAATATATTACAGAAGGTGAAATAATACAAATTGTTCATTTTACAACACAAGCCCTCTAAGGGGTCAAAATACATTACAAGAAAATAAAAGTACATGGAAAGAAAGCCACAACAAACAAATGGTCAAACACCAAGACCAAACTCATCCTCACGAACTTCCTTGAGAAGTGCTTCGGTCACAGGATCAGCCGGATGCTCCGTGAGATTCCTAATGAGGAGATTTCGGGTCGTAACAGCTGCAGTTAGCTTCTTGTGCTGAGTTTGGTCCTTGGACCTCTTCACCCCTGCTTTGATCTTCAGCTCTGATATCTCCCTCTGGGCTGCTGCCAGAGCTTCTTGTTGTTCTTTTGCACTAGCTTCAAGCTGCTCCATCTTGTCTTGAACTCTCTTGTCTTCAAGGGTACGAGCCTCGGTGATCCTGACCCACCGGGCTTGACTCTCCTTCAAATACAAGTCTGTTCTTGCTCTCTGGAACTGGGCTTCTTTGCAAGCATTCTTCAGAATTTATTCTCCAGCCTTAGACTTTTTGATATAATCCCCAGACTTCTCAATCTTAGTTAGATGCTCTACTCTCAATTTCTCCAACCTCTCAATCTCCCTCATACCTTCACTCCTCTCCCGGAGGGTCTTCTGCAAGGCCTGGGTTAGCTTCTCATTTCTTTCCTTCAAACTCTCATACTCCTCCAAACTGATAGTGGCAGGGGGTGGTGCTGAAGATGACTCAGGCATGTCTTCTATGGTAAAGGGCATCCCAGAGAATTGGGCCCTGGCACGGGACCACTCATAATATTGTGCCGATGCCACATTATTTCACTTCCCCAGAATAGTTATTCCCTTGGTTTGAACATTATCCCAGGCCCAGGCAGCCTGCCTAACAACAGTCAAACTAATCTTGTTCTCACAATAGAGGGTCTCAACCAAGTCCTGTGCCCTAGGAGTGTGGACCAGTGCATAGCCCAGTTGCCTTCTGAACAGCAGAGGATTGTAGTTGATACTACCCTTAACTCCTATTAGTGGCACATTGGGAAAATGCCCACAGCTGGTGATGATATCCCTGCCCTTGGTGCTTTGAGTGCACCATCTGATGTCTGCTGAAGTTAGAACAGCGAGTCTCTTTGCCCAATTGCTTTGCTGATGAGGGTTTAAAAATGCATCTGTCCTGGGTAGATGCCTGAGAAGCCAAGTATGGAACAATGGAGCACAACACCTCACTAACCTTCCCCTCTGCTTTTCATTCCTCTGATGCACTGAATAGTAAAGATCCCCCAATAAAGTTGGCACTGGATTCTTCAGGATGAACAGATGGATTGCATTCTTGCTAATGAATCGAGGCTCATCTGCAAACAATACAATTCCATATATACTCAAGGCCAGTAAAGCTCAAACAGCTTTCCACTCTCCTAGAGAAGCTTTCAGGGTAGCTTGAGAGATCAAGAAATCCAGATGGAAACCAGGGATCCCAGCTTTAGAAGTCATATGCTGCTCAATCAGGACAGGTTCCAGATGCAAAGCCTTTGCTACTTCTCCATTAGCAGGAAAGACCATCTCAGGGTTGAAAGGGATTCCACCTCTGATAGGTATACCAACTAATGAGGAGTATTCTTCCAATAAGGGGCCCAACTGAAAGTCTTGAAAAGTAAAAAATCTCAGTGGAGGGTCATAAAACTGAATGCAGGTGTGGATCAAGCTTCTCTGTGATGGGTCCAGATCCATAACCATGTCAAGTATATCTCCATAACTCTCCCTGAACAAAGGTATGTGATCTGGAGTGATCAAGGTTTGAATCCTCCTGATGTCTGATAACTCTGGCTGGAAGAAGTGATAGGTGATGTTGCTCTTTTTAGGAGCCATGATGCTGAAGACTGAGTAGAGATAGGTGTTGAGGATAATACTGAAGAAGTGGGCCACTGACTGGCTGGTGCAGGTGATAACTGAAGCAGATAGCTGGTGAAGATAGGTCAGTACTGAAGATGGGGTCAAAACCAAAACCAAATGAAGGTGGATACCCTGAAACACGAATAAGCAAATGTCAATATGATGCAATGATTATGTATGCAAATGAAATGCAAGGGTCTGTGACTGAACTGGATCTGATCAAATGCCCTGATATAGGTCCAAGTGTGTTCAAGAATTCCAGATGAGGTCTGTAAATCCAGTAACCAAGGTAGGGGGCTCAAATAAAGAGCCACATGTCCAGGGTTTTAGAATCACAAGAACTGTCCAACATGGAGTACTCTTAACAAACAAAGTAACAGGGTATTCTGAGGTCAAGGTACCTGCAAACCTGTAAACAACCCAACCCCCTCACAGGTGGTGTTCTAAAACAAGGATCCTCAGACTTGGATCAGTTATGAGAAGTGTAAACACTTCTAACCCGGAGGTACAGTGTTTACAATAACCATAAAAGTTCCTCCTCTAATTCACCTCAGTTTCTGAAGGTCAATACTAAAAGGTCATCCAGACTTAGCAGGCTTCCCAGATAGCCCTAGCATTGCAGGAAATCTGCAACACAGAGTTCTCAAGAAGAAACCCATATCTGAACCGTGTTTCATATTCCCGCACCAGACCGAAATGGAATGGGAAAGAATATGATTCACTCTAGCCTAGGTGTCACTCAGGTCCCAGGTATAGGACCTTAACTCTCAATGGAACACCCACCCACCAAAGCAAAACCAGATCCAGCCAGCAGCATGACAGTATGATATATACAAAAGCAATAAAGAAAGCAGTAAAGCAACTGTACATAAAGCAAATAAATACAAAAATACAAACACAAATAAGCACATAACACCCCAGTAAACACAAATCAAACAAGCGCTAGGAGGAACCCACAAAAAGAACCAGAAGCCCTGGTTACAGTATAAGGGTCCCCAGCAGAGTCGCCAAGCTGTCGCTCCCGACAAATGAAAATGGATCAGATGAAGGTACAGACGCGAACGGTCGGCGAGAGGGACAATGAGAACACACAGCCGTGAACTCACTGGAGATGAATAGAGTCGCCAGCTAGGCATTTTTATCCCGGAGGAAAGGCAATGCTGCATAGACCTAGAAAGAGATGGATAAGACGGTTGCGAACCAGAGAGACTGAGAAAGGGGGTTGGTTACAACCTGGGAAGGTATTAGCACCCAGATTGTCCGCCGTACTCGACGGGATCCACGCTTAAAAGATTTGTGTTTTAAAGGGGGAGTGTCAGTGCAATTTGTGTACAGAAGAGCTGGAAAAGGATGTAAAGGTGTCAGTGTAAAGTGTACAAGTGATGTGAAGTATGAAAGTGTCAGTGTAAGAAAGGAGTGAAATGCTCAAGATCATGAGGCTAAAGAATGAAGCTAGAAGGAGGGGGGAATGTACAGAGACTTTTGTTCGATAACCGTTAAGTTATGCCTACGTATCCTCTCGTGCAATGAGGAAGTCAGAACACCGTAGTTCGACCCAAAGAGACTGAAAGATGAATTGACTTGTGAACTGCTTACTTGTCTATGCTCAAGTGTATGACCTGTCTGGCTCAGGTGCAAACTGTCTTGCATTAGACGGAAGAAGCAAGTTCTCGCTTATGAGTGAATGAGGTGAGAAAAGAATCCCGGAGGAGACGATCATTGTTTGTTTTTGAGTTTTCAGTCTTTTATTGCTTTTGAAAGTTTGTCATAAGTTAATGAGCTTAAGCCTAAACCAATGGATTTAGTAAACTCACCACATCTTCCCTCTGATTAGGGGTAATGAGAGTACCTTAAGTGTGAAGTCAGGTTCTCACACTTAATCACCTTTGGGGTAGGATTAAGATCATTAACCTACTTGTGATTATTTAGATGTTTTTGGTGTTTTTGTTTAGTGTTAAGTAATGAGGTTAAGCCATAATCAAGGATTAAACAGACTCATTACACCATCCTAATAGAAGGATAATAGATGAGAATGTTTAAGCTGAGGAAAGCTCCTCAACTTAATCCATGATTAGGGATTAAATTCATGACAAAACAAACCTTTGATTAAGTGGATTTTATTTAATGATATGATGATGAAGTGTTTTTTAGGGTCTGTAAGACAACTTGAGGGAGACTTGTCCATTAACACTAGGGTTAGTCCTTCTTAACCAATTAAGGAAGAATTAGAACCCTAATGCAAGGCCCAAGTTACAAGTATGATGCCTTGATGATTATTAAGTGAATTGATTAGAGGAGTTAAACACATTAAGGGTTTAACACTTAGGATTAAAGTTATACACTCCATCCTAATAGAAGGATGCAGGCATAAGCTTAATCACAAAGCCTTAAAGCCTTTAGGGTTTAGTCCCTGATTATGAGGTGAGAAGAGAAGACTCAAAAGAGACACAAAGGTAAAACTAAGAAGGGGGGGGGGACTAATCAAAACCCTAATCATTGTCATGCTTGGTTGTTCCTAAGGTTTATGAGGTTTTCAAGAGAGGATCTTCAAGGAGAACCACCAGGATGCAGATAACAGGATCAAGAGAAGCAAAGTGACTTGCTTCATTCAAGAAGTCAAGTCACTTGAAGAAAGAAAGTGGGAGGAACAAGAATGAGCAAGCTCAACCTCAAACACAAACAAAAATGCAGCAATGGATGCAAGAGAGATGAAAAGAAAAGTTATGAGAAGTGAAGGCAAATTCACTTCTCAAGCTCACTTACCACCTGAAATGTTAGAAAAGGAATGCAATGCAATGCCAAATGAGATGAAATGACATGATAAAAAACAAAACCAGAAGCATGTGGATGATGATAATGATGCTATGGAGTGCTACAAGCATGAGGCAAGGCATGGAGATATTCATACAAGATCATGGATGCAAATGGTGCAAGTTAGAAGCATGGATACACATGAAAAGTCATGAAACATACATGGCATACAACATGGCAAATGCAAGATGCAATGATCACACATGCTTTCTACATGTCTTAAGATGTCAAATGAATCAAATGGATGCTTGAAATGTCATGGCAAGTCATGTTATGCAAGAGGATGCAAGAAGGATACAAAAGAAAGCCCAAATTAGGGTTTATGGATCAAACAACAAACAAAAACCAAAAACAGAAGCAAACCCTAAGATAAAAAAAATGGAAAATGCCACCCAAAGAAACCCTAAACCTATACTAAACCAAGGTCAAAAGGGGAGGTCTCAACTCTTAACCAATCTCAAGTTATGATTTTTCTAAGTTATTAGGGTTTTTAGGGTTCCTAAACAAAAGAAATGCCAAACAAATTGAAAATGAGGAATCAAATCATGGCCATTTAATCCTAGAAACTACATGCTAAACACAAAACAATGCAAAAAGAATCAATGTCCAACTCTTCTCAAATAAGCAGAAATGATTTTTTGAACTTATGATCAAAATAATGCACAAAAAATGATTTAATTCAATGGAAAATTCTCAAAATGCATCAAGACCAAAAAAGAAATTTGGTTTGAAGGTTGGACAATGTTTCTAAATGTCTTAGAACATTTCATGAATTTTTTGGTGATTTTTAAATACTTAAAAGTATTTTTAATTAATTAATTTCCATTAATCAATTAAAAATAATCTTTTAAATATTTAAAAATACTTTTTTAATGATAAAAAATAAAATGAAAATATTTTTGTGTCATGAAAATTAATAAAACTTAAGAGAAAAAGTTTCATAATTTTTTATGACTTTTTACTATTTTAAAATAATTGTGCAATTTAAATGAAAAGAAAATGAATTAAAATTAAATAAAAGGGAAAGTAATCAGAATGGAGGGCCAGGATGAGCTCTGAGTTTGAAATGGTTGACTGGCGCGCTAGTGGAGGGCCCAGATGGCTTCTGACTTAATTAAATTAAATATGGATTAATTAAATAAAACACGTGGATTAGGGCTAATCAGGCAGATCTGGACCACACACACACGCGGGAGGTCAACGTTTTCAACGCATCCAATGTTCCACATTCAAATGGCAATTAATTACACAATTAGGGCTTAAACACTTTCAGGTGGCCGGAGAAGACTTCCGGTCGTCTTCTCCGGCCAGCATCTCCCCTGAAAATCCCCAAAACCCCAAAAACCTAACTAAAATGAAATCCAAGAACTGGGAAATGATCCTTACACACTCACGAACCAAAACCCTCACTCAAAACAAATTTATATTTCCTAACTAAGCTGAATCGAAGCAAACAAATTTTAGGGCACGCAAGTTTCAGAAGTTAATTAAATACTCATTTCAAAGCCATTTCAAAAACCAAGAGCACCAGGACACTCAGTGAAGCATAGAGAACAGGTTTATAACATGAAAAACGATTTCTGGAAAAATAATTTTCAAGCTATCTGAGATTCGAAGCTTTCACTCTGATGACTTTCTGGCCACTTCCTTCAGTGCAATCCACTCCACTTGATCCCCAGATGATGTTTGAATGCTCAAGAGGAATTTATGTTGGCTGGATGAGGAGTTTGACAAGCTTCTGCTCAAGCTCAGTCAGAAATGGCAGGGATGATTCAGGCAGTTTCAGGCCATTGTGAGTGGTTCTTTGTGATCCAGATGGTGAGTGGAGAAGCTTTGTGGTGTTTGTTTGGGTGTTTGTGTGCTGTGGAAAGAGTTTCGAATGAAACTGCAAGTTGAGGTGAGAAATGGCAGTGGGGTATTCTTGCTTGTTTCAGACCTGGCTCTTGGTGGTTTGAGGTCTATGAAGTATGGTGAGTTGGTCTATGGAAATGGTTTTTATGTTTGCAAGCTGAGAAAACAAATTCGAAGGAAGATGCAAGATGGAGTGTTTTGGTGTATGTGATGGATGAGTGAGTTTCAGCCTTGCTAGATGTATGGAATGGCTTGCAAATGAAAAGTATAAACTAATCCCATTGGCTGGATGATGTGACATGGCCTGCAGTGATAGGTAAGTTTGCTTTTGCAAAAAGTCAAATTTTGTGTAAGGAAAGTATGGTGTGGTTCTAGGATTGGTACAAGGCATGGGCTATGCGCAGCAAAATGAGGGGAAAGGGCTAGCTTGGTTCAAGGGCCAATGCAGCAAGTTGGTGAAGAGAAATGAGTGGTTTTGCAACTTGTTACAACTTTGGTTCACATGTGATTTCTTTGTCCAACCAACCATAAACCATGGGCATTCTTGGTTCATTCTGAATTTTATGGCTTATAGAATGTTTATGTGATGGTTTGATGCCAATTAGAAGTTGCAATTTGCCTTGGTACATGATTTTGCAATTTTCACACTTGGTGCATAACTTGAAAATCAATGATTTTTGCCAACTTTGTCACACCATAACTTTTGATCCAAGAAGAGTTTGATCATGTTCTTGTACTTTTTGAGAAGGGAAAGATGAGATCTACAACTTTCATGACCAAAGTTTTTCCATTTGAAGCTTTTTTGGATCAAGAATCAAGGCTTGAAAAATGACCTAAAATGAAGCATTCTTGAAAAGTCAACTATGCCCAAAAAGTCAACATTTGCAAAACTTCCAAATTCTTGATTTCTATGAACTTCAACCTTCTTCCATGATCAAATAAAGATAATATACACTCAAAATGATGAAGATCACCCATTGGTTGGGTCATTGGGGGCCTCAGATGCCCTGATTTTGCATTGACTTGTCTGAAAAGTCAACCCTTGATCAGATGACTTCCCCATGGAATTTCTTCATGAAAATTGATATGCATACTCCCTATACCCTATAGAGACCAATGGAAACAAGAATGACCAAAAAATTTGGGGTTATGGCCTCTGAAACCAAAACCCTAATTTTAGGTCAACTGTGCAGTCAAACCTGGCTCTGCATCCACTCAAACCCTAGTTCTTGTGATTCCTTTGCATTTTTGACTTTGTGGGGATATAAGATGATGCTTGAACACACATAGACCCCTTTGAAGTGATTGGTTGCCTTTGGAGTGGCTCAGATGGCTCTTGGATTGCTCAGATCACAAACCCTAGATGCAGATGACTTAGAAACTATCCAGTGAATCAAAAATGAAATATGAGATGATATGATTGTGTTCATGCATATGAGAATGATCACAAGCCATGGTATGAATGGGTGAGGGAAAATTTGGGGTGTTTACACCTTGCAACAAGTGAAGACTTGGTTAGGGAATTGTTTTTCTATGAAAGACCTAGGTGAAGCAGCCTATATATTAGGAATTAGGATCTATAGAGATAGATCACAAAAACTGCTTGGCCTAAGTCAGAGTACATACATAGATAAAGTGTTGAGACGCTTTAATATGCATGATTCCAAGAAAGGATTCATACCTATGCAACATGGTCTGTGTTTATCAAAAACACAATCCCCTTCAACTAAGGAAGAAAGGGATCGCATGAATAAGATTCCATATGCATCTGCAATAGGATCTATCATGTATGCCATGTTATGTACTCGACCAGATGTCTCGTATGCATTAAGTGCAACGAGTAGGTACCAATCTGATCCCGGTGATGCTCACTGGGTAGCTGTCAAGAATATCCTTAAGTACTTGAGAAGGACTAAGGATTCATTCTTGATATATGGAGGTCAGGAAGAGCTTGATGTAATTGGTTACACTGATGCTAGCTTCCAGACAGATAAGGATGATTTTAGATCACAATCTGGTTATGTGTTCTGTCTCAATGGTGGCGCTGTGAGCTGGAAAAGTTCAAAGCAAGAAACAGTTGCTGATTCTACAACTGAGGCCGAGTATATTGCTGCCTCAAATGCAGCAAAGGAAGCTGTTTGGATCAAGAAGTTCATTAGTGAACTTGGCATAGTCCCTAGCATTGTGGATCCCATTGGTTTATATTGTGATAACAATGGTGCTATCGCACAAGCTAAGGATCCTAGATCTCACCAACGATCCAAACACATACTTAGGCGTTATCACCTCATTCGAGAGATAATCGATCGGGGAGATGTGAAGATATGCAGAGTACCTACACTTGACAATATCGCTGACCCATTAACAAAGCCTCTTGCGCAACAGAAGCATGATGGTCATACTAGATCTATGGGTATTAAGGGTATGCCTAATTGGCTCTAGTGCTAGTGGGAGATTGTTGGTGTAAGCCCTAGAGGCCAATACTTTTTGGTACTTGTATCGGATTATTCGTTTAATAATAAAAGGCATTTCTTTATTATGTTTGTCTTTCAGAATAATAAAGTCCCTAGAATAGTTAGTCTGTTTAATGAAATGTTAAGTGTGACTTAATCATGAGATCCCATTAAACATAAAGACATTATTCTTAAAATATCCGTAGTCAAGCTTTATTACAAAGTGGGATAACATTAAAGCATTGAGACTATTATGAAGATAGACTGATGATCACATCTCATGGATCATGGATAAAGAGTTATCAAGTCTTGACATATGTATAAATATTAGGAGTAATATTTATACCGGATTGACCCGCTATGAGAATACTACATAGTATGTTATGCAAAGTGTCATAAGTTATTCTCATGGTGATAATGGTGTATTACCACCCTTCGGCCTGAAACCACTATGGACCCTAGATGTAGAGTCGGGTGCTTTATTGCTGATCAAACATTATCCGTAACTGGATGATCATAAAGACAGTTGATGGGCACTCCACGAAGCATGCTGAGGGACATGAGTGTCCTAGATGGAATTTGCCAATCCTGCATAACAGGAGAAATGTCTAAGGGCCCAATATTGAACTGGAAAAGGATGACACAGTGTATGCCTTGTGTTCAATATAGACATAGGGGCAAAAGGGTAATTGTACAAACATATATTATCACGAAAAAGGTTTTGTCAGATCACATGACATTTTCGTGACTTGGGTAGCAGTGATGTGTTGCTAGATACCGCTCACTGTTTATTATGTTAAATATATTTAATATAATTACCAACGTTACGAAATCCTACAGGGTCACACACATAAGGACAGTTTGATGAGAGATAGAGAAATCAAAGGAACACCGTAAGGTACGGTGCACTTAAGTGAAAATAGAAATTCGGATAATATAATAATAATTATTGTTATTTTATAATGGTTATAAAATAATAATAAAATAAATATATTTATTATAATAATAGTTATTATAATAATATATAATATTATTATGGATCATGTGAATTGGGCTTTTAACCCGTAGCCCACAAGAGAGTCTATAAAAGGAACCCTTGTGATGAAGCTTTCACTTGATGCAATTTCGTTTTTGATTCTCTTTTCTCACTCAAATAATTCTGTTCGTAAGCAGCTAGCACTGTGACCGGAAGCTGTTCGTTTGGACTGAGTAGAGGCGTTGCACTTCATCAACGCTTGTGATCGCTGCATCAAAGATCTGAATCGCCACAAAGAGGTAACGATTCTATCACTGACCATGCTCATTCGTAAGGATCACTAAAGGAAATTTTAGTTTTCCGCTGCGTTTAGATCGCAATTTTCCTTCAGGCTGGATGAGATAGCTGAGAAATTAAGATCCTTAGAGTCTCAAAACTCTTTGGGTTTTGATGTTATGGATATGGGCTTGGTAGACGGGGTCAGGATTCCCCACAAGTTTAAGCCTCCTTGTTTTGAAAAGTACAACGGGACTTCCTGCCCTAGAACCCATTTGCAATCATTTCTGGGAAGACTAAAGGCCTATACCATGGACGAGAAGCTCTGGATGTTCTATTTTGAGGATAGCTTGACGGGAGCTTCAAGAGAATGGTACTCTCACCTGACAAGAGCAACTATCAGGTGTTGGAAGGACCTGGCAGAGGCCTTTATCAGACAGTATCAGTACAACTTAGACATGGCACCCAACAGGACCCTCCTAATGGGAATGTCACAGTCATCAAGAGAAAGTTTCCGAGAGTATGCCCAGAGATGGAGGCAATTAGCTGCTGCTGTTCAGCCTCCTATGTCAGAGAGGGAGATGGCAGATATGTTCATGAACACCCTCCAGGGGACTTACATTGATAGGCTAGCTGCTTTCTCGTCTACCAGCTTTGCAGATGTAGTCATAGCCGGAGAGAGAATTGAAAGCCTGTTAAAGATGGGAAAGATCTCAGACAACGGTGCAAGCTCATCCAGTAATGCAAGAAAGCCTTTTGCAGGCCCAAGAAGAACTGTTGAGACCAATGCTATCCACACCAACAGGGGCAGGCCCCAATACGTTCATAGGTCTGTGGCAGCAGTCACCATTCCCGCTCCAGCTCATCCACAACCAGCTTATCAGCCACCGCCACAAAATTATCAGCAACAACCTCAGTACCAACAACAAAATCAGTATCCTCCGAGAAATTACAACAACAACAACACCAACAACAACAATCAGCAGAGACCATTCCAACAGAGACCTTCTCAGGCCAACAGGGTGATCGACCCGATCCCTATGCCCTATGCAACATTACTGCCACAACTCCTGAAACTCAACCTAGTTGAGCTAAGGACATTGGCCCCTCCAGATCCCAACAGTCTACCCAGAAATTATGACTCCAACGCCAGATGTGCCTTTCACTCAAATGCACCTGGCCATAGTACAGAAAAGTGCAGAGCCTTGCACATGAAGGTACAAGACCTGGTAGACTCTAAGGCCCTGAATTTCGCACCGCGACCCAATGTCAACAAAAATCCTATGCCACACCACGGAGGTCCCAGAATCAATGCTATTGAAGAAGACAAGCCGTCTTATCTAATAACCAGTGTGGGTCAGATTCGGACACCGTTGGTGGAAATCAAAGCTCAACTCCTCGAATGCCAAATGTTCCCGGGATGTGAGCTAGGGTGTGCTTACTGCAACATTTCAGTGAATGGTTGTGATAACCTGAGGGATGGCATAGATGGTCTCATTCAGAGCGGCCTGCTTCAGATTACCACATCATTTCCAACAAATCCAGCAATCTCATCAGCGACAATTCCGGTATCTCCTACAACTACAACAACCATTGTTCCCGACAATTCTTCGGCTTCATCAACAAGTGTTTCATCTGTCATTTCAACTGATCAGATATCAACAAATGTTCCTCCTACAACTCCAGCACCACTTTATTCCGAAACTCCTACAACAACAACACCCATCCTTCCGGCAATGACTCCTACAACACCAGCAACAAACTCCGAAGACGTCTCAACAGTTACAATCTATTACGATCCAGAAAATAACTCTGCTTACGACTCACAAGGTGCTGCTCCCATCAGAGCACCAGTCACGATATATTACGATCCACAGACTATCACAATTCCTTCCGCAGCTGCAATCAGTCCAGTCACTATCACGGTGCCTGGACCAGTACCTTATGAAAGCAGTAACGCCATCCCCTGGCATTACGGCTCTGACCTGTACTGCGAAGGACAAAAAATCACTTTTGAATCATCAACCCCTGCACCACAAATAGATAATGTGGGAGGAGGCGGAGGCTTCACTCGAAGCGGACGTCTCTTTGCTCCACAAATTCAAAGACCCACGGCCGAAGCAGAAGCTGCTGCTAAGGTAAAAGGAAAGAGCCCGGTGCAGGAAGATCCAGCTGTTAAGGAAGCTTTGAAAACACCCTTTGATCAAGAGGTTGATGAGTCCATGCGAATCATCAAGAAAAGTGATTACAAAATAGTGGATCAGCTTCATCAGACACCTTCCAAGATCTCAATCCTATCATTGCTTATGTGCTCCGAAGCTCATCGGAACGCACTACTCAAAGTCTTGCACGCAGCTTATGTGCCTGAAGAGATCACCGTCAATCAGTTGGAAGCTGTGGTTGGGAATGTTAATGCTAGTCATGGACTGGGGTTCACCAACACTGATTTGACTACGGAAGGCCGCAACCATAACAAGGCTTTGCACATAACCATGGAATGTAAAGGTGCAATCCTTTCCCATGTGCTGGTAGACACGGGGTCATCCCTCAATGTCTTACCTAAAAAAGCCCTTGTGAAGCTAGAGTGTAACGGATTGGCGTTGCGACCCAGCAACCTGGTGGTGAGAGCCTTTGATGGTTCAAAGAGATCGGTTCTGGGAGAGATTGAGTTGCCCATAACGATTGGCCCGCAAACTTTCAAAACGACCTTCTACGTGATGGATATACAGCCCGCCTACAACTGTCTATTGGGTAGGCCATGGATTCACGCCGCTGGCGCCGTGACCTCTACCCTTCACCAGAAGTTAAAATTCGAGTGGGAGGGTCAAGTCGTTACTATCTGTGGAGAGGAGGATATTTTTGTCAGCCACCTGGCTGCCTATAAATACATTGAGATGGATGGGGAGATCCATGAAACAATGAGTCAAGGGTTTGAGGCCTTGAATGTAAATGAAGCATCTGCTGTACCTGGGATCTCCATGGCATCTTATCAACAAGCCCGGAAGGTTGTTGAAGAAGGAACTGCCCGAGGCTGGGGCAAGGTTTTATCTGTGGAGGAGAAGAAGGACAAATTTGGGTTGGGTTACAGACCAACTCAACAAAATCAAGCAGAGGCTGCTGAGAAGCCCGGTTTTATCAGTGGGGGGATGCTCACCCCTGATGCCATCAACAATTTGGAAGACGAGTTGGAAGAAGAACGCAATCTGGAGAATTGGATTCGTCCAAAGATCCCGGGGAGCAGTATCTCAAACTGGTCTTCTCAGGAAATTATAAGAGTTACTCATGCAGAGTAATTATTATTTCCTGTATTTTTATAGCATGCATCAAGTCTTGCATCTTGCCCAAGATGACAAGACTCATTTTGTAATCGGGCCATCTGTACTTTTTGTGCAAACAAGATTAATCAATGAAATATCAGACATTTTTTTTTTTGCAAATGAGTCTTTTTCCTTTCCGCTCACTGTTTTTTCCATTTTTCTTTTTGTACAAAAAATAAATGGCGATGTTTTCAAAATGACAACTTTATTTCACTTTTCTAAAACAAGATTAAAATCAAATCACTAAAATAAACAAACTGAACCCTTGCAGAGTGTGCCTTCCAGACAGCACCGACAACAGCACAGCTACGACTTCGTATGACTTTGACAATCCGATCAATCAAGCTGATGAAGGGGTTGAAGAAGAATATGAGCTTCCTGAAGAGCTAGCCAGGTTGTTGAGACAAGAGGAAAAGGTTATTACTCCTCACCAGGAGGAGGTTGAAGTGATCAATCTTGGTACCGATGAAGACGTGAAAGAAGTTAAAATCGGGGCCTGCTTACAAGACTCGGTGAAGAGACAGCTGATCGATCTGCTTCAAGAATATGTGGACGTATTTGCTTGGTCTTATCAAGACATGCCAGGGTTGGATACCGACATTGTTGTACACAAGCTGCCTTTAAGAGAAGAATGCCCACCAGTTAAACAGAAACTGCGCCGTACTCGCCCAGACATGGCAATGAAGATCAAGGAAGAGGTACAAAAGCAGTGGGACGCCGGGTTCCTCGCTGTAACTAGCTATCCGCCGTGGGTTGCTAACATAGTACCTGTGCCTAAGAAGGACGGAAAGGTAAGAATGTGTGTTGACTACCGGGACCTGAACAGAGCCAGCCCGAAGGACGATTTCCCATTACCTCACATTGATGTATTGGTGGATAACACGGCTCAGTTCTCGGTATTCTCCTTCATGGACGGATTTTCAGGATACAATCAGATTAAAATGTCACCTGAAGACATGGAGAAGACAACCTTCATCACACCCTGGGGCACGTTCTGTTACAAGGTGATGCCATTCGGACTGAAGAATGCTGGTGCAACATATCAACGGGCTATGGTGACATTATTCCACGATATGATCCACAAAGAAATCAATTGTTATGTGGATGATATGATCGCCAAGTCCCTTACTGAAGAGGACCACCTGGTAAATCTGTTGAAGCTATTCAAGCGTCTGAGGAAGTACCAATTGAAGTTAAACCCCAACAAGTGCACATTCGGGGTGCGATCTGGTAAGCTGCTGGGATTTATCGTAAGTGAGAAAGGGATTGAAGTTGACCCTGATAAAGTCAAAGCTATTCAAGAGATGCCTGCACCGAAAACTAAGAAAGAAGTTCGGGGGTTCTTAGGTCGATTGAACTATATTTCACGGTTCATATCTCACCTTACTGCAACCTGTGAACCTTTGTTCAAGCTGCTAAGGAAAGAACAGACGGTCAGGTGGAATGAAGACTGTCAGAAGGCTTTTGACAAGATCAAGGAATACCTACAAGAACCTCCAATCCTTATGCCTCCAGTTGAAGGAAGACCTCTGATAATGTACTTGACAGTATTAGAAGAGTCAATGGGATGTGTGCTGGGCCAGCATGACGAGTCTGGTCGAAAAGAGTATGCAATATACTACCTAAGCAAAAAGTTTACCGACTGTGAACAACGTTATTCATTGCTCAAGAAAACTTGTTGTGCTTTAGCGTGGGCTGCTCGCCGACTGAGACAGTATATGTTGACCCACACTACTTTATTGATCTCAAAAATGGACCCAGTTAAGTACATTTTCGAGAACCCAGCTCTTACCGGACGGGTTGCAAGATGGCAAATGATTCTCACAGAATATGATATCCAGTACACATCTCAGAAAGCCATCAAAGGCAGTGTATTGTCAGAATATCTTGCTGAGCAACCCATTGATGACTACCAGCCTATGAGATTTGACTTCCCCGATGAAGACATCATGTTCATTAAAGCAAAAGATCATGAAGAGCCTATTCACACTAAAGGGCCTGACCCGGAAGAAGAATGGACTATGATGTTTGACGGGGCTGTTAACATGAATGGTCGTGGTGTTGGTGCAGTACTCATTACACCCAAAGGAGTTCACATGCCTTTCTCGGCAAAACTCACTTTCAACTGCACTAACAACGAAGCTGAATACGAAGCTTGTATTATGGGTCTTGAGGAAGCCATTGACCTCAGGATCAAGACTCTAACTGTATTCGGGGATTCAGCTCTGGTAGTTAATCAAACCAACGGAAAATGGTACACCCACCAGGATCATCTGATACCTTACAGGGATTATACAAGAAGGTTATTGACTTTCTTCACAACAGTCAAGCTTGAGTATATCCCTCAGGACGAGAATCAGTTTGCAGATGCTCTTGCTACCATTTCATCCATGATCAAAGTTCAAGCTGCTAAATTTGTACCTCAGATTTCAGTGTCCAGACTCGATAGACCAGCATATGTGTTCGCAGCAGAGGTTGTCAAAGACGATAAGCCTTGGTTCCATGACATTAAATGCTTCTTGGAGGATCAAACATACCCACCTGGGGCATCTTCCAATGATAAGAAGACTTTGAGAAGGCTCGCTGGTAGTTTCTTCTTGAACACTGATGGTTCTCTATACAAAAGGAACTTTGATATGGTACTCCTCAGATGCGTTGATAAGACGGAAGCAGATTTGTTGATGCATGAAGTGCACGAAGGATCTTTTGGTACCCATGCTGGAGGGCATGCCATGGCTAAGAAACTGTTAAGATCAGGCTATTACTGGATCACAATGGATACAGACTGTTGTGCCTACGCCAGGAAATGCCATAAATGCCAGATTTATGCAGATAAGGTGCACGTGCCTCCCAATCCTTTGAATGTGATGTCTTCACCCTGGCCCTTTGCTATGTGGGGCATTGACATGATTGGCAAGATTGAACCGACTGCTTCGAATGGCCACAGATTCATCTTGGTCGCTATTGACTATTTCACCAAGTGGGTCGAAGCAGCTTCCTATGCCAATGTTACAAGACAAGTGGTAGCCAGATTTCTGAAGAGAGATATCATCTGTTGATATGGAGTTCCCGAGCGAATCATTATTGATAATGGTTCCAACTTAAACAACAAGATGATGGCTGAGTTATGCCGGGACTTCAAAATCCAACACCACAATTCTTCTCCTTACAGGCCAAAGATGAATGGCGCTGTTGAGGCGGCTAACAAGAATATTAAGAAGATTGTGCAGAAGATGGTAGTCACCTACAAAGACTGGCATGAAATGCTACCATTTGCCTTACATGGGTACCGCACGTCAATCAGAACATCCACTGGGGCCACACCGTATCAGCTTGTGTATGGTATGGAAGCAGTCCTACCTGTCGAAGTTGAATTACCCTCCTTGCGGGTACTAATGGATGTTAAGCTGAATGAAGCAGAATGGGTCCGATCCCGATACGAACAACTGAGTCTGATTGAAGAAAAGAGATTAGCTGCAATCTGTCATGGGCAGCTATATCAGAAAAGGATGAAGAGAGCCTTCGATCAGAAAGTCAGGCACCGAGAGTACCAAGTAGGAGATCTTGTGCTGAAGAGAATCCTTCCTCCTCATACAAACCACAGGGGCAAATGGACTCCGAACTATGAAGGACCCTTCGTGGTAAAGAAAGTTTTCTCTGGTGGAGCACTGATGCTCAGCACCATGGATGGTGAAGACTTCCCATCCCCTGTGAATTCAGATGCAGTTAAAAAATACTTCGCATAAAAATGACCCGCTGGACATAAAAACAGAATGTAAGTCCAGGCAAAAATAGGGCATCCCGGCGAGTCAAAAACAGAATCAAAGACTCGGGCAAAAATAAGGGAAAATAAATAAAAAATGTACACCCGCTGAGTTGAAAAGCCGCATCGGACAACTCAGGCAAAAATGGGTATCCCGATGGATCGAAAATCCGAAAGGGCGATCCATGCAAAATAAGGGAATAAGCGAACAACTGCATTCTGAATTCGTCTGTATTACTTGCAACTTGGTAAGCCTCTAAAGGATTAAGCTCCAATCAGAATCAACTTTCTTCAGAAAGCAAGACGAGAAGAACATCAAAAGTCATACAAGTCATAGCGAAAGAGGAAGCTCCTTGAAAGCGTCGTCAACATCGCCAGCACTTTGTTTCTCAATTTGTAACAGTCTCTTCATTTTAGAAGATTTGTTTCTTTGACTGTATCTCGCCAATTCAGGGCACTTGAATTAATAAAATCAGAATTTTCAGTCATGTTTCGTTTTGCGTGTTTCCATTTGCAAAGAATGTCTGATGTCTCTAAAACACTAATTGCATAAGTACAGATGTTTTTCTCTAAAAAAAAAAAATAATAATAATAAAAGCACATGCTTGCAGGGAATATACTTACTCTCAAAAGTGTCTAAACTCCTATGACGGAATCCAATAGAGGATACCTCGGGATCATTTGTGCGTTTCCCTATCTTTGCAAGATTGCAGGAATCCAGAACGCAACTTGGGGCAAGTAAGCTTCACCCCAGCAAGTTTGACAAATCAACACTCATTCTCGGCGCCCAGGTGTTTTCTCCCCAGCTGAGTTGCCACTAGTTGCTTCTCCCCAGTTGAGTTGCCAACAACTTTCCCCAGCTAGTTTGCCACTTGTCACTCCTCCCAGCCGAGGTTCCAATCATTCTTCCTCAGCAGAATACAAAAGTCAGGGAACCATCTCCCCACAGAACTTCAACCTCTATTCAGAAGAGCAACGCATGAGGGAGTCACAACAGAGTACGGAAGGCTTCTACAAACCCCAGCTGGGTCCCATATTACAAGGATATGTCAATCAGCGACCTAGATCCCCAAGCAAATACATCCCATCAGATCTATCAAGGATCTCATCCCCAGCTGGGAGGTCCATTTCAAACAGATCAGCCAGAGATCTTCGCAGCAACGGGATCCGAATCCCAGTTTGTTATCTTTGCATAAACATAGCATTTGCATCATATTCACCCACAAAGCGTAGCATTCCGTCTAATATGGAGCATTACGGCAAAAGTCAAACATATAGCATAATCATAAGCCATGTTTTGAATCAAGCACTTGTGAATAATAACCATTCATCAGTATACAGAATACTTTCCCCAAAATCCCCACCAGAGTCCCCAGCAAAAGCAGTTGCCCCACCATTCACAAACACCATAATATACTCCTTTTGACACCCGTCCGTGTCATCTTTCCCCAGTAAAAACGCCTGAACACTCTTTACAAACAAGATCACCCGTATTACAGATACTTCCTGACACCCGTCCGTGTCATACCCCCAGCAGAAAGCCAAAGACATCATCTTTGCACTCACCTATACTTGTATATACATTTTCTTGACACCCGTCCGTGTCATATCCCCAGCGCAGTCGCCTACACTTTTACACCCCATATACTTGTTGATACTATACTTTTCTCCTTTTTGACACTCGTCTGTGTCACTCTCCCCAGCAGTTAAAATATTCATCTATACAATACTCATACTCGCTACTCATGTTACACTTATACAGATACTCGTCCGTACCTTGTATATACCATTTATATCCCCACAGATTCGACATTGGTTCGTGTTCTTTGTTAACCGGTTGGTACTCGTCCGTACCATCATCTCAGAATATGCATCAAGTGTTTGTTTCTACCTGATACTCGTCCGTATCATAGTCTTAAGGATGCTCGTCCGCATCTTTAATCCATACACTATGCCAAACACTTATGTCTTCTTGAATGTAGATACTCGTCTGTGTCTACTATTCCCCAGAAGAGTCCCCTCAGATTCAACACTCGTCCGTGTTCTCTGTTAACCCGTCGATACTCGTCCGTATCATCATCTCTGAACACGTGTCAGTTTGTTTCTATCCAATACTCGTCCGTATCGTAATCTTAAGGATGCTCGTCCGCATCTTTAATCTATACACAAACCTTTAAACACTTATACCTTTTTATTTCTTGGTTGTAAGCACTCGTCCGTGTTTACTAGATCCCTAGTAGATCACCAACAAAGCAAGCAATTTTTTTTCCTTTTTATCTGACACTCGTCCTGTGTCATGATAAACTTTGAGAGCAGCCGTACCCTGCTAGGTGGTCGTCCTCCACCTCTTGATGGTCGTCCTCCATCATGCTCATCCGATGGCCGTCCCCATCGTTGATTTTTAGCAGCCGTCCCCTGCTAGGTGGTCGTCCTCCACCTTTTGATGATCTTCCTTCATCATTTTATCCAATGGCCGTCCCCATTGTTGATTTTGGTTATCTGACATTCGTCCTATGTCATGATAAGCCTTGAGAGCAGTCGTCCCCTGCTAGGTGGTCGTCCTCCACCTCTTGATGGTCGTCCTCCATCATGCTCATCCGATGGCCGTCCCATTGTTGACCTTTTTATCCGGCATTCGTCCTATGTCGCGATATTTTCGGCAGCCGTACCCTGCCAGGTGGTCGTCCTCCACCTTAGATGACCGTCCCTCATCTTAACCCGACAGAGCAGCCGTCCCCTGCTAGGTGATCATCCTTCACCATTGATGACCGTACCTCATCATCTATTTATTTCATTTATTCTTTAACCCGATGGCCGTCCCCGTCGTGGTCCCTTTTCTTTTTAGCCCGATGGCCGTCCCCATCGTTGCTCACTTTACTTTATGAACTTGATGGCTGTCCCCGTCATGTTTCATCAATACCCAGAGAATCTTGCAGCCTTACTTGATGGCCGTCCCCATCATAATATCTTATTTTTCCCAGCTAGTCGGCCGTCCCCGTCTTGGCTTTACCTTTTATCCCCAGCATGTCGGCCGTCCCCGTCATTGCTTTTCTTCACACACTTTCCCTGGCATGTCGGCCGTCCCCGTCATTGCTCTTTACCCAGCAGTCGTCCTCTGCTCGACGGTCGTCCTCCGTCGCCCACACTTTACAATATACTTAATTTTTCCTTTTACAATCTATATCCCTTTTCTTCTTCATTCTGTGAGTGCAAATTTTGGACTGTCTTTGGTATTCAACCACAAGTTATCTTGTTTGCCTGCTAAGCCGTTGCTTACATCCTGCACAGCTAACTCATGTTTGAATAGGGGCAGCTGTAAACACCCCAAATTTTCCCTCACCCATTCACACCATGGCTTGTGATCTTTTCATATGCATAAACACAATCATATCATCTCATATCACATTTTTGATTCACTGCATTGGTTCAAAGTCATCTGCATCTAGGGTTTGTGATCTGAGCAATCCAAGGGCCTCTTGAGCCACTCCAAAAGTCAACAATCACTTCAAAGGGGTCCATGTGTGTTCTTATATCATATTATATCCTTTCAAAGTCAAGAATGCCAAAGAATCACAAGAACTGGGATTGGTATGGAGGCAGAGCCAGGTTTAACTACACAGTTGACCTAAAATTAGGGTTTTGGTTTCAGAGGCCATGACCCCATTTTTTTTGGTCAGTCTTGTTTCCATTGGTCTCTATATGGTATAGGGAGTATGCATATCAATTTTCATGAAGAAATTCCATGGGGAAGTCATCTGATCAAGGGTTGACTTTCTGGACAAGTCAGTGCAAAATCAGGGCATCTGAGGCCCCCAATAACCCAACCAAGGGTTGATCTTCATCATTTTGAGTGTATATGATCTTTATTTGATCATGGAAGAAGGTTGAAGTTCACAAAATTCAAGAATTACAAGTTTGTGCAAAGTTGACTTTTTAGGGCATGGTTGACTTTTCATGAAATGTCATTTTATGCCACTTTTTCAACCCTTGCTTTTTGATCCAAAAATGCTTCAAATGGAAAAACTTTGGTCATGAAAGTTGTAGATTAGATCTTTCCCTTTTCAAAAAGTACAAGAACATGATCTAATTCATTTTGGATCAAAAGTTATGGTGTGTCAAAGTTGGCAAAAATCACTAATTTTCAAGATATGCCTCAAATGAGAAACTTGCAAAAACTTTGTACCAAGGCATTTGTAACTTCTAATTCATGTCTAACCATCACACAAACATCACATGTGACCAAAAATTCAGAATGGACTAAAAACTTCTCATGTTTCATGGCCTTGGGAGCAAGAAAGTTTCATATGAACCAAAAGTGATCAACTTGCAAAAACCATCATCACACCTCATCCACTTGTTGCCTACAATGCTGAACCATTCTAGCCTCTCTCACACACCATGCTGCGCCAGCCCACACACTTGTACTGGCCTAGAACTTGACCCATGCCCTCCTTACACCAAAGTTGACATTTTGCAAAAGGGGTCATCCCAATCAATAAAGGGCAGGTCACATCATCTGACCAATGGGAGTTTTTTATGTGGATCAAATGCTAGCCATTTCACATAACAAGCCAGGCTGAAACACACAAGAACATCACATTCACAAACTCACTCCCTAAAGCAAAACCCTTCGAATCTCTCTACACAACTCACAAACACAAAAAACAACTCCACTAATCAACTCACCTTGCTTCACTGAGCCAAAACCAGCAAGACATAAGCCTGAACCAAGCAAGAACTGAGCTTCCCCATTTTTCATTCTCAAAGCCAGAACTTTCGAATCTCCTTTTCCAGCCATCAAACACCCCATTTTTCTTCACCAACAAGTAAAACACACTAAAAAGAGCAAGAATCCACCATTGGAGTAGCCTGAAACTTCACAAATCCTGACTGTGAAACCTGCTGCACCAGAACACTTCTCCTCAAACCAGCCATCTACAAGAACTTTGAAGCATCTCATTGAGTTCAAGGGAGTCAAGAAGGTTCATTTGCACACAAAGGAAGCTCTGAAAGCTCAGTATTGAAGCCTTCCAGCTCAGGTATGACCATGGATTCTTTTTTCTCAGAGCTTACATTTTAAGTTATAAATTGATTGCTTATGTCTTGCTGGTCATGGGGATGTTCTTAGAATCGAAAATGAGTAAGAAATGAGTTTGTATTGTTACTCTGAAATTTCACCCGTGAAATTTGTTTCCTTCGATTTGCTTGATTCTTGATGTTTAAATGATGTTTGAGGGTGGATTCGTATCCTAGGTTGTTAGAGGATCACTTGGCTGTGTTTAATTTGATGTTTAGGAGCCTGAATCATGATCTAGGGTTTTGTTGTTGCCGGAGAAGATGACCGGAGCTTCCCTCCGGTCACCTGAAAGTTATTATGCCCTAATCTCATTAATTAACGAACTTTGAATTCTGGCCGTGGATTTGCTTCTCCCGCGCGTGTTTGGATGGCCTGGATGGGTCATTAAACCCTAATCCTGTTTAATTAAATTAATCATAATTAATTAAGTTAACATGAAAGCTCAGCCATCAGATCACGCGCGTGTTTGGACTTTGAATCTGGGCCTTGGATTGTGCATACCCCCAGTCTTGTTAACTTGCACGCAGGGCCTTTGGATCACTCAACTCTTAATCACAGCCACTCATACTGCATACTTCATATTTTATTTTCATTTTTCTTTCATTTAACTTCCATAATTTATTTAAAATAGTAAAAATTGTTTAAAAATTATGAAACTTTTTGTCAAGAGTTTCATTAATTTTTAAAACACAAAAATATTTTTATTTTCATTTTTAGCATTAAAAAAGTATTTTTAAATATTTAAAAGTTTATTTTTAATTGATTAATGAAAATTAAATTATTAAAAATACTTTTAAGCATTTAAAAATCACCCAAAAATTCATGAAATGTTCTAAGACATTTAGAAGCATTGTCCAACCTTCAAACCAAATTTATTTTTTGATCTTGATGCATTTTGAGAATTTTTCATTGAATTAAAATCATTTTTATGCATTATTTTGATCCAAACTTCAAAAAATCATTTCTGCTTATTCATGAAGAGTTGGACCTTGATTCTTTTTGCATTACATTGTGTTTAGCATGTAGTTTGTGAGATTAAATGGCCATGATTTGATCTTTCATTTTCAATTTGTTTGGTAATTCCCTTGTTTAGGAACCCTAAAACCCTAGAAAACTTAGAAAAATCATATCTTGAGTTAGGTTAGGAGTTGAGACCTCTCCTTTGGGCAGTGAGTTAGTATAGGATTAGGGGTCCTTTGAGTGTATTTTCAATTTTTTTTATAATGTTG
This sequence comes from Lathyrus aphaca, assembly GCA_963966055.1. Lineage (NCBI taxonomy): Eukaryota > Viridiplantae > Streptophyta > Magnoliopsida > Fabales > Fabaceae > Lathyrus > Lathyrus aphaca. The sequence goes on along the minus strand of OZ014520.1, from coordinate 149,069,921 downwards.
TTTGCTTCTGGTTTTGGTTTTTGTTTGTTGCATAGTTCATAAACCCTGGTTTGGGCTTCCATATGCATCCATCTTGCATTCTCTTGCATAACATGACTTACCATGACATTCCATGCCTCCATTTGATTCATTTAACATCATAAGACATATTGAAAGTATGTTTGATCATTGCATCTTGCATTTGTCATGTTGTATGTCATGTGCCTTCCATAACTTTTCATGTATGTTCTTGGTTCTTAACTTGCTCCATTTGCATCCATAAGCTTGTATGATCATCTCCATTTGTTGTCTCATGTTTGTATCACTTCATAGCATCATTATCATCATAAACATGCTTCTGGTTTTGATTTACTTCATACCATTCCATCCCATTTTGCATTGCATTGCATTTCTTTTCTAACCTTTCAGATGGTAAGTGATTTTGAGAAGTGAATTTGCCTTCACTTCTCATACTTTCTTCTCATCTCTCTCTTGCATCCTTGCTGCATTTTGACATGTGTTTGAGATTGAGCTTGCTCATTCTTCTTCTTCTCACTTTCTTTCTTCAAGTGACTTGACTTCTTGGATGAAGCAAGTTACTTTGCTTCTCTTGATCCTTTCATCTGCTTCCTGGTGGTTCCTTTGAAGATCTTTCTTGTAAACTTCACAAACCCTAGGAATGACCAAGCATGACAATGATTAGGGCTTTGTTTAGTCTCCTCACTTAGTTTTACCTTTGTGTCTCTTTGAGTCTTCTCTTCTCATCTCATAATCAGGGACTAAACCCTAAAGGCTTTAAGGCTTTGTGATTAAGCTTATGCCTGCATCCTTCTATTAGGATGGAGTGTATAACTTTAATCCTAAGTGTTAAACCCTTAATGTGTTTAACTCCTTTAATTAATCCACTTAATAATCATCAAGACATCCCACTTGTAACTTGGGCCTTGCATTAGGGTTCTAATTCTTCCTTAATTGGTTAAGAAGGACTAACCATAGTGTTAATGGACAAGTCCCCCTCAAGTTGTCTTACAAACCATAAAATTCACTTCATCATCTCACCATTAAATAAAATCCACTTAACCAAAGGCTTGTTTTGTCATGAGTTTAATCCCTGACCATGGATTAAGTTGAGGAGCTTTCCTCAGCTTAAACATTCTCATCTATTATCCTTCTATTAGGATGGTGTAATGAGTCTGTTTAATCCTTGATTATGGCTTAACCTCATTACTTAACACTAAACGAAAACACCAAAAACATCTAAATAATCACAAGTAGGTTAATGATCTTAATCCTACACCAAAGGTGATTAATTGTGAGAATTTGACTTCACACTTAAGGTATTCTCATTACCCCTAAACAGAGGGAAGATGTGATGAGTTTGCTAACCCATTGGTTTAGGCTTAAGCTCATTAACTTATGACAAACTTGCAAAAATCAATAAAAGATTGAAAATACCAAAACAAACAATAATCGTCTCCTCCGGGATTCTTTTCTCATCACCTTCACTCATAAACAAGAACTTACTTCTTCCGTCTAATGCAAGACAGTTTGCATCTGTGCCAGACAGGTCATACACTTGAGCATAGACAAGCAAGCAGTTCATCAAGTCAATTCATCTTTCAGTCTCTTTGGGTCGAACTACGGTGTTCTGACTTCCTCATTGCACGAGAGGATACATAGGCATAACTTAACAGTTATCGAACAAAAGTCTCTGTATATTCCCCCTCTTTTTAGCCTTATTCTTTAAGCCTCATGATCTTGAGCATCTCATTCCTGTTCCTGCACTGACACTGTATATATTACACTTTACACTTCTTTTGCACTGACACCTATACATCCTTTTCCAGCTATGAAACACAAAAATGCACTGGCACTACCCCTTTAAAACACAAATCTTTTAAGCGTGGATCCCGTCGAGTACGACGGACAATCTGGGTGCTAATACCTTCCCAGGTTGTAACCAACCCCCTTTCTCAGTCTCTCTGGTTCGCAACCGTCTTATCCATCTTTTTCTAGGTCTATGCAGCTTTGCCTTTCCTCCGGGATAAAAATGCCTAGCTGGCGACTCTATTCATCTCCAGTGAGTTCACGGCTGTGTGTTCTCATTGTTCCTTTCGCCGACCGTTCGCGTCTGTACCTTTATTTGGGCCATTCCCCATTTATCGGGAGCGACAGTTGGTTGGTTTGATGAGGTGAAGAAAGTGATGGTGAGGTTGCAGAGGCTGCGAGTTTGAATATTGAAAGAGAGTGTGTTTCGGTGTTTTGAAGGTTTTTGAAAGGGTGCTCAAGAAGAGTGTTAAGAATATGGTTTTTGTGTGTTGAGAAAAATGTTGCTGTGAGAGAGTGTAGTATGCAGCCGACCCTTGGTGAGTGCGTGTAGTGCGATTTTTTATCCCTCACTGAAATTGTGATGGTTATGAGTATTGCATGATTTGTTGTGCTGCGGTTTTTTCCCCATGAGTGTGCTGTGAAGAGTGACGAAAAAGAGTGTGGAAAAAGTGTGTGGGACGTGGGGTTTGTGTGAATAAAAAAAATGTGGGGCCCGTAGGTTGGTTGTTAAGAATATTTGGTAAAGAATGAAACAAATGGATGGAAAAGGTGTGATGCTTGGTGAGTTGGCCGGAAAAAAAGTGTGTATGGAATATGTGAGGGTCACGTGAATGAGTTTTGTTGTGGGAGAGAAAAAAAGTGTGAGGTTGTGGTGTACTAGCTGAAAGGGAAAATAGTAGCATTTAGAATGAAGGTAGTGAAATGGGCCGATGGGCCCCTTGTACTATGCAAACATTTCCAAATTTCTTTTTGTATATAAAAAATAAATGGTTTTATAATATATTTTGTTGTGGGATTGGGATACAATAAATAAATAAAAAAGAAATGGTTTATTGGATATGATAAATGGTTTAATAAAATTGAGAGTGGACATTAACATGGACTTGAATGGGAAAAGGTCTAAAAAAGTTTAAGAAATAAAGGATAAAATGGATGGATAATGTTTAGTGAAAATAAATGAGTTTATGGAAAGTATGAATTAAAATGGATATAAAGAAAAGAGGAAAGGGTATTGGGTAGGAAATAATAAAAATGGATTAAGAAAACAAAATGAGAAATAAAATGGATTATGAACTTGAATTCGAAAATATATGGACAAATGATTGGAAAAGATGAATGAGCTTCGGAATATGGTATAGTTTAAAAAAAGGATAAAAGAAAATTGGATTTCGAAATGGATATCGAACGAATTTTGAAATAAACTTGAATAAATCCTCCCTCGAAATTTCCAATTGATGCCACTGACCAAATTCAAACTAAAAGCCACACTTGAAATTCTTTCAACAACTTCTGATTAACATGAAGCCCACATGTCATTGAACACCTTGTAAATGAAACGATATCCTCTGAATCACTTTGAAATCTTGACTCGATTATTTCTTTGAAAATGGAGATAGCCTTAGAAGGCAAAAATATCCTGGTAACTTGAAGATGATGAGAAAAGCCTGGCGATGGGCCAGAGGCATAGTGGATGAACCTTGCGGACGTGAAATTCTTGAAGACCGCTAAATAAGGGAAATAAACCCTAAATTAGCAATCATAAGCATAAGAGAACAATACCACTGGTGGCTGCAAGCCAAAGCCTTGATTTCTTCTGATAATTCGTAAATAAAGCGTGAGACCCTAATTCCTCAGATGACCATGATCCCATGTCTCAGGGGAGAATTCTATTTGTAACTCTGCTGGGAACGAGGACATCCTGACTGACATTCTGTTGAGGGACGACTGATCGCTGAATCGATCTCCGAAATCCTTAAAAGGATGACATTTTGTTGAATGAGAGATGTGAACAACTGTTTGCATCACTTGTCACACTGGCCAAAAATAAATTGACGACTTCATTGGGGAATATTTCAATGATTGGAGTGAATTCTTACCATTCTAACTCTGTAGGGAAACAAAGTATCCAGCTGTCTGCTGGGAATGTTGAATCCACTTGGGGATGAGAATAGTTCCATTAATCTTGAAGTTCTGCTGGGAATACTACCCTACTTTGACCTTGCTGGGGAAGGTTTCCATCTTGCACTCCACTAAGGATGATGTGTATGAAACACCATGCTGCTAGGGATAAGAGTTATAAGGCGTCTCTCAATGGGGAGAAAATTACTTGGGAATACCACCTTGCAATGTCTTCATTTTATGGGTTGTAAGCCATACAACAACAAAGCATGCACACATATGCCCCGGGGAATTGTATGGCTTGAGTAAACCACCCGGTTCTATTCAACATTATAAGTGATTTTAAATGTTTTTCCCCTTCGCATGTTATTTGTAAGGCCACCCTATTTAAATTCAATGTTCTTTTATCAAAAAAATTCAGGACACCCTTTTTTTCCTCGACTCTTTATTCTGATTTTTGTCCAGCAGGTCTCTTTTATGCGAAGGATATATTTTAACTGCATCTGAGTTGACAGGAGATGGAAAATCTTCACCTTCCATGGTTTTATGCATTAAGGCTCTGCCTAAGAAAACCTTTTTAAACACGAATGAACCTTCATAATTAGGACTCCACTTACCCCTGTGATCTGTACTTGGAGGAAGAGTTCTCTTGAGCACAAGCTCACCAACTTGGTACTCCCGAGGACGCATCTTTTGATCAAATTCCCACTACATTCTCCTCTGATAGACCTGGTTGTGGCATACAACTGTCAGTCTCTTATCTTCAATTAAACACAACTGATTGTACCTAGAGCATACACATTCAGCCTCATCAAGCTGGATATCCATCATCACCCTCAAGGAAGGAATCTCAACTTCAATAGGTAGGACAACTTCCATACCATACACGAGTGAGAAAGGTGTTGCCCCAGTAGATGTCCTTACTGATGTTATGTACCCATGCAAAGCAAATGGTAACATCTCATGCCAATATTTGTAAGTCACCACCATTTTCTGCACAATCTTCTTTATGTTCTTATTAACCGCCTCGACCGTGCAATTCATCTTTGGACGTAAGGAGAAGAATTGTGATATTGTATTTTGAAGTCCCGACATAACTCCGTCGTCATCTTGTTATTAAGATTAGAACTATTATTAGTAATGATTCTCTCGGGCACTCTGTATATGCATATAATATCTCTTTTCAAAAATCTAGCAACCACTTGCTTGGTGACATTAGCATAAGTTGTTGCTTCAATCCACTTGGTAAAATAGTCAATCGTGACCAAGATGAAATGATGGTCGTTAAAAGCAGTAGGTTCAATCTTCTCAATCATGTAAATGACCCACACGGAAAAGGGCAAAGGAGATGACATGACATTCAACAAGCTCGGAGGTACATGCACTTTGTCTGCTTAAATCTGGCACTTGTGGCACTTTCGGGCGTATGAACATCAATCTAAATCCATTGTCATCTAGTAATACCCCGATCTTAATAACGTCTTTGCCATTGTATGTCCTCCAGCATGGGTACCCAAAGATCCTTCATGTACTTCTTGTATTAACATGTCTGCTTCCTGCTTGTCCATACATCTAAGCAATAACATGTTGAAGTTCCTATTGTAAAGCACGCCATCAGAATTCAAGAAGAAACTTGCAGCAAGTCATCTCAAAGTCTTCTTATCATTGGAAGATGCCCCAACTGGTTATTCCTGACTCTTCAGGAAACACTTGATATCATAATGTAAACACCCCAAATTTGCCCTCACCCATTCACACCATGGCTTGTGATCATTTCATATGCATAAACTCAATCATAGCATCTCATATTACATCTTTGATCCACTGCATAGATTCAAAGTCATCTGCATCTAGGGTTTGTGATCTGAGCAATCCAAGAGCTTCTTGAGCCACTCCAAAGGTCATCAATCACTTCAAAGGGGTCCATGTGTGTTCAAGTATCATATTATATCCTCTCAAAGTCAAGAATGTCAAAGAATCACAAGAACTGAAAATGGCATGGAAGCAGAGCCAGGTTTGACTGCACAGATGACCTAGAATTAGGGTTTTGGTTTCAGAGGCCATAACTCCAAATTTTTTGGTCATTCTTGTTTCTATTGGTCTCTATATGGTATAGGGAGTATGCATATCAATTTTCATGAAGAAATTCCATGGGGAAGTCATCTGATCAAGAGTTGACTTTTCAAGCAAGTCAGTGCAAAATCAGGGCATCTGAGGCCCCCAATGACCCAACCAAAGGGTGTTCTTCATAATTTTGATTGTGTATGATCTTTATTTGATCATGGGAGAAGTTGTAAGTTCACAAAATTCAAGAATTACAAGTTTTTGCAAAGTTGACTTTTTGGGGCAAGTTTGACTTTTAAGGAATCTGTCATTTTAGGCAACTTTCCAATCCTTACTTTTTGATTCAAGAAAGCTTCAAATGAAAAAACCTTGGTCATGAAAGTTGTAGAATAGATCTTTACCTTTTCAAAAATTACAAGAACATAACCTAATTCATTTTGGATCAAAAGTTATGGTTCATCAAAGTTGACAAAAATCACTAAAATTCAAATTATGCACCAAATGAGAAACTTGCAAAATCTTGTACCAAGGAAATTTGTGACTTCTAATTGATGTCAAACCATTACACAAACATCACACAAGTCCTAAAGTTCAGATTGAACCAAAGGAATCACATGTTTCATGGTTTGTGAGGCAAGATCTTTTCATAAGAACCAAAACAAGCCAAGTTGCAAAAGTCATGATAGTTTCTCATCCACTTGCTAGCTACATTGCTGAACCATCCTAGCCTTTCCCTCACACCATGCTGCGCAGCCCACACCCCTTGTACTTGGCTAGAACATGACCCATGCTTCTCTTACATAAAGTTGACAAATTGGCAAAAGTAGCTACACCTATCACAAAAGGGCATGTCACATCCTCTGACCAATAGGATTAGTTTATACAAACAAATGGCAAGCCAAACAACATAACACACAAGCCTGAAACCAGCAAGAACAACACATTCTCATTTTCACTCTCAAAAAGCAAAAGCCTTCGAAACTCAGAAAACAAGCCACAAACACTTAAACAAACTTCATAGAACTCATCACCACATCCTTCTGATCATTTCCCTGCCTTCATTCATCCTTGAAACCTCACATAAGCCAAACACGATTCTCACCTGAGCTTGAACAGAACTTGTTCAATCTCCCAAACCAGCCAGCACAAACTCCTTCTAAGCATCCAGACATCATCAAGGGACCAAAAGGAGTGGATTGCATAAAGAGGGGAGGTCAGAAAGCTGCAAAGTCGAAAGCTTCAAAACTCAGGTAGCTCAAGAACTTTTTTTCCAGAAATGATTTTTAAAGTTCCTAAGTTGTTCTTTGTAGTTCACTGATCACTCTGATGCCTTTGGTTTTGAAAATGGTGGAGAGATGAGAGTTTAATCTGTTTCTGAAACTTTTTGCCCTAGGATTTGTTTGATTCGATTCAGCCAGTTTAGGAATGATAAATGTGTTTTGAATGGGGGTTCTGATTCGTTTTTAGGTGGGGATCATTTCTGTTTAATTAGATTTCGTTTTAGATGCGTTTAGAGAGAGTTTGAAGTTTGGAGTGATTGGAGAAGATGACCGGAACACTGTTCCGGTCACCTGAGGGTCATTAACGGCTGGATTAGGGTTAATTAATTAGGGTTAGTGAGTTTGAATGCTGGCCGTCCAGATACGCGCCAGGTCAATTCGCGCGTGTTGGAGTTTGAATGAGGGCCCTTGGATCTGATTACTTTTCTTTTTCAGTTTTAATTTCCTTTTTATTTTCATATTAATTCATTTGTTTTCTATATTTTATTAAAAATAGTAAAACCAATTTAAAAATTCTGAAATTTTTTATACAAGTTATTATTTAATTTCAGAATACAAAAATATTTTTATTTTTATTTTTTGCATTAAAAAAGTATTTTTAAATATTTAAAAGTTTATTTTTAATTAATTAATGAGAATTAATTAATTAAAAATGCTTTTAGGTATTTAAAAATCACCAAAAAATTCAAGAAACATTTACAAACATTTAGAAACATTGTCCAACTCTCAAACCAAATTTCTTTTTTGATCTTGATGTATTTTGAGAATTTTTCATGGAATTAAAATCATTTTTATGCATTATTTTGATCCAAACTTCAAAAAATCATTTCTGCCTAACCAATGAGAGTTGGACTTTGATTCTTTTTGCATTGCATTGTGTTTAGCATGTAGTTTATGAGATTAAATGGCCATGATTTGGTCTTTCATTTTCATTTTGTTTGGTAATTTTCTTGTTAAGGAACCCTAAAACCCTAGAAAACTTGGAAAAATCATAACTTGAATTAGGTTAAGAGTTGGAACTTCTCCTTTGGGCAGTGAGTTAGTATAGGATTAGGGATCCTTTGAGTGCATTTTCAATTTTTTATATTGAGGTTTGCTTCTGATTTTGGTTTTTGTTTGATGTATTGATCATAAACCCTAATTTGGGCTTCCATATGCATCCATCTTGCATTTGCTTGCATACCTTGACTTGCCATGACATTTAGTGCATCCATTTGATTCATAATACATCTTAGGACATCTTAGAATCATGTTTGATCATTGCTTCTTCCATTTGCCATGTTGTATGTCATTTGCATTCCATAACTTTTCATGTATGTTCATGGTCCTAAGCATGCTTCTCTTGCATCCATATGTTTGTATGATCATCCCCATGCCTTGTTACATGTTTGAAGCATCTCATAGCATCATTATCATCTCATATATGCTTCTGGTTTTGGTTTACATCATGCCATTTCATTTCATTTTGCATTGCATTGCATCTCTCTCACTAACTTTTCAGGTGGTAAGCAACTTTGAGAAGTGAATTTGCCTTCACTTCTCACATTTTCTTTTCATCTCTCTTATGCATCATTGTTGCATTTTACTTTGTGTATGAGATTGAGCTTGCTCTTTCTTTTGCTTCTTACTTTCTTTCTTCAGGTGACTTGTCTTCTTAAATGAAGCAAGTTGCTTTGCTTCTCTTTGCTCCTTTTATCTGCTTCCTGGTGGTTCCATTGAAGATCTTTCTTGTTAAACCTCACAAACCTTAGGAACAACCAAGCATGACAATGATTAGGGTTTTGATTAGTCCCCCACTTAGTTCTACCTTTGTGTCTCATTGAGTCTTCTTTTCTCATCTCATAATCAGGGACTAAACCTTAAAGGCTTTAAGGCTTTGTGATTAAGCTTATGCCCGCATCCTTCTATTAGGATGGAGTGTATAACTTTAATCCTAAGTGTTGAACCCTTAATGTTTTTAAATCTCTTAATCAATTCACTTAATAATCATCAAGACATCACACTTGTAACTTGGGCCTTGCATTAGGGTTCTAATTCTTCCTTAACTGGTTAAGAAGGACTAACCCTAGTGTTAATGGACAAGTCCCCCTCAAGTTGTCTTACAAACCCTAAAACTCACTTCTTCATCTTATCATTAATTAAAATCCACTTAATAAAGGCTTTGTTTTGTCATGGGTTTAATCCCTAATCATGGGTTAAGTTGAGGAGCATTCCTCAGCTTAAACATTCTCATCTATTATCCTTCTATTAGGATGGTGTAATGAGTCTGTTTAATCCTTGATTATGGCTTAACCTCATTACTTAACACTAAACAAAAACACCAAAAACATCTAAATAATCACAGGTAGGTTAATGATCTTAATCCTGCATCAAAGGTGATTAAGTGTGAGAAGCTGACTTCACACTTAAGGTATTCTCATTACCCCTAATCAGAGGGAGGATGTGATGAGCTTACTAATCCATTGGTTTAGGCTTAAGCTCATTAATCTATGACAAACTTTCAAAAGCAATAAAAGACTGAAAACTCAAAAACAAACAATAATCGTCTCCTTCAGGAGTCTTTTCTCATCTCATTCACTCATAAACGAGAACTCGCTTCTTCCGTCTAATGCAAGACAGTTTGCACCTGAGCCAGACAGGTCATACACTTGAGCATAGATAAGTAAGCAGTTCACAAGTCAATTCACCTTTCAGTCTCTTTGGGTCGAACTACGGTGTTCTGACTTCCTCATTGCACGAGAGGATACGTAGGCATAACTTAACAGTTATCGAACAAAAGTCTCTGTATATTCCCCCTCTTTCCAGCCTTATTTTCTTAGCCTCATTATCATGAGCATTTCATTCTTGTTCTTACACTGACACTTCACTTATACACTTCACACTTCTTTTACACTGACACCTGTACATCCTTTTCCAGCTCTTTCACACACAAATTGCACTGACACTACCCCTTTAAAACACAAATCTTTTTAAGCGTGGATCCCGTCGAGTACGACGGACAATCTGGGTGCTAATACCTTCCCAGGCTGTAACCAACCCCCTTTCTCAGTCTCTCTGGTTCGCAACCGTCTTATCCATCTTTTTCTAGGTCTATGCAGCATTGCCTTTCCTCCGGGATAAAAATGCCTAGCTGGCGACTCTATTCTTTTCCAGTGAGTTCACTGCTGTGTGTTCTCATTGTTCTTTTCGCCGACCGTTCGCGTTTGTACCATATTTGAGCCCAGTCTCATCTTTTGGGAGCGACAGCTTGGCGACTCTGCTGGGGACCCTTATACTGTAACCAGGACTTCTGGTTCTTTTTGTGGGTTCCTCCTAGCGCTTGATTGAGTTGTGTTTACTGGGGTGTTATGTGCTACCTATGTTTGTATATTTTTTTTATTTACTGCTTTATATACAGTTTTGTTTATTGCTTTCTTTATAGCTTTGTGCATATATATCATATTGTCATGCTATCTGTGCTGGATCTGTTTTGTTGCTTTGGTGGGTGGGTGTTCCATTGAGAGTTGAGGTCCTATACCTGGGACCTGAGTGACACCTAGGCTAGAGTGGTTCATATTCTTTCCCATTCCATTTCGGTCTGGTGCGGGAATATGAAACACGGTTCAGATATGGGTTTCTTCTTGAGAACTCTGTGTTGCAGATTTCCTGCAGTACTAGGGCTATCTGGGAAGCCTGCTAAGTCTGGATGACCTTTAGTATTGACCTTCAGAAACTGAGGTGAATTAGAGGAGGATCTTTTATGGTTATTGTAAACACTGTACCTCCGGGTTAGAAGTGTTTACACTTCTCATAACTGATCCAAGTCTGAGGATCCTTGTTTTAGAACATCACCTGTGAGGGGGGTTGGGCTGTTTACAGGTTTGCAGGTACCCTTGACCTCAGCATACCTTGTTACTTTGTTTGATTAAGAGTACTCCATGTTGGGACAGTTCTTGTGATTTTTAACCCTGGATATGTGACTCTTTATTTGAGTCCCCCACCCTGGTTACTGGACTTATGAACCTCCATCTGGATTTCTTGAACATATATGGATCTATATCAAAGCAGTTAATCAGTTCTAGCTCAGTCACAAACCCTTGCATATCATTTGCATACATCCTCATTGCATCATTTTGACATGTGTTTATTTGTTTTTCAGGGTATCTATACTATATTTTGGCTTGGTTTTGACCCCTTCATCTGCATAAACCTATCTTCATCAGCACTTGCTTCAGCTTTCATCTACTTGCTTCAGTCACCTGCACCCTCAGCCTCAGCCTATCAGTGGCCCATCTTCAGTGTTATTCTCAGTCATCATCATCAGCACCTATCCTTCAACAGCATGGCACCTAAGAAAAGTAACATCTCCTATCACTTCTTTGAGCCTGAGCTAGCTAGCATCAGGAGGATTCAGACCCTGATTACTCCAGACCATATACCATATTTCAGAGAACATTATGGAGGAATCCTTGATGTGGTATTGGATTTGGACCCTTCACAGAGGAGCTTGATACATACTTGCCTGCAGTTCTATGATCCCCCTCTGAGGTGCTTCACCTTTCAGAATTTTCAGTTGGGGCCCTTGTTGGAGGAATATTCATCATTGGTTGGTGTACCTATCAGAGGTGGAATACCCTTCAACCCTGAGATGACTTTCCCTAGTAATGAGGAGATAGCAAAAGCATTACATCTGGAACCAGTTCTGATTGGGCAGAACCTGGCATCTAAAGCTGGAATCTCTGGTTTTCATCTGGATTTCTTGACTTCTCAGGCTAGTCTGAAGGCCTCCCTGGGGGAGTGGAGGGCATTCTATGCTCTGTTGGCCCTTAGCATATATGGGATCATACTTTTTGCAGATGAGCCAAGGTTTGTTAGCAAGAATGCAGTCCATCTTTTCATCCTGAGAAACCCAGTGCCCACCTTGCTGGGAGATCTTTACTACTCTGTTCATCAAAGGAATGAAAAGCAAAGGGGAAGACTAGTGAGATGCTGTGCCCCTCTGTTCCATACTTGGCTGCTCAGGCATTTGCCAAAGACTGATGCATTCTTGAACCCTCACCAGCAAAGGAATTGGGCTAGGAGGCTTGTTGCTCTAACCTCAGATGACATCAGGTGGTGCACTCAAAGCACCAAGGGCAGAGACATCATTACAAGTTGTGGGCAATTTCCCAATGTGCCTCTGATTGGAGTGAAGGGTTGCATCAATTACAACCTCTGCTTTTCAAAAGACAACTGGGTTATGCATTAGTCCATCCTCCTAGAGCACAGGATCTGACTGAGACCCTTTATTGTGAGATCAAGCCTAATCTGGATATTGTCAGGCAGGCATCCGTGGCCTGGGACAATGTGCAGACTAAAGGGGTAACCATTCTTGGAAGATGCAATAATGTGGCCTCAGCTCAGTACTATGAGTGGTCTCATGCCAGAGCTCAAATTACTGGAATGCCCTTCACTATTGAAGATGTACCTGGACCCTCCACAGCACCACCTCCAGCAACTGTCAGCTTAGAGGAGTTTGAGAATTTGAAAGAGAGAAATGAGAAGTTGACTCAAGCTTTGCAGAAGACCCTCTGGGAGAGGAGTGATGGTAGGTTGGATATTGAAAGGCTAGAGAAGCTAAGGGTGGAGCATCTGGCCAAAATTGAGAAATCTGAGGATTACATTAAGAAGTCTAGGGTTGGAGAGCAGATCTTGAAGAATGCCTGCAAAGAAGCCCAATTCCAGAAAACTAGGACTGATTTGTATCTGAAGGAGAGTCAAGCAAGGTGGGTCAGGATCACCGAAGCCCGTACTCAGGAGGACAAAAGGACTCAGGACAAGATTGAGCAGCTGGAAGCTAGTACAAAAGAGCAACAGGAAGCCCTGGCAGCATCCCAGAGAGAGATCTCAGAGTTGAAGATTAAAGCTGGTGTGAAGAGGTCAAAGGACCAGAGTCAACACAAGAAGCTAACTGCAGCTGTTACTACAAGGAATCTCCTCATCAGGAATCTTACAGAGCGTCCAGCTGATCCTGTGACTGAAGCACTTCTCAAGGAAGTTCAGGAGGATGAGTTTGGTCTGGGTGTTTGACTTTTTGCTTGTTGTTGCTTTCTTTTCATTGTACTTTTCTTTATGTTGTATTTTTGACCCCTCAGAGGGCATGTATTGTAAGGAAAAAACAAACTATGTATCATTTGCTTTTTGTAATATATGTGTTGGTTTGTTTTATCTGAATTCTTCAAGCAACATCAAAAGCATCTTCCTCAAGGGTCTGGAAAGGTCAAAACCAAGTGCCAAGCCGGATACCTTGGATACAAATAGACATACTGCATTGCATGCTAACCTTTTGTTTTGTTTTGTAGGTTTTTGTTTTGTTGTTACTAACTCTGCTGTGACTTCAGGAATTATTGCTCGACGTCGAGGGTTTCCACTCAACCGTCCACACAGATACCCCACCCGCAACAATCTTTCGGGCATACAGATGGACCAAATGCAGCAGGACCTTACAGAGGTCAGGAATCAAATGACCAACGAGAGGTTGGAAATGAGGAATCAGATGACACAATTTATGGAGGTGATGAACAATATGGCTCAAAGCCAGGAGAGGTTGAGAGCACTAGTAGAGGGGAGGAACCAGGAAGACCATCATTCAGGGACTGCTGGGACAAGCAACAATGAAAGAGTCCAACCTCATGTTAATCCCCCAGTCTTTGGACCCCACCAACATCCAGAGATCAACATCCCTGTCAATGTGCAAAGGACTGCTACAGCAGGTAGAATACTGCAGGAAGACCCCCAGGAAGATCAGTTCACAGTAATGGGAGCTGGGGAGGAGGCCTACGACAGAAGGCTAGAAGAGATTGCTGAGAAACTAAGGTCTTTGGAGTCCCAGAATTCTTTGGGATTTGATGTTATGGACATGGGTCTAGTGGACGGGGTCAGGATTCCCCACAAATTTAAACCACCGTGCTTTGAGAAGTATAACGGGACTTCCTGTCCCCGGACCCATTTACAATCCTTTCTGGGGAGGCTGAAGGCCTATACCATGGACGAAAAGCTGTGGATGTTTTATTTTGAGGATAGCTTAACTGGAGCATCGAGGGAATGGTACTCCCACTTGACAAGAGTGACCATTAGATGCTGGAAGGACCTGGCAGAGGCCTTTATCAGACAGTATCAGTACAACTTGGATATGGCTCCCAACAGGACCCTCCTGATGGGGATGTCTCAATCATCCAGGGAAAGCTTCCGTGAATACGCTCAAAAGTGGAGACAGCTTGCTGCTGCTGTCCAGCCACCCATGTCAGAGAGGGAGATGGCTGATATGTTTATGAACACCCTCCAGGGGACTTACATTGATAGGCTAGCTGCCTTCTCATCTACCAGCTTTGCAGATGTAGTCATAGCCGGGGAGAGAATTGAAAGCCTATTGAAGATGGGTAAGATCTCAGACAACGGTGCAAGCTCATCCAGTAACACAAGGAAGCCTTTTGTAGGCCCAAGAAGAACTGGTGAGACCAACGCTATTCACGCCAACAGGGGCAGGCCCCAATATGTTCATAGGTCTGTGGCAGCAGTCACCATTCCCGCTCCAATTCATCCTCAACCGACTTATCAACCTCAGCAACAAAATTACCAACAACAAGCTCAGTTCCCTCCTCAAAGAAATTACAACAACAACAACACCAACAACAACAATCAGCAGAGACCATACCAACAGAGGCCCTCTTAGGCCAATAGGGTGATCGATCCAATCCCCATGCCCTATGCCACTTTACTGCCACAACTCCTGAAACTCAACCTGGTTGAGCTAAGGACATTGGCACCTCCGGATCCTAACAGTCTGCCCAGAAATTACGACGCCAGCGCCAGATATGCATTTCACTCAAATGCACCTGGTCATAGTACGGAAAAGTGCAGGGCTTTGCACATGAAAGTGCAGGATCTAGTGGATTCCAAGGCTTTAAACTTTGCACCACCACCAAATGTCAACAAGAACCCTATGCCACACCATGGTGGTCCCCGAATCAATGCTATTGAAGAAGACAAGTCGTCTTACTTGATAACCAGTGTGGGTCAGATTCGGACCCCCTTGGTGGAGATTAAAGCTCAACTCTTGGAATGTCAAATGTTCCCAGGATGTGAGTTAGGGTGTGCTTATTGCAACATTTCAGTGAATGGTTGTGATAACCTGAGAGATGGCATAGATGGTATCATCCAGAGTGGCCTGCTCCAAATTACAACATCAATTCCTACCAATCCAGCAATGTCATTAACAACAATTCCAGAGTCTACTACAACTGCAACAACCATTATTCCAGACAACTCTTCAGCTTCATCAACAAATGTTTCATCTGTCATTTCAACTGACCAGATATCAACGAACATTCCTTCTACAACTTCAGCACCACTTCATTTTGAATCTCCTACAACACCCATCCTTCCAACAATGTCTCCTACAACGTCAGCAGCCAACCATGAAGATGTCTCAACAGTTACGATTTATTATGATCCTGAAAACGATTCTGCCTACAACTCACAAAGTGCCACTCCTACCAGAGTACCAGTCACAATATATTATGATCCACAGACTATCACGGTTCCTTCCGCAGCTGCCATCAGTCCAGTCACTGTCACAGTGCCTGGACCAGTACCTTATGAAAGCAGTAATGCCATCCCTTGGCATTACGGCTCTGATTTATACTGCGAAGGACAGAAGATCACTTTTGAATCATCAACTTCTGCACCACAAATAGACAATGTGGGAGGAGGCGGAGGCTTCACTCGAAGCGGACGTCTCTTTGCCCCGCAAATTCCAAGACCCGTCGCCGAAGCAGAAGCTGCTGCCAAGGCAAAAGGGAAGAGCATGGTGCAAGAAGAGCAGGTTGTTAGAGAAGCTTTAAAAACACCTTTTGATCAAGAAGTTGATGAGTTCATGAGAATCATCAAGAAAAGTGATTACAAAATAGTGGACCAGCTTCACCAGACGCCCTCCAAGATCTCTATTCTATCATTACTTATGTGCTCCGAGGCTCATCGGAACGCACTGCTCAAAGTCTTGCACGCAGCTTATGTGCCGGAAGAGATCACCGTCAATCAGTTGGAAGCTGTGGTTGGAAATGTTAATGCTAGTAATGGACTAGGGTTCACCAACACTGATTTGACTACGGAAGGCCGCAATCATAACAAGGCTTTGCACATTACCATGGAATGTAAAGGTGCAGTTCTCTCACATGTACTGGTAGACACGGGATCATCCCTCAATGTCTTGCCTAAAAAAGCCCTTGTGAAGCTGGAATGTGAAGGATTGGCATTACGTCCCAGTAACTTAGTAGTGAGAGCCTTTGACGGCTCTAAGAGATCAGTTCTGGGAGAAATTGAGTTGCCTGTAACGATTGGCCCACAGACTTTCAAAACGACCTTCTATGTGATGGACATTCAGCCTGCCTACAGCTGTTTGTTGGGTAGACCATGGATTCACGCCGCCGGCGCAGTAACGTCTACCCTTCACCAGAAGTTAAAATTTGAGTGGGAGGGCCAAGTCGTTACTATTTGTGGAGAGGAGGATATTTTTGTTAGCCATCTGGCTACTTACAAATATATTGAGATGGATGGGGAGATCCACGAGACGATGAGTCAAGGGTTTGAGGCCCTGAATATTAATGAAACCTCTGTTGTACTTGGGACTTCTATGACATCCTACCAGCAGGCCCGGAAGGTGGTGGAAGAAGGAAACGTTCAAGGCTGGGGCAAACTGTTGCCTGTGGAGAAGAAAGAAGATAGATTTGGGTTGGGTTACAAACCAACTCAAGAAAATCAAGCAGAGGCTGCCAAGAAGCCCAACTTTGTTAGTGGGGGGATGCTTACCCCCGATGTTGTCAACAACTTGGAAGATGAGTCGGAAGATGAACGCAACCTGGAAAGCTGGATTCGTCCAAAGATCCCGGGGAGCAATATCTCAAACTGGTCTTCCCAGGAAATTATAAGAGTTACTCCTGCAGAGTAATTATTATTTCCTGTATATTTTAAGCATGCATCAAGTCTTGCATCTTGCCCAGGATGACAAGACTCATTTTGTAATCGGGCCATCTGTAATTTTTGTGCAACAAGATTAATCAATGAAATATCAGACATCTTTTGCAAATGAGTCTTTTTTCTGTTCTGCTCACGGTTTTTTCCATTTTTCTTTTTGTACAAAAAATAAATGGCAATGTTTTCAAAATGACAACTTTATTTCACTTTTCTAAACAAGATTAAAATCAATCACTAAAATGAAAAAACTGAACCCTTGCAGAGAGTGCCTTCCAGACCGCACCGACAACAACACGGCTATGACTTCGTATGACTTTGACAATCTGATCAATCAAGCTGATGAAGGGGTTGAAGAAGATTACGAGCTTCCTGAAGAGCTAGCCAGGTTGTTAAGACAAGAGGAGAAGGTTATCACTCCCCATCAGGAGGAGGTAGAAACGATTAATCTTGGTACAGATAAAGACGTGAAAGAAGCTAAAATCGGGGCCTGCTTACAAGACTCAGTAAAGAAACAACTGATTGACCTGCTTCAAGAATATGTGGATGTGTTTGCTTAGTCTTATCAAGATATGCCAGGGTTGGACACCGACATTGTTATGCACAAGCTTCCTTTGAGGGAAGAATGCCCACCGGTCAAACAGAAACTACGCCGGACTCGCCCAGACATGGCAATGAAGATCAAAGAGGAGGTGCAAAAGCAGTGGGACGCCGGGTTCCTTGCTGTAACTAGCTATCCACCGTGGGTTGCTAATATCGTGCCTGTGCCTAAGAAAGACGGTAAGATAAGGATGTGTGTTGACTACCGAGACCTGAATAGAGCCAGCCCGAAAGATGATTTCCCATTACCTCACATTGATGTATTGATGGATAATACGGCTCAGTTCTCGGTATTCTCCTTCATGGACGGATTTTCAGGATACAACCAAATCAAAATGTCACCTGAAGACATGGAGAAGACAACATTCATCACACCCTGGGGCACGTTCTGTTACAAGGTGATGCCATTCGGGTTGAAGAATGCTGGTGCGACATATCAACGGGCTATGGTAACATTATTCCACGATATGATCCATAAAGAAATCGAGTGTTATGTGGATGACATGATTGCCAAGTCCCTCACAGAAGAAGACCACCTGGTAAATCTGCTAAAGCTACTCAAGCGCCTGAGGAAATATCAACTGAAATTGAACCCCAACAAGTGCACATTCGGGGTACGATCTGGTAAGTTGCTGGGTTTTATCGTAAGCGAGAAAGGGGTTGAAGTTGACCCTGATAAAGTCAAAGCCATTCAAGAAATGCCTGCACCGAAAACTGAGAAAGAGGTTCGAGGTTTTCTAGGTAGATTGAACTACATCTCAAGGTTCATATCTCACCTTACAGCAACCTGTGAACCTTTGTTCAAGCTGTTAAGAAAAGAACAAACGGTCAGGTGGAATGAAGACTGCCAGAGGGCTTTTGACAAGATTAAAGAATACCTGCAAGAGCCTCCAATCCTTATGCCTCCAGTTGAAGGAAGACCTCTGATAATGTACTTGACAGTATTAGAAGAGTCGATGGGGTGTGTGCTGGGCTAGCATGACGAGTCTGGTTGAAAAGAGTATGCAATATACTACCTGAGCAAAAAGTTTACCGACTGTGAACAACGTTATTCACTGCTCGAGAAAACTTGTTATGCTTTAGCGTGGGCTGCTCGCCGACTGAGACAGTATATGTTGACCCACACTACCTTATTAATCTCAAAGATGGACCCGGTTAAGTACATTTTCGAGAAGCCAGCTCTTACCGGACGGGTTGCAAGATGGCAAATGATTCTCACAGAATACGACATCCAGTACACATCTCAGAAAGCCATCAAGGGCAGTGTACTGTCTGAATATCTTACTGAGCAACCTATTGACGACTACCAGCCTATGAGATTTGACTTCCCTGATGAAGACATCATGTTCATAAAAACAAAAGATCATGAAGAGCCTATTCACACTGAAGGGCCTGACCCGGAAGAAGAATGGACTATGATGTTTGATGGGGCTGTTAATATGAATGGTTGTGGTGTTGGTGCAGTACTCATTACACCTAAGGGAGTTCACATGCCTTTCTCGGAAAAACTCACCTTTAACTGCACTAACAACGAAGCTGAATACGAAGCTTGTATTATGGGTCTTGAGGAAGCCATTGACCTCAGGATCAAGACATTGACTGTATTCGGAGATTCAGCTTTGGTGGTTAATCAAACCAATGGCAAATGGTACACACACCAGGATCATCTGATACCTTACAGGGATTATACAAGAAGGCTGTTGACTTTCTTCACCACAGTCAAGCTTGAGTATATCCCTCGGGACGAGAATCAGTTTGCAGATGCTCTGGCTACCATTTCGTCCATGATCAAAGTTCAAACTGCCAACTTTGTACCTCAAATTTCAGTGTCCAGACTTGACAGACCAGCATATGTGTTCGCAGCAGATGTTGTCAAAGATGATAAGCCTTGGTTCCATGACATTAAGTGCTTCTTAGAGGATCAAACATACCCATCTGGGACATCTTCCAATGATAAGAAGACTTTAAGAAGGCTTGCTGGTAGTTTCTTCCTGAATACTGATGGTTCCCTATACAAGAGAAACTTTGATATGGTACTCCTCAGATGCGTTGACAGAACAGAAGCAGACTTGTTGATGCATGAAGTGCACGAAGGATCTTTTGGTACCCATGTAGGAGGGCATGCCATGGCCAAGAAATTGCTGAGATCAGGCTATTACTGGATCACAATGGATGCTGACTGTTGTGCCTATGCCAGAAAATGCCAAAAATGCCAGATCTATGCAGATAAAGTGCATGTGCCTCCCAATCCTTTGAATATAATGTCTTCACCCTGGCCCTTTGCCATGTGGGGCATCGATATGATCGGCAAGATTGAGCCAACTGCTTCAAATGGCCACAGATTCATCCTGGTCGCCATTGACTATTTCACCAAGTGGGTCTAAGCAGCCTCATATGCAAATGTTACGAGGCAAGTGGTAGCCAGATTTCTGAAGAGAGATATCATCTGTCGATACGGAGTTCCCGAGCGAATCATTACTGATAATGGTTCCAATCTAAACAATAAGATGATGGTTGAGTTATGCCGGGACTTCAAGATCCAACACCACAACTCTTCTCCTTACAGGCCAAAGATGAACGGCGCTGTTGAGGCAGCCAATAAGAATATCAAGAAGATTGTGCAGAAGATGGTAGTTACATACAAAGACTGGCATGAAATGCTGCCATTTGCCTCGCATGGGTACCGCACGTCAATCAGAACATCCACTGGGGCAACACCGTATCAACTTGTGTATGGTATGGAAGCAGTCCTACCTGTTGAAGTTGAATTACCCTCCTTGCGAGTACTGATGGATGCTAAGCTGAACGAAGCAAGTGGGTCCGGTCCCGATACGAACAACTGAGTCTGATTGAAGAGAAAAGATTGGCTACAATCTGTCATGGGCAGTTGTATCAGAAAAGAATGAAGAGAGCCTTCGATCAGAAAGTCAGGCACCAAGAGTACCAAGTGGGAGATCTTGTACTAAAGAGAATCCTCCCTCCTCATACAGACCATAGGGGCAAATGGACTCCAAATTATGAAGGACCATTCGTGGTAAAGAATGTTTTCTCTGGTGGAGCACTGATGCTCAGCACCATGGACGGTGAAGATTTCCCGTCCCCTGTGAATTCAGATGCAGTTAAAAGATACTTCGCATAAAGAATGACCCGCTGGACATAAAAACAGAATGTAAGTCCAGGAAAGAATAGGGCATCCCGGCAAGTCAAAAACAGAATAAAAGACTTGGGCAAAAATAAGGGAAATAAATAAAATGTGTACACCCGCTGAGTTGAAAAGCCGCATTGGACAGCTCAGGCAAAAATGGGTATCCCGATGGATTGAAAACCCGAAAGGGCGGTCCATGCAAAATAAGGGAATAAGCGAACAACTGCATTCTGAATTCGTCTGTATCACCTGCAACTTGGTAAGTTTCGAAAGGATCAAGCTTCTGTCAGAATCAGCCTTCTTCAGAAAGCAAGACGAGAAGAAAGTCAAAAGTCATACGAGTCATAGCAAGAGGAAGTTCCTTAAAGCGTCGTCAACATTGCCAGCGTTTTGTTTCTCAATTTGTAACAATCTCCTCATTTCAGAAGATATGTTTCTTTGACTGTATCTTGCCAATTCAGGGCACATGAATTAATAAAATCAGATTTCTCAGTCATGTTTCGTCTTGTACACTTTTGTTTGCAAAGAAT
Organism: Lathyrus aphaca; assembly: GCA_963966055.1. Taxonomy (NCBI): domain Eukaryota; kingdom Viridiplantae; phylum Streptophyta; class Magnoliopsida; order Fabales; family Fabaceae; genus Lathyrus; species Lathyrus aphaca. Next base: position 149,048,388 of record OZ014520.1, on the reverse strand, counting down.
GTCTGATGTCTTAAAAACTGATTGCATGAATACAGATGTTATCTTTAAAACACGTGCTTGCAGGGAATTTACTTACTCTCAGAAGTGTCTAACTCCTATAGCGGAATCCGGTAAGGGATACCTCGGGATTACTTGTGTGTTTCTTGTCTTTGCAGGATTGCAGGTATCCGAAGCGCAACATGGGGCATGGAAGCTTCATCCCAGCAAGCTGGCAAATCAACGCTCACTCAGCATTCCAACTGTTTTCTCCCCAGCCGAATTGCCACTTGTTGCTTCTCCCAGCCGAGTTGCCAATCATTCTTCCTCAGTCAAGTACAAAAGTCAGGGAATCATCTCCCCACAGAGTTTCAACCTCTATCCAGAAAAGCAACACACGAAGGAGTCACAACAGAGTGAAGAAAGCTCATACAAACCCCCAGCTGGGTCCCTCATTTACAAGAATAAGTCTATCAATGACCCATCTCCCCAAGCAGAATCATTTCATCAGATCTACCAATGATCTTATCCCCAGCTGGGATGTTCACCTCAAACAGATCGGCCAGAGATCTTCACAGCAACGGGATCCGAGTCCCGGTTTGGTATCTTTTGCATAATCATAGAATTCGCATCATATTCACCAAACAAAGCGTAGCATTCCGTTTAATACGGAGCATTACGGCAAAAGTCAAACATGTAGCATAATCATAAGTCGTGGTCTGAATCAAACACTTGTGAATATTGACAAATCCATCTACAATACACAGAATGCTCCTCGTACTCCCCGGCAGAGAGCCCAGACACTTCTCTTGCAAATACAGATACTTCCTGACACCCGTCCGTGCCATACCCCCAGCAGAAAGCCAAAGCATCCCCTTTGCACTCAACAGATACAGATATATATATAACTTTCTTGACATCCGTCCATGTCACTTTTCCCAGTACAGTAATGTAACACTTTGTATACCAGATATTTGTTTATACTATACCCTTCTCCTTTTGACACTCGTCCGTGTCATTTCCCCGGCAGATTGAACACTCAAATATACATTACTCATACTTACCTTATACAGATACTCGTCCGTATTTTGTATACACCATTTATATCCCCGCAGATTCGACACTAGTCCGTGTTCTTTGTTAACCCGTTGGTACTCATCCGTACCATCATCTCAGAGCATGTGTCAAGCGTTTGTTTCTACATGATACTCGTCCGTATCATAATCTTAAGGATGCTCGTCCGCATCTTTAATCCATGCACTGTGTCTTCTTGAATATAGATACTCGTCTGTGTCTGCTTTTCCCCAGAAGAGTTCTTTCAGATTCGACACTCGTCCGTGTTCCTTGTTAACCAGTTGATACTCGGAACAAGTGTCAGTTTTTTGTTTCTACCTGATACTCGTCCGTATCATAATCTTAAGGATGCTCGTCCGCATCTTTAATCTATACACAATACCAAACACTTATACCTTTTATTTTTGGATTGTAAACACTTGTCCGTGGTTACTATTCCCCAACAATTTTCTTCTTATCTGACATTCATCCTATGTCATGATAAACCTTGAGAGCAGCCGTCCCCTGCTAGGTGGTCGTCCTCCACCTCTTGATGGTCGTCCTCCATCATGCTCATCCGATGGCCGTCCCCATCGTTGACCTTTTATCCGACATTCGTCCTATGTCGTGATATTTAGCAGCCGTCCCCTGCTAGGTGATCGTCCTTCACCTTTTTGATGATTTTCCTTCATCATTTCATCCAATGGCCGTCTCCATTGTTGATTTTGGTTATCTGGCGTTCGTCCTGCGTCATGATAAACCTTGAGAGCAGTCGTCCCCTGCTAGGTGGTCGTCCTCCACCTCTTGATGGTCGTCCTCCATCATGCTCATCCGATGGCCGTCCCCGTCGTTGACCTTTTATCCGGCATTCGTCCTATGTCGCGATATTTTCGGCAGCCGTACCCTGCCAGGTGGTCGTCCTCCACCTTAGATGACCGTCCCTCATCTTAACCCCAACAGAGCAGCCGTCCCCTGCTAGGTGATCGTCCTTCACCTTTGATGACCATACCTCATCATCTGTTTATTTCATTTATTCTTTAACCCGATGGCCGTCCCCGTCGTGGTCCCTTTTCTTTTTAGCCCGATGGCCGTCCCCATCGTTGGTTACTTTGCTTTATGAACTTGATAGCCATCCCCATCATTTTTCATTACTCCCCAGAGAATCTTACAACTTTACTTGATGGCCGCCCCCATCATAATCTTCTACATCCCCAGCATGATGGCCGTCCCCGTCATTGCCTTACTTCACACACTCTCCCAAGCATGTCGGCCGTCCCCGTCATTGCTCTTTACCCAGCAGTCATCCTCTGCTCGATGGTCGTCCTCCGTTGCCCATACTTTACAATATACTTTATTTTCCTTTACAATTTATATCCCTTTTCTTCTTCATTCTGTGAGTGCAAATTTTGGACTGTCTTTGGTATTCAACCACAAGTTATCTTGTTTGCCTGTTAAGCGGTTGCTTACATCCTACACAGCTAACTCATGTTTGAGTAGGGGCAGCTGTAAACACCCCAAATTTTCCCTCACCCATTCACACCATGGCTTGTGATCATTTCATATGCATAAACTCAATCATAGCATCTCATATTACATCTTTGATCCACTGCATAGATTCAAAGTCATCTGCATCTAGGGTTTGTGATCTGAGCAATCCAAGAGCTTCTTGAGCCACTCCAAAGGTCATCAATCACTTCAAAGGGGTCCATGTGTGTTCAAGTATCATATTATATCCTCTCAAAGTCAAGAATGCCAAAGAATCACAAGAACTGAAAATGGCATGGAAGCAGAGCCAGGTTTGACTGCACAGATAACCTAGAATTAGGGTTTTGGTTTCAGAGGCCATAACTCCAAATTTTTTGGTCATTCTTGTTTCTATTGGTCTCTATATGGTATAGGGAGTATGCATATCAATTTTCATGAAGAAATTCCATGGGGAAGTCATCTGATCAAGAGTTGACTTTTCAAGCAAGTCAGTGCAAAATCAGGGCATCTGAGGCCCCCAATGACCCAACCAAAGGGTGTTCTTCATCATTTTGATTGTGTATGATCTTTATTTGATCATGGGAGAAGTTGGAAGTTCACAAAATTCAAGAATTACAAGTTTTTGCAAAGTTGACTTTTTGGGGCAAGTTTGACTTTTAAGGAATTTGTCATTTTAGGCAACTTTCCAATCCTTACTTTTTGATTCAAGAAAGCTTCAAATGAAAAAACCTTGGTCATGAAAGTTGTAGAATAGATCTTTCCCTTTTCAAAAAGTACAAGAACATGACCTAATTCATTTTGGATCAAAAGTTATGGTTCATCAAAGTTGACAAAAATCACTAAAATTCAAATTATGCACCAAATGAGAAACTTGCAAAATCTTGTACCAAGGCAATTTGTGACTTCTAATTGATGTCAAACCATTACACAAACATCACACAAGTCCTAAAGTTCAGAATGAACCAAAGGAATCACATGGTTCATGGTTTGTGAGGCAAGATCTTTTCATAAGAACCAAAACAAGCCAAGTTGCAAAAGTCATGATAGTTTCTCATCCACTTGCTAGCTACATTGCTGAACCATCCTAGCCTTTCCCTCACACCATGCTGCGCAGCCCACACCCCTTGTACTTGGCTAGAACATGACCCATGCTTCTCTTACATAAAGTTGACAAATTGGCAAAAGTAGCTACACCTATCACAAAAGGGCATGTCACATCCTCTGACCAATAGGATTAGTTTATACAAACAAATGGCAAGCCAAACAACATAACACACAAGCCTGAAACCAGCAAGAACAACACATTCTCATTTTCACTCTCAAAAAGCAAAAGCCTTCGAAACTCAGAAAACAAGCCACAAACACTTAAACAAACTTCATAGAACTCATCACCACATCCTTCTGATCATTTCCCTGCCTTCATTCATCCTTGAAACCTCACATAAGCCAAACACGATTCTCACTTGAGCTTGAACAGAACTTGTTCAATCTCCCAAACCAGCCAGCACAAACTCCTTCTAAGCATCCAGACATCATCAAGGGACCAAAAGGAGTGGATTGCATAAAGAGGGGAGGTCAGAAAGCTGCAAAGTTGAAAGCTTCAAAACTCAGGTAGCTCAAGAACTTTTTTTCTAGAAATGATTTTTAAAGTTCCTAAGTTGTTCTTTGTAGTTCACTGATCACTCTGATGCCTTTGGTTTTGAAAATGGTGGAGAGATGAGAGTTTAATCTGTTTCTGAAACTTTTTGCCCTAGGATTTGTTTGATTCGATTCAGCCAGTTTAGGAATGATAAATGTGTTTTGAATGGGGGTTCTGATTCGTTTTTAGGTGGGGATCATTTCTGTTTAATTAGATTTCGTTTTAGATGCGTTTAGAGAGAGTTTGAAGTTTGGAGTGATCGGAGAAGATGACCGGAACACTGTTCCGGTCACCTGAGGGTCATTAACAGCTGGATTAGGGTTAATTAATTAGGGTTAGTGAGTTTGAATGCTGGCCGTCCAGATGCGCGCCAGGTCAATTCGCGCGTGTTGGAGTTTGAATGAGGGCCCTTGGATCTGATTACTTTTCTTTTTCAGTTTTAATTTCCTTTTTATTTTCATATTAATTCATTTGTTTTCTATATTTTATTAAAAATAGTAAAACCAATTTAAAAATTCTGAAATTTTTTATACAAGTTATTATTTAATTTCAGAATACAAAAATATTTTTATTTTTATTTTTTGCATTAAAAAAGTATTTTTAAATATTTAAAAGTTTATTTTTAATTAATTAATGAGAATTAATTAATTAAAAATGCTTTTAGGTATTTAAAAATCACCAAAAAATTCAAGAAACATTTAAAAACATTTAGAAACATTGTCCAACTCTCAAACCAAATTTCTTTTTTGATCTTGATGTATTTTGAGAATTTTTCATGGAATTAAAATCATTTTTATGCATTATTTTGATCCAAACTTCAAAAAATCATTTCTGCCTAACCAATGAGAGTTGGACTTTGATTCTTTTTGCATTGCATTGTGTTTAGCATGTAGTTTATGAGATTAAATGGCCATGATTTGGTCTTTCATTTTCATTTTGTTTGGTAATTTTCTTGTTAAGGAACCCTAAAACCCTAGAAAACTTGGAAAAATCATAACTTGAATTAGGTTAAGAGTTGGAACTTCTCCTTTGGGCAGTGAGTTAGTATAGGATTAGGGATCCTTTGAGTGCATTTTCAATTTTTTATATTGAGGTTTGCTTCTGATTTTGGTTTTTGTTTGATGTATTGATCATAAACCCTAATTTGGGCTTCCATATGCATCCATCTTGCATTTGCTTGCATACCTTGACTTGCCATGACATTTAGTGCATCCATTTGATTCATAATACATCTTAGGACATCTTAGAATCATGTTTGATCATTGCTTCTTCCATTTGCCATGTTGTATGTCATTTGCATTCCATAACTTTTCATGTATGTTCATGGTCCTAAGCATGCTTCTCTTGCATCCATATGTTTGTATGATCATCCCCATGCCTTGTTACATGTTTGCAGCATCTCATAGCATCATTATCATCTCATATATGCTTCTGGTTTTGGTTTACATCATGCCATTTCATTTCATTTTGCATTGCATTGCATCTCTCTCACTAACTTTTCAGGTGGTAAGCAACTTTGAGAAGTGAATTTGCCTTCACTTCTCACATTTTCTTTTCATCTATCTTATGCATCATTGTTGCATTTTACTTTGTGTATGAGATTGAGCTTGCTCTTTCTTTTGCTTCTTACTTTCTTTCTTCAGGTGACTTGTCTTCTTAAATGAAGCAAGTTGCTTTGCTTCTCTTTGCTCCTTTTATCTGCTTCCTGGTGGTTCCATTGAAGATCTTTCTTGTTAAACCTCACAAACCTTAGGAACAACCAAGCATGACAATGATTAGGGTTTTGATTAGTCCCCCACTTAGTTCTACCTTTGTGTCTCATTGAGTCTTCTTTTCTCATCTCATAATCAGGGACTAAACCCTAAAGGCTTTAAGGCTTTGTGATTAAGCTTATGCCTGCATCCTTCTATTAGGATGGAGTGTATAACTTTAATCCTAAGTGTTGAACCCTTAATGTGTTTAAATCTCTTAATCAATTCACTTAATAATCATCAAGACATCACACTTGTAACTTGGGCCTTGCATTAGGGTTCTAATTCTTCCTTAACTGGTTAAGAAGGACTAACCCTAGTGTTAATGGACAAGTCCCCCTCAAGTTGTCTTACAAACCCTAAAACTCACTTCTTCATCTTATCATTAATTAAAATCCACTTAATAAAGGCTTTGTTTTGTCATGGGTTTAATCCCTAATCATGGGTTAAGTTGAGGAGCATTCCTCAGCTTAAACATTCTCATCTATTATCCTTCTATTAGGATGGTGTAATGAGTCTGTTTAATCCTTGATTATGGCTTAACCTCATTACTTAACACTAAACAAAAACACCAAAAACATCTAAATAATCACAGGTAGGTTAATGATCTTAATCCTGCATCAAAGGTGATTAAGTGTGAGAAGCTGACTTCACACTTAAGGTATTCTCATTACCCCTAATCAGAGGGAGGATGTGATGAGCTTACTAATCCATTGGTTTAGGCTTAAGCTCATTAATCTATGACAAAATTTCAAAAGCAATAAAAGACTGAAAACTCAAAAACAAACAATAATCGTCTCCTTCAGGAGTCTTTTCTCATCTCATTCACTCATAAACGAGAACTCGCTTCTTCCGTCTAATGCAAGACAGTTTGCACCTGAGCCAGACAGGTCATACACTTGAGCATAGATAAGTAAGCAGTTCACAAGTCAATTCACCTTTCAGTCTCTTGGGTCGAACTACGGTGTTCTGACTTCCTCATTGCACGAGAGGATACGTAGGCATAACTTAACAGTTATCGAACAAAAGTCTCTGTATATTCCCCCTCTTTCCAGCCTTATTTTCTTAGCCTCATTATCATGAGCATTTCATTCTTGTTCTTACACTGACACTTCACTTATACACTTCACACTTCTTTTACACTGACACCTGTACATCCTTTTCCAGCTCTTTCACACACAAATTGCACTGACACTACCCCTTTAAAACACAAATCTTTTTAAGCGTGGATCCCGTCGAGTACGACGGACAATCTGGGTGCTAATACCTTCCCAGGCTGTAACCAACCCCCTTTCTCAGTCTCTCTGGTTCGCAACCGTCTTATCCATCTTTTTCTAGGTCTATGCAGCATTGCCTTTCCTCCGGGATAAAAATGCCTAGCTGGCGACTCTATTCTTTTCCAGTGAGTTCACTGCTGTGTGTTCTCATTGTTCTTTTCGCCGACCGTTCGCGTTTGTACCATATTTGAGCCCAGTCTCATCTTTTGGGAGCGACACATAATACCATGGCTTTTCATCAGACACTACATCAACAGTAAACACATATGCAGGTATATCAAGTCGAGATATGTTAATTTTGGGGACATAATTCCACTGCAACACTTTGATCATTGAAGACAACATAGCCAACGCATCGACAAACTGGTTTTCATCACGTGGTATGTAATGCAACTTTAATGTTGTGAAGAAAGTCAACAGTCTTCTCTCGTAATCCCGGTCACCATACCTAACTACCAAAAATACAGAAAACAATACTTCAAGTTACATCCACACACCAAGCTTATTCTTGAATATCTGCATGATGGCATAATAGATCATCACAAAAGTCAGGCAAGGTGAGTAATCACGAATCAATATAAATAACATAAAGTAAAGATAATAATGCAACATTCATCATATAGATATACCTCATAATTCTCACCCATCACATCATAAGACTCATCAAACATCTACTCAACACATATTAATCATGCTATGCCACCAAGAATGAAATGTAACTTCATAAATGCATGTGGTACCGAATTCAACATGTGATGGACACTGAGCCATATACCCTCCACAATGGAGCACAATATAAACAACAAAATCTCAATCCACACAATAGGATTGAAGCCTCTATCATCATAAGTATGCCATGAATGCAAAGATGAACCAACATCAACATAATCAACACTTGTGTCAACATTCATCTAAATATTCATCATACTCTTCATACGACATATATACATCAGTCATGCAATCTATCAATATATACTCATCATCACATAGCATTCATAACATCATATTATGACATCACAACTCTATTTCACACCCAATCATCATAATTCATTTGATCATCATGTTCGTCACATAGTAAGTATAACCATCAAAAATATTCACATCATCTATTTATTCAATCATAGCATCATTATAGTATCATCATTAACAAAACTCATACCATCATAAGCAATCAACACATAATTATCATAAAAGTTCAACATATAATTAACTTACATCTTAAATTCATTTTTATCATAAAATGATCACTAAAACATCAACATAAATCATGGCAACAAGTATAATACATCAAGACATCAATACATCATATATACACATCATTAGACAATTTTCTGCAATTAAATCATATTTTTTTACTTCTAGGTCTCGCTAAGAAAGCCCCCTTTTTTGCTAAGTGGTCTCCTCTCGCGTTGGGGAAAGTTTCAATTTTTTAATGCTCACTAAGAGGGCGTCTGCTCGCTAAGTAGGCAAGGCAGATTTGACAGAAAAACAATTGCGATGACAAAAAAAAACTTCTACTATAATTTTTCACTCAAAAACCAACCTTTCACCATTTTTAATCACAAATTCCCGTATATAACCTATAACTAATACACATACATCATTTACAACACACATCAATTCATCAATAATCCCTCAATTCTACCCATAAAATCCTAGGTTTTTCCCTAAAACCCCAACTATCCCCATTACCTAAACTCTACATCAAGAACATTGAAAAGCGATACTCCCCATACCTTAGAGTGAAGCTTTCTACGGTTCCTCTTCAAATTTCGCCGGAGATTCTTCAAGCCCTAGCCTCTTCTCTTTGTCCCTCAGAGTTTTCTCAAACACTATCGTGAAAACTGATCTTATCCCAAAACCCTCAACTTCCTTTTGTCAATCTTACCCTTAGGACCCCAAATACTCTTTTCCAACTTTGCCATCAACTTAGTCTCCACAATTGGCCAACATATCCCCAAGACCTATAATTCTTTTATTTTAATTAAATAATAATAATTTGAAATAATTATCTTTAATATTACTATTTACTAAAATAATTTCAAGTAATCTCATCATCAACACAACAACAATTCGACAAACACCAAATAATCAACAACAACAAGCTACACAATTAAATCATGAAATTGGGGAGTTACAGCTCTCCCCCACTTAAGGAATTTTCATCCTCGAAAATGTACCCGGAGAAAACAGAGTCAGACACAATCCCTCATTGGATCTTCATGTCTTCAATTCCAGCACACCAACCATCAACAAATCATCCAAGTACTTAATACTCCTCCCTGTCTGACTACCCGTCTGCGGATGCTAAGCAGAACTCCTCCTCAACTCATTGCCTAAAGAACCCAACCAACCTTCCCAGAACCTCAATAGAAATCTTGGATCTCTATTCCAAGTAACCCCATGGTTTCCTCAATGTACATCCCGACTAATTTTCGCATAGAATAAATAATCCTCATTAGTAAGAAATAAGCCGAATTAGTTAATCCATCTACGATCACCTGAATCGAATCATTCCCCTTAACCGTCTTCGAAAAACCTGACCCAAAATCCATAAAAATTACTATCCCATTTCCATTATGGAATATTCAATGGTCGCATTATATCCAAAGGCCTTTGATGTTCCATCTTCAATCTATGGCAAATCAAACACGCATACACAAACTCAACAACATCCTGATACATCTTCGTAGCACCAGGATGAATGCTCAATCTACTTCGACGTCCTCCCTCTAAAATACACTTCTCAATTTCCGATACATATGAAATACACATTATATCACGGAACCTCATCACATCATTCTCATCAATTAGGAATTCACATTTGTTACCCTGGTTAATCAAGGTCAACTGATCCACCAACTTCAAATCAGATTGTTGTCATTCTTGGATCCTCTCCATAATTTCACTAGTCAACTTCAGCATTCCCAACTTCACACTCTTGGAAGTAGTCTCACACAACAAAATCAATTCTCTGAACTATTCAATCATTCTGAGTTCTTTCACCATAAGCATCGACATATGCAATGTCTTCCTACTCAGAGCGTCCACAACCACATTCGCCTTACCAGGATGGTAATTCAAATCAAAATCTTTCAACAATTCCAACCACCTTCTCTGCCTCATATTCAACTCTTCCTAATCAACAAGTGCTTCAAACTCTTATAATCACTGAACACCTCAATTCAATATCCAAAAAGATAATGTTTCCAAATCTTCAACACAAACACCATGGCTGCCAATTCTAAATCATGGGTAGGATAATCCCTTCATGAACTCTTAATTGTCTAGAAGCATTAGCATCCACTTGACTATTCTGCATCAGCACTCCACCAAGACCCATCTTCGATGCATCATAACAAACTACAAAAGACTCACTCGGATTAGGAAAAATCAATTTGGAAGCGGTTGTTAACTCCTTATTTAGCTCCACAAAACTTTCCTCCCATGTAACATCCCACACATATGCCTGGCCCTCCTGAGTCAACTAGGTCAATGTTAATACCGATTTAGAAAAACCTTCAATAAACTCGCGATAAAAACTTACTAATCCCATAAAGCTTGTTATTCCAATAACAGACTTCAAAGTTTCTCACTTCAACACAACATCAATCTTAGAAAGATCAACGGTTATTGCACCACTAGAAATCACCTGACCAAGGAAACTTACTGCCTACAACCAGAACTCACAACTCGACAATTTGTCATGCAAATTCCTTTCTCTCAATACTTGCAACACAATCCACAATGGTGTTGCATGTTCTCCTTCAGACATAGAATATGTCAAAATATCACCAAAGAAGACCACCACAAAATTATTCTCTAGTACTCATGAAAAATCCGATTCATATTCTCCACAAACACGCCAGGTACATTGGATACACCAAATGGCATCACAATTTTCTTATGGTGGTCGTACATCGTCTTGATAATTGTCTTCAGGATATCCTTAATTCCTCATTTTATCACCAACTAGATTATCTCATTATCATTTATAATCACTTCATTTATGCCACGACAACATCATTAACAAATCACCACAATAGGACTTCATAATCAACATCATTTTTATCAAAACACTCATATAACTCAACCATAATGTCGGCCATCACTTACATCACTAAATAATCATCATATCACACGTTAACACATAACACAAGTTATAGCAGCAGCACATCATTACAAAACATATACATGCATGGTTCCACTCAATTTCATCAATTAAAACATGTTTTTCAGTCTTGTAATACGTGTTAAGCGAGCTCTTACCCGCGCTAAGAACGCTCGCTTTTTTCTCAAAGGGTAACTTTTTCTTCAGACCATGCTAAGCGCCCTCTAGCACATCAAGTGCCATCTGCAATTTCAGTAGGAAACCCTTGATATCACATGGGAACACATCCAAAAGTCACACACCTTAGATAAATCACCAACCACTGGATTTCCTTATGCCTTCAAAGAAACTCACATCGTAAACACCTTTGCACCATCTTTCATAAACTTAACCACTTGCTTAACGGAACAAACAACTTCCACCTTCGTCGAACTTATATTCATGCACCGGAGACAAGTCACAAATATCTTCAGGAGAGTATCAAGAATTACACACCACTGGCATATCACTAGCCGTCACATTTCTCTTTATGCCCCAAGAAGCAAACATCAACAATACCTGATCATTCTCCCTCAAGACCTTCCAACTTGACCGATAGACGAGAAATTCGAACTTTCATCATCTTCCAATATAATACTCTGCATCGATTCATCAAAACCATCTGTAAGCACTCAACTTAACTCTATTCTACTTCACTGTACACACGATCTAAGCTGGCAAGACACATCTATTCCATCCAACACGATTATGTCTACTATCAACAAGAGATTAAGGGTGATCAGTTCCTCAATTTATCAATACATAGCCGACAATCATGATGGGGGCATAAACCATACCCACCAAACTCCAATAGCGTTCTTGGCATCTTGTGCACTAAGTCACCTCATGTGTAATTCTTTAGTTGACTCAAGCCTTATCTCTGCACTCCCTCTAGAATCAAGAAAAACATTATCCTAATAACATTTTCACTTCTGCAATCCAATACATGTTGAGTCAACACTCCACAACCCAAAACATCTCAGAAAAGCAATATCTTCTCCCTCACTTGTTTCAAACCAACACCTGGAGAAAAACAGTTAGAAAACAAACAAGTATCGATAGTGTTTCACACACATGTTTATCGCTCCCTGGATTTTTATCCTGGTACAAACGCGAAAGTGGCGCGTAAAAGGTAGAGTCGCCAGCTAGGCATTTTTATCCCGAAGGAACGGGAATGGTAATGCAGCACAAACTAGGGAAAAGAAAGGAAAATACAAGGTCCTGCAAACCAAAGAACTGAGTTTGGGAGTCAGTTACCACCTGGGAAGTTATTAGAACCCTAGATCGTCCTCCGTACCCGAAAAGATCCATGATTGCAAAGAAACTGTTTCAAAGGGTAAAGAATGAAGCTGCTGCAAAGAAAAGGAACAAGATCTAGAGTAAAAAAAAGAAAAGGGGAAAATGTAGGGAAAATAAAAGACTGCTCGAACGGGCCCTATCTCACTGCCTACGTACCTCATCTAGACATGAGGATCAAAGTTGCCGTAGTTCCCCTAACTAGGGAGGAAAATGGCTTGTGTTTTAAAAGCTTGAACTGCTTATGTCAATGCTCAGGTGTTGCAGGCTCGTCTGGCACGAGTGCGTTATCGTCTTGCAAAGAGACAAGTAGGAGCAAGTTCTTACGTAATGAGTGAGGGTGATGAGAAAAGAAGTCCCGAAGGAGAGACAATTATTCTTTGTTCAAGTCTTTTAAAGAAGCTTTTCTTGGTGTTTGGTATAAGAAAGTGAATTCAGGTCCCTTTCTAGGGAACGTGTACTTGTTACTACATTCCAAGATGGAATAATAGAACAAATACACACAAGTAAGGAGAAGTTCCCCAAAACTTGGTTCCAGAGACTAGGGCATAAGCTCACTAACTCATTGAAGTTATTAGATGTTTTGTATTTTTGGATGAAGAAGTATTTTTTAGGATTTTCTTTGTGAAAATAGTCTTATGATTAGACTTGTACATCATACTAGACAAGCTTGTACTATCCCAAGATGGGAAGACTATAAGTGCCTCCTGGAATAAGTCCATACACACAATACTACTTCAACCATTATTAAGTGTTTTTTAGGTTTTTGTTTGAAGATGAGAAAGAGAGAACACCAAAGGATCTCAAAGGTAAAAAGTAAGGGGAAACTAACAAAATCCTAATGTTGTCATGCCTAGATAAACCTAGGTTAGTGAGGTATCATTCTATCCTAATGAAGAATAAGGAAAGAAGAAAAGAAAAAGAAAGGGAGGAAGAAAGCAACTTACTTCTCTTAAAGAAGTTAAGTTGTTTCTAAGAGGGATGAAAAGAGGTTATACAATTGATGGCCTAGGCTCATAGCAAACACAAGTATGGAAATTAAAGTAAATTAAAGAAGTTGGGATGTGGAAGAAATAAGTGTGCAAGTGAAGAAAGATTAATAATGGGTAATCAGACAATCGCAAACAGAGCCTACACCAGTAGGACTTCAGATGCAACAACATGCTCCTAACATAGCATCAGGACTAGAATGAGGAATGAAAGAGAGGTGAGATTGAGCTTCAAGTGGTACCTAACGGAGAAGGTCTGTTGCCTCTTCAACATGCACAAACAAACTCAAGAGGAAAAATCGAGTCCAAAGTATGTCAAAGATCCACCAATAATCCAAACAATGCTTTTGTGTTCAATATCGAATTCCACTTCGGATTCAACTATCCAACACTCAATTAATCAGAAACAAAAATCAACAATTAAAATCAAGATCAATATTTAATCTAAAAGAAAGATATTCATATTAATTAACAAATTAATCAACTATTAATAGCTCTAATTAAATTCCAAAACAAAAACCAAATAAAATTCTAAGTAGTAATTCTACACAAATCAACCATTTAGCAACATAATAAAAAAAACTAAGGGAACAAATAGAGGGAGGGTTGATGCGCATGACTGCTGGATGTGCAAAACCAAATGGGATTCATGGGCCGCTTTTTAAAGGAAACAAGGAAACCAATTAGCCCAACAAAAAAACTAAAGTCAACATGAAAAAAATATATAAAGAAAATGTTATAAAAATTTAATAAAAATAGAAAAAAGTAAGAAGATAAATACAAGGAAAAGGAGAAAAACACGATTCACATCAGCAAACACTTCATAGATGGAGAAACACTGTCTACACTCCAAGACAAAGCAAAATCGGACTCATATCCACTCTTTGTGTTCCTTCGCCACATTTTTTTTCATAAATTGTCTTAACAACATTATTGCTCCGTAACACGGGTTTTCAAAACATTTAGATTATTCACTTCTTTTATAAATCAAAAATCAAATTAAATGTCGCAGCGGAATCATATCTTCATAATAACCTTCTTTTATTTCATAAAAACATCAAGACCTTAGGTCATTTTCAATTATCATTATTAACTACAAATCAACATCTAGCAACTCATAAAAATCATCCTAACAAACAACATAATGTTCATTTAAGCATGTGTCACACCCAATGTTGTTAGAACAAGATTTTGATTCTACTCCCTATTATAGTTTTGATGATAACAATATTTATAAGAACAAAATATAGCACTAAAAATTATCTTCTATGCGCAGGATAGAAGTTCTTATGATAAGATAAACTCTAAAGTGCTCAGCATCTTCTAACGCAAAATAAGCTAAGTGCATCACTCAAAGAAGATCTGATAGTAAGCTTATAAGAAGTTCTAATCTAGTATGAAGTAAAGCTACGAAATTCAAATATACTCTGATGTGAATTAAGTATGTTCTGATTCTCCAAATCAAGGACAATTATGAGGGAATCAAGAATAACGGTCGGGAACAAGATATTTATTTTTGGAAGGACTTTATGACAATTAACAATCATCCAAAAATGGTACCAGATGTTACCAACGGATCTCTTCATCAAGCATCTATATAAAGAGATCATTTGAAGAAATTGAAGCTCTTCTACTCGCGTGAAATAGAATTGATCAATTTCTTATTCTTCTGTTCTTAACTTTATTAAAACTATCACTATGTGATAACAACCTTTTGAAGCATTTTTGTTACAACCCTTGTAAAACTTTTTGTAAATTCCTTGAGTGACTAGTGTAGTCAGTAGAATCAAGAAGACTTTGACTATAGGTCTTAGTGTTTGTATTCAATTTTTGAATAGTGGATTAAGACCTCGTTGAGAGAGGCAAATCACCTAGGCGAGTGGACTAGATGTAGTTTGAGTTCAAACGAACCAGGATAAATCAAAGTGTCATTTACTTTCATTGTTTTTGAAAACCCAATTCCAACCCCCTTTCCTTTTGTTTTTCGCTCCTTCAATTGGTATCAAAGCTCTAGGTTTTGAGTAATACACATAACCATGTTAGAAAACGATTCAGAAGAAAAACACAATGGCAGAACCAATCAACAACAACAATGATTATCAAAATGATAAGATCAATGGAAAACCTCCCATGTTCAACGGTGACAACTTTGACTACTGGAAGGATGTTCTAGAGAGTTTCTTTCTGGCATTGGATGGAGATCTCTGGGATATGGTGACAGATGGTTATACTCATCCTGTTGGAGCAGATGGTCAAAAGATCGAAAGAAGAAATATGACAACTCAACAGAAGAAAGAATTCAGAAACCATCACAAGGCCAGAACCATACTTCTGAGTGCTATCTCATACACAGAGTATGAAAAGATCACAAACAGAGAATCAGCCAAACACATGTTCGACTCTCTGAGGATGACACATGAAGGAAACACTCAAGTCAAGAAAACAAAAGCTCTGGCTCTTATCCAGAAGTATGAAGCTTTCAAGATGAAGAAGATGAAACAATTGAGAAGATGTTTTCAAGGTTTCAAATTATGGTTGCTGGACTGAACGTTCTAGACAAATGCTCCAAAGGCTTGGAGAACCATCAGAAGCTTGTCAAAGGCTTGGAGAACCATGGTCACTGCTCTGAAGTTGTCAAAGAATCTGAATGAGATATCTCTTGAAGAACTGATCAGCTTACTGAGGAGTCATGAGATAGAACTAGAAGAAGATGAACCCCCAGAACAAAGGAAAGTTTGTTACTCTTAAGTCTAACAAATTTGATTATAAAGCTTTGCAGGTCGAAGAAGAAAGTTAAGGAGGCTCATCAGAAGAAGAAGAATTATCACTTCTTTCCAGAAGAGTTAAAAAAATATGGAAGCATCGTTAGAAGAAGTTCAGAAATCCCAGAAGATCAAGCAATCACTCAGAATCATCATCTGGTTACAAGAAGTCCAGAAGCAAAGAAGTAGTGTGCTATGAATGCAAGGAACCTAGGCACTACAAGAGTGACTGTCCCAAACTTCAGAAAGAGAAGCCTAGAAAGAAGTTCAACAGAGAGAAGAAGAAAATTCTCATGGATACATGGGATGACTCAGAATCCTCTGAAGCAGAATCAGATTCAGAAGATGAACACACTAACATTGCGTTAATGGCAAATATACCAGAAGATATCAACGCATCAGAATTAGAGTCAGATTCTGATACTGAAGAGGTATTCCCTAATCTTTCTAGATCTCAATTAGAAGATAGCCTCTCTAAAATTCTTGAAAAATATCAGAATCTCCAATTCAAATATAAAAACCTGAAACAAAGCCAGTATCTGAATCGGAGGAGACTAGAAAACTGAAGGCAGAAAATGCTGAGCTAAAAGAAAATTTTTTAGAATGCAAAATCTCTTTTGAAAAACTTAAAGCTCAGAAGGAATCTAAATCAGAAGTTCTACCTAATTCTGATAAAATTATAAAACAATATGATTACAGTTTTCAAAAATTTCTAGCTAGAAACATAGATATAAGCAAAATTTCCTCAATGGTCTATGGAGTTAGCAGAAACGATAGAATATGTATAAGATATGTAAAACCTAAAGGAGAAGAACCACTAAAGTTTAAACAAGTTGATGATATGATTATCAAAGTTAACATTCCTTTAAGTTCTCATTTCACTTATGGTCATAACCATGATCTGAAATATACTAGTGATTCACTTATGGTCGTAACAGTTGATATATCATCACTTTTCACAACTTTATCGAACTGTATACTTCCTTCATTGATCATCCTCTGTATCCCCGACCTCAGCTGATTGCAACCATCAAGGGAACTAACATAGTCTGGGCAATTTTCTCCATAACCCGGGAACATGTCCTTGTTGACCAAGCAAGATTTTACTGCCATCAGTGGAGTTTTAAAATCATTGACATCGGATATCAAATTCAAACCTTCACCGCTATCAATAGCCCCCATAGTCCTTCCATGAGGAGGCATAGGATTCTGGATTACATTTGGATTAGGAGCGAAATTGATTGCCTTGGAGTCAATCAAGTCCTGGACAACGTGCTTCAAAGCTTTACAATTCTCCATGATGTGACCGGGAGCCCTAGAATGGAACTCACAACGAGCATTGGCATCATACACTTCAGGGATTTGCCCCGGTCTTGGAGGTTGTAGGGTCCTGAATTGGACCATTTGCAGTTGTAGAAGATTCTGGAGGAGCTGGGAATATGACATGGGTGGCGTCTCAAGATGCCTGTCTTTTGTTCGGGGACGATAATATGGCCTAGGAGCCCTTTGTTGTTGATAGTTTGGTTGACGTTGTTGTTGTTGAACCTGTGGTTGGTTTGCTGGGGCAGCAATGGTGACAGGAGCTGCTTGGTGATACATATTCTGATTTCCTCGGCGCTTCACAAACGACTTATTTACATTGGAGGTTAAAGCTTTGCTATTCTGGATTTTGCCTTGCTTCATCCAGCTTTCTATTCTTTCACCCGTCAGGATAATGTCCGAAAACCCACTAGATGAACAACCTGCTAATCTTTCCATGAAATTCCCTGGGAGGGTATCCATGAAAAGATCTACCATTTCTCTTTCCAGCAAATGTGGTTGTACTCTGGCGGAAACCTCATGCCATCTTTGAGCATAGTCCTTGAAGCTTTCTGAGTTCTTCTGAGATAAACTCTAGAGTTGAGTACGGCTGAGCGCCATATCAATATTGTACTGATACTGCTTAAGGAAGGCCTCCCCAAGTTCTTTCCAGTTTCTGACAGAATTCTTTTCTAGCTTCATATACCACTCTAGTGAGCCCCCATAGAGACTGTCCTGGAAGTAATACATCCAGAGTTTATCATCTTTAGTGTGAGCGGCTATCTTGCGGTAAAAAGCCTGTAAATCTATATTGGGGAAGAAATTGCCATTGTACTTATCAAAGCTTGGAGGTCTGAATTTAGGAGGGATAAGCACCCCGGAGACCAAACCCATATCAGATACATCAATCCCAAGAGTGTCTCTACATTCAAGGGCCTTAACCATCTTGGCCAAAATTTGAAAATCCTGAAAGTTTCCACCCCTGACAAAACCTATATCGTCATTGGTAGGAGGGAATTGATCCTCCTGGTGATCTTCCATAGGGATAAGAGTAGGTGTGCCAGTTTCTGGACTAGGAGGTTCGTCTCCTCTGTTGTTGTTGGGTGGATTTCCCTGGGCATCTGGAGTAACCACTTGAGGGTCTGTTTGGGGAGGCATAAGCCTATGCATAACACTTCTCAACTCTTGATGCCCTAGGGCCATGCCCTACATCATAGCCATAAACTCTCCCATTCGTGTGCGGAGTTCGTTGAGTTCTGTCTGCATAGTGTCCATGATGTTTCTTTGATTGTTGCGGGTAGCGTACCGGTGAGGAATGCTCTGTCTGGGATGACGGGTCCAGGCTGCTCTCGCAATCTTTACCTGAAAATGGATAAGTTAAGTACCCTGAAGAAACCTGCAAAAGAAAGAAAATGCAAATGATATGTATGCAATGTTGTGTTCCTTTTATCATCAAGGGTTTTGTTTTACTTTCCCAATCCAATATTAAGATAATAGCCTTTCGAGGAAAACCTTGTGTGACATTCAGATGTGGAGAATTAGCATTTGTTATCCTGTGTCCGTGCAAAAGATAACTACCAAAGATCCAAGACAAGTCAATGAAATCTGAAATAACAAAGTCCCCGTAGGGTGCCAATTCATACATCAAAAGGAGAAGTACATCAATAATAGAGGAATCCCACAACAGGCCAGTGGGTAATCCAGATATGTGAATACAAGACTAAACCCTAGAAAATTCTACATCCTGCAACCTCCAGCTAAGGGCTTGACACCTTGGAGCAACTGGGCTATGTCTGGATGATCTGTCTCCTGTATGAGTTTCTGGATTAGGAGATCCCTAAGGTCAATAGGGGCATGCAACTCCTCAATTTATTGTAGGAACACCTTCTCACCTTCTTTGCTTGACTCGTCTTGATTTTCTTAACATCAGCCTGAAGCTTTAACTCTTCTATTTCTTTCTGAGCGTCTTCTACTGTCTGTTGACTTCTTGCCATATCCTGAAGGTAATCCTTTTGTTGGTGGTGGGACTTTTGGAGCAGCTCTCCTTGTTCAGCTAAGGAATTCTTAAGACTTTTGATCTCTAGTTTGTATTTGGCCTCTAACTCTTTATGCTTCTTCAGATTATCTTCCCATTTCTCCTGCCATAAAGTTATAGCTTCATTAGTTGCATTCAAAGCTTTCTTATCTTTTCGGCGCTGGCTCACCTTGTGAGTTTCAGCTAACCCTCTTTTCTTGAAGTAGAGTTCTCTCTCCTGGAAGTCCTGCTGCTTGAGCCTGACCATCTCTTCAGCCTAGTGAGCTCTCTATTCTAACTTCTGATTATGAATCATCAACTTTTGGCACAAATTGTTAGCTTCTAGATTTTCCATTCTAAGTTGTTTAACTAAGGCCTCCAATTTCTGGTAGTCTTTGAGAGGTATTGAATCCAAGGGTGACTTCTCTTTAGGGTATAAAGGGGACTCCAGAGAGAACGGGAGAAGTAAGAATTTTACACGATCTTTCAACCATGTAGCAAAAGGCTCATATGTTTTTGGGTCCACCTTCCCAAAATCTTTTTTTTTCTTTCCTTATCCTGACCTCCCAAGCTTGGGCTACCTGTACATACAACTCCATGTTTCCTTCTGTCACAAAATACAACGACTCAACTACCTCTTTAGCTGATGGTGGAACCTTCAGAGTGTAACCAAATTGTTTTCTAGATAATGAAGGATTATAGTTTATTCCCCCTTTTCTTCCCAGCAAGGGTACATTGGGGAAAGTGCCACAGCTAACAATAATCCCTTTGCCTATCAAGTCTCTATTGCACCCCCAAGATATGTTATCTAAGGTTAAGCCCATCAATATTTTGGACCACTTCCAAGCTTGTTTCAAGTCTTGGAAAGGTCCTGATTTTGGGAGTTGCCTTACAAACCAGTCAGTAAACAAAGAAGCACAACAGTTCACATACCTTTTTCTCTTCTCTTTCCTATAATAGACCCTATAATAGAAATCACCTAGCAATATAGGAATTGGGTTTCTCTTGACAAAGATGGTAATAGCCTCCATGCTAATTAACCCTTTTTCTCCTGGGAATAAACTTATTCCATATACCATTATAGCCAGCAATGCCATGAATTCTGCCCACTTGTTTCCCAATGCCATAACATGAGCTTCTGTGATGAGAAAATCCAAGGAAATCCCCTTACTCTTGTTAGCTTCTAGCCCCATCTTGACTCTGAGCATGCTTAAGTGACAGGCACCCGTTATGTCTTCATAGGGATGGAACCTCTCTGAAGCATAGTAAGGCATACCTTCTCTGATGGGAACCTTCAGGATGCTAGAGACCTCTTCCAAGGTGGGTGCCAAAATGTAATATGGAAACACAAAGACTCGTAACTGTGGATCATAAAATTACAACAAAGAATGCAGGTTGTCCCTTTGATCAACTGTTGGATTACTCACATATTCCAAGATCATCCCATACTCTCTCTTGAAGTCATCCAGAACTTTGTCATTCATTAGGCTGACTAACTTCTGAATACCCTTTGTCTCTGGTTATGGGAAAGTGTAATAAACATTCTTCTTCCTTCGAGTTTCCATCTTGAAGTAGCAATGCAACCGGGAGCCGGGAGTAATATGAACCCTGAGAATAAAAATAACACATATGATTAATGATGTCGTGATGCTTATGCCAGGTGAGGCATGTGATCAGTGATGTGTCTATGTAGTGTCAATCATATAAACAAGTGCCTGTGCAGGGTCACAACATCATCACATCATAATAATCATTTCTATGATCAAAGGTTCAAATCTCAGAATCAATGTGTAAGAGAACACATCACAATACTGAATCATGTTGGCACAGTGGGTGTGTTGAAGGTTAGGGTTCCTGCAAACCTGTAAACCCCTCCCATCTCACGGGTGTGCTACTCGGGTCAACATCACAGACTCTCAAAGCCTAATAGCAATAATACATTCACCATTTCCGAGAAATGGCTCTTGACCAAATCAAGGAATCGGTTTGGAATTATGTACCATTTAGGGAGGTCTCAGCTGAGTCCAAGGAAACAAGCATCCCTCATAAGTCCCCAGCTTCAAGCACTGAATCGAGAATCAATAGTATACTCAGCCCTTGGGATACAGTACTATCGTCATACGATCAGTTTGCCTTAACTGGATTCATATGAGAGAACTAGGCCATCCTATGCGAGTTCCTAGTCGGCCCTCGGATGCGAGTGGGTTTGCCAACAAATGTGGTATGCCACTGTCATAAATATCAAGGTTATGTATTGCCCCAGAAAGATCCCGATATTAATACATTTCCAAGAAGGTCGCAAGTTTGGGTGTGGAACTCACTACTACTAACATAACAAGATGCCATGAAGCCAAAGTGGAACCACTCTAAGTCCTAAGGTGCACTGAAGCCCCGGTTAGAAGCTCATCTCATAGTAATCCCATCCCACATTAAAAATGAAACCAACACTGCCATATAGTCCAGTATAATATGATGCATGGAAAATAAATACTGAAAGAAGTAAATAAATGGTGTAAAGTAAACTGTAAATGAAAACAGTAAGTAAACACACAACAACACACATATAAACACCCAAAGAAACAAAAGCAAACAGGCGCTAGGATTGACTCTACGAGGGAAACCAGAGATTCTGGGTTTGATCCCCAGCAGAGTCGCCAGCTGTCGCTCCCGGGATTTTCATCCTAGTACAAATGTGAAAGTGGCGCGGAAAAGGTTGAGTCGCCAGCCATCCATTTTTATCCAAAATGAATGGGAAAGGTAATGTTGCACAAACCTAGGAGAGAAGGAAAGGATGAGATCCTGTAAACCAAAGATCTGGGTTCGGGAGTCGGTTACGACTTGGGAAGGTATTAGCACCCCAAACCTGGGAAGGTATTAGCGAACCAAAGGGTAAAAGAATAAAGTTGCTGCTGAATGAAAACCACTACTGGAACTCAAATGAGAAATGAAAGTGGAAAAAGAGAGAACGAAAAGAAAGAACGGGGAAAATGTAGGGAAAATAAAGAATGTGCTCGCACAGGCCCTACCCCGCTGCCTACGTACCTCATCGGGAAAATGAAGATCAGAGTCGACGTAGTTCGCCTAACTAAGGTTAGAACTATTTGTTTGTGCGCTGGAACTGCTTATGTCTATGCTCAGGTGTTGCAGGCTCGTCTGGTACGAGTGCGTTTACCGTCTTACAAGCGATACAAGTCATCGCAAGTTCGCATTTAGAATGAATGAGGTGAGAAGAGAGCTCCCGCAGGAAAGTCGCTTATTGTTTTTTGTTTGCTTTTTAAGAGTTTTTTATAAATTTGGCACAAGGAAGTGAATTTAAACTCTTTTCCATGGAATGTGTACTTGCTACTACATTCCAAGATGGAATAGTAGAACAAGCACACCAAGTAAGGAGAATTTATCCAAGACTTGTTTCCAAGGATTAGGTTCTAAGTTCACTAGCTTGTTGAACATATTACATGTTTTTGTAGCTTTTGAAGAAATGTTTTTTATGCTTTCTTTGTGAAGATAGTCTCATGATCAGACTTGTACATCTTGCTAGACAAGCCTACACTATTCCAAGATGGAATGAATATGAGTGCCCCATGGAATAAGGCTACACACAATAGACTACTTCCATCCTTTATTAAGTGTCTTTTGGATTTATTTATGAGAAGAGAAAGAAAGACTCAAGTGAAAAATGACTAACACTAAGGGGACTAAGACATAACCCTAAGTTATCCATTGTATACCAAAAGGGGGCCTAATGGTTTATGAGGTTTTTCTAATCCTAATGAGAAAGGAAAAGAAGAAAAGAAAATTAGAAATCAACTTACTTCCTAAGGAAGTTAAGTTGTCTCTTAAGGAAGGGGTAAAGCCTATGAGCAAAGCACAAGGTGCTAAGGTAACCACAATTAACAACATAAAGATGGGAATTAAGTGATGCTTACCTCAATCTTCCCCCCTACAAAACAAAGGTTAGCTTTACAAAGCATGTTAAAAGCTTAAACTAGCTCAAACTAGCTAAGGAAAGGGCATTAAGAACCTCCTAGGGTTAAGACCTAAAACTAAAGGATCTTACATGATAACAAGCTTCTAAAGTCATTAGCTAATCCATACCAAATTATTCTAAAGTCATAAAGAGAACAACCTCAAATTATACCCTAAAAGAAGTACTAAACCCTAATTGGAGTTAAGGTGAAGCTATATGAAGTATTAAGGGATTAAGCATGGTAAACTTGCATGAGGTCAAAGGTGAATAAAAAATACAGAAGCTAACACTTGATGAGAGTATCCTAAGATGTAAAACAAAATGGGAGCAAAGATATTCAAGTGAGAAAGATTCAAACAATAGGTTGAAAAGGATGAAAGAATGAACAAGGACACATGACTTTCAAAGTAAGGAAAAGACCTAGGACAAAAAGTCAAACATGGTCAAAGGAAATTGAACTTCACATACAAAAACCAGGGACTTAATGAAATGTTAAGATGAAGCTTAGACTAAAAAATTAGACATACATGAATTAAAGTGAATGACATTAGGGTTAAGGAATCAAAAGGTTTGATTTTGAAATCTTAAGATACCATATGACACTAAAAGGATCACAAAGGATCATGATTTGAAATGAATACATGAGAATGATTATGGAACACTTATAGGATGTATAACAATGATATGACATGGTTGGCATACTCATGAGGTATATTTAGAGGTGTGAAGATGGAAGGAGGAGAAGAATTATGGCAAATGAGCATATATGTGACTTATGGATCAAGTAATCAACAAAAATCAAAACATGAAGACCTAAAATGAATATACATCACTTGAAGACCTATAACATGACCTAAAAGACTCAAATTAATGACCTCAAATGAATGGCATAAATGCTTTACCAAAATTGAGCAAGAAGAAGTAAAAAATGAGGACCAAAAATGTAACTTGCAACACAAGGGATCAAAAAATATCGAATGGCCTTGAAAAATCATGAAAATGGACACATAAGATCACCATCCAAAGAAAAACCTAACTATGGAATATCTCACAGAAATTCACATTCTATTTCATTCAAGTGGATGCATGAAATGAATTAGGGTTTTATGGATACAAACTCAAAGAATGGGTTCAAAAATAATCCCAACAATGACCTAAAAATAGAAGAAAAATATTTTGAGTGACCTAGAGGTATCCTCTGAATGGGACAAAAAGAATGGGGCTAATATCATTTTTTACTTGGGAGAAATAAAATGGTGAAGAGATGTGACCAAAAAAAGATGAAAATATGAAGAAATTAATTGGGAAATTGATTCTGGTTGAAAACTAAATGGAAAATGGAAATACAAATTATGGAAAATTTGTAAAAAATGTTGAGAATTTTCCATGAATTATTTGGGAATTTTTGAAAGCCAATTGGTATTTTTATAGAATTAAAATTGAAATGGAAATTAAAATAGGAATAAAAAGGAAAAAAGGAGGCGCAGGGGTGTATTTAGAAATTGAATTCAGTTTAAAGTGTATGGGCCTAGAAACATGGAGGTGTGAATATCATTTGGAGCCCAACCCAGGGACACCCTGACTTCCAACCATATAGCTGACTTTAGGTAAACCTTTTGACTCCTTATGAGCCATGAGATTCATCTGACGCTCGTGGAAATTGTCAAAGTATTCAATTCCTAAGGCTGGCCAAGGAAGACCTATGATAAGAAGGTGGATGACACTCACTAGAACTCTCAGCACTCACTCTTCTCACACGTGAATGGCACGAGCATCATTAATGCGCTGGCGCGTTTAGGGATGTAGGATCATACAAATCCAATGGTTGTGACTTAAAATTGGGGGAAATATTAGGGCACTGTTCAGATGGTCGGAGCTATTCTCCGGTCATCTTCTCCGTTCACTCTCTGGTAGGGAAAACACAAACATCCACTAAAACGCAAACTAACACCATAGAAAGATTCGTCTCATTGCATAGGTCATTAATCTAATATTAGAATCCATTTACCATGCTTAAACAAGCCTAATCGAAGCAAAGAAATCCAAGCCTAAAAACTGAATCTAAGCCTGTAAGAAGCCTATCAACTAGCCAGGACCACCATTGTTTCTAGTAAGCTTCAAACAATGTAAAACACACAAAAAATCACTAAGATCAAGCAATCGAAAGCAGAGATAAACCTGAAATGCATAGCTTCAATTGTTGAAGAAATCCATAGGCGAGGTTCCCAAGCTCAAGGCAATGCACTA
Source organism: Lathyrus aphaca (assembly GCA_963966055.1). NCBI lineage: Eukaryota > Viridiplantae > Streptophyta > Magnoliopsida > Fabales > Fabaceae > Lathyrus > Lathyrus aphaca. Next base: position 149,022,483 of record OZ014520.1, on the reverse strand, counting down.
TTGATCTTGGATGGAGTGAAATAAACACTCTAAGATGCTTGAAGGCTTGATGATGAGAAAACTGCAAAAACTCAGTGTAAGCTTGTTCTTGATCTTCAACTGTCTTGAGCTATGGAGAATGATCCCAAGATGATGATGGTGATGATGAATATGTGCAGGATGCAATGTAATAGATGAAGGTCACTGAGAATTCCACCAAAATGCAAAGATATGTAGGTATGCACTCTTGAATCTTCAACTGGATCCAGCCATGGAAATAGTACACAAGATGAAGATGAAGATTAATTGAGAGAGAGTGAAGCAAGATCAATGAGTATGAAGCTTCTTCGAGAGAAATTGCAGTGTAAACTTGTCGCTCCCAAAGATTTGCATCCCGGTACAAGCGCGAACGGTCGGCAAAAGGAGAAAGGAAAAGAGTCACCAGCTAGGCATTTTTATCCCGAAGGAAAGGTAATGCTGCATAAACCTAGGAAAAGATGGATAAGATGGTTGCGAACCAGAGAAACTGAGAAAGGGGGTTGGTTACAACCTGGGAAGGTATTAGCACCCAGATTGTCCGTCGTACCCGACGAGATCCACACTTGAAATATTTGTGTTTTAAAGGGGTAGTGTCAGTACTATTTTGTGTGCAAAAAGCTGGAAAAGAATGCAAGTGTCAGTGTAAAAGAAATGTGAAGTGAAATAAGAGGGTGTCAGTGTAAGAAAGAATGCAAAGCTCAAGACTATGAGGCTTAAAGAATAATGCTGGAAGAGGGGGAATATACAGAGACTTTTGTTCGATAACAGTTAAGTTATGCCTATGTATCCTCTCGTGCAATGAGGAAGTCAGAACACCGTAGTTCGACTCAAAGAGACTGAAAGATAAATTGACTTGTGAATTGCTTACTTGTCTATGCTCAAGTGTATGACCTGTCTGGCTCAGGTGCTAACTGTCTTGCATTAGACGAAAGAAGCGAGTTCTCGATTATGAGTGAATAAGGTGAGAAAAGAATCCCGGAGGAGACGATTATTGTTTATTTTTGGTGTTTTCAATCTTTTATTGCTTTTTGAGGTTTGTCATAAGTTAATGAACTTAAGCCTAAACCAAGGGTTTAGTAAACTCATCACATCTTCCCTCTGATTGGGGGTAATGAGAATACTTTAAGTATGAAGTAAGCACCTCACACTTAATCACCATGGTGTAGAATTAAGATCATTAACCTACTTGCACTTATTTAGATGTTTTTGGGAGTTTTTATTTAGTGTTAAGTAATGAGTTTAAGCCATAATCAAGGATTTAATGGACTCATTACACCATCCTAATAGAAGGATAATAGATGATAACATTTAAGTTGAGGAAGGCTCCTCAACTTAATCCATGATTAGGGATTAACCTCATGACAAACAAAGCCTTTATTAAAGTGTATTTTAGTTAATGGAAAGATTAAGAAGTGAATTTTATGGTTGGTAAGGCAACTTGAGGGGGACTTGTCCATTAACACTAGGGTTAGTCCTTCTTAACCAATTAAGGAAGAATTAGAACCCTAATGCAAGGCCCAAGTTACAAGCTTGATGTCTTAATGATTATTAGATGGATTGTTTAAAGGAATTAAACACATTAAGGGTTTAACACTTAGGATTAAAGTTATACACTCCATCCTAATAGAAGGATACAAGCATAACCTTAATCACAAAGTCTTAAAGCCTTAAGGGTTTAATCCTTGATTAAAAGATGAGAAGAGAAGACTCAAAGATGACACAAAGGTAAAACTAATGGGGGACTAATCAAACCCTAATTGTGATCATGCTTGGGTGTTCCTAGGGTTAATGAGGCTTGCAAGAAGATCTTCAAGAGAGCCACCAAGGAAGAAGCAGGAAGAAGCAAGACAACTTACTTCACTTAAGAAGATAAGTTGCTTGAAGAAAGAAAGAGAAGAAGGAGCATGAATGAGCAAGCTCACTCCAATACAAAGATAAAATGCAGAAATTATGCATAAGAGAGATGAAAAGAGATTATGAGAAGTGAAGGCAAATTCACTTCTCAAACACCTACCACCTGAAAAGTTAGCAAAAGGAGATGAAATGAAATGAAAATGAGATGAAATGCAAAGATGAAAACCAAAGTCAGGAGCATAATCATGATGAAAATGGTGCTATGGGATGGTATGAAAGCATGTCAAGAGATGAGAATGATCATACAAGTAATGGAGATGCAAATGGGACATGAAAGTAAGCATGAAAGTTCATGAAAACTTATGAAATGTAATGGATGCATAACATGGAAAATGGGTGATGCAATGATCAAACATTATTTCAATATGTCTTAAGATGTCTTATATTTCATGTGTATGCACAAAATGTAATGGCAAGTTCATGTATGCAAGCATATGAAGAATGAATGCAAATGAAGGCAAAAATTAGGGTTTTATGAACAAGATGCAATGCAAAATCAAAATCAGAAGCAAAACATGAGATAAAAAATTGAAAATGGGATCAAAGGTACCCTAAACCTATACAAGTTCACTTCCCAAAGGGGAAGGTCAGAAGCTAAACCCTAAAGGACTTATGATTTTTCTAAGTTTGTTATGGTTTTAAGGTACCTCACAAGGAAAAATGCAAAACAAATCAAAAATGAAAGATAAATTCATGCCAATTTTATCTTAGAAACTACATGATATGTGGAATGCAATGCACAAAGAACATTATCAAACTCTTCATGGTTAGGCAGAAAAGATTTTTCTAAGTTAGGGTCAAAATATTGATTTTTAAGAACCCTAAATCCAAAGAAAAATGTCAAAATAGATCAAGAACCAAAAAGAAATTTGTATGAATGGTTTGATAATGTCACTAAATGTGTCAAGATGCAATTTGATTTTTTTGGTGATTTTTAGAAACTTAAATGGTATTTTAATTAATTAATTTCCATTAATTAATTAAAATAAACATTTAAATATTTTAAAAATACAAATTTTATGCAAAAAATAAAATAAAAATTATTTTCAGAATGAGAAAAATATTTGAAATGAAAATGCAAAAGGAAAATATTTATTAGGATTTTCTAGGTATTTTAAATAAAATATGAAAAACAAATGGTAAAAAAATGAAATAAAACTGAATTAAATGAAAGTCAACTGATCCAAGGGTTCACGTTCAAAGCTGGAAATGGAGGGAAGACCACGCGCGCAATCTAAGGGCTAGAATTCAAACTGAGTAAATCCTATTTAATTAATTAATTAATCCTGATTAAATTAGAATTAGGGTTTAATGAACAATCTGGGCATTGGTTCACACGCGGGAAGCAATATCGTACGCTCCAAGTTCAAACTTACCCCTAAACCCTAATTAACATTAATGACTTTCAGGTCACCGGAGAAGAACTCCGGTCGTCTTCTCCGGTGACATCCCTCCCTGAAAAATCTCAACTCACTCCCTAGGTCATTTCTGGAGCTCTAAAGCTCCAGATTTGTTCCTTTCATCTCCCTAAACCTAATTCCAACCTCAAACTCCATTTATTTCCAACCAAAAACATGAATCGAAGCTAAGAACAAAAACTGCAGAAATTTCAAAAAGACCATACATCCTCAATTCTCAACTATTTTCAAAAGTAAAAGGTTCATTGCACTCAGGGAATCAAACTTAACCAAATGAGAACTTAAAATAAAGCTTCTGGAAAAATAAATTTGTATGGCTACCTGAGGTGAAGCTTTCAACCCTGGAGCTTTCAGGCTGCTTTCTTGCTTCCAAATGCCTCCAATGAACTCCTTGAAGAAGCTTTGATGCTTGGTTGGAGTGTTTTGTGGCTAGTTTGTGAGATTGATGCAGTTCAGTTCAATGGAGGAGGAAAATCGTGTTTTTGATATGGAGGGTTTCAGGGCAAGGTGATGGTTGGGAAATGATCAGTGGGTCATGGTGAGTTGTTCTATAAAGTTTGTTTGAAGGTTTGTTGCTTGAGTGATGAATTTCGAATGAAAATGTAAAAAGGGAGGTTTTTGTGGTTGCTGAGTTATGGGAGGATTCAGGCTATGTTGTTGTGTGTGTTTAGTTGCTTGAGGTCCACATATCAATCCTTGATAGGTCAGAGAGTTGTTGTGTAGCAGTGTGATTGGTATGGCTCCTTTTGCATAAAGTCCACAAAGTTGTCTTTTGAGGTATGGGCTCATGGCAGGCCAAGGACAATGGGGTGTCCTGCGCAGCTGGCTTTAGGGAGGTCCATGGAATTTAGATTGAGGCAAGCTAGCAAGTGGGATGAAGTTTGTGTGATGTTTTGCAATTATGTGAAGCTTTGGCCCTTTTGTAATTTCTTGATGTTCAAGGCATGAAACTTGAGATTTCTTTGGGCAATTTTGAATTATAGGTCATGTACTTTGTTTTTGTAATGGTTAGAAGTCAATTAGAGGTCACAAATTGGCTTGGTAGGAGTTTTTGCAAGTTTCCCTCTTTGGTACATAAGTGAAATTTTGTGATTTTTCCCAACTTTGCAAAGCCATAACTTGAGTTCCATGATGAATTAGATCAAGTTCTTGTACTTTTTGAAAAGGGAATGATCCAATCTACAACTTTCATGACCAAGAATTTTTCATTTGAAGCATTTTTGAATCAAAAAGAGCAGGTTGAAAAACTTTCCTAAAATGGCAAGTTTTGATTACAAGTCACTTTCCCAAAATGGCAACTTTGCAAATGGCTTGAAATTCTTCAATTTTGTGAACTTCTAACTTCTTCTAAGATCAAATAAAGATCATATGCACCCAAAATGATGGAAAAGACCCTTTGGTTGTGTCATTGGGGGCCTCAGATGGCCTGATTTTGCATTGACTTGTTCAAGAAGTCACCTATTGATCAGATGCCTTCCCCATTGAATTTTTTCATGAAAATTGGTATGAATGATCCTTATATAATATAGAGACCAATAGAAACAATAATGACCAAAAAATTTGGAGTTATGGCCTCTGAAACCAAAACCCTAATTTTAGGTCATCTGTGTAGTTAAACTTGGCTCTACTTCCATGCCTTTCTCAGTTCTTGTGATTCTCTGACTTCCTTGATCTTGGGAGGATATAATATGATGCTTGAACATGCATGGACCCTCTTGAGATGATTGAAGACCTTTGGAGTGGCTCAAATGGCTCAGGGACGACTCAAATCACAAACCCTAGGTGCAGATGACTTTGAACCAATGTAGTGAAACAAAAATGCAATGTGAGATGATGTGATTGAACTTATGCATATGAAAAAGATCACAAGCCATAGTGAAATGAGTGAAGGCAAATTTGGGGTGTTTACAGATGCCCCTATTCAAACATGAGTTAGCTGTGCAGAATGTAAGCGACGGCTTAACAGGCAAACAAGATAACTTGTGGTTGAATACTAAAGACAGTCCAAAATTTGCACTCACTGGTTGTGAAAAATAAAAGGGATATAGATTTTAAAGGAAGTAAAATACGATTATAAAGTGCGGGCAACGGAGGAAGACCGTCGAGCAAAGGACGACTGCTGGGGATAAAGCAATGACGGGAACGGCCGACGTGCTGGGGAAATGGAGGTATCATGATGGGGACGACCATCAGGTAGAGAAACAAGATGCTATGGAGATTAAAGGTGAAGTCAACGATAGGGACGGCCATCAGGTTTGTAAAGTAAGGGTAAACAATGATGGGGACGGCCATCGGGTTGAAGAAATAAATGATGAGGGTCGGTCATCAAAGGTGAAGGACGATCACCTAGAAAGGGACGACTGCTCTGCTGGGGGTAAGGATAAGGGACGGTCATCTAAGGTGAAGGACGATCACTTGACAGGGTACGGTTGCCGAAAATATCACGACATAGGACGAATGTCGGATAGAGAGAGTCGACGATGGGGACGACCATCGGATAAGCATGATGAAGGACGGTCATCAAAAGGGTGAAGGACGATCACTTAGCAGGGTACGGCTGCTCTCGGGGTTTATCATGACATAGGACGAATGTCAGATAACAAGATCAACGATGGGGACGACCATCGGATAAAGTGATGAAGGACGATCATCAAAAGGTGAAGGACGATCACCTAGCAGGGGACGGCTGCTAAAATATCATGACATAGGACGAATGTCGGATAGGAAAGGGTTCCAATAATGGAGACTCCGCTGGGGGGATGACGAAGGATGATCACCTGGCAGGGTACGGCTGCCGAAATTATCATGACATAGGACGAATGTCAGATAAAAAGGAAATAATTCTCTTTATTGGGGATTTGCTGGGGACTCTTCTGGGGAATGGTAAACACAGACGAGTGTCCAAATTCAAGAAAAAGGATAAGTGTTTGACACTGTGTATAGATTAAGGATGCGGACGAGCATCCTTAAGACTATGATACGGACGAGTATCGGTAGAAACAATGCTGACACATGTTCAGAGATGGTGATACGAACGAGTATCAACTAGTTAACAAAGAACACAGACGAGTGTTGACTCTGGGGGGAAAAAGGTGTGTATGCAAGATACGAACGAGTATCTGTATGAGTAAAAAGTATGAGGGAGACACAGACGAGTGTTCAACTTGCTGGGGAGAGTATGATACAAACGAGTATCATAAGAGGAAGTGTATAAGTTAGGAACTTATGAGTGTAAAAGGTATCCTGACGCTCTTTTGGGGATAAGATGACACGGACGGGTGTCGGAGGAAGTGTGTTATAAACAAGTGTTTGGTTTTACAATGAGTTTTTAGGCAACCATGCTGGGGAATGGTGACACGGACAGGTGTCGAAGGAGTGTATATAGATGTATCTGTCTGTGGAGAATGTTCTGGCGTCTTTACTGGGGAAAGATGACAAGGACGAGTGCCAAAAGGAATGTGTATCTGCATTTTGGGAGTTCAAAGGGGATGCTTTGGTTTTCTGCCGGGGAAATTGAGAGGTACCTTGTATATTGCTGATGCTGTATTATCGGTATTTACAGGTGACTGGTTCGAACCCGACTTGTGATTATGCAATATGTTTGATTTTTGCCGTAATGCTCCGTATTAGACGGAATGCTACGCTTTGAGGGGAAATATGATGTGAATGCTATGATTATGCAAAGATACCGATCCGGGGTTCGGATCCCATTACGGTGAAGATCTCTGGCTGATCTGCTTTGAAAGAATATCCCAGCTGGGGAAAAGATCATTGGTAGATCTGATAAGATGTATGACTGCTTGTGGAAACAGGTCACTGATAGGCCTATCTTTGATGAGGGGCCCAGCTGGGGTCTGTGGAAGCTTTCGTCACTTTGTTGTGAGATCTTCAGACATTGCTCTTCTGGATAGAGGCTGAAACTTTGCGGGGAGATGATTCCCTTCCTGACACTTGGCTGGGGAGGAATGATCATTGAACGATCTTCCTAGAGATCTCTTATGGGGATCCTGCTGAGGATGATGAAATCAGCTGGGGAAATGAGCCCCTTCTGGTGCTGTTTGGAAGATGTGCTGAGTAAATAATGATTTGGCAGCTTGCTGGGGAGAAGCTTTCATGCCTCGTGTTGCGCTTTGAATACCTGCAATCTTGTTATGACAAAGAAACGTGCAAGTATCCCGAGGTATCCCTTACCAGATTCCATCATAGGAGTTTAGACACTCCCAAGAGCAAATATATTTCCTGTAAGCATGTGATTTATAAAAGGCGCATATGTATTTATGCAACCATTATATCAAGGATATCAGACATTTTTGCAAATAAAATGAAAAATGTACAAGACAAAGTGTGACTGAAAATCTGATTTTATTAATTTGTGTGCCCTAAATTGGCAAATACAGTCAAAGAAACAGACCCCCTGAAATGAGGAGATTGTTACAAAATTGAGAAACAAAAAGGTGCTGGCAATGTTGATTGACGATTCGGTGTGCTTCCCCTTTCGCTATGACGTGTATGACATTGTGTTGCACCCCAAAATTTGCCCTCCACAAGACAAGACTTTGTGGGCTAAAAGGCTCACAAGGTTCACAAGGTTCACAAGACATCTCATGAGGTTCACAAGGTTCACAAGGTTCACAAGACATCTCATGATGTTCACAAGGTTCACAAGATTCACAATTAGTCAGAAAGTTTGACAAATCCCTCAGACAAGGCATTCTCCTAAGCAATGCATCTTAAACTAGGGTTTTGAATTTTATCAGGTTAAGTGGACTTCCAAGACTTCAAGTGAGCTTCATAGCATCCTATATGTGTTCAGGAATCCCCATGTCAAGTTTCAAGACTTTCCCAAAAGATTTGCTCAGTCAGATGATCAGATAGGTTAAAATCAGTCAAAGTAGTTAAAAAGTCAAACTGAGGTCAACTGTGGTCAAACCAAAGTCAAACTTCATGATTTTTTGCCAACATCAAGTATATGAAGTAAAATTCATCATTTGATCAAGGGTTGATCATGATTCATCAAGGAGATTTCAGATCATCAGGAATCAGGAGTTTCTAAATTAGGGTTTTCACAGGAAAAGTCAACTAAACTTTGACCAGCCATAACTTTCACATGCTTCATCAAAAATTTCCTATCCAAAGCTCATTTTGAAGGAAATTGAATTCTCTACAACTTTGTGTCTCACAAGCCAAGCCCAAAAATGCTTCATTTGGAAGGTATGAGCTAAGACATTATAGGTCCTTTTAAAAGTCAACAAAAAGTCAACAACTTCAAAAGAGCATAACTTGAGAATGGTAAAGGATATGGACATGAGACCAAATAGGTTGGTTAGAGGACTCTTTAAGCTTTCCAAAATGTCCAATAACACCTTAATATCATTAAAATTGAAGGATTTGTGCCCTTACAAAGTTGGGAAATGTTTGAGAGGTTTATGAAGCAAATGGGGTCTTAAAACCATAATTCACCAAATGGGCTTGCTTTTTTGTGATCCAAATACTTCCATGACATCATGCACGAAATAAAATTTATTTATTCATCATTTTATTTTTATTTATTATGATTTTTTATGTTAAAAATCATTTTAAATTAAAATAAAATATAAAATGATGGATATTTGATTTGATTTGGTTTCTAGAAAGTCTTAAGACTTATTTAGACTTGATTGATACAAAAATAATGAAGATCATACCAAAATAGCAAGGCTAGATCAAAATATTTCAAGTTTTAAGATCAAATCTTTTTCAATCTCTATGGATTAAAAATTTCAAAGGATGGACCAAACTCTTGACCTAAATTCATTCACTCATATATAAACAACATAAAGATCAACCCTAGACACGAATTCAGAGCCTCTAAGTTCATTCTCAAAACTTCAAATTTCATTCAAAAACTCCAATTCGGATTTCGAGCTAGAGGAGATTTCAAAGCAATTTAAAGGTGGCAATGCGTTCTATGATGTCTATTGAACATGTTTGGATCATAAACAACACCCAGAACACCTCCATTTGCATAAACCGAATCATCACATTCTTGCTTTTTTTGAATTTTCGATTTCATATATTCATGTAATATAAATCGTTTTTGATCATTGATACTTGTTTGTGAAGGTATTTGGAATGTTTATGTATGCTTGGATTGAATTTTCGTTACAGATTAAGGGATCCACCATGGCTAGGGTTTCGGCCCCTCGTTTGGGGCTTCATGATAAACCAAATATAAATAATTTTTAAGAACATAAGAAGATTGTATGAGTTCTGAAGATTATATTTCACTAATCAATTTGAAGAAATTTCACTGTTTTGTTGATGTTTGAAATTCGTAGGTTCTGAACATGATGAACTTCGCAGGATAAAACGCAGCTAAACTCATAGTTGTTTTCGCAGGAAATTTGAGGAAGACGAGGTTGTCTGGCGCCAAAATCTAGTTTAAAAAATTGATTTAAAATATTATGTTTTTTTGGTAGATATATGTTGAATGTGTTGTAGTGGCTCAGTGGTTAGTGTGCGCGTTTGTCATATAGATGGTCCTGGGTTCAAATCCTCCCCAGGCCATTTTGCTTTGTTTTGTTTTTTTTTGAGAATTTTTACAGGATAATAACAAAACCAACTTGGAGTGGATTGCTATCAGCTGCGTGCAGTGGCCTAGTTGGTTATGCTTCTGATTATCCAGGTAAAGGACCTGGGTTCAAATCCCAGGTCCTGTTTTTTAGGTTTTTGTTTCATTTATTTTTGTTATTTCTTTATTTTATTCTTTAAATTAATTAAAATAATTTCTAAAAAATATCTAAATCATTTTTTAATAAAACTTTATTTTCTTTTAAAATTTATATTATTTTCTTAAAACCTAAATTAGTATATTTATTTCATTATATGTTTTTTAATATATTTATAAATATGTATATATGTATTTTTGTATATAATTTCATTAATTATATTTAGGTTAATTTCTAACCCTAATATTTTTTATAACCCTAATTTTCTCTAACCCTAAATTTTTTTAAAACCCTAATTTATTACTTTAATTATTTTGTTTAAATATTAAACTTAATAATTTTTTCTAATGTATATAATTAACTAATTAATCATGCTTTATTTTGTAAATAAATTAGTATATGGTTTATTATTTTTATTTCAAAAAATCTTAAAAAATGTTTATTTAATTTTAAAATATTTTGTATATATTTTTGTGCTAACCTCCTTTCTCTTATAATTATTTTTATTACTAATCCTTTTATTATTTATTTATATGCTTATTATTTAAATCGTCTCAATTATTATGTAATTGTAAAAGCCGTGTAACAGTCGTAGGTTTTATTTTTGTTTTTATTGCTTGTAAATATTTATATTGCCTTGGTTAGTAAATATAGGGAGTGATAACCTATTTGCTTTAAAATTAATTTAGATCACTAATCATAAGATAAATATTTGAATTCATATACGCACACACGTAAGTCGATCTTTGATCGCCATCTCACTTCCTAAGGGTTATCCCTCATGTTGCCTAAACCAAAAGGTCAAGTAAGGTGTCTAAAAGCAAGGTCCCTTCTCATAAAAAAAATCATCTAGTCCCTTTCAATATCATAAGATCAAGTCCCTTCGATGTTGCCTTCGTAAATGATCTTGTCCCTTTCGAATAAAAGATGATAAGTCCCTTCGTATTGCTAAGACACCTTACAGTTGCCTAAACACAGATGACCCTTCACATGTCCCTTATAACATCCAAGGTAATGACTACCTATTCCTTAATAATAGGGATAGTCTTACCATTGAAAGAACATTCAAGAACAGTAGAGATTTAATCATAGGGTAGGTTCCTCTTAAGTACTTGCTCACTCTTTCAAAAACATTTCATTACACTTCACATTTTCAAACAATTTTCAAAACAAAGTCTTTATATATATCCATACAAGGATCATTATAAGGTACTTAAGAAAATTTTCAATCACACACTACACTTCTCAAAACACTTTAAAGTGAGCTAAGTAACTAAGAGCCCATGAATAACCATGGATGTAAAAGGTGATAACACCTTCCCTTTACATAACCTACCCCCCGAACCCAAAAATCTTTTAAGGTCTTTCCTGTTCTTTTATGCCCTTTCCTTTTGGATAAAATAAAAGTCGGTGGCGACTCTTGCTATCCGCAACATTTAACTAAAGTCAGTTCTCCCACCGTGTTACACATTGACGTTCTTCTCATCTTGCTTATGAAGAAGGTTGATTCTGATCAATGCTTTAGACTTTCGAAGCTTGCCATGTTGTAAGTGATACAGACGAATTCAGAAGGCAGTTGTTTGCTTATTCCCTTATTTTGTGTGGATCGCCCTTTCGGGTTTTCAATCCACCGGGATACCCATTTTTGCCTGAGTTCTCCATTGTGGCTTTTCAACTCAGCGGGTGTACATTTTTATTTATTTTCCCTTATTTTTTCCCGAGTCTTTTATTATGTTTTTGACTCGCCGGGATGCCCTATTTTTGCCTGAACTTACATTCTGTTTTTTGTGTCCAGCGGGTCATTTTATGCGAAGTATTTTTTAACTGCATCTGAATTCACAGGGAACATGAAGTCTTCACCATCCATAGTATTGAGCATCAGTGCTCCACCAGAGAAAACTTTCTTTACTATGAATGGACCATCGTAATTCGGAGTCCACTTGCCCCTGTGGTCTGTATGAGGAGGGAGGAGTCTTTTCAGCACCAGATCTCCTACTTGGTATTCTCAAAGCCTGACCTTCTGATCGAAGGCTTTCTTCATTCTCTTCTGATATAACTGCCCATGACAGATTGCATCTAATCTCTTCTCTTTAATCAGATTCAGTTGCTCGTATCGGGATCGGACCCATTCTGCTTTATTCAGTTTAACATCCATTATTACCCGCAAGGAGGGTAATTCAACTTCAACAGGTAGGACTGCCTCCATACCATAAACAAGCTGATATGGTGTTTCCCCAGTGGATGTTCTGATTGATGTACGGTACCCATGCAAGGCAAATGGTAGCATTTCATGCCAGTCTTTGTAGGTGACCACCATCTTCTGCACAGTCTTCTTGTATTCTTGTTAGCTGCCTCTACAGCGCATTCATCTTTGGCCTGCAAGGAGAAGAATTGTGATGTTGGATCTTGAAGTCCCGGCATAGTTCTGCCATCATTTTATTGTTCAAGTTGGAACCATTATCAGTAATGATTCGCTCGGGCACTCCATACCGACAGATGATGTCTCTCTTCAGAAATCGGGCTACCACTTGCCTGGTGACATTTGCATATGAAGCTGCCTCAACCCACTTGGTAAAATAGTCAATGGCTACCAAGATGAGTTTGTGGCCATTTGAAGCAGTCGGTTCAATCTTGCCAACCATATCTATGCCCCACATGGCAAATGGCCAAGGTGAAGACATCACATTCAGAGGATTCGGAGGCACATGCACTTTATCTGCATAAATCTGGCATTTATGGCATTTCCTGGCATAAGCACAGCAGTCTGCATCCATTGCGATCCAGCAATAGCCTGATCTTAACAACTTTTTAGCCATTTCATGCCCTCCAGCATGGGTACCAAAAGATCCTTCGTGCACCTCGTGCATCAACAAGTCTGCCTCTGTCTTATCAACACATCTGAGAAGTACCATATCAAAGTTTCTTTTGTACAAGGAACCATCAGCATTCAGGAAGAAACTACCAGCCAACCTTATTAATGTCTTCTTGTCATTGGAAGATGCCCCAGGTGGGTACGTTTGATCCTCCAAGAGCATTTGATGTCATGGAACCAAGGCTTATCATCTTTAGCAAGGTCTGTTGAGAATACATATGCTGGCCTATCAAGCCTGGACACTGAAATCCGAGGCACAAAGTTGGCAGCTTGAACTTTGATCATGGATGAAATGGTAGCCAGAGCATCTGCAAACTGATTTTCATCTCGAGGGATATACTCAAGCTTGACTGTTGTGAAGAATGTAAGCAACCTCCTTGTATAGTTCCGGTAAGGTATCAGATGCTCCTAATGAGTGTACCATTTGCCATTGGTTTGATTGATTACCAGAGCTGAATCCCCAAATACAGTTAAAGTCTTGATCCTGAGGTCAATGGCTTCCTCAAGACCCATAATACAAGCTTCGTATTCAGCTTCGTTGTTAGTGCAGTTAAAGGTGAGTTTTGCCGAGAAAGGCATGTGAACTCCCTTAGGTGTAATGAGTACTACACCAACACCGCGACCATTCATATTAACAACCCCATCAAACATCATAGTCCATTCTTCTTCTGGGTCAGGTCCTTCAGTGTGAATGGGCTCTTCATGATCTTTTGCTTTTATGAACATGATGTCTTCATCGGGGAAGTCAAATCTCATAGGCTGGTAATCATCAATGGGTTGCTCAGCAAGATAATCAGAAAATACAATGCCTTTGATAGCTTTTTGGGAGGTGTACTGAATGTCATATTCTGTGAGAATCATTTTCCATCTTGCAACCCGTCCGGTAAGTGCGGGCTTCTCAAAAATGTACTTGACTGGGTCCATCTTTGAGATCAATAAAGTAATATGGGTCAACATATACTGTCTCAGTCGGCGAGCAGCCCACGCTAAAGCACAACAAGTTTTCTCGAGCAGTGAACAACGTTGTTCACAGTCGGTAAACGTTTTTCTTAGGTAGTAAATTGCATACTCTTTTCGACCAGACTCGTCATGCTGGCCCAGCACACACCCCATTGACTCTTCTAATACTGTCAGGTACATTATTAGAGGTCTTCCTTCAACTGGAGGCATAAGGATCGGAGGCTCTTGTAAGTATTCCTTGATTTTGTCAAAAGCCCTTTGGCAGTCTTCGTTCCACCTGACCGTCTGTTCTTTTCTTAACAACTTGAATAAGGGTTCACAGGTTGCAGTAAGATGAGATATGAACCTTGAAATGTAGTTCAATCTACCTAGAAACCCTCGAACTTCTTTTTATGTCTTTGGTGCAGGCATTTCTTGAATGGCTTTGACTTTGTCAGGGTCAACTTCAATCCCTTTCTCACTTACGATAAATCCCAGCAGCTTACCAGATCGCACCCTGAACGTGCATTTGTTGGGGTTTAACTTCAATTGGTACTTCCTCAGACGCTTGAATAGCTTCAACAGATTCACCAGGTGGTCTTCTTCTGTGAGGGACTTGGAAATCATGTCATCCACATAACATTCAATTTCTTTGTGGATCATGTCATGGAATAATGTTACCATAGCCCGTTGATAAGTGGCACCGACATTCTTCAGTCCGAATGGCATCACCTTATAACAGAATGTGCCCCAGGGTGTGATGAAAGTTGTCTTCTCCATGTCTTCAGGTGACATTTTGATCTGATTATATCCTGAAAATCCATCCATGAAGGAGAACACCGAGAATTGAGCCGTATTGTCGACCAATACATCAATGTGAGGCAAAGGGAAGTCGTCTTTCGGGCTGGCTCTGTTCAGGTCCCGGTAATCCACACACATCCTCACCTTGCCATCCTTCTTAGGCACATGTACAATGTTAGCAACCCACGGCAGATAACTAGTCACAGCAAGGAAACCGGCGTCCCACTGTTTTTGTACCTCTTCTTTTATCTTCATTGCCATATCTGGGCGAGTACGGCGCAACTTCTGTTTTACTGGCGGACAGTCTTCTTTCAGAGGCAGTTTGTGCATAACAATGTCGGTGTCCAACCCTAGCATATCCTGATAAGACCAAGCAAAAACATCCACATACTCCCGAAGCATGTCAATAAGTTGCTCTTTCACTGAATCTTGCAAGCAGGCCCCGATCTTAACTTCTTTCAGGTCTTCTTCCGTACCAAGATTAACCGTCTCAATTTCCTCCTGATGAGGAGTGATGACCTTCTCCTCTTGCCTTAACAACCTGGCTAGTTCTTCAGGTAGCTCATAATCTTCTTCAACCCCTTCATCAGCTTGATTAATCGGATTGTCAAAGTCATATGAAGTCATAACAGTGTTGTTGTCGGTGCAGTATAGAGGGCAATCTCTGCAAGGGTTTAAATTTGTTCATTTTAGTGATCAATTTTATCTTGCTTAGAAAAAGCGAAAATTAAGTTTTTATTTTGAAAAACATTGCCATTTTATTTTTGTACAAAAAATGAAAAATGAAAAACAGTGAGCGGAAAAGAAAAGACTCATTTGCAAAAGATATCCTGATATTCATTAATTGATCGTTTGCACAAAATACAAGATGGTCCGATTAAAAAATGAGCCCTGACATCTTGGGCAAGATGCAGGACTTGATGCATGCTTTAAACAGGAAATAATAATTACTCTGCAGGAGTAACTCTTATAATTTCCTGGGAAGACCAGTTTGAGACATGGTTCCCCGGGATCCTTGGACGTATCCAGCTTTCCAAGTTGCGCTCGTCTTCTGACTCATCTTCCAAACTATTCACAGCATCCGGGGTGAGCATTCCCCCGCTGACAAACTTGGGCTCCGATGCAGCCTCTGGTTGATCTTGTCGAGTTGGTCTGTAACCCAACCCGAATCGGTCCTCTTTCTTTTCAACTGGCAGCAGCTTGCCCCAGCCTTGAGCGGTACCCTCTTCAACAACCTTCCGGGCTTGTCGATATGATGTGATGGACGTCCCAGACACAGCAGATGTTTCATTGATATTAAGGGCCTCAAACCCTTGGCTCATGGTTTCATGGATCTCCCCATCCATTTCAATGTATTTGAAAGTAGCCAGCTGGCTAACAAAGATATCCTCCTCCCCACAAATGGTAATGACTTGGCCCTCCCACTCGAATTTTAACTTCTGGTGAAGGGTTAACGTCACGGTGCCAGCGGCGCGTATCCATGGTCTACCCAATAGACAGCTGTAGGCAGGCTGTATATCCATCACAAAGAAGGTCGTTTTGAAAACCTGTGGGCCAATCATTATTGGCAAATCTATCTCTCCCAGAACTGATCTTTTAGAACCGTCAAAGGCCCTCACTACCAAGTTGCTTGGGCGTAATGCCAATCCATCATGCTCCAGCTTCACAAGGGCTTTCTTGGGTAGGACATTGAGTGATGACCCTGTGTCCACCAATACGTGAGAAAGAACTGCACCCTTACACTCCAAGGTAATGTGCAAAGCCTTGTTGTGATTGTGACCTTCCGTTGTCAGATCAGTGTTGGTAAATCCTAGCCCATGACTAGCATTGACATTTCCAACCACAGCCTCTAACTGATTGACAGTAATCTCCTCCGGCACATAAGCTGCATGCAGGACCTTTAATAGTGCGTTCCGATGAGCCTCGGAGCACATCAGCAATGATAGTATGGAGATTTTGGAAGGTGTTTGGTGAAGCTGGTCCACCACCTTATAATCACTCTTTTTGATGATCCGCATGAATTCATCAACCTCTTGATCAAAAGGAGTCTTCAAAGTTTCTTTAGAAACTGGTTCTTCTTGCACCATGTTCTTCCCTTTCGCCTTAGCGACAGCTTCTGCTTCAGTAATGGGTCTTGGTATTTGCGAGGCAAAGAGACGTCCGCTTCTAGTGAAGCCTCCGCCTCCCCCCACATTTTCTATCTGAGGTGAAGAAGTTGATGACTCTAAAGTGATTTTCTGCCCCTTGCAGTATAGATCTGAGCCATAATGCCAATGGATGGCATTATTGCTTTCGTAAGGAACTGGCCCAGGCACTGTGATAGTGACCGGACTGATAGCAGCTGCAAAAGGGACTACAATGGTGTGTGGATCATAATATATGGTAACTGGAGCTCGGACAGGAGTAGCATTTTTTTGCGAGTTGTTGGAAGGAACATTTGCAGGATCGTAGTATATCGTAACCATTGAGACGCTTTCAATAACTGTTGCTGATGTTGTAGACGGTACTGGTGTTGAAGTTGTAGCAGGAATTAATGGAGTAATGGGTGTTGTCGTTGTAGAAGGAATTGTGACTGAATCTGTATCCGTTGAAGTGATTGATTGAGTAATTGTTGGTGTTGTAGTTGAATCTGTTGGAACAATGGTTGCTGACGTTGTAGGAGTAGCTGTGATTGTTGATGAAGGAATTGTTGGAGTTGTAGTCGCTGTTGTCGTAATCTGAAGAATGCCATCTCTAATGAGGCCATCTATGCCGTTTCTCAGTCTCTTACATCCATTAATGGCAATGTTGCAATATCCACAGCCGACCTCACATCCGGGGAACACTTGGCATTCTAACAGCTGAGCTTTGATTTCAACCAAAGGTGTTCGGATTTGTGCAACACTGCTGATTAATGTGGATGGCTTGCCCTCTTCAATAGCATTGATCCTAGGCCCGTTGTGACTAGGCATTGGATTTCTTATGACGTTCGGAGGAGGTGCAAAATTGAGAGCTTTTGAGTCCACCAAATCTTGGACTTTCATCTGTAGGGCCCTGCACTTTTCAGTATTGTGCCCCGGTGCGTTTGAGTGGAATGCACACCTGGCATTTGCATCATAGTTCTTTGGCATATTGAGAGGATCTGGAGGTGCCAACATCCTTAACTCAACTAGGTTGAGCTTTAAGAGTTGTGGCAAGAGTGCAGCATACGGCATTGGGATTGGGTCAATTACCCTGTTTGCTTGTGATGGCCTCTGTTGGAAGGGGCGTTGTTGTTGGTTGCTATTGTTGTTGTTGTACGACCTTTGTTGTGGATAATGAGCTTGTTGTTGATACTGTGGTTGTTGTTGTTGAGGGTATGATGATTGTTGTGGAATTGGAGCTGGGATGGTAACAGCTGCTACTGACCGGTGAGCATATTGAGGCCTGCCCCTGCTTGTATGAATGAAATTTGTTTCACCGGCCCTTCGGGGTCCCGCAAAAGGTTTTCTGGGATTGCTAGAGGAACTTGCACCACTGTCGGCGATTTTTCCCATCTTCAAGAGACTTTCAATCCTCTCACCGGCTATGACCACATCAGCAAAACTGGTAGAGGAGAAAGCAACCAGTCTATCAATGTAAGTCCCTTGCAACGTGTTCATGAACATGTCAGCCATTTCCCTTTTTGACATGGGTGGTTGGACAGCAGCAGCAAGCTGTCTCCACCTTTAAGCGTAATCCCGAAAGCTCTCTCTAGAAGACTGAGACATGCCCATTAGAAGAGTTCTATTGGGAGCCATGTCCAGGTTGTATTGATATTGCCGGATGAAAGCTTCGGCTAAATCCTTCCAGCTTCTTATAGTAGCCCTCGTTAAGTGCGAATACCATTCTCTCGAAGCTCCAGTCAGACTGTCCTCAAAGTAGAACATCCATAGCTTTTCATCCACGGTATAAGCTTTAAGCCTTCCCAAGAAAGACTGCAGATGAGTGCGAGGACAGGAGGTACCATTGTACTTTTCAAAGCATGGGGGTTTGAATTTGTGGGGAGTTCTTACCCCATCCACTAGTCCCATGTCCATCACATCGAAGCCCAAAGAATTCTGAGATTCCAAAGATCTTAACTTTTCAGCAATCTCGTCTAATATTCTGTCATATACCTCATCTCCAACCCCAATGACAGTAAATTGCTCTCCCTAGGGATCCTCCTGCAGGATTTGGCCCCCAGTAGTATTACCTTGACCATTTCTTGGGATGTTAACTTCTGGATTCAGATGAGGTCCATACTCATGTGGGTCAATACGAGGCCGGCCCCGTTCATTGTTGCTAGTTCCTCCTGTTCCAAGATGAGGCTCTTCAGGAGTTTGTCTTTCCACCAGCTCTCTTAACCTTTCTTGACTCTGGGCTAAGCTAGTCATCACTGCCATGAACTGAGACATCTGATTTCTCATCTCCACTCTCTCATTGGCCATCTGAGTTCTGACCTCAGTCAGATCCTACTGTACTTGTTCCATTTGAATGCCAGGAAGGTTGTTACGAGTCGGGTACCGGTGCGTGCGGTTGACAGGGAACACTCGGCGACGAGCAATGTTTCCTGAGATCACAACAAAGTTAGAAACAATAACAAAGTTAGTATGCAATGCAGTATGCTTATTTGTTTTCCAAGGTATCCGGTTTGGTTCTTGGTTTTGACCTTTCCAGACCTCGAGGAAGATGCTTGATGTTGTTGAGAGAAAACCCAAATGAAAACAAACTAAAATATATTACAAATGGTGAACAATACATAGTTTGTTTTACAATTCATGCCCATGGATGGTCAAAATACAACAAAAGAAAAAAGTACATCAAATGGAAACAAATAACAAGCAAAGAATCAGACACCCAATCCAAACTCATCCTCTCTGACCTCCTTCAGGAGTGCCTCAGTCACTGGACCAGCCGGATGCTCTGTAATGGTCCTAATGAGGAGGTTCCTGGTGGCAATGGCAATGGCAATGGTCAGCTTCTTATGCTTGTCCTGATCCTTTGATCTCTTCAATCCTGCTCTGAGCTTCAACTCTGATATCTCTTTTTGTGTAGCCAACAAGGCTTCCTGCTGCTTCTTCTCATTGGCCTCTAACTGCTCAATCTTGGCTTGAGTCTTCTGGTCTTTCTGTGTACGAGCTTCGGTGATCCTGACCCACCTAGCCTGGCTCTCTTACAGATAGTGTTCAGCCCTAGCTTTCTGAATCTTGGCCTCCTTGCAGGCATTCTTCAATATCTGTTCCCCAGCCCTTGCTTTCCTTATGTAGTCCTCTGTTTTTTCAATTTTGGCAAGGTGTTCCACCCTGAGCTTCTCCAATCTCTCAATGTTCAGACGACCATCACTTCTTTCCCAAAGAGTCTTCTTCAAGGCTTGGGATAGCTGCTCATTCCTTTCCTTCAACTTTTCAAATTCCTCTAGACTAACTGTTGCTGCAGGCTGTACTGTGGATGGCCCAGGTATGTCTTCCAAGGTGAAAGGCATTCTGGTAATCTGAGCTCTAGTACGGGACCAGTCATAGTACTGAGCTGAAGCAACATTGTTACATCTTCCAAGAATAGCTACCCCTTTTGTCTGGATGTTGTCCCAAGCCCAGGATGCTTGTCTGACAACAGCTGAATTAGGTTGTACTTCACAATATAGGGCCTCAGCTAAATCCTGTCCTCTGGGAGGGTGAACCAAGGCATATCCCAATTGTCTCTTAAACAGTAAAGGATTGTAATTGATACAACCCTTCACTCCTATCAGAGGCACATTTGGGTATTATCCACAGCTGGTGATAATGTCCTTGCCTTTGGTGCTCTGGGTGCACCATCTGATATCATCTGAAGTCAAGGCAATGAACCTCTTGGCCCAATTCTTCTGCTGGTGGGGATTCAAGAAAGTATCTGACTTAGGCAGGTGTCTGAGTAGCCAGGTGTAAAACAAAGGAGCACAACATCTTACCAACTCCCCCCTTTGTTTCTCATTCCTCTGATGGACGGAGTAGTAAAAATCTCCTAGCAACGTAGGTACTGGGTTCTTCAGAAGAAACAGATGGATGGCATTCTTGCTGACAAATTTGGGCTCATCTGCAAACAGTACAGCCCCATATATACTGAGGGCTAACAGTGCACTAACTGCTCTCCACTCTCCCAATGAAACCTTCAAGATGGCCTGAGAAACCAAGAAATCCAAATGCAAACCAGGAATCCCAACCTTTGTTGTCATACTTTGCTCAATAAGGGCAGGCTCCAAGTACAATGCCCTTGCTATCTCTTCATTTCTGGGAGTAGTCATCTCTGGGTTGAAAGGGATTCCACCTCTGATAGGTATTCCAATCAATGAAGAAAACTCTTCCAGTAGAGGCCCTAGCTGAAATTCTGGAAAGGTGAAACATCTCAATGGAGGGTCATAAAACTACAAGCATGTGTGGATCATGCTCCTCTGAGAAGGATCAAGGTCCATAACCATATCCAGGATACCTCCATAGTGTTCTCTAAACAGTGGGATATGGTCGGGTGTGATAAGTGACTGGACCTGCCTGATACCAGTCAATACAGGCTCAAAGAAGTGGTAGGATATGTTGTTTTTCCTGGGAGTAGTCATGAGTGTTGCTGAAGAAGCTGAAGACAAATGCCGATGAAGACCACAGACTGATGCTGGAAGTGGACCACTGACAGACTGGTGCTGGTGAGGATGGAGATAACTGAAGCAGATAACTAATGAAGACAGCTGAAGCAGAAGTCTATGCAGAAGAAGGGGTCAAAACCAAAACCAAGATACAATGAAAATGGATACCCTGAAAAGCAAATAAACAAATGTTAAATGATGCAATGATGATGTATGCAAATGATATGCAAGGGTTTGTGATCAAGCTGGATCTGATTATCTGTCCTGATATAAGGCCCATGTATGTTCAAAAAAGTCCAGATGGAGGCTTAGAAGTCCAGTAACCAGGGTGGGGGACTCAAATAAAGAGCCACATGTCTGGGGTTAATCACAAGAACTGTCCAAAGTGGAGTACTCTTAAACAAAACAGTAACAGGGTATGATGTGGCCAAGGGTTCCTGCAAAGCTGTAAACAGCCCAACCCCCTTACAGGTAATGTTCTAGAACAAGGATCCTCAGACTTGGATCAGTTATGAGAATTGTAAACATTTCTAACCCGGAGGTACAATGTTTACAATAACCATAAAAGATCCTCCTCTAATTCACCTCAGTTTCTGAAGGTCATGATAAAAGGTCATCCAGACTTAGCAGGCTTCCCAGATAGCCCTAGCACTACAGGAAATCTGTAGCACATAGTTCTCAAGAAGAAACCCATGTCTGAACCGTGTTTCATATTCCCGCACCAGACCGAAATGGAATGGGAAAGAACATGAACCACTCTAGCCTAGGTGTCACTCAGGTCCCAGGTATAGGACCTTAAACTCTCAATGGAACCCCACCCACCAAAACAGCAAACCAGATCCAGCAAATGACATTATGAAATATGCATAAGACTGTAAAGAAAGCAATAAATAAAGTTGTACATGAAGCAGTAAATAAGGAAAAATAAATAAACACACATAGCACATAACACCCCAGTAAACACAAATCAAACAAGCGCTAGGAGGAACCCACAAAAAGAACCAGAAGCCCTGGTTGCAATATAAAATGTGTCCCCAGCAGATTCGCCAAGCTGTCGCTCCCAAAGATTTGCATCCCGGTACAAGCGCGAACGGTCGGCGAAAGGAGAAAGGAAAAGAGTCGCCAGCTAGGCATTTTTATCCCGAAGGAAAGGTAATGCTGCATAAACATAGGAAAATATGGATAAGATGGTTGCGAACCAGAGAAACTGAGAAAGGGGGTTGGTTACAACCTGGGAAGGTATTAGCACCCAGATTGTCCGTCGTACCCGACGGGATCCACGCTTGAAAGATTTGTGTTTTAAAGGGGTAGTGTCAGTTCTATTTTGTGTGCAAAAAGCTGGAATAGAATGCAAGTGTCAGTGTAAAATAAATGTGAAGTGAAATAAGAGGGTGTCAGTGTAAGAAAGAATGCAAAGCTCAAGACTATGAGGCTTAAAGAATAATGCTGGAAGAGGGGGAATATACAGAGACTTTTGTTCGATAACGGTTAAGTTATGCCTACGTATCCTCTCGTGCAATGAGGAATTCAAAATGTAAACACCCCGACTTTTCCCTCACTCATTTCACCATGGCTTGTGATTCTTTTCATTTGCATAAGTTCAACCATATCATCTCATATTACATTTTTTGCTTCACTGCATTGGTTCAAAGTCATATGCATCTAGGGTTTGTGATCTGAGCAATCCAAGAGCCATTTGAGCCACTCCAAAGGTCATCAATCATCTCAAGAGGGTCCATGTATGTTCAAACATCATATTTTATCCTCCCAAGATCAAGAAAGTCAGAAAATCACAAGAACTGAGGAAGGCATGGAAGCAGAGCCAGGTTTAACTACACAGATGACCTAAAATTAGGGTTTTGGTTTCAGAGGCCATAAATTCAAAAATTTTGGTAATTCTTGTTTCTATTGGTCTCTATATGATATGAGGATCATGCATACCAATTTGCATGAAGAAATTCAAAGGGGAAGGCATCTGATCACAAGATGACTTCTTGAGCAAGTCAGTGCAAAATTAGGGCATCTGAGGCCCCCAATCATCCAACCAAAGGGTCTTCTCTATCATTTTGAATGTGTATGATCTTTATTTGATCATAGAAGATGTTATAAGTTCACAAAATTGAAGAATTTCAAGCCATTTGCAAAGTTGCCTTTTTTGGAAAGTGACTTGTAATGTAAACTTGCCATTTTGGGAATGTTTTTCAACCTCCTCTTTTTGATCCAAAAATGCTTCAAATGAAAAATCTTTGGTCCTGAAAGTTGTAGATTGGATCCTCCCATTTTCAAAAAGTACAAGAACTTGACCTAATTCATTTTAGAACAAAAGTTATGGCTTGTCAAAGTTGGGAAAAATCACATAAATTTCACTTTTACACCAAAGAGGGAAACTTGCAAATTCTCATGCCAAGCATTTCAATGACTTCAAATGGACTTCTACACATCATAACATCATAGCACATTGCCTAAAACTCAGAATTGGCCCAAGAATTTCCAAGTTTCATGACTTGTGCATGAAGAAATCAAGAAAGGGCCAAACTTCATGAAAATTGCAAAACCCCCCATAAGTTTCAATCCACTTGCTGGTTTGCCTCAATCTCATTTCCATGGTCATCCTTGAATCAAGCTGCAGCAGACATAACTTTGTCCTAGGCCTGAAACAGCTCATACCTCAAAGGACACATAGCCTTGTCTTTTTGCAAAACAAGCCATACCAATCAGCATAGCCCACAACAACTCTCTGACCTATCACAGCTTGATATGTGGACAAAATGGAACTCAAAACACACAAGAAGCAAGCCTGAAACCAAAACATCACCATAGTTCACAAAAACCTCCCTATTTGCATTTTCATTTGAAACTGATTACATAAGCCACAAACCTTAAAACAAACTTCATAGAACAACTCACCATGATCCACTGATCATTTCCCAACCATCACCTTGCCCTGAAACCCTCCATATCAAAAACACGATTTCCCTCCCTCCTTGAACTGAACTGTATCAAACTCACAAATCAACCTCAAAACACTCCAACCAAGCATCAAAGCTTCTTCAGGGAGTGCATTGGAGGCATTTGGAAGCAGGAAAGCAGCCTGAAAGCTCTGGGGTTGAAAGCTTCATCTCAGGTAGCCATGTGAAAACATTTTTCCAGAACCTTTATTTTAAGTTCTTAATTGGTTGTGTTTGATCCCCTGAGTGTAATGAACTTGAAATTATTGAAAATGATGGAGAGATGAGGGTGTATTGCTTGTTTGAAAGTTTTGCATATTTTGTTCTTGGCTTCGAATCATGTTTATGGCTGGAAATAAATTCCATTTGAGGATGGATTTAGGTTTAGGGGAGTGAGAGGAACAAATCTGGAGCTTTAGAGCTCCAGAAATGACCCAGGGAGGAAGTTGAGATTTTTCAGGGAGGGATGTCACCGGAGAAGACGACCGGAGTTCTTCTCCGGTGACCTGAGAGTCATTAATGTTAATTAGGGTTTAGTGGTAAGTTTGAACCTTGAGCGTACGATCTGGCTTCCCGCGCGTGAACCAATGGACCAGATTGCTCATTAAGCCCTAATTCTATATTAATCAGGATTAATTAATTATTTAATTGAGATTTAGTCAGTTTGAATTACAACCACTAGATCACGCGCGTAGTCAACTCCCGTGTCCCAGCTTTGAATCTTGGCCCTCAGATCAGTATACTTCCCATTTAAATCAATTTAAATTTCATTTTAATCCCATTTACTTTGTCATTTAATTTAAAATACTTAGAAAAATTATAAAAATATTTCCTTCTGCATTTTTATTTCAAATATTTTTCCCCACCCAAAAACAATTTTTATTTTATTTTTTGCATGATTTTCATATTTTAAATCATTTAAATGTTTATTTTTAATTAGTTAATGAAAATTAATTAATTAAAAATGCATTTAGGTATTTAAAAATTACCAAAAAATTTACATTGCATTTTAATACATTTAGAAACATTATCAAACTCTTCAAACAAATTTCTTTTTGGTTCTTGACCTATGTTGACATTTTTCTTTGGAATTAAAGTTTTTAAAAGGCAATATTTTTGTTCTAACTTAGAAAAATTCATTCTGCCTAACCATGAAGAGTTTGATGTTGATTCTTTTTGCATTGCATTCTTCATATCATTTAGTTTCTAGGGTAAAATTGGTTTGAATTTATCTTTAATTTTCAATTTGATGTGCATTTTTCCTTTTGAAGTGCCTTAAAACCCTAGAAAACTTGTGAAAATCATAACTCCCATTAGGTTAAGAGTTAGGTCCCCTCCTTTGGGCAGTGAACTTATGTAGGGTTAGGATTCCTTTGATCCCATTTTCAATTTTTTATCATGTCATTTGCTTCTGATTTTGAATTTTGCATTGCATATTGTATGTAAACCCTAATTTTTGCCTTCATTTGCATCCATCTTCCATATGCTTGCATTCATGAACTTGCCATGACATTTTGTGCATCCACATAACTTCTAAGACATCTTAGGACATGTTGGAACCATGTTTGATCATTACATCATTCATTTTCCATGTTATGCATTCATTCCATTTCATAAACTTTCATGAACTTTCATGGTTCAAAACATGTTTCATTTGCACCTTCATCCTTGCATGATCATCCACAACTCTTGATGTGTGTTTGCTTTATCTCTTAGCATATTTAAAATCATGTTTATGCTTCTGATTTTGGTTTGCCTCATTGCATTTCATCTCATTTTCATTGCATTTCATTTCTTGTTACTAACTTTTCAGGTGGTAAGTGTTTGAGAAGTGAATTTGCCTTCACTTCTCATAATCTCTTCTCATCTCTCTTATGCATCCTTGCTGCATTTTTATCTTTGTATTGGAGTGAGCTTACTTGCTCATGCCTTCTTCACTTTCTTTCTTCAAGCAACTTGTCTTCTTAAGTGAAGCAAGTTGTCTTATTTCTTTCTTTCTGCTTCCTTCATCCTGCTTCTTCCTTGGTGGCTCTTCTTGAAGATCTTTTGCAAGCCTCATAAACCCTAGGAACACCCAAGCATGATCATAATTAGGGTTTTATTAGTCCCCCCATTAGTTTTACCTTTGTGTCATCTTTGTGTCTTCTCTTGTCATCTCTTAATCAAGGACTAAACCTTAAAGGTTTTAAGGCTTTGTGATTAAGCTTATGCCCGCATCCTTCTATTAGGATGGAGTGTATAACTTTAATCCTAAGTGTTAAGCCTTTAATGTGTTAAGATCCTTTAATCAATCCATCTAATAAACACTAAGACATCAAGCTTGTAACTTGGGCCTTGCATTAGGGTTCTAATTCTTCCTTAACTGGTTAAGAAGGACTAACCCTAGTGTTAATGGACAAGTCCCCCTCAAGTTGTCTTACAAACCATAAAATTCACTTCTTAATCTTACCATTAACTAAAATGCACTTTAATAAAGGCTTTGTTTTGTCATGAGGTTAATCCCTAACCATGGATTAAGTTGAGGAGCCTTCCTCACTTAAATGTTCTCATCTATTATCCTTCTATTAGGATGGTGTAATGGGTCCATTAAATCCTTGATTATGGCTTAAACTCATTACTTAACACTAAACTAAAAACTCCAAAAACATCTAAATAATCTCAAGTAGGTTAATGATCTTAATCCTACATCATGGTGATTAAATATGAGGTGCTTACTTCATACTTAAAGTATTCTCATTACCCCTAATCAGAGGGAGGATGTGATGAGTTTACTAACCATTTGGTTTAGGCTTAAGCTCATTTTCTTATGACAAACACAAAAAGAAATAAAAGATTGAAAATATCAAAAACAAACAATAATCGTCTCCTCCGGGATTCTTTTCTCATCTCATTCACTCACAAACGAGAACTCGCTTCTTCCGTCTAATGCAAGACAGTTTGCACCTGAGCCAGACAGGTCATACACTTGAGCATAGACAAGCAAGCAGTTCACAAGTCAATTTATCTTTTAGTCTCTTTGAGTCGAACTACGGTGTTCTGACTTCCTCATTGCACGAGAGGATACGTAGGCATAACTTATCAGTTATCGAACAAAAGTCTCTGTACATTCCCCCTCTTCCAGCATTATTCTTTGAGCCTCATAGTCTTGAGCTTTGTATTCTTTCCTTACACTGACACTCTCATATTCCACTTTACATTTCTTTTATACTGACACTTGCATTCTTTTCCAGCTTTGATACACAAATTTCACTGACACTACCCCTTTAAACACAAATCGTTCAAGCGTGGATCCCGCCGAGTACGGCGGACAATCTGGGTGCTAATACCTTACCAGGTTGTAACCAACCCCCTTTCTTAGTTTCTCTGGTTCACGACCGTCTTATCCATCTTTTCTCAGGTCTATGCAGCATTACCTTTCCTTCGGCATAAAAATGCCTAGCTGGCGACTCTTTTCCTTTGAGTTCACCCTTGTGTGTTCTCTCTCCTTTCGCTGACCGTTCGCGTCTGTACCCCATTTGACTTAGCCTCATTTGGTGGGAGCGACAGCTTGGCGACTCTGCTGGGGACCCTTATACTGTAACCAGGGCTTCTGGTTCTTTTTGTGGGTTCCTCCTAGCGCTTGTTTGATTTGTGTTTACTGGGGTGTTATGTGCTAATTGTGTTTATTTATTTGCTTTATTTACTGCTTTATGTACAACTTTATTTATTGCTTTCCTTTACAGCTTTTCATATTTCATACTGTCATTATCATTGCTGGATCTGGTTCCTGTTTTGGTGGGTGGGGTTCCATTGAGAGTTCAAGGTCCT
The DNA here is from genome assembly GCA_963966055.1 of Lathyrus aphaca. Taxonomy (NCBI): domain Eukaryota; kingdom Viridiplantae; phylum Streptophyta; class Magnoliopsida; order Fabales; family Fabaceae; genus Lathyrus; species Lathyrus aphaca. The sequence continues at coordinate 148,994,470 of OZ014520.1, read as the reverse complement.
ATACCTGGGACCTGAGTGACACCTAGGCTAGAGTGGTTCATATTCTTTCCCATTCCATTTCGGTATGGTGCGGGAATATGAAACACGGTTCAGATGTGGGTTTCTTCTTGAGAACTATGTGCTACAGATTTCCTGTAGTGCTAGGGCTATTGGGAAGCCTGCTAAGTCTGGATGACCTTTATTATGACCTTCAGAAGCTGAGGCGAATTAGAGGAGGATCTTTTATGGTTATTGTAAACATTGTACCTCCGGGTTAGAAGTGTTTACACTTCTCATAACTGATCCAAGTCCGAGGATCCTTGTTCTAGAACACTACCTGTGAGGGGGTTGGGACTGTTTACAGGTTTGCAGGTACCCTTGGCCACATCATACCCTGTTTTTGTAGTGTTTACGAGTACCTCACTTTGGACAGTTCTTGTGATTAACCATGGACATGTGACTCTTTATTTGAGTCCCCCACCTTGGTTACTGGATTTTTAAACCTCCATCTGGACTTTTGAACATAGATGGACTTATACCCAGGCAGATATCAGATCCAGCTTGATCACAAACCCTTGCATATCATTTGCATATATCATCATTGCATCATTTAACATTTGTTTATTTGTTTTTCAGGGTATCCACATCATATATGGTTTGGTTTTGACCCCTTCTTCTGCATAGACCTTTGCTTCATCAGTTATCTGCTTTAGCTATCTTCATCATCACCAGCACCAGCCTGTCAGTGGCTCACTTCCAGAACCAGTCTGTGACCTTCATCAGTATCAATCTTCAGTTTCTTCAGTAGCATTCATGACTACTCCCAGGAAAAGCAACATATCCTACCATTTCTTTGAACCTGTGTTGACTGGCATCAGGCAGGTCCAGTCACTTATTACACCTGACCACATCCCATTGTTTAGAGAGCATTATGGGGGTATCTTGGATATGGTTATGGACCTTGACCCTTCTCAGAGGAGCATGATCCACACCTGCTTGCAGTTTTATGACCCTCCTTTGAGATGCTTCACCTTCCCAGACTTTCAGTTAGGGCCTCTACTGGAAGAGTTTTCTTCATTGATTGGGGTACCTATTAGGGGTGGAATCCCTTTCAACCCAGAGATGCCAGCTCCCAGCAATGGAGAAGTAGCAAAGGCACTATACCTGGAGCCTGCCTTGATTGAGCAAAGTATGACAACAAAAGCTGGGATCCCTGGTTTGCATTTGGACTTCTTGGTTTCTCAGGCCATCCTGAAGGCCTCATTGGGAGAATGGAGGGAAGTCTGTGCACTTTTAGCCCTCAGCATATATGGGGTTATACTGTTTGCAGATGAACCCAAATTTGCCAGCAAGAATGCCATCCATTTGTTTCTTCTGAAGAACCCAGTATCCACATTGCTGGGAGATTTTTATTATTCCATCCATCAGAGGAATGAGAAACAAAGGGGGATGCCTTCCTGAACCCTCACCAACAGAAGAATTGGGCCAAGAGGCTGCTCAGACACCTACCTAAGTCAGATGCCTACCTAAGTCCTTTGTTTTACACCTGACTGCTCAGACACCTACCTAAGTCAGATGCCTTCCTGAACCCTCACCAACAGAAGAATTGGGCCAAGAGGCTCATTGCCTTGACTTCAGATGATATCAGATGGTGCACCCAAAGCACCAAGGGCAAGGACATTATCACCAGCTGTGGACAGTACCCTAATGTGCCTCTCATAGGGGTAAAGGGTTGCATCAACTACAATCCTTTGTTGTTTAAGAGACAACTGGGCTATGCTTTGGTTCACCCTCCTAGAGTGCAAGATTTAGCTGAGACCCTGTATTGTGAAGTAAAACCTAATTCAGCTGCTGTCAGACAAGCATCCTGGGCTTGGGACAACATCCAGACAAAAGGGATGGCTATTCTTGGAAGGTTTAACAATGTTGCTTCAGCTCAGTACTATGACTGGTCCCATACGAGAGCTCAGATTACTAGAATGCCTTTCACCTTGGAGGACATACCTGGACCCTCTACAGCACAACCTACAGCAACTATCAGCCTGGAAGAATTTGAGAAGCTGAAAGAAAGGAATGAGAATCTATCTCAAGCTTTGAAGAAGACTCTTTGGGAAAGAAGTGATGGTCGTCTGGACATTGAGAGATTGGAGAAGCTCAAGGTGGAACACCTTGTCAAAATTGAGAAGACAGAGGACTACATAAGAAAGGCAAGGGCTGGGGAGCAAATATTGAAGAATGCCTGTAAAGAAGCCAAGATTCAGAAGGCTAGGACTGAGCTCTATCTGCAAGAGAGTCAGGCTAGATGGGTTAGGATCACTGAAGCCCGAACACAAGAAGACTTGAAAACTCAAGCCAAGATTGAACAGTTAGAGGCCAATGAGAAGAAGCAGCAGGAAGCTTTGTTGGCAGCCCAGAAAGAGATTTCAGAGTTGAAGCTTAGAGCAGGATTGAAAAGATCAAAGGACCAGGACAGACATAGGAAGCTGACCACTGCCATTGCTACCAGGAACCTCCTCATTAGGACCATTATAGAGCACCCAGCTGGTCCAGTGAGTGAGGCACTCCTGAAGGAAGTCAGAGAGGATGAGTTTGGACTGGATGTCTGATTCTTTGCTTGTTGTTTGTTTCCATTTGATGTACTTTTCCTTTTATTGTATTTTGACCCTCCATGGGCATGTGTGTAAAAACAAACTATGTATTGTTCACCATTTGTAATATATTTTGGTTTGTTTTTCGTTTGGGTTTTCTCTCAACAACATCAAGCATCTTCCTCGAGGTCTGGAAAGGTCAAAACCAAGAACCAAACCGGATACCTTGGAAAACAAATAAGCATACTGCATTGCATACTAACTTTTGTTTTGTTTTGTAGGTTTTGTTATTATTATTGTTTCTAACTTTGTTGTGGCTTCAGGAAACATTGCTCGCCGCCGAGTGTTCCTTGTCAACCGCACGCACCGGTACCCGACTCGCAACAACCTTCCCGGTATTCAAATGGACCAAGTACAGCAGGATCTGACTGAGGTCAGAAATCAGATGGCTAATGAGAGATTGGAGATGAGAAATCAGATGTCTCAGTTCATGGCTGTGATGACTGGCTTAGCCCAGAGTCAAGAAAGGTTAAGAGAGCTGGTGGAAAGACAAACTCCTGAGGAGCCTCATCTTGGAACAGGAGGAACTAGTAACAATGAACGGGGTCAGCCTCGTATTGATCCACCAGTATTTGGACCTCATCTGGATCCAGAAGCTAACATCTCGAGGAATGTAAAGGGTAATACTGTTGGAGGGAGAATCTTGCAAGAGGATCCCCAAGAAGAGCAGTTTACTGTTATGGGAGCTGGAGATGAAGTATATGACAGGAGATTGGACGAAATTGCTGAGAAGTTGAGATCTTTGGAGTCTCAGAATTCGTTGGGCTTCAATGTGATGGACATGGGGCTAGTGGATGGGGTGAGAATTACCCACAAATTCAAACCCCCATGCTTTGAAAATTACAATGGTACCTCCTGTCCTCGCACTCACTTGCAATCTTTCCTGGGAAGACTTAAAGCTTATACTATGGATGAGAAGCTGTGGATGTTCTACTTTGAAGACAGTCTGACTGGGGCTTCAAGAGAGTGGTATTCACATTTGTCTAGGGCCACCATTAGATGCTGGAAGGATTTAGCTGAAGCTTTCATCAGACAATATCAGTACAATCTGGACATGGCTCCTAATAGGACCCTCCTAATGGGAATGTCTCAATCTTCCAGAGAAAGCTTCAGGGAATATGCCCAAAGGTGGAGACAGCTTGCTGCTGCTGTCCAACCACCCATGTCAGAGAGAGAAATGGCTGACATGTTCATGAACACGTTGCAAAGGACTTATATTGATAGATTGGCTGCCTTCTCCTCTACCAGTTTTGCTGATGTGGTCATAGCTGGTGAAAGGAATGAAAGCCTCTTAAAGATGGGCAAAATCTCCGACAATGGTGCAAATTCATCCAATAATCCCAGAAAGCCTTTTGTGGGACCCCGAAGAGCCGGTGAGACCAATTCCATTCATGCAAGCAGGGGCAGACCTCAGTATGTTCACCGGTCAGTAGCAGCTGTTACCATTCCAGCTCCGATTCCTCAACAATCAGCATATCCTCAACAACAACAACCATAGTATCAACAACAAGTTCAGTATCCGCAACAGAGAACCTACAACAATAGCAACAACAACCAACAACAACGTCCTTTCCAGCGAAGACCCTCATAGGCAAACAGGGTAATTGACCCAATCCCAATGCCATATGCCGCACTCTTGCCACAACTCCTGAAGCTCAACCTAGTTGAGTTAAGGACATTGGCACCTCCGGATCCTCTTAATTTTCCAAAGAACTATGATGCCAATGCCAGGTGTGCATTCCACTCAAACGCACCGGGGCATAATACTGGTAAATGCAGGGCCTTACAGATGAAAGTCCAAGACCTGGTGGACTCAAAAGCTCTCAACTTTGCACCTCCTCCAAATGTCACAAGGAATCCAATGCCTAGTCACAACGGGCCTAGGATTAATGCTATTGAGGAAGGCAAACCATTCACCTTGATCACCAGTGTTGCACAAATTCGAACACCCTTGGTTGAAATCAAAGCCCAGCTTTTAGAATGCCAAGTGTTCCTTGGGTGTGAGCTCGGCTGTGGGTATTGCAATATTGCAGTCAACGGGTGTGAAAGGCTGAGAGACGGCATAAATGGTCTTATTAAGGATGGCATCCTTCAGATTACGACAACAACGCCTACAACTCCAACAATTATTTCACCAACAATCACAGATACTCCTACAACGTCAGCAACCATTATTCCAACGGATTCTACTACAACTCCAACAACCGCTCAATCAATCACTTCAATGGATGCAAGTTCAGTCACCATTCCTGCTACAACTTCAACACCCATCCAGTCAATGGTACCTCCTTGTAAACACCCCAAATTTGCCCTCACCCATTCACACCAAGGATTGTGATCTCCTCACATGCATAAGTCCAATCATAGCATCTCATACCACATTTTTGCTTCACTGCATTGCTTCTAGGTCATCTGCATCTAGGGTTTGTGATCTGAGCAATCCAAGGGCTTCTTGAGCCACTCCAAAGGTCATCAATCACTTCAAAGGGGTCCATGTATTTTCAAGCATCATATTGTATCCCCTCAAAGTCAAGAATGTCAAAGAATCACAAGAACTGAGAATGGCATGGAAGCAGAGCCAGGTTTGACTGCACAAATGACCTAAAATTAGGGTTTTGGTTTCAGAGGCCATAACTCCAATTTTTTGGTCATTCTTGTTTCTATTGGTCTCTATATGGTATAAGGATCATGCTTATCAATTTTCATGAAGAAATTCAATGGGGAAGTCATCTGATCAAGAGTTGACTTTTTAAGCAAGTCAGTGCAAAATCAGGGCATCTGAGGCCCCCAATGATCCAACCAAAGGGTGTTCTTCATCATTTTGATTGTTTATGATCTTTATTTGATCATAGAAGATGTTAGAAGTTCATAAAATTGAAGAATTTCAAGTCATTTGCAAAGTTGACTTTTTGGGAAAGTTGACTTATAATGAAAATTGCCATTTTGTGAAACTTTTTCAACCTTTACTTTTTGATTCAAAAATGCTTCAAATGGAAAAACTTTGGTCATGAAAGTTGTAGAATGGATCATTCCCTTTTCAAAAAGTACAAGAACATGACCTAATTCATTTTGGATCAAAAGTTATGGCTTGACAAAGTTGGCTAAAATCACAAAATTTGAAGTTTTCTACCAAAGAGGTATTTTGCAAAATGCTATGATCAAGTGTTCTAAAGGCCTCAAATGTGTACAATTTCTTCACAACATGATCACATGACCTCTAAAATTCAGAATGGGCCAAAGAACTTTGCACTTTGATGCCTTGAAACTCAAGAAATGTCAAAGGGGACAAACATGAACCAACATGCAAAACCTATCACAAATTACAACCCACTTGCTGCATTGCCTCTAGACTTTTTCCATAGCATTCCTTGATTCAAGCTGAGCCAAAGCAAGCCAAAAAGCAAGTTGTACCATTGCCCATACCTCAAGTTCAAATCAAGTTGACATTTTGGCCAAAGACCCATACCAATCACCATAGGCCACCAACAACTTTCTGACCTATCACCTTTTGATACATGGACCAAAGCCAGCATAACACACCACTCACTTCAAGATGAAACACACCCAAGCCATAGTTATCATTTTTTGCTCCAACTTGCAAAAGCATTCGAAACACTCAGCACAAGCCTCAAACACACAAACAAACTTCACAAACAAACTCAACATGCTTCACTGATCAAAAACCACTCATCACCATAGCCTGAAAGTCACTGAAACAAAAACACGATCACCACCCTCCCTTGAACAGAACTTCTGCCATCTCTCAAACCAGCCATCCTCAAAGCTTTCTAAGCCTCATTTCATCATCAGAGGGTTCAAAGGAGTGGACTTGCAGCAAAGGAAAGGCCAGAAAGCTCAGGACCAGGAGTTTCCATCTCAGGTAGCCATCTCAAACTTTTTTCCAGAAACTCCATTTTAAGTTCTTAAATGATTCTATGTACTCCCCTGGTCATGGGGATATGATTATTTTTGAAAATGGTTGAGAAACCAGGATGTATGATTGCTCTGAAACTTTTCTGCCCTAAATGTGTTTTGCTTCGATTTGCATGATTAATGATGAAAAAATGATTTTTGTTTGGGGGTTTTGATTCAGTGTTGAATGGGGATGGATTCTGGGCAATTAGATTTCATTTTCATGGAGTTTTGAGGAAGTTAGCAATTTTCAGATGGGGGTCTGGCCGGAGAAGACGACCGGAAGTCTTCTCCGGCCACCTGAAACTCATTAGGGCTAATCTGTGTAATTAAATGAAGTTTGAATTTGGTACGTAGGATAGGCTGACTTTGTTTGACCCGCGCGCAGATGAACGTCACAGATGCATTGATTAAACCCTAATCTAGTCATTTGTGTAATTAATCAGGATTAATTAAATTCAAATTTCAGAGTGAATCCCAGCCATTCAAACGCGCGCCAGTCAATTCCCGCGTGTCAGATTTAAATCCTGGCCACTGGATCAGCATACTTTTCATTTAATTCAATTTTATTTGCATTTAAATTCATTTGTTTTGTTCATTTTATTAAAAATAGTAAAAACCATTGAAAAATTCTGAAAATTTTTATCCAAGCTTTTATTAATTTTCAGAAAACAAAAACATTTTTATTTTTATTTTTTGCATTAAAATTTATTTTTAAATCATTTAAAAGTTTATTTTTAATTAATTAATGAGAATTAATTAATTAAAAATACTTTTAGGTATTTAAAAATCACAAAAAAATTCATGAAACATTTAAAATCATTTAGAAACATTGTCCAACTCTCAAATCAAATTTCTTTTTTGATCTTTATGTCTTTTGACAATTTTCCATGGAATTAATTTCATTTCAAGGCATTATTTTGATCCAATATTCAAAAATTCATTTCTGCCTAGCCTTTAAGAGTTGGACTTTGATTCCTTTTGCATTGCATCTTGTATAGCATGTAGTTTATGGAATTAAATTGGCATGAATTGATCTTGCATTTCCTATTTGTTTGACATTTTTCTTGACAAGGTACCTTAAAACCCTAGCAATCTTAAGAAATTCATAACCCTCATTAGGTTAAGAGGTAGAACCCCTCCTCTGGGCAGTGAGTTTGTATAGGTTTAGGGTTCCTTTGAATGCATTTTCAATTTTTTATCATGATGTTTGCTTCTGGTTTTGATTTTTGTTTTGTGCATTGATCATAAACCCTAATTTGGGCTTTCATTTGCATCCATCTTCCATTTGTTTGCATACCATGACTTGCCATGACATTTTGTGCATCCATTTGATTCATAATACATCCTAGGACATGTTAGAAGCATGTTTGATCATTGCCTCATTCATTTGCCATGTTGTATGTCATTTGCATTCCATAACTTTTCATGTATGTTCATGGTTCTAAGCATGCTTCTTTTGCACCCATATGTGTGTATGATCATTCTCATGCCTTGTTTCATGTTTGCATCATCTCATAGCATCATTAACATCACACACATGCTTCTGGTTTTGGTTTGCATCATGCCATTTCATCTCATTTTGCATTGCATTGCATTTCTTTCACTAAATTTTCAGGTGGTAAGTTACTTTGGGAAGTGAATTTGCCTTCACTTCTCACAATCTCTTTTCATCTCTCTTATGCATCATTGCTGCATTTTGTCTTGTGCTTGAGATTGAGCTTTCTCATTCTTGTTCTTACTTTCTTTCTTCAAGTGACTTGTCTTCTTAAATGAAGCAAGTTACTTTGCTTCTCTTTGCTCCTTTCATCTGCTTCCTGGTGGTTCCTCTGAAGATCTTTCTTGTAAACCTCACAAACTTTAGGAACAACCAAGCATGACAATAATTAGGGTTTTGATTAGTCCCCCCATTTATATTTTACCTTTGTGTCTCATTGAGTCCTTTCTTCTCATCTCATAATCAAGGACTAAACCCTAAAGGCTTTAAGGCTTTGTGACTAAGCTTATGCCTGCATCCTTCTATTAGGATGGAGTGTATAACTTTAATCCTAAGTGTTAAACCCTTAATGTGTTTAAATCCTTTAATCAATTCACTTAATAATCATCAAGACATCAAGCTTGTAACTTGGGCCTTGCATTAGGGTTCTAATTCTTCCTTAATTGGTTAAGAAGGACTAACCCTAGTGTTAATGGACAAGTCCCCCTCAAGTTGTCTTACAAACCCTAAAACTCACTTCATCATCTAATCATTAATCAAAATCCACTTAATAAAGGCTTTGTTTTGTCATGAGTTTAATCCCTAATCATGGATTAAGTTGAGGAGCTTTCCTCAGCTTAAACATTCTCATCTATTATCCTTCTATTAGGATGGTGTAATGAGTCTGTTTAATCCTTGATTATGGCTTAACCTCATTACTTAACACTAAACAAAAACACCAAAAACATTTAAATAATCACAAGTAGGTTAATGATCTTAATCCTACACCATGGTGATTGAGTGTGAGAAACTGACTTCACACTTAAGGCATTCTCATTACCCCTAATCAGAGGGAAGATGTGATGAGTTTACTAAATCCATTGGTTTAGGTTTAAGCTCATTTTCTTATGACAAACTCCAAAAGCAATAAAAGACTGAAAATACAAAAAAGCAAACAATAATCGTCTCCTCCGGGATTCTTTTCTCATCTCATTCACTCATAAACGAGAACTTGCTTCTTCCGTCTAATGCAAGACAGTTTGCACCTGAGCCAGACAGGTCATACACTTGAGCATAGGCAAGTAAGCAGTTCATAAGTCAATTCATCTTCAGTCTCTTTGGGTCGAACTACAGTGTTCTGACTTCCTCATTGCACGAGAGGATACGTAGGCATAACTTAACAGTTATCGAACAAAAGTCTCTGTATATTCCCCCTCCTTCCAGCATTATTCTTTAAGCCTCATGATCTTGAGCACCTCATCCATTTCTTACACTGACACTTTCATATTACACTTTACACTTCTTTACACTGACACTTGTACATCCTTTTCCAGCTCTTTATACACAAATTGCACTGACACTACCCCTTTAAAACACAAATCTTTTAAGCGTGGATCCCGTCGAGTACGACGGACAATCTGGGTGCTAATACCTTCCCAGGTTGTAACCAACCCCTTTCTCAGTCTCTCTGGTTCGCAACCGTCTTATCCATATCTTTCTAGGTCTATGCAGCATTACCTTTCCTTCGGGATAAAAATGCCTAGCTGGCGACTCTTTTCATTTCACCCTTTCGCCGACCGTTCGCGTCTGTACCTTATTTGAGCCAGTCTCATTTATTGGGAGCGACAGCTTGGCGACTCTGCTGGGGATCCTTATACTGTAACCAGGGCTTCTGGTTCTTTTTGTGGGTTCCTCCTAGCGCTTGTTTGATTTCTGTTTACTGGGGTGTTATGTGCTATTTGTGTTTGTATATTTGTTTTATTTACTGCTTTATGTACAGTTATTTATTGCTTTCTTTACAGCTTTATATATATCATAATGTCATACTGTTCTGGCTGGATCTGGTTTTTTTGCTTTGGTGGGTGGGGTTCTATTGAGAGTTTAAGGTCCTATACCTGGGACCTGAGTGACACATAGGCTAGAGTGGTTCATGTTCTTTCCCATTCCATTTCGGTCTGGTGCGGGAATATGAAACACGATTCAGATATGGGTTTCTTCTTGAGAACTCTGTGCTATAGATTTCCTGTAGTGCTAGGGCTATCTAGGAAGCCTGCTAAGTCTGGATGACCTTTACTATGACCTTCAGAAACTGAGGTGAATTAGAGGAGGATTTTTTATGGTTATTGTAAACACTGTACCTCCGGGTTAGAAGTGTTTACACTTCTCATAACTGATCCAAGTATGAGGATCTTTGTTTTAGAACACCACCTGTGAGGGGGTTGGGCTGTTTACAGGTTTGCAGGTACCCTTGACCTCAGCATACCCTGATACTTATTTTTGAGAATGCTTCACTTTAGACAGTTCTTGTGATTTAACCCTGGATATGTGACTCTTTATTTGAGTCCCCCACCTTGGTTACTGGACTTTTTGAACCTCCATCTGGACTTCTTAGACATACATGGACCTTATATCAAGGCAGTAATCAGATCCAGCTTGATCACAAACCCTTGCATATCATTTGCATACATCATCATTGCATCATTTAACATATGTTTATTTGTTTTTCAGGGTATCCATATTACATTTGGCTTGGTTTTGACCCCTTCATCTGCATAGGCCCTTGCTCACCAGCCATTTGGTTCAGCTACCTTCATCAGCTACCTGCTTCAGTCACCTGCATCACCAGTATCAGCCTGTCAGTGGCCCATCTCCAGTGTTAGTCTCCATCATCAGCATCTGTCTCAGCCCTTCATCAGCAGACATGGCACCCAAGAAGAGCAACATCTCATATCATTTCTTTGAGCCTGAGCTGACTGGCATCAGGAAAGTCCAGGCCCTTATTACTCCAGACCATATACCACTATTCAGAGAACATTATGGAGGCATCCTTGATGTGGTTATGGATTTGTACCCTTCTCAGAGGAGCTTGATTCACACCTGCCTACAGTTCTATGATCCTCCTTTGAGATGCTTCACCTTCCAGAATTTTCAGTTGGGACCCCTGTTGGAGGAGTATTCATCACTGATTGGAGTGCCTATTAGGGGAGGTATCCCTTTCAACCCAGAAATGGTTTTTCCCAGCAACGAAGAAGTGGCAAAAGCACTATATCTGGAACCCATACTGATTGAGCAGAACATGACAGTAAAGGCTGGAATCTCTGGTCTACACTTGGATTTCTTGACTTCCCAGGCTATCCTGAAGGCCTCCTTGGGAGAATGGAAGGCAGTATGTGCATTATTAGCCCTCAGCATATATGGGGTTATATTATTTGCAGATGAGCCTAAGTTTATTAGCAAGAATGCCATTCATCTTTTCATTCTGAGGAACCCAGTGCCCACCTTACTGGGAGATTTCTACTACTCTGTTCACCAAAGGAAGGAAAAGCAAAGAGGAAGGTTGGTGAGATGCTGTGCTCCCCTGTTCCATACCTGGCTGCTCAAACACTTGCCCAAGACTGATGCATTCCTGAATCCTCACCAACAGAAGAATTGGGCTAGGATACTTGTTGCTTTGACCTCAGATGACATCAGGTGGTGCACCCAGAACACCAAGGGCAGGGACATCATTACTAGTTGTGGGCAGTTCCCCAATGTACCTCTAATAGGAGTGAAGGGTTGCATCAACTACAACCCTCTGCTATTCAAAAGACAATTGGGCTATGCATTGGTCCACCCTCCTAGAGTACAAGATCTAGCTGAAACCCTTTATTGTGAGATTAAGCCTAATCCAGCTGTTGTCAGGCAAGCATCCTGGGCTTGGGACAACATCCAGACCAAGGGGATGGCCATTCTTGGGAGATGCAACAATGTGGCCTCAGCTCAGTATTATGAGTGGTCTCATGCTAGGGCTCAAGTTTCTGGGATGCCCTTCACCATTGAGGATGCACCTGGACCATCCACAGCACCACCTCCAGCCACTGTCAGCCTGGAAGAGTTTGAGAAACTAAAAGAGAGGAATGAGAATCTGTCTGAAGCCCTAAAGAGAACCCTCTGGGAGAGGAGTGATGGTCGTCTAGACATTGAAAGGTTAGAAAAGCTTAAGGTGGAGCATCTAGCCAGGATTGAGAAGTCAGAGGACTACATCAAGAAGTCAAGAGCTGGGGAACAGATTTTGAAGAATGCCTGTAAGGAGGCCCAGTTCCAGAAGGCTAGGACTGATCTCTATCTGAAAGAAAGCCAAGCTAGGTGGGTCAGGATCACTGAAGCTCGCACTCAGGAGGATAAGAGAACTCAGGACAAGATTGAGCAGTTGGAGGCTAATGCAAAGGAGCAACAGGAAGCCCTGCTAGCAGCCCAGAAAGAGATCTTAGAATTGAAGCTTAAGGCTGGTGTGAAGAGGTCAAAGGACCAAGGCAGACACAAGAAGCTAACTACTGCTATCACCAACAGGAATCTTCTTATCAGGAACCTCACAGAGCATCCAGCTGACCCTGTGACTGAAGCACTTCTGAAGGAAGTTAGGGAGGATGAGTTTGGTCTTGGTGTCTGACCTTTTGCTTGTTGTTGCTTTCTTTTCATGTACTTTTCTTTTATGTTGTATTTTTTTAAACCCCTCAGGGGCATGTATTGTAAAAAACAAACTATGTATGTTTCACCATTTGTAATATATTCGTTAGTTTGTTTCATCTGAATTCTCTTTCTCCCAAGCAACATCAGAGCATCTTCTTCAGGGGGTCTGGAAAGGTCAAAACCAAGCGCCAAGCCGGATACCTTGGAAACAAATAAGCATACTGCATTGCATACTAACTTTTGTTTTGTTTTATAGGTTTTTGTTTTGTTTGTTACTAACTCTGTTGTGAACCAGGAACTATTGCTCGACGTCGGGTGTTCCCACTCAACCGTCCACACAGATATCCCACTCGCAACAACCTTCCGAGTATACAAATGGACCAAGTACAGCAGGACCTTATAGAGGTCAGGACTCAAATGGCCAATGAGAGACTGGAGATGAGAAATCAGATGACCCAGTTCATGGAGGTGATGAATGGCTTGGCTCAAAGCCAAGAAAGATTAAGGGCATTGGTAGAAAGGCAGACCCAAGAGGAACCCCATCTAGGGACTGGGGGAACGAGCAATAATGAGAGGGTTCAGCCTCATGTTAATCCACCTGTGTATGGGCCCCATCTTCATCCAGAAATCAACATCCCTGCTAATGTGCAAGGGAGTGCTACTGCCGGAAGAGTATTACAAGAAGACCCCCAAGAGGATCAATTCACTGTGATGGGAGCTGGGGATGAAGCCTATGACAGAAGGCTAGATGAAATTGCTGAAAAATTGAGATCTCTGGAGTCTCAAAATTCCCTGGGCTTTGATGTCATGGACATGGGACTAGTGGACGGGGTAAGGATTCCCCACAAGTTTAAACCTCCGTGCTTCGAGAAGTACAACGGAACTTCCTGTCCACGAACCCACTTGCAATCCTTTCTGGGGAGGCTGAAGGCATACACCATGGATGAGAAACTGTGGATGTTTTATTTCGAAGACAGTTTAACAGGGGCTTCAAGGGAATGGTACTCTCACTTGACTAGAGCAACCATCAGATGCTGGAAGGACCTAGCTGAGGCCTTCATCAGACAGTACTAGTACAACTTGGATATGGCTCCTAACAGGACCCTCCTTATGGGAATGTCTCAATCATCCAGGGAAAGCTTCCGGGAATACGCCCAGAGGTGGAGACAGCTTGCTGCTGCTGTCCAGCCACCCATGTCGGAAAGGTAAATGGCCGACATGTTTATGAACACCCTCCAAGGGACTTACATTGACAGGCTAGCTGCCTTTTCTTCCACCAGCTTCGCTGACGTAGTCATAGCTGGAGAAAGAATTGAAAGCCTATTAAAGATGGGCAAAATTTCTGACAATGGTGCGAGCTCGTCCAGCAACCCCAGAAAACCTTTTGTAGGTCCAAGAAGAACCGGTGAGACTAATGTTATTCAGGCCAACAGGGGCAGACCTCAATATGTTCATAGGTCAGTGGCAGCTGTCACTATTCCCGCTCCAATTCCTCAGCAACTGGCATATAAACCACAGCAACCACCCCACTACCAGCAACAAGTTCAATATCCGCCTCAGAGAAACTACAACAACAACAACGGCAACAATCAACAAAGACCTTTTCAGCAGAGACCATCTCAGGCCAATAGGGTGATTGATCCAATCCCTATGCCTTATGCCGCTTTATTGCCACAGCTCCTGAAGCTCAACCTGGTTGAGTTAAGGACGTTGGCACCACCAGATCCTTCCAGTCTGCCAAGAAATTATGACGCCAACGCCAGGTGTGCTTTTCACTCCAATGCACCTGGCCACAGTACAGAGAAGTGCAGAGCTTTACAGATGAAGGTGCAAGACCTGGTAGATTCTAAAGCTCTAAACTTTGCACCCCCGCCAAATGTTAACAAGAATCCCATGCCCAACCACGGAGGACCGAGAATTAATGCTATTGAGGAAGATAAACTGTCTTTCTTAATAACCAGTGTTGGGCAGATCCGGACACCCCTGGTAGAGATTAAAGCTCAAACTCCTAGAATGCCAGATATTCCCCGGGTGCGAGCTCGGGTGCGGTTATTGCAACATTTCGGTAAATGGGTGTGATAACTTGAGAAGCGGCATAGATGGTCTTATCCAGAGTGGCCTACTTCAAATCACAACATCAACACCTTCAAATCCAGCAATCTCTCTGACAACAATTCCTGAGTCTCCTACAACTGCAACAACAATTATTCCAAACAATTCTTCAGTTTCATCGACAAATGCTTCAAATATCACTTCCACAAACCAGATATCAACCACCATCTCTTCTACAACATCAGCACCCCTTTATTCAGAATCTTCTACAAAATCAACATCCATTTATCCAGCAAGCTCTTCTACAACACCAGCAGATATCTCAGCAGTCACTATTTATTATGATCCGTCAAGTATTCCTCCGAACAACAATTTTCAACAACAAGCAGTGACATCTCCTGCCAGATCACCAGTTACCATCTACTACGATCCACACACTATTTCAACACCCTCCTCCGCTGCAGTCAGCCCGGTTACCATCACGGTACCTGGGCCCGTTCCATATGAAAGCAGTAATTCCATCCCTTGGCATTATGGCTCCGACCTTTACTGCAATGGGGAGAAAATAACTCTTGACTCTTCAACCTCTTCTCCACAGATTGATAATGTCAGGGGAGGCGGAGGCTTCACCAGAAGCGGACACCTTTTTGCCTCGCAATCACAGAGACCTAATGCCGAAGCAGAAGCTGCTGCCAAAGCAAAGGGAAAGAGTGTAATATCTGAAGAGCCCATTCTCAAGGAAACACAGAAGACATCTTTTGAACAAGATGTAGACGAGTTTATGAGAATTATCAAGAGGAGTGATTACAAGGTGGTGGATCAGCTTCACCAAACTCCCTCAAAAATCTCCATTTTATCCTTGCTGATGTGTTCCGAAGCTTACCGGAATGCATTACTAAAAGTCTTGCACGCAGCATATGTGCCAGAGGAGATCACCGTTAATCAGCTAGAGACCGTGGTAGCAAATGTCAATACCAGCCATGGATTGGGTTTTACCAATGCTGATTTAACAACTGAGGGATGCAACCACAACAAGGCTTTACACATCACCCTAGAATGCAAGGGTGTTGTCCTATCACATGTACTGGTAGACATTGGGTCTTCACTCAATGTTTTACCAAAGAAAGCCTTGGTGAGGCTGGAATATGATGGCTTGGCATTACGTCCAAGTAATTTGGTAGTAAGAGCATTTGATGGCTCTAAGAGATCAGTGCTAGGGGAGATTGATCTTCCTGTGATGATTGGCCCGCAGACTTTTAAAATTACCTTCTATGTGATGGACATTCAGCCGGCCTACAGCTGTTTGTTGGGTAGACCTTGGATCCATGCCGCTGGCGCAGTTACGTCTACCCTTCACCAGAAGCTGAAATTCGAGTGGGAAGGCCAGATCATCACCATCTGTGGTGAAGAAGATATCTTTGTTAGCCATCTGGCTACGTACAAATACATTGAGCTGGATGGAGAAATCCATGAAACTATGAGCCAGGGGTTTGAAGCCCTGAACATTAATGAAGCATCTCCTGTACTCGGAACCTCCATGACATCTTATCAGCAAGCCAGGAAGGTTGTTGAAGAGGGGACTACCCAAGGCTGGGGCAAGCTGCTGCCCGTGGAGAAGAAGGAGGACAGATTTGGGTTGAGTTACAAACCAACTCAGCAAGATCAACCAGAGGCTGCTAAGAAGCCCAGTTTTGTTAGTGGGGGGATGCTCACCCCTGATGCAGTAAACAACCTGGAAGATGAGTCGGAAGATGAGCGCAACCTGGAGAGCTGGATACGTCCAAGGATCCCGGGGAGCCGTATCTCAAACTGGTCTTCCCAGGAAATTATAAGGGTTACTCCTGCAGAGTAATTATTATTTCCTGTATTTTTTAAGCATGCATCAAGTCTTGCATCTTGCCCAAGATGACAAGACTCATTTTGTAATCGGGCCATCTTGTAATTTTTGTGCAAACAGATCAATCAATGAATATCAGACATCTTTTGCAAATGAGTCTTTTCCTTTTTGCTCACTGTTTTTTCATTTTTCTTTTTTGTACAAAAATAAAATGGCAATGTTTTCAAAATGATAACTTTACTTCACTGTTTCTAAACAAGATTAAAATCGATCACTAAAATGAACAATCTAAACCCTTGTAGAGAGTGCCTTTCAGACTGCACCGACAACAGCACAGCTATGGCTTCGTATGACTTTGACAATCCAATCAATCAAGCTGATGAAGGGGTTGAAGAAGATTTTGAGCTTCCTGAAGAGCTAGCCAGGTTGTTAAGGCAAGAGGAGAAGGTTATCACTCCTCATCAGGAGGAGATCGAAACAATTAATCTTGGTACAGATGAAGATGTGAAGGAGGTTAAAATCGGGGCCTGCCTGCAAGACTCAGTGAAAGAACAGTTGATTGACATGCTTCGGGAGTATGTGGATGTGTTTGCTTGGTCTTATCAGGACATGCCAGGGTTGGACACCGATATTATCATGCACAAGCTTCCGTTAAAAGAAGACTGCCCGCCAATAAAACAGAAGCTGCGCCGTACTCGCCCAGATATGGCAATGAAGATAAAAGAAGAGGTGCAAAAGCAGTGGAACGCCGGATTCCTTGCTGTAACTAGCTATCCGCCGTGGGTTGCTAATATTGTACCTGTGCCCAAGAAAGAAGGCAAAGTAAGGATGTGTGTTGATTACCAGGATCTGAATAGAGCCAGCCTGAAAGATGATTTCCCATTACCTCACATTGGTGTATTGGTTGATAATACGACTCAGTTCTCGGTATTCTCCTTCATGGACGGATTTTCAGGATACAATCATATCAAGATGTCACCTGAAGACATGGAGAAGACAACTTTCATCACACCCTGGGGCACGTTCTGTTATAAGGTGATGCCATTCAGACTGAAGAATGCAGGTGCAACGTATCAACGGGCTATGGTAACGTTATTCCACGACATGATCCATAAAGAAATCGAGTGTTATGTGGATGACATGATTGCCAAGTCCCTCACAGAAGAAAATCACCTGGTAAATCTGCTGAAACTATTCAAGCGTCTGAGGAAGTACCAACTGAAGTTAAACCCCAACAAGTGCACATTCGGTGTACGATCTGGTAAGCTGCTGGGCTTTATTGTAAGCGAGAAAGGGATTGAAGTTGACCCTGATAAAGTCAAAGCCATTCAAGAAATGCCTGCACCGAAGACAGAAAAAGAAGTTCGACGTTTCCTAGGTAGATTGAACTACATTTCAAGGTTCATATCTCACCTTACAGCAACTTGTGAGCCTTTGTTCAAGCTGTTGAGAAAAGAGCAAACGGTCAGGTGGAACGAAGACTGCCAGAGGGCTTTTGACAAAATCAAAGAATACTTACAAGAGCCTCCAATCCTTATGCCTCCAGTTGAAGGAAGACCTCTGATAATGTACTTAACAGTATTAGAAGAGTCAATGGGGTGTGTGCTGGGCCAGCATGACGAGTCTGGTCGAAAAGAGTATGCAATTTACTACCTGAGCAAAAAGTTTACCGACTGTGAACAACGTTATTCACTGCTCGAGAAAACTTGCTGTGCTTTAGCGTGGGCTGCTCGCCGACTAAGGCAGTATATGTTGACCCACACTACTTTATTGATATCAAAGATGGACCCAGTTAAGTACATTTTTGAGAAGCCAGCACTTACCGGACGGGTTGCAAGATGGCAAATGATCCTCACAGAATATGACATCCAGTACACATCCCAGAAAGCCATCAAAGGCAGTGTATTGTCTGAATATCTTGCTGAGCAACCCATTGATGATTACCATCCTATGAGATTTGACTTCCCTGATGAAGACATCATGTTCATAAAAGCAAAAGACCACGAAGAGCCTGTTCACACTGAAGGGCCTGACCCGGAAGAAGAATGGACTATGATGTTTGATGGGGCTGTTAATATGAATGGTCGTGGTGTTGGTGCAGTACTCATTACGCCTAAGGGGGTTCACATGCCTTTCTCGGCAAAACTCACCTTTAACTGCACTAACAACGAAGCTGAATACGAAGCTTGCATTATGGGTCTTGAGGAAGCCATTGACCTCAGGATCAAAACTTTGACTGTATTCAGAGATTCAGCTCTGGTAGTTAATCAAACCAACGGCAAATGGTACACACACCAGGATCATCTGATACCTTACAGGGATTATACAAGGAGGTTATTGACTTTCTTTACAACGGTCAAGCTTGAGTATATTCCTCGGGACGAGAATCAATTTGCAGATGCTCTTGCCACCATTTCATCCATGATCAAAGTTCAAGCTGCCAACTTTGTGCCTCGGATTTCAGTATCCAGACTTGACAGACCAGCATATGTATTTGCAGCAGACATTGTCAAAGATGATAAGCCTTGGTTCCATGACATTAAGTGCTTCTTGGAGGATCAAACATACCCACCTGGGGCATCTTCCAATGATAAGAAGACTTTGAGAAGGCTAGCTGGTAGTTTCTTCCTGAATACTGATGGTTCCCTGTACAAGAGAAACTTTGATATGGTACTCCTCAGATGCATTGATAGAACAGAAGAAGACTTGTTGATGCACGAGGTGCACGAAGGATCCTTTGGTACCCATGCTGGAGGACATGCAATGGCTAAAAAGTTGCTGAGATCAGGATATTACTGGATCACAATGGATGCTGACTGTTGTGCCTATGCCAGGAAATGCCATAAATGCCAGATTTATGCGGATAAGGTGCATGTGCCTCCCAATCCTCTGAATATGATGTCTTCACCTTGGCCCTTTGCTATGTGGGGCATTGATATGATTGGCAAGATTGAACCGACTGCTTCAAACGGCCACAGATTCATCATGGTTGCCATTGACTATTTCACCAAGTGGGTTGAAGCAGCGTCCTATGCAAATGTTACAAGGCAGGTGGTAGCCCGATTTCTGAAGAGAGATATCATTTGTCGATATGGAGTTCCTGAGCAAATCATTACTGACAATGGTTCCAAATTAAATAACAAAATGATGGCAGAGCTGTGCCGGGACTTCAAGATCCAACATCACAATTCTTCTCCTTACAGGCCAAAGATGAACGGCGCTGTTGAGGCAGCTAATAAAAATATCAAGAAGATTGTGCAAAAGATGGTAGTTACCTACAAAGAATGGCATGAAATGCTACCATTTGCCTTGCATGGGTACCGCACATCAATCAGAACATCCACTGGGGCAACGCCGTATCAGCTTGTGTATGGTATGGAAGCAGTCCTACCTGTTGAAGTTGAATTACCCTCCCTACGAGTACTGATGGATGTTAAGCTGAACGAAGCAGAATGGGTCCGATCCCGATACGAGCAACTGAGTTTGATTGAAGAGAAAAGATTGGCTGCAATCTGTCATGGGCAGTTGTATCAGAAAAGAATGAAGAAAGCCTTCGATCAGAAAGTCAGGCTCCGAGAGTACCAAGTAGGAGATCTTGTGCTGAAAAGAATCCTCCCTCCTCATACAGACCACAGGGGCAAATGGACTCCAAACTATGAAGGGCCATTCGTAGTGAAGAAAGTTTTCTCTGGTGGAGCACTGATGCTCAGCACTATGGATGGTGAGGACTTCCCGTCCCCTGTGAATTCAGATGCAGTTAAAAAATACTTCGCATAAAAACGACCCGCTGGACATAAAAATAGAATGTAAGTCCAGACAAAAATAGGGCATCCCGGCGAGTCAAAAACAGAATAAAAGACTCGGGCAAAAATAAGGGAAAATAAACAAAAAATGTACACCCGCTGAGTTGAAAAGCCGCATTGGACAACTCAGGCAAAAATGGGTATCCCGATGGATTGAAAACCCGAAAGGGCGATCCATGCAAAATAAGGGAGTAAGCGAACAACTGCATTCTGAATTCGTCTATATCACTTACAACTTGGTAAGTTTCGAAAGGATCAAGCTTCTTTCAGAATCAGCCTTCTTCAGAAAGCAAGACGAGAAGAACGTCAAAAGTCATACGAGTCATAGCAAAAGGGAAGCTCCTCGAAGCATTGTCAACATTGCCAACATTTTGTTTCTCAATTTGTAACAATCTCCTTATTTCAGGGGATATGTTTCTTTGACTGTATCTTGCTAATTCGAAGCATATAAATCAATAAAATCAGATTTTCAGTCATGTCTCGTCTCGTACGTTTTATTTTCATTTGCAAAATGTCTGATGTCTCTAAAATACTGATTGCATAAATACAGATGCTTCTCTTCTAAAGAATACGTGCTTGCAGGAAATATATTTACTCCCGGGAGTGTCTAGACTCCTGTGACGGAGTCCGGTAAGGGATACCTCGGGATTACTTGTGCGTTTCTCTGTCTTTGCAGGATTGTAGGTATTCAAAACACGACATGGGGCATATAAACTTCATCCCAGCAAGCTGGCAAATCAATACTCACTCAGCCTTAGCACCAGAAGTGCTTTCTCCCCAGCTGATTTGCCACTTGTTATTTCTCCCCAGCCGAGGTGCCAATCATTCTTCCTCCTCAGCCAAGTACAAAACCCAGGGAACCATCTCCCCACAGAGTGTCAACCTCTGCCCGGAAAAATAACACGCGAAGGAATCACAACAGAGTGACGAAAGCTGCTACAAACCCCAGCTGGGTCCCTCATCACCAAGGATGGGTCTATCAGTGACCCATTCCCCCAAGCAGATACATCCCATCAGATCTACCAATGATCTCATCCCCGGCTGGGGATGTCTACTTCAAATAGATCGACCAGAGATCTTCATGGCAACGGGATCCGAGTCCTGGATCGGTATCTTTGCATAATCATAGCATTCGCATCATATTCCCCACAAAGCGTAGCATTCCGTCTAATACGGAGCATTACGGCAAAAATCAAACATATTGCATAATCATAAGCCATGTTGTGAACAATGACAATCCATCAACAATATACAGAATGCTCCCCAGATTCCCCAGCGGAGAGCTAAAGCTAAAGCAATTGCCTTACACCCACAAACATCAGTACATACTCCTTGTGGCACCCGTCCGTGTCATATCCCCCAGTAAAAAGCCAAAGCGTCCCCTTTGCACTCACAGATACATATACATATATATAATTTTCTTGACATCCGTCCGTGTCACCTTCCCCAACATAATTACCTAAACACTTTGTAAAGCATATACTTGTTTATAATATATACCTTTTGACACTCGTCCGTGTCACTCTCCCCAGCAAGTTAAACACTTGTCCTTACACCACTCATACTTAATTACTCCTTATTTCACCTATACAGATGCTCGTCCGTGTCTTGTATACACCACTTATTACTCCTCAGAGTCGACACTCGTCCGTGTTCTTTGTTAACCAGTTGGTACTCGTCCGTACCATCATCTCAGAGCATGCGTCAAGCGTTTATTTCTACCTGATACTCGTCCGTATCATAGTCTTAGGGATGCTCGTCTGCATCTTTAATCCATACACTGTGTCAAACACTCATGTTTTCATGTATTTAGACACTTGTCTGTGTCTACTTTTCCCCAGAAGAGTCCCCTCAGAATCAACACTCGTCCGTGTTCCTTGTTAACCAGTTGATACTCGTCCGTATCATCATCTCTGAACACGTGTCAGTATTTGTTTCTACCCGATACTCGTCCGTATCGCAGTCTTAGGGATGCTCGTCCGCATATTTAATCTACACAACACCAGAACACTTATACCTTTTATTTCTTGGATATAAACACTCGTCCGTGTTTACTATTCCCCAGTGGATCGCTCGCAAAGCAAATTTTCTTTTCTATCTGACATTCGTCCTATGTCATGATAAACCCTGAGAGCAGCCGTACCCTGCTAGGTGATCTTCCTTCACCTCTTGATGATCGTCCTTCATCATGCTCATCCGATGGCCGTCCCCATCGTTGATTTTTTTATCTGACATTCGTCCTATGTCATGATAAACCTTGAGAGCAGCCGTCCCCTGCTAGGTGATCGTCCTTCACCTCTTGATGATCGTCCTTCATCATGCTCATCCGATGGCCGTTCCCATCGTTGACCTTTTATCCGGCATTCGTCCTATGTCGCGATATTTTCGGCAGTCGTACCCTGCCAGGTGATCGTCCTTCACCTTAGATGACCGTCCCTCATCTTAACCCTTTCAGAGCAGCCGTCCCCTGCTAGGTGATCGTCCTTCACCCTTGATGACCGTCCCTTATCATTATTTCATTTATTCTTTAACCCGATGGCCGTCCCCGTCGTGGTCCCTTTTCCTTTTCCTGATGATCGTCCTTCATCAGTTTAACCCGATGGTCGTCCCCATCGTTGTTTGCATTACTTTATGAACCTGATGACCGTACCTCATCATTTATTTTTTACCTACAATCCCTAGAGAATCTTATAGCTTTACTTGATGGCCGTCCCCATCACAATCTCTCACATCCCCTGTATGTCGGCCGTCCCCGTCATTGCTTTATTTCCCGCATTCTCCCCAGCATGTCGGCCGTCCCCGTCATTGCTCTTTCCCCAGCAGTCGTCCTCTGCTCGGCGGTCGTCCTCCATCGCTCGCACTTTATAATTATACTTTATTTTCCTTTTACAACCTATATCCCTTTTCTTCTTCATTCTATGAGTGCAAATTTTGGACTGTCTTTGGTATTCAACCACAAGTTATCTTGTTTGCCTGTTAAGCCATCGCTTACATCCTGCACAGCTAACTCATGTTTGAATAGGGGCAGCTGTAAACACCCCAAATTTGCCCTCACCCATTCACACCAAGGCTTGTATTCTCCTCACATGCATAAGTCCAATCATAGCATCTCATACCACATTTTTGCTTCACTGCATTGCTTCTAGGTCACCTGCATCTAGGGTTTGTGATCTGAGCAATCCAAGGGCTTCTTGAGCCACTCCAAAGGTCATCAATCACTTCAAAGGGGTCCATTTATGTTCAAGCATCATATTGTATCCCCTCAAAGTCAAGAATGTCAAAGAATCACAAGAACTGAGAATGGCATGGAAGCAGAGCCAGGTTTGACTACACAGATGACCTAAAATTAGGGTTTTGGTTTCAGAGGCCATAACTCCAATTTTTTTGGTCATTCTTGTTTCTATTGGTCTCTATATGGTATAAGGATCATGCTTATCAATTTTCATGAAGAAATTCAATGGGGAAGTCATCTGATCAAGAGTTGACTTTTTAAGCAAGTCAGTGCAAAATCAGGGCATCTGAGGCCCCCAATGATCCAACCAAAGGGTGTTCTTCATAATTTTGATTGTGTATGATCTTTATTTGATCATAGAAGATGTTATAAGTTCATAAAATTGAAGAATTTCAAGTCATTTGCAAAGTTGACTTTTTGGGAAAGTTGACTTATAATGAAAATTGCCATTTTGGGAAACTTTTTCAACCTTTACTTTTTGATTCAAAAATGCTTCAAATGGAAAAACTTTGGTCATGAAAGTTGTAGAATGGATCACTCCCTTTTCAAAAAGTACAAGAACATGACCTAATTCATTTTGGATCAAAAGTTATGGCTTGACAAAGTTGGCTAAAATCACAAAATTTGAAGTTTTCTACCAAAGAGGTATTTTGCAAAATGCTATGATCAAGTGTTCTAAAGGCCTCAAATGTGTACAATTTCTTCACAACATGATCACATGACCTCTAAAATTCAGAATGGGCCAAAGAACTTTGCACTTTGATGCCTTGAAACTCAAGAAATGTCAAAGGGGACAAACATGAACCAACTTGCAAAACCTATCACAAATTACAAACCACTTGCTGCATTGCCTCTAGACTTTTTCCATAGCATTCCTTGATTCAAGCTGAGCCAAAGCAAGCCAAAAAGCAAGTTGTACCATTGCCCATACCTCAAGTACAAATCAAGTTGACATTTTGGCCAAAGACCCATACCAATCACCATAGGCCACCAACAACTTTCTGACCTATCACCTTTTGATACATGGACCAAAGCCAGCATAACACACCACTCACTTCAAGCTGAAACACACCCAAGCCATAGTTATCATTTTTTGCTCCAACTTGCAAAAGCATTCGAAACACTCAGCACAAGCCTCAAACACACAAACAAACTTCACAAACAAACTCAACATGCTTCACTGATCAAAAACCACTCATCACCATAGCCTGAAAGTCACTGAAACAAAAACACGATCACCACCCTCCCTTGAACAGAACTTCTGCCATCTCTCAAACTAGCCATCCTTAAAGCTTTCTAAGCCTCATTTCATCATCAGAGGGTTCAAAGGAGTGGACTTGCAGCAAAGGAAAGGCCAGAAAGCTCAGGACCAGGAGTTTCCATCTCAGGTAGCCATCTCAAACTTTTTTCCAGAAACTCCATTTTAAGTTCTTAAATGATTCTATGTACTCCCCTGGTCATGGGGATATGATTATTTTTTAAAATGGTTGAGAAACCAGGATGTATGATTGCTCTGAAACTTTTCTGCCCTAAATGTGTTTTGCTTCGATTTGCATGATTAATGATGAAAAAATGATTTTTGTTTGGGGGTTTTGATTCAGTGTTGAATGGGGATGGATTCTGGGCAATTAGATTTCATTTTCATGGAGTTTTGAGGAAGTTAGCAATTTTCAGATGGGGGTCTGGCCGGAGAAGACGACCGGAAGTCTTCTCCGGCCACCTGAAACTCATTAGGGCTAATCTGTGTAATTAAATGAAGTTTGAATTTGGTACGTAGGATAGGCTAACTTTGTTTGACCCACGCGCAGATGAACGTCCCAGATGCATTGATTAAACCCTAATCCAGTCATTTGTGTAATTAATCAGGATTAATTAAATTCAAATTTCAAAGTGAATCCCAGCCATTCAAACGCGCGCCAGTCAATTCCCGCGTGTCAGATTTAAATCCTGGCCACTGGATCAGCATACTTTTCATTTAATTCAATTTTATTTGCATTTAAATTCATTTGTTTTGTTCATTTTATTAAAAATAGTAAAAACCATTGAAAAATTCTGAAAATTTTTATCCAAGCTTTTATTAATTTTCAGAAAACAAAAACATTTTTATTTTTATTTTTTGCATTAAAATTTATTTTTAAATCATTTAAAAGTTTATTTTTAATTAATTAATGAGAATTAATTAATTAAAAATACTTTTAGGTATTTAAAAATCACAAAAAAATTCATGAAACATTTAAAATCATTTAGAAACATTGTCCAACTCTCAAACCAAATTTCGTTTTTGATCTTGATGTCTTTTGACAATTTTCCATGGAATTAATTTCATTTCAAGGCATTATTTTGATCCAATATTCAAAAATTCATTTCTGCCTAGCCTTTAAGAGTTGGACTTTGATTCCTTTTGCATTGCATCTTGTATAGCATGTAGTTTATGGAATTAAATTTGCATGAATTGATCTTGCATTTCCTATTTGTTTGACATTTTTCTTGACAAGGTACCTTAAAACCCTAGCAATCTTAAGAAATTCATAACCCTCATTAGGTTAAGAGTTAGAACCCCTCCTTTGGGCAGTGAGTTTGTATAGGTTTAGTTCCTTTGAATGCATTTTCAATTTTTTATCATGATGTTTGCTTCTGGTTTTGATTTTTGTTTTGTGCATTGATCATAAACCCTAATTTGGGCTTTCATTTGCATCCATCTTCCATTTGTTTGCATACCATGACTTGCCATGACATTTTGTGCATCCATTTGATTCATAATACATCCTAGGACATGTTAGAAGCATGTTTGATCATTGCCTCATTCATTTGCCATGTTGTATGTCATTTGAATTCCATAACTTTTCATGTATGTTCATGGTTCTAAGCATGCTTCTTTTGCACCCATATGTGTGTATGATCATTCTCATGCCTTGTTTCATGTTTGCATCATCTCATAGCATCATTAACATCACACACATGCTTCTGGTTTTGGTTTGCATCATGCCATTTCATCTCATTTTGCATTGCATTGCATTTCTTTCACTAAATTTTCAGGTGGTAAGTTACTTTGGGAAGTGAATTTGCCTTCACTTCTCACAATCTCTTTTCATCTCTCTTATGCATCATTGCTGCATTTTGTCTTGTGCTTGAGATTGAGCTTGCTCATTCTTGTTCTTACTTTCTTTCTTCAAGTGACTTGTCTTCTTAAATGAAGCAAGTTACTTTGCTTCTCTTTGCTCCTTTCATCTGCTTCCTGGTGGTTCCTCTGAAGATCTTTCTTGTAAACCTCACAAACTTTAGGAACAACCAAGCATGACAATAATTAGGGTTTTGATTAGTCCCCCCATTTAGATTTTACCTTTGTGTCTCATTGAGTCCTCTCTTCTCATCTCATAATCAAGGACTAAACCCTAAAGGCTTTAAGGCTTTGTGACTAAGCTTATGCCTGCATCCTTCTATTAGGATGGAGTGTATAACATTAATCCTAAGTGTTAAACCCTTAATGTGTTTAAATCCTTTAATCAATTCACTTAATAATCATCAAGACATTAAGCTTGTAACTTGGGCCTTGCATTAGGGTTCTAATTCTTCCTTAATTGGTTAAGAAGGACTAACCCTAGTGTTAATGGACAAGTCCCCCTCAAGTTGTCTTACAAACCCTAAAACTCACTTCATCATCTAATCATTAATCAAAATCCACTTAATAAAGGCTTTGTTTTGTCATGAGTTTAATCCCTAATCATGGATTAAGTTGAGGAGCTTTCCTCAGCTTAAACATTCTCATCTATTATCCTTCTATTAGGATGGTGTAATGAGTCTGTTTAATCCTTGATTATGGCTTAAACTCATTACTTAACACTAAACAAAAACACCAAAAACATTTAAATAATCACAAGTAGGTTAATGATCTTAATCCTACACCATGGTGATTGAGTGTGAGAAACTGACTTCACACTTAAGGCATTCTCATTACCCCTAATCAGAGGGAAGATGTGATGAGTTTACTAAATCCATTGGTTTAGGCTTAAGCTCATTTTCTTATGACAAACTCCAAAAGCAATAAAAGACTGAAAATACAAAAAAGCAAACAATAATCGTCTCCTTCGGGATTCTTTTCTCATCTCATTCACTCATAAACGAGAACTTGCTTCTTCCGTCTAATGCAAGACAGTTTGCACCTGAGCCAGACAGGTCATACACTTGAGCATAGGCAAGTAAGAAGTTCATAAGTCAATTCATCTTCAGTCTCTTTGGGTTGAACTACGGTGTTCTGACTTCCTCATTGCACGAGAGGATACGTAGGCATAACTTAACAGTTATCGAACAAAAGTCTCTGTATATTCCCCCTCCTTCCAGCATTATTCTTTAAGCCTCATGATCCTTAGCACCTCATCCATTTCTTACACTGACACTTTCATATTACACTTTACACTTCTTTACACTGACACTTGTACATCCTTTTCCAGCTCTTTATACATAAATTGCACTGACACTACCCCTTTAAAACACAAATCTTTTAAGCGTGGATCCCGTCGAGTACGACGGACAATCTGGGTGCTAATACCTTCCCAGGTTGTAACCAACCCCCTTTCTCAGTCTCTCTGGTTCGCAACCGTCTTATCCATATCTTTCTAGGTCTATGCAGCATTACCTTTCCTTCGGGATAAAAATGCCTAGCTGGCGACTCTTTTCATTTCACCCTTTCGCCGACCGTTCGCGTCTGTACCTTATTTGAGCCAGTCTCATTTATTGGGAGCGACACTCCTACAACATCAGCAACAATTGATGAAAGCGTCTCAACAGTTACCATATACTATGACCCTGCAAATGTTCCTGCCAACAACTCACAAAATGCCACTCCTGTCAGAGCACCAGTTACCATATACTATGATCCACACACCATTGTGGTCCCCTCTGCAGCTGCTATCAGTCCGGTCACTATCACAGTGCCTGGGCCAGTTCCTTACGAAAGCAATAGTGCCATCCCTTGGCATTATGGCTCAGATCTGTACTGCGAGGGGCAGAAAATCACTTTGGAATCTTCAACTTCTTCACCTCAGATAGATAATGTGGGGGGAGGCGGAGGCTTCACTAGAAGCGGACGTCTCTTTGCCTCGCAAATTCCAAGGTCCATTGCCGAAGAAGAAGCTGCTGCCAAGGCAAAAGGGAAGAGCATGGTGCAAGAAGAGCAAGTTGTCAAAGAAGCTTTGAAAACTCCTTTTGATCAAGATGTTGATGAATTCATGAGGATCATAAAGAAAAGTGATTACAAGGTGGTAGACGAGCTTCACTAAACACCTTCCAAGATCTCCATATTGTCATTGCTAATGTGTTCTGAAGCCCATCGGAACGCACTTTTGAAAGTCCTGCACGCAGCTTATGTGCCGGAGGAGATTACCGTCAATCAGTTAGAGGCTGTGGTTGGAAATGTCAACGCTAGTAATGGACTGGGGTTTACCAACACAGATCTGACGACGGAAGGTCGCAATCACAACAAGGCCTTGCATATTACCTTGGAGTGTAAGGGTGCAGTTCTTTCTCACGTACTGGTGGACACAGGGTCATCCCTCAATGTCCTGCCCAAGAAAGCCCTTGTGAAGCTGGAGTATAATGGATTGGCACTACGCCCAAGTAACTTGGTAGTAAGAGCCTTTGAAGGCTCTAAAAGATCAGTTCTGGGAGAGATAGAGATGCCTATAATGATTGGCCCACAGGTTTTCAAAACGACCTTCTTTGTGATGGATATACAGCCTGCCTACAACTGTCTATTGGGTAGACCATGGATACACGCCGCTGGCACCGTGACGTCAACCCTTCACCAGAAGTTAAAATTCGAGTGGGAAGGCCAAGTCATTACCATTTGTGGGGAGGAGGATATTTTTGTTAGCCAGCTCGCTACCTTCAAATACATTGAGATGGATGGGGAGATCCATGAAACCATGAGCCAAGGGTTCGAGGCCCTTAATATTAATGAAACATCTGCTGTGCTGGGGACTTCCATCACATCATATCAGCAAGCCCAGAAGGTTGTTGAGGAAGGTACCGCCCAAGGCTGGGGCAAGCTGCTGCCCGTAGAGAAGAAAGAAGACCGATTTGGGTTGGGTTACATGCCAACTCAACGAGATCAATCAGAGGCTGCAACGAAGCCCAAGTTTATTAGTGGGGGGATTCTCACCCCGGATGCTGTGAATAGCTTGGAAGATGAGTCGAAAGACGAGCGCAACCTGGAAAGCTGGATACGTCCGAGGACCCCGGGGAGCCATGTCTCAAACTGGTCTTCCCAGGAAATTATAAGGGTTACTCCTGCAGAATAATTATTATTTCTTGTCTTTAAGCATGTATCAAGTCCTGCATCTTGCCCAAAATGTCAGGACTCATTTTGTAATCGGGCCATCTTGTATTTTGTGCAAAGATCAATTAATGAATATCAGGACATCTTTTGCAAATGAGTCTTTTCTTTTCCGCTCACTGTTTTTCATTTTTCATTTTTTGTACAAAAATAAAATGGCAATGTTTTTCAAAATAAATAACTTCATTTTCACCTTTTTCTAAATAAGATAAAACTAATCACTAAAATAAACCAATCTAAACCCTTGCAGAAAGTGCCCTCCAGACTGCACCGACAACAACACTGTTATAACTTCGTATGACTTTGACAATCCAATCAATCAAGCTGATGAAGGGGTTGAAGAAGATTATGAGCTACCTGAAGAGCTAGCCAGGTTGTTAAGACAAGAGGAGAAGGTTATCACTCCTCATCAGGAGGAGGTCGAAACGATTAATCTTGGTACAAAAGAAGACTTGAAAGAAGTTAAGATCGGGGCCTGCCTGCAAGATTCAGTGAAAGAGCAATTGATTGACATGCTTCGGGAATATGTGGATGTTTTTGCTTGGTCTTATCAGGATATGCCAGGGTTGGACACCGACATTGTCATGCATAAGCTACCTCTGAAAGAAGACTGTCCGCCAGTAAAACAGAAGCTGCGCCGTACTCGCCCAGATATGGCAATGAAGATAAAAGAAGAGGTACAAAAGCAGTGGGACGCTGGTTTCCTCGCTGTGACTAGCTATCCGCCGTGGGTTGCTAATATTGTACCTGTGCCTAAGAAAGACGGCAAGGTGAGAATGAGTGTGGATTACCGGGATCTGAACAGAGCCAGCCCGAAAGATGACTTCCCTCTACCTCACATTGATGTATTGGTGGATAACACGACTCAGTTCTCGGTGTTCTCCTTCATGGATGGATTTTCAGGATATAATCAGATCAAAATGTCACCTGAAGACATGGAGAAGACAACATTCATCACACCCTGGGGCACATTCTGCTATAAGGTAATGCCATTCGGGCTGAAGAATGCTGGTGCCACCTATCAACGGGCTATGGTAACATTATTCCATGACATGATCCACAAAGAAATTGAATGTTATGTGGATGACATGATTGCCAAGTCCCTCACAGAAGAAGACCACCTGGTGAATCTGTTGAAGTTATTCAAGCGTCTGAGGAAGTACCAATTAAAGTTAAACCCCAACAAATGCACATTCGGGGTGCGATCCGGTAAGCTGCTGGGATTTATTGTAAGTGAGAAAGGGATTGAAGTTGACCCTAATAAAGTAAAAGCCATTCAAGAGATGCCTGCACCGAAGACTGAAAAAGAAGTTTGGGGGTTTCTAGGTAGATTGAACTACATTTCAAGGTTCATATCACATCTCACTGCAACCTGTGAACCCCTATTCAAGCTGTTAAGGAAAGAACAAACGGACAGGTGGAACGAAGACTGCTAGAGGGCTTTTGACAAAATCAAGGAATACTTACAAGAGCCTCCGATCCTTATGCCTCCAGTTGAAGGAAAACCTCTAATCATGTACTTGACAGTATTAGAAGAGTCAATGGGGTGTGTGTTGGGCCAGCATGACGAGTCTGGTCGAAAAGAGTATGCAATATACTACCTAAGCAAAAAGTTTACCGACTGTGAACAACGTTATTCACTGCTCGAGAAAACTTGTTGTGCTTTAGCGTGGGCTGCTTGCCGACTGAGACAATATATGTTGACCCACACTACCTTATTGATCTCAAAGATGGACCCAGTCAAGTACATTTTTGAGAAGCCAACACTTACCGGACGAGTTGCAAGATGGCAAATGATTCTCACAGAATATGACATTCAATACACCTCTCAAAAGGCCATCAAAGGCAGTGTATTCTCTGATTACCTTGCTGAGCAACCCATTGATGATTACCAGACTATGAGATTTGACTTCCCCGATGAAGACATCATGTTCATAAAAGCAAAAGATCATGAGGAGCCTGTTCACACTGAAGGGCCTGACCCGGAAGAAGAATGGACTATGATGTTTGATGGGGCTGTTAATATGAATGGTCGTGGTGTTGGTGCAGTACTCATTACGCCTAAAGAAGTTCACATGCCTTTCTCGGCAAAACTCACCTTTAACTGCACTAACAACGAAGCTGAATACGAAGCTTGTATTATGGGTCTTAAGGAAGCCATTGACCTCAGGATCAAGAGGTTGACTGTGTTCGGAGATTCAGCTCTGGTAATTAATCGACCAACAGCAAATGGTACACCCACCAAGATCATCTGATACCTTATCGGGATTATACAAGGAGGTTGTTGACTTTCTTCACAACAGTCAAACTTGAGTATATCCCTCGAGATGAAAATCAGTTTGCAGATACTCTGGCTACCATTTCATCCATGATCAAAGTTCAAGCTGCCAACTTTGTGCCTCGGATCTCAGTGTCCAGGCTTGATAGACCAGCATATGTATTCTCAGCAGACCTTGCTAAAGATGATAAACCTTGGTTCCATGACATTAAATACTTCTTAGAGGATCAAACATACCCACCTGGGGCATCATCCAATGATAAGAAGACATTAAGAAGGTTGGCTGGTAGTTTCTTCCTAAATGTTGATGGTTCCCTGTACAAAAGAAACTTTGATATGGTACTCCTCAGATGTGTCGATAAAGCAGAAGCAGACTTGTTAATGCACGAGGTGCATGAAGGATCCTTTGGTACCCATGCTGGAGGGTATGATATGGCTAAAAAGTTGCTAAGATCGGGCTATTACTGGATCACAATGGATGCAGACTGTTGTACATATGCTAGAAAATGCCATAAATGCCAGATTTATGCGGATAAAGTGCATGTGCCTCCCAATCCTTTGAATGTGATGTCTTCACCCTGGCCCTTTGCCATGTGGGGCATTGATATGATTGGCAATATTGAACCGACCGCTTCCAATGGCCACAGATTCATCCTGGTAGCCATTGACTATTTTACCAAATGGGTTGAAGCGGCTTCGTATGCAAATGTCACCAGGCAAGTGGTAGCCCGATTCCTGAAGAGAGATATCATCTGTCGGTATGGAGTACCCGAACGAATCATTACTGATAATGGTTCCAACTTGAACAACAAAATGATGGCAGAACTATGCCGGGACTTCAAGATCCAACACCACAATTCTTCTCCTTACAGGCCAAAGATGAATGGTGCTGTAGAGGCGGCTAACAAGAATATCAAGAAGATTGTACAGAAAATGGTAGTCACCTATAAAGACTGGCATGAAATGCTACCATTTGCCTTACATGGGTACCGAACCTCAATCAGAACATCCACTGGGGCAACACCGTATCAGCTTGTTTATGGTATGGAGGCAGTCCTACCTGTTGAAGTTGAATTACCCTCCTTGCAGGTACTAATGGATGTTAAACTGAATGAAGCAGAATGGGTCCGATCCCGATACAATCAGTTGAGTCTGATCGAACAGAAGAGGTTAGCTGCAATTTGTCATGGGCAGCTGTATCAGAAAAGAATGAAGAAAGCCTTCAATCATAAAGTCAGGCTTCGAGAATACCAAGTAGGAGATCTTGTGCTGAAAAGACTCCTCCCTCCTCATACAGACCACAGGGGCAAGTGGACTCCGAATTATGATGGTCCGTTCATAGTAAAGAAGGTTTTCTCCGGTGGAGCACAGATGCTCAGTACTATGGATGGTGAACACTTCCTGTCCCCTGTGAATTCAGATGCAGGTAAAAAATACTTCGCATAAAAAATGACCCGCTGGACATAAAAACAGAATGTAAGTCTAGGCAAAAATAGGGCATCCCGGCGAGTCAAAAAACAGAATAAAAGACTCGGGCAAAAATAAGGGAAAATAAATAAAAGATGTACACCCGCTAAGTTGAAAAGCCACATTGGACAACTCATGCAAAAATGAGTATCCCGGTGGATTGAAAACCCGAAAGGGCGATCCACGCAAAATAAGGGAATAGGCGAACAACTGCATTCTGAATTCGTCTGTATCACTTGTGTCGCTCCCACCAGAATGACACCTGGTCATAAAGAGGTACAGACGCGAACGGTCGGAGAAAGGAGAGAGAACACACAAGGGTGAACTCAGAAGACAAGAGTCGCCAGCTAGGCATTTTTATCCCGGAGGAAAGGTAATGCTGCATAGACCTAGAAAGATATAGATAAGACGGTCGCGAACCAGAGAGACTGAGAAAGGGGGTTGGTTACAACCTGGGAAGGTATTAGCACCCAGATTGTCCGCCGTACTCGACGGAATCCACGCTTAAAAGATTTGTGTTTAAAGGGGTAGTGTCAGTGTAATCTGTGTATCAAAGCTGGAAAAGAATGCAAGTGTCAGTGTAAAAGAAAATGTGAAGTGTATAAGTGAAGTGTCAGTGTAAGAAAGGGAGTGAAATGCTCAAGAATGAGGCTTAAAGAGTAAGGCTGGAAAGAGGGGGAATATACAGAGACTTTTGTTCGATAACTGTTAAGTTATGCCTACGTATCCTCTCGTGCAATGAGGAAGTCAGAACACCGTAGTTCGACCCAAAGAGACTGAAAGATAAATTGACTGATGAATTGCTTGCTTGTCTATGCTCAAGTGTATGACCTGTCTGGCTCAGGTGCAAACTGTCTTGCATTAGACGGAAGAAGCAAGTTCCCGTTTGTGAGCGAAGATGATGAGAAAAGCATCCCGAAGGAGACGATTATTGTTTGTTTTGGGTTTTCAGTCTTTTATTGCTTTTGAGAGTTTGTCATAGGAAAATGAGCTTAAGACTAAACCAAGGGTTAGTAAACTCATCACATCCTCCCTCTGATTAGGGGTAATGAGAATACCTTAAGTGTGAAGTAAGCACCTCACACTTAATCACCATGATGTAGGATTAAGATCATTAACCTACTTGTGATTATTTAGATGTTTTTGTTGTTTTTGTTTAGTGTTAAGTAATGAGTTTAAGCCATAATCAAGGATTTAATGGACCCATTACACCATCCTAATATAAGGATGATAGATGAGATCATTTAAGCTGAGAAAGACTCCTCAACTTAATCCATGATTAGGGATTAACCTCATGACAAAACAAAGCCTTTATTAGAGTGGATTTTAGTTAATGATAAGATGAAGAAGTGATTTTTATGGTTTTTAAGACAACTTGAGGGGGACTTGTACATTAACACTAGGGTTAGTCCTTCTTAACCAATTAAGGAAGAATTAGAACCCTAATGCAACGCCTAAGTTACAAGCTTGATGTCTTAGTGATTATTAAGTGGATTGATTAAAGGATTTAAACACATTAAGGGTTTAACACTTAGGATTAAAGTTATACACTCCATCCTAATAGAAGGATGCAGGCATAACCCTAACCACAAAGCCTTAAAACCTTTAGGGTTTAGTCCTTGATTATGAGATGAGAGGAGAAGACTCAAAGATGACACAAAGGCAAACTAATGGGGGACTAATCAAACCCTAATTGTTATCATGCTTGGGTATTCCTAGGGTTTATGAGGCTTAAGAGAGAAAGAATCTTCAAAGAGCCACCAAGGAGAGAAGCAGATGAAAGGAGCAAGAAGCAGAGAGAAGCAAGACAACTTGCTTCACTTAAGAAGACAAGTTGCTTGAAGAAAGAAAGTAGGAAAGAGCATGAATGAGCAAGCTCACTCAAAGGCAAGATAAAATGCAGCAATGATGCAAGAGAGGGATGAGAAGATATTGTGAGAAGTGAAGGCAAATTCACTTCTCAAAACAACTTACCACCTGAAAGGTTAGCAAAGGAAATGAAATGCAATGCAAATGGGATGAAATGTCATGATGCAAACCAAAGTCAGAAGCATAAACATGATTGCAATGATGCTAAGAGATGATGCAAACACAAGGCAAGGCATGAGAATGATCATACAAGGATATGGATGCAGATGAAGCAAGCTTGAACCATGGAAGTTCAAGAAAGTTTATGAAATGCAATGAACATATAACATGGCAAATGAAAGATGCAATGATCAAACATGATTCTAATATGTCCTAAGATGTATTATGAATCATGTGGATGCACAAAATGTCATGGCAAGTTCTTAAATGCAAGCAAATGAAAGATGGATGCAAAGGAAGACAAAAATTAGGGTTTATGCACAACACACAAAGCAAAATTCAAAATCAGAAGCAAATTACATGATAAAAAATTGAAAATGGGATCAAAGGAACCCTAACCCTACACAAGTTCACTGCCCAAAGGAGGGGACCTAACTCTTAACCTATTGCAAGTTATGAATTTTCTAAGTTAATTAGGGTTTTAAGGTACCTCATCATGAAAAATGCAAAACAAATTCAAAATGGAAGATCAATTCAAACCAAATTTATCCTATAAACTACATGCCATGAAGGATGCAATGCAAGAAGAACCATCATCAAACTCTCAAAGGTTAGGCAGAATGGATTTTTCAAAGTTTGCACAAAAATATTGCCTTAAAGTGAATTTAATTCCAAAGAAAATGATCAAAATGCATCAAGAACCAAAAAGAAATTTGTTTTGAGAGTTGGATAATGTTTCTAAATGTTTTTAAATGCAATGTGAATTTTTTGGTGATTTTTAAATACCTAAATGCATTTTTAATTAATTAATTTTAATTAACTAATTAAAAATAAACATTTAAATGATTTAAAAATAATTTGCTATTTTAAATGCTTTTTGCTATTTTAAATAATTTGTAAAAGATAAATCAAATAAAATGAAAATAAAAAATGAATTAATGAGAAGTATGCAGATCCAGAGGCTGAGGTTCAAACAAAATTGGGGGGAATTGACCCCTGCCAAATCCAATGGCTGACATTCAAACTGACTGGATTTATTTAAACTTAATTAATTAATCTAATTAAATAGGATTAGGGTTTAATGAAATGATCCAGGCCATTCAAACACGCGGGAGTCAACAAAAGTCAGCCAGATCAATGGTCCAAATTCAAACTGAACCCTAAACATGATTAATACACTAATGACTCTCAGGTGGCCGGAAATGACCTCCGGTCATCTTCTCCGGCCACAACCCTCCCTGAAAATTGCTATCTTCTTCCCTAGGTCACTAAAATCCAATCTCTCTGCCCAGAAATGATCCCCATACATCATACATCAAGAATCAACAAACAAACAACATTTAAAACACATCAACAAGGAGAATCGAATCAAAACAGTTTTAGGTCAAAAAGTTTCAGAACACGAATACATACTCATTTCTCCACCATTTTCAAAAAAAACATATCAACATGATCAGTGAAGCATAGAGAATCATTTAGGAACTTAAAAACATGTTTCTGGAAAAAAATTTCTTGAGCTCACCTGAACTGGAGCTTTGATCTTTGGAACTTTCTGGCTGCCTCTTTGATCCAAAACGCCTCTAATGAACCTCCTGAGAAGCTTGCAATACTTGGTTGGAGTTTCTTTTGGTTGGTTTGAGAGATTGATAGAGTTCTGTTCAGGAGAGGTGAGAAATTGTGTTTCTGCTTGGGGTGGTTTCAGGGACAAATGAGGGTTGGGAAATGATCAGAGGAACATGTTGAGTGATTCTGTGAAGTTTGTTTTGATGTTTGATGCTTGTGTGATGAGTTTCGAAACAAAATGCATAAGAGGTGAGTTTTTTGGAACTATGGCTTGTGAGATGTTTCAGGCTGTGTTGTGTTATGTGTTGGGTTGCTTTTGGTACACATATCAATCCTTGATAGGTCAGAGAGTTGTTGTGGAGCAGTGTGATTGGTATGGAGCAAAATGCATAAAGTTAACTTTTTGTGTAAGAGAGGTATGGGCTATGGCAGTCAAGGTACAAGGCATGGCTTGGCTGCAGCTTGAATCAGGGAGAACCATGGAAATGGATTAGAGGCAATGCAGCAAGTGGATTAGGGTTTGTGAGAGTTTTTGCAATTTCACAAGGTCTTGGCCCTTTTGAAGTTTCTTAATGCACAAGTCATGAAATTGGACAATTCTTTGGTGCATTCTGACTTTTAGGTCATGGTTCATGTTTGTGCAAAGGTTAGAAGTCACATTGAAGTCATATTTTGCCTTGGCAAAAGGTTTTGCAACTTTGCCTCTTTGGAACAAAACTTGAAATTATGTGATTTTGTCCAACTTTGACAAGCCATAACTTTTGATCCAAAATGAATTAGAATGAGTTCTTGTACTTTTTGAAAATGGGAAGATCCATTCTACAACTTTCATGACCAAAGTTTTCCCATTTGAAGCATTTTTGAATCAAAAAGAAAGGGTTGAAAAACTTTCCCAAAATGGCAAGTTTTCATTACAAGTCACTTTCCCAAAAAGGCAATTTTGCAAATGGCTTGAAATTCTTCAATTTTGTGAACTTCTAACATCTTCTATGATCAAATAAAGATCATAAACATTCAAAATGATGGAGAACACCCTTTGGTTGGGTCATTGGGGGCCTCAGATGCCCTGATTTTGCACTGACTTGCTCAAGAAGTCAACTCTTGATTAGATGCCTTCCCCATGGAATTTCTTCATGAAACTTGATATGCATGATCCTTATAACATATAGAGACCAATGGAAACAAGAATGACCAAAAAATTTGGAGTTATGGCCTTTGAAACCAAAACCCTAATTCTAGGTCATCTGTGTAGTCAAACCTGGCTCTGCTTCCATGCCTTTCTCAGTTCTTGTGATTCTTTGACTTCTTTGACTTTGTGAGGATATAATATGATGCTTGAACATACATGGACCCCTTTGAAGTTGTTGAAGACCTTTGAAGTGGCTCAAAAAGCTCAGGGATGGCTCCGATCACAAACCCTAGATGCAGATGACTTAGGAGCAATGCAGTGAATCAAAAATGCAATATGAGATGCTATGATTGAATTTATGCATATGAAGAGATCACAAGCCATGGTGAAATGGGTGAGGGCAAATTTGGGGTGTTTACAACTTGCAACATGGTAAACTTCGAGGGGTTCAAGCTCCGGTCAGAACCAGCCTTCTTCAAAAGCAGGATGAGAAGAACGTCAATGTCATACGAGTCATAGTAAAAGGGAAGCTCCTTGAAGCATCATCAACATTGCCAGCATCTTTTTGTTTCTCAATTTGTAACGATCTCCTAATTTCAGGGGATCTGTTTCTTTGACTGTATCTTGCCAATTCAGAGCACACAAATTAATAAAATCAGATTTTCAGTCATATTTCGTCTCGTACATTTTATTTTCATTTGCAAAATGTCCGATGTCCTTAAGATGTTGATTGCATAGGTACATATGCGCTTTTTCTAAATTACATGCTTATAGGAAATATATTTGCTCCTGGGAGTGTCTAAACTCCTATGACGGAATCCAATAAGGGATACCTCGGGGTACTTGTGCGTTTCTTTGTCATACAGGATAGCAGGTGTTCGAAGCGCGACATGGGGAATGAGAGCTTTTCCCTAGCAAGCTGCCAAATCATTACTTACTCGACACGTCTTCCAAAATAGCACCAGAGATGCTTTATCCCCAGCTGAGTTTCCAGTCATCATTCCTCCTCAGCCAAGTGTCAGACAGGGAACCATCTCCCCGCAGAGCTCCAGCCTCTATCCAGAAGAGCAATACCTGAAGATCTCA
Source organism: Lathyrus aphaca (assembly GCA_963966055.1). Lineage (NCBI taxonomy): Eukaryota > Viridiplantae > Streptophyta > Magnoliopsida > Fabales > Fabaceae > Lathyrus > Lathyrus aphaca. The sequence goes on along the minus strand of OZ014520.1, from coordinate 148,954,980 downwards.
CAACAAAGTGACGAAAGCTTCTACGGACCCCAGCTGGGTACCCCATCACCAAGAATAGGTCTATCAGTGACCTATTTCCCCAAGCAGAGTCATATATACCATATCTACCAATGATCTCATCCCCAGCTGGGGTACCACTTCAAGCATAGCAGCCAGAGACCTTCGCCGCAGCGAGATCCGAATCCCGGATCGGTATCCTTTGCATAATCATAGCATTCGCATTATATTTTCCCCCAGAGCGTAGCATTCCGTCTAATACGGAGCATTACGGCAAAAATCAAACATATTGCATAATCATAAGCCGTGTTCTAAATCAAACAGCTGTGTATACCGACACTCCGTTTGCAAATATACAAAATGCTTCCCAAACTCCCCGGCAGAAAGCCAAAGCATCCTCTTTGCACTCACAAATACAGATGCATGCTCCTTTTGGCACTCGTCCGTGTCATCATTCCCCAGTAAAAGTCGCCCGAATGATCTCTGCAGACAGATACATATATATACAATTCCCTGACACTCGTCCGTGTCACCTTCCCCAGCATAGTTGCCTAAACACTTTGTAAACTAAATACTTGTTTATAATACACTTCTTCCGACACTCGTCCGTGTCACACTCTCCCCAGCAAGTTGGACACTCGTCTATGTCTCACTCATCACTTTTTACTCATATAGATACTCGTCCGTATATTGTATACACCACTTAAATCCCCTCAGTGTTGACACTCGTCCGTGTTCTTTGTCAACTAGCTGATACTCGTCCGTATCATCATCTATGAACATGCGTCAATCGTTTGTTTCTACTGATACTCGTCTGTATCATAGTCTTAAGGATGCTCGTCCGCATCTTTAATCTATACACCGTGTCAGACACTTATGCCTTTGCTTTCTTGAAATTAGACACTCGTCTGTGTCTACCATTCCCCAGAAAATTCCTGGAAAATCTGGATAAACTATTTCCTTTCTATCTGACATTCGTCCTATGTCATGATACCTTTCGGCAGCCGTACCCTGCCAGGTGATCATCCTTCACCTTTTTGATGATCGTCCGTCATCATCCCCAGTGGAGTCTCTATTCATTAGAACCCCTTCCTATCCGACATTCGTCCTATGTCGTGATATTTTTTTAGTAGCCGTCCCCTGCTAGGTGATCGCCCTTCACCTCTTGATGATCGTCCTTCATCATTTTATCCGATGGCCGTCCCCATCGTTGATTCTGTTATCTGACATTCGTCATATGTCATGATAAAACCCGAGAGCAGTCGTACCCTGCTAGGTGATCGTCCTTCACCTCTTGATGATCGTCCTTCATCATGCTTATCTGATGGTCGTCCCCATTGTAGACCTTTTCTATTCGGCATCCGTCCTATGTCGTGTCACTTGTGACAGCCGTACCCTGCCAGGTGATCGTCCTTCACCTTGGATGACCGTCCCCCATCCTTATCCCCAACAAAGCAGTCGTCCCCTGCTAGGTGATCGTCCTTCACCTTTGATGATTGTTCCTCATCATTTATTTCATTAACCCGATGGTCGTCCCCATCATTTACCTTCAATCCCCAGAGAGTCTTATTACTTTACCTGATGACCGTCCCCGTCGTAATCTCTTTATTTCCCCAGCATGTCGGTCGTCCCCGTCCTTGCTTTATCCCCAACAGTCGTCTTTTGCTCGACGGTCGTCCTCCGTCGCCCGCACTTTATGATCATACTTTATTTCCTTTCAAAATCTATATCCCTTTTCTTCTTCATTCAGTGAGTTCAAATTTTGGACTCTATTTGGTATTCAACCACAAGTTATCTTGTTTGCCTGTTAAGTCGTTGCTTACATCTTGCACAGCTAACTCATGTTTGAATAGGGGCAGCTGTAAACACCCCAAATTTGACCTCACTCATTTCATCATGGCTTGTGATTCTTTTCATTTTCATAAGTTCAATCATATCATCTCATATTACATTTTTTGCTTCACTGCATTGGTTCAAAGTCACCTGCATCTAGGGTTTGTGATCTGAGCAATCCAAGAGCCATTTGAGCCACTCCAAAGGTCATCAATCATCTCAAGAGAGTCCATGTATGTTCAAAAATCATATTTTATCCTCCCAAGATCAAGAAAGTCAGAAAATCACAAGAACTGAGGAAGGCATGGAAGCAGAGCCAGGTTTAACTACACAGATGACCTAAAATTAGGGTTTTTATTTCAGAGGCCATAACTTCAAAAATTTTGGTCATTCTTGTTTCTATTGGTCTCTATATGATATGAGTATCATGCATACCAATTTTCATGAAGAAATTCAAAGGGGAAGGCATCTGATCACAAGATGACTTCTTGAGCAAGTCAGTGCAAAATCAGGGCATGTGAGGCCCCCAATCATCCAACCAAAGGGTCTTCTCTGTCATTTTGAATGTGTATGATCTTTATTTGATCATAGAAGATGTTATAAGTTCACAAAATTGAATAATTTCAAGCCATTTGCAAAGTTGCCTTTTTTGGAAAGTGACTTGTAATGTAAACTTGCCATTTTGGGAAAGTTTTTCAACCTCCTCTTTTTGATCCAAAAATGCTTCAAATGAAAAATCTTTGGTCATGAAAGTTGTAGATTGGATCCTCCCATTTTCAAAAAGTACAAGAACTTGACCTAATTCATTTTAGAACAAAAGTTATGGCTTGTCAAAGTTGGGAAAAATCACATAAATTTCACTTTTACACCAAAGAGGGAAACTTGCAAATTCTCATGCCAAGCATTTCTATGACTTCAAATGGACTTCTACACATCATAACATCATAGCACATTGCCTAAAACTAAGAATTGGCCCAAGAATTTCCAAGTATCATGACTTGTGCATGAAGAAATCAAGAAAGGGCCAAACTTCATGAAAATTGCAAAACCCCCCATAAGTTTCAATCCACTTGCTGGTTTGCCTCAATCTCATTTCCATGGTCATCCTTGAATCAAGCTGCAGCAGACATGCCTTTGTCCTAGGCCTGAAACAGCCCATACCTCAAAGGACACATAGCCTTGACTTTTTGCAAAACAAGCCATACCAATCAGCATAGCCCACAACAACTCTCTGACCTATCACAGCTTGATATGTGGACAAAATGGAACTCAAAACACACAAGAAGCAAGCCTGAAACCAAAACATCACCATAGTTCACAAAAACCTCCCTATTTTCATTTTCATTCGAAACTGATTACATAAGCCACAAACCATAAAACAAACTTCATAGAACAACTCACCATGATCCACTGATCATTTCGCAACCATCACCTTGCCCTGAAACCCTCCATATCAAAAACACGATTTCCCTCCCTCCTTGAACTGAACTGTATCAAACTCACAAATCAGCCTCAAAACACTCCAACCAAGCATCAAAGCTTCTTCAGGGAGTGCATTGGAGGCATTTGGAAGCAGGAAAGCAGCCTGAAAGCTCTGGGGTTGAAAGCTTCATCTCAGGTAGCCATGTGAAAACATTTTTCCAGAACCTTTATTTTAAGTTCTTAATTGGTTGTGTTTGATCCCCTGAGTGTAATGAACTTGATATTATTGAAAATGATGGAGAGATGAGGGTGTATTGCTTGTCTGGAAGTTTTTCATATTTTTTCTTGGCTTCGAATCATGTTTATGGCTGGAAATAAATTCCATTTGAGGATGGATTTAGGTTTAGGGGAGTGAGAGGAACAAATCTGGAGCTTTAGAGCTCCAGAAATGACCCAGGGAGGAAGTTGAGATTTTTTAGGGAGGGATGTCACCGGAGAAGACGACCGAAGTTCTTCTCCGGTGACCTGAGAGTCATTAATGTTAATTAGGGTTTAGTGGTAAGTTTGAACCTGGAGCGTACGATCTGGCTTCCCGCGCGTGAACCAATGGACCAGATTGCTCATTAAGCCCTAATTCTATATTAATCAGGATTAATTAATTATTTAATTGAGATTTATTCAGTTTGAATTACAGCCACTAGATCACGCGCGTAGTCAACTCCCGCGTCCCAGCTTTGAATCTTGGCCCTCAGATCAAAATACTTCCCATTTAAATCAATTTAAATTTCATTTTAATCCCATTTTCTTTGTCATTTAATTTAAAATACTTAGAAAAATTATAAGAATATTTCCTTCTGCATTTTCATTTCAAATATTTTTCCCCACCCAAAAACAATTTTTATTTTAATTTTTGCATAATTTTCATATTTTAAATCATTTAAATGTTTATTTTTAATTAGTTAATGAAAATTAATTAATTAAAAATGCATTTAGGTATTTAAAAATCACCAAAAAATTTACATTGCATTTTAATACATTTAGAAACATTATCAAACTCTTCAAACAAATTTCTTTTTGGTTCTTGATCTATGTTGACATTTTTCTTTGGAATTAAAGTTTTTAAAAGGCAATATTTTTGTTCTAACTTAGAAAAATTCATTCTGCCTAACCATGAAGATTTTGATGTTGATTCTTTTTGCATTGCATTCTTCATATCATTTAGTTTCTAGGGTAAAATTGGTTTGAATTTATCTTTCATTTCCAATTTGATGTGCATTTTTCCTTTTGAAGTGCCTTAAAACCCTAACAAACTTGTGAAAATCATAACTCCCATTAGGTTAAGAGTTAGGTCCCCTCCTTTGGGAAGTGAACTTATGTAGGTTTAGGATTCCTTTGATCCCATTTTCAATTTTTTATCATATCATTTGCTTCTGATTTTGAATTTTGCATTGCATATTGTATGTAAACCCTAATTTTTGCCTTCATTTGCATCCATCTTCCATATGCTTGCATTCATGAACTTGCCATGACATTTTGTGCATCCATATAACTTCTAAGACATCTTAGGACATGTTGGAACCATGTTTGATCATTACATCATTCATTTGCCATGTTATGCATTCATTCCATTTCATAAACTTTCATGAACTTTCATGGTTCAAAAGATGTTTCATTTGGACCTTCATCCTGGCATGATCATCCACAACTCTTGATGTGTGTTTGCTTTATCTCTTAGCATCTTTAAAATCATGTTTATGCTTCTGATTTTGGTTTGCCTCATTGCATTTCATCTCATTTTCATTGCATTTCATTTCTTGTTACTAACTTTTCAGGTGGTAAGTGTTTGAGAAGTGAATTTGCCTTCACTTCTCATAATCTCTTCTCATCTCTCTTATGCATCCTTGCTGCATTTTTATCTTTGTATTGGAGTGAGCTTGCTTGCTCATGCCTTCTTCACTTTCTTTCTTCAAGCAATTTGTCTTCTTAAGTGAAGCAAGTTGTCTTATTTCTTTCTTTATGCTTCCTTCATCCTGCTTCTTCCTTGGTGGCTCTTCTTGAAGATCTTTTGCAAGCCTCATAAACCCTAGGAACACCCAAGCATGATCACAATTAGGGTTTGATTAGTCCCCCCATTAGTTTTACCTTTGTGTCATCTTTGTGTCTTCTCTTCTCATCTCTTAATCAAGGACTAAACCTTAAAGGTTTTAAGGCTTTGTGATTAAGCTTATACCTGCATCTTTCTATTAGGATGGAGTGTATAACTTTAATCCTAAGTGTTAAGCCCTTAATGTGTTTAGATCCTTTAATCAATCCATCTAATAAACACTAAGACATAAAGCTTGTAACTTGGGCCTTGAATTAGGGTTCTAATTCTTCCTTAACTGGTTAAGAAGGACTAACCCTAGTGTTAATGGACAAGTCCCCCTCAAGTTGTCTTACAAACCATAAAATTCACTTCTTAATCTTACCATTAACTAAAATCCACTTTAATAAAGGCTTTGTTTTGTCATGATGTTAATCCCTAACCATGGATTAAGTTGAGGAGCCTTCCTCAACTTAAATGTTCTCATCATTATCCTTCTATTAGGATGGTGTAATGGGTCCATTAAATCCTTGATTATGGCTTAAACTCATTACTTAACACTAAACCAAAAACTCCAAAAACATCTAAATAATCTCAAGTAGGTTAATGATATTAATCCTACATCATGGTGATTAAGTATGAGGTGCTTACTTCATACTTAAAGTATTCTCATTACCCCTAATCAGAGGGAGGATGTGATGAGTTTACTAACCATTTGGTTTAGGCTTAAGCTCATTTTCTTATGATAAACACAAAAAGCAATAAAAGATTGAAAATATCAAAAACAAACAATAATCGTCTCCTCCGGGATTCTTTTCTCATCTCATTCACTCACAAATGAGAACTCGCTTCTTCCGTCTAATGCAAGACAGTTTGCACCTGAGCCAGACAGGTCATACACTTGAGCATAGACAAGCAAGCAGTTCACAAGTCAATTTATCTTTTAGTCTCTTTGAGTCGAACTACGGTGTTCTGACTTCCTCGTTGCACGAGAGGATACGTAGGCATAACTTATCAGTTATCGAACAAAAGTCTCTGTACATTCCCCTTCTTCCAGCATTATTCTTTGAGCCTTATAGTCTTGAGCTTTGTATTCTTTCCTTACACTGACACTCTCATATTCCACTTTACATTTCTTTTACACTGACACTTGCATTCTTTTCCAGCTTTGATACACAAATTGCACTGACACTACCCCTTTAAACACAAATCGTTCAAGCGTGGATCCCGCCGAGTACGGCGGACAATCTGGGTGCTAATACCTTCCCAGGTTGTAACCAACCCCCTTTCTCAGTTTCTCTGGTTCGCGACCGTCTTATCCATCTTTTCTCAGGTCTATACAGCATTACCTTTCCTTCAGGATAAAAATGCCTAGCTGGCGACTCTTTTCCTTTGAGTTCACCCTTGTGTGTTCTCTTTCCTTTCGCCGACCGTTCGCGTCTGTACCCCATTTGACTTAGTCTCATTTGGTGGGAGCGACACAGAACACCATAGTTCGATTCAAAGAGACTGAAAGATAAATTGACTTGTGAACTGCTTACTTGTCTATGCTCAAGTGTATGACCTGTCTGGCTCAGGTGCTAACTGTCTTGCATTAGACGGAAGAAGCGAGTTCTCGATTATGATTGAATGAGGTGAGAAAAGAATCCCGGAGGAGACGATTATTGTTTGTTTTTGGTGTTTTCAATCTTTTATTGCTTTTTGAGATTTGTCATAAGTTAATGAACTTAAGCCTAAACCAAGGGTTTAGTAAACTCATCACATCTTCCCTCTGATTAGGGGTAATGAGAATACTTTAAGTATGAAGTAAACACCTCACACTTAATCACCATGGTGTAGGATTAAGATCATTAACCTACTTGCCCTTATTTAGATATTTTTGGGAGTTTTTGTTTAGTGTTAAGTAATGAGTTTAAACCATAATCAAGGATTTAATGGACTCATTACACCATCCTAATAGAAGGATAATAGATGAGAACATTTATGCTGAGGAAGGCTCCTCAACTTAATCCATGATTAGGGATTAACCTCATGACAAACAAAGCCTTTATTAAAGTGTATTTTAGTTAATGGAAAGATTAAGAAGTAAATTTTATGGTTGGTAAGGCAACTTGAGGGGGACTTGTCCATTAACACTAGGGTTAGTCCTTCTTAACCAATTAAGGAAGAATTAGAACCCTAATGCAAGGCCCAAGTTACAAGCCTTATGTCTTAGTGATTATTAGATGGATTGTTTAAAGGAATTAAACACATTAAGGGTTTAACACTTAGGATTAAAGTTATACACTCCATCCTAATAGAAGGATACATGCATAACCCTAATCACAAAGTCTTAAAGCCTTAAGGGTTTAGTCCTTGATTAAGAGATGAGAAGAGAAGACTCAAAGATGACACAAAGGTAAAACTAATGGGGGACTAATCAAACCCTAATTGTGATCATGCTTGGGTGTTCCTAGGGTTAATGAGGCTTGCAAGAAGATCTTCAAGAGAGCCACCAAGGAAGAAGCAGGAAGAAGCAAGACAACTTACTTCACTTAAGAAGATAAGTTGCTTGAAGAAAGAAAGAGAAGAAGGAGCATGAATGAGCAAGCTCACTCCAATACAAAGATAAAATGCAGCAATGATGCATAAGAGAGATGAAAAGAGATTATGAGAAGTGAAGGCAAATTCACTTCTCAAACACCTACCACCGAAAAGTTAGCAAAAGGAGATGAAATGAAATGAAAATGAGATGAAATGAAAAGATGAAAACCAAAGTCAGGAGCATAATCATGATGCAAATGGTGCTATGGGATGGTATGAAAGCATGTCAAGAGATGAGAATGATCATACAGTAATGGAGATGCAAATGGGACATGAAAGTAAGCATGAAAGTTCATGAAAACTTATGAAATGTAATGGATGCATAACATGGAAAATGGGTGATGCAATGATCAAACATGATTTCAATATGTCTTAAGATGTCTTATATGTCATGTGGATGTGTTGCACCCCAAAATTTTCCCTCACAAGACAAGACTTTGTGTACTAAGAGGTTCACAAGGTTCACAAGGTGCACAAGACTTCTCATGAGGTTCACAAGGTTCACAAGACCTCTCATGAGGTTCACAAGGTTCACAAGACCTCCCATGAGGTTCACAAGGTTCACAAGACATCTTATGAGGTTCACAAGGTTCACAAAGTTCACAATTAGTCAGAAGATTTGACATTTCCCTCAGACAATGCATCCTCCTAAGCAATGCATCCTAAACTAGGGTTTTGACTTTAATCAGGCTAAATGGACTTCCAAGATTTCAAGTGAGCTTCATAACATCTTATATGTGTTTAAGAATCCCCATGACCAGTTTCAAGACTTTTCTCAAAGGTTTGCTCAGTCAGATGATCAGATAAGTTAAAATCAGTCAAAACAGTTAAAAAGTCAAACTGAGGTCAACTGTGGTCAAACCAAAGTCAAACTTCATGATTTTTTGCCAACATCAAGTATATGAAGTAAAATTCATCATTTGATCAAGGGTTGATCATGATTCATCAAGGAGATTTCAGATCATCAAGAATCAGGAGTTTCTAAATTAGGGTTTCCTCAGGAAAAGTCAACTGAACTTTGACCAGCCATAACTTTCACATGCTTCATCAAATTTTTCCCATCCGAAGCTAATTTTGAAGGAAATTGAATTCTCTACAACTTTGTGTCTCACAAGCCAAGCCCAAAAATGCTTCATTTGGAAGGTATGAGCTAAGACATTATAGGTCCTTTTAAAAGTCAACAAAAAGTCAAAAACTTCAAAAGGGCATAACTTGAGAATGGTAAATTATATGGACATGAAACCAATGGGGTTGGTTAGAGGACTCTTTAATCTTTCCAAAATGTCTAAGAACACCCTCATATCGTTAAAATTGAAGGATTTGTGCCCTTGCAAAGTTGGGAAATTTTTGGGAGGTTTATGAAGCAAATAGGGCCTTAAAACCAAATTCTTCCAAATGGGCTTGCAATTTTGTGATCCAAACTTCAACATGACATCATGCACGACCCAATCCTCATTTATTCAGATTTTTATTATTTTTATTTTATTTATTTTGATTTTATTCATTTAAAACCATTTTAAATCAAAATAAAATATGAAAATTGAATATTTAAAAGTGATTCTTCTTCTAGAAACTCTTAATGACCATTTAAGTTGATTTGATGCTATACAAATTCGTGCTAAGGCATTATAGCATGAAAATATTTGATTTTTTTGACTAATTTGGCAAGGAGATTTCTTCACACTCAAGGTATCCATTAAGCCCACAAATCCACCACTTTTCTGACCTAATTTCATTCTTCTATAAGTATACAAACTACACAAATGCATAGGGACGATTTTGCAGCCTCAAACCATAATTTCAAACTTCACAAAATCCTTCAAAAAAAAATTTTTGGTTTCAATCCTAGAAGAGGTTTCAAGGTATTCTAAAGACACTACAAGCTTCCTTGAGCTTCCCTGAATCGAAACCAACCCTTACATGCCTTTGATTCATCCCCATTTGCATAATCCGAACCATTCATGCTCTCAATTTATTTTTCTTCGATTCCTTGAATTTATGCCTTTATGATGAATTTTGATTATGTATTAACGTTTATTGATGCTTATAGATGGTTTCTGGATAATTTTCGTGAAGCTTGATGCCCTATATCACAATCGGCCATAGCTAGGGTTTTAAGCTCCAAATTGGGATTATGTGATTTACCTAATTTAAATGGTTTCTAATGACATGGTCTTGTTGTATGAGTCATGAGGAATTCATTGATGTAATTAATTTGAGGAAATTGTACTTGTTGTATGGTATTTGATATTGGCAGGTTTCGTTGGCAAGAAAAATCGCAGGTAGATTCGAAACATAATTCGTAGCAAAATCCCCAGGTCTGGAGGTTGAAGACGATGGCGCCAAAACCTAATTTGAAATTTCATCTTATTTTATATACAATTGTTTGCAGATAGTTGTCAAAGTTGGTGAGGATGGCCTCGTGGTTTTGAACGCACGCATAGAAGCTTGATACAGGGGTTCGATCCCTGGCTTGCACATTATTTTGCTAATATTCACCATTATTATCAGGCTGAAAATATAATGCTTCGCATCCATTTGTTATCACCAACGCGCACATTGGCCCAGTGGCTGGAATCTTCTTCAGGTATTGGGGAGGTCCTGGGATCAAAACCAGGCCTCCCCCTTTTTCTTTCTTCTATTTTATTTCTTTTTGTTTTGTTTATTATTATTTTTGTTTTAAATTATAATTAATTGATAATTAAGACTATAACCCTAATTTTTTTTAGTTCTAAAAATTTTAAATTATTTTTATAGATCCTAATTATATTTTTAACCCTTAATTTATTATTTGTAAATTTTAATCATGTACCTTTATTTTATAATTTGTGTATAATTCTTATATGTAAATAATCTAATTAATTAATTAACCCTAATATTTTTCACATAAAACCAAATTTTTTATAAACCCTAATTATTCTATAAATATTAATATTTGTATATAAATTCTAGTTATGTATATTTATAATTTGTTTATATTAAGTAATTTAATTAAATAGTAAATCCACACTTATTTTTCTAAATAATCAAAAAAAACTAATTATAATTATGAATATTAATTTATGTGTTTGTAAATTTTAAATCGTATATATTTATTTATAATTTGTTTATATTATTATTATGTATAGTTTTTATATAAATAATGTAATTAAGATTGGATTAAATAATTAACTTTAATTTATTTTTTTCTAAACAATTAAGAAACCTTAACTTTATTTTATTAAATTAATTTATTATTTTTATATGTACATAAAATTAAAATATTAGAACTATTAATCATATTTATAGTATATAATATTTATTATCTATTTCTTTTGTTAAAATTCTTTTAAAAAATAGTTATTTATTTAATTTCTGAACTTTTTTAATTTATTTCTATATTATATTGATTTACTAACCCTCTTATACTTATTTATTTTTGTCTATTACTACTAACCCATTTAATTATTTATTTTATTTGTTTATTTTAATTATTTTAATTATTATAATGTAATTGTATCCAATATGTAATAGTTGTAGAATAATTTTTATTATTTATTTTTAATTGCTATGGTTAGTAAAATAGGGAGTGCAAGACATGTTTGTATTTAAAATTGAATTTAGATCATTAATCTCAAAATAAATATTTGAATTGGTACACTCACACACGTAAGTCGATCTTGGATCGCCATCTCACTTCTTAAGGGTTACCTCTCAAGTTGCCTAAACAAAAGGTCAAGTAAGGTGTAAAGCAAAGTCCCTTCTCTCATTAACATCATCTTGTCCCTTAAAAGATAAAAAGATCAAGTCCCTTCATGGTTGCCTTCGTAATGATCTTGTCCCTTTCGAATAAAGATGATAAGTCCCTTCGAATTGCTTATACACCTTACAGTTGCCTAAATAACAGTTGTCCCTTCATTTGTCCCTCACACATCCAAGGTAATGACTACCTATTCCTTAATAATAGGGATAGTCTTACCATTTAAAGGATATTTAAGAATAGAAAAGACTTAACTTAGGGTAGGTTTTTCTTATGTACTTGCTCACTTTTCAAAAACATTTCAAACACTTCACATTTTTCAAGCAATTTTCAAAACAAAGGCTTCATATATATCCGTACATGGATCATTATAAAGCACTTAAGAAAATTTCTAAACACACACTACACTTCTCAAAACAATTTAAAGTGAGCTAAGTAACTAAGAGCCCATGGATAACCATGGATGTAAAGGGTGCTAACACCTTCCCTTTACATAACCTACCCCCCGAACTCAAAATCTTTTAAAGGTCTTTCCTGTTCTTTTATGCCCTTTCCTTTGGATAAAATAAAAGTCGGTGGCGACTCTTGCTATCCGCAACATAACTAAAGTCAGTTCTCCCACCGTGTTACAGAACTGGCGACTCTGCTGGGGATTTAATAAAAGAGGGGTACCCTTAGGAATTAGATCACTTTAAAATTGTTTGCCTTGTTTGCTTTATAGTTATCTGTTGGGTGCTCTTATGTGTGAAAGATCCTAACCCGAATCTAGTGTACCTTAGGTAAATGGCAATAGACCAAGGAAACTGTACGGCATATACCGATATGGTTGATCTGATGGCCATAGTTAGTGTGACTTCTTGGTTGGTGCTTATGTTCCTTAAGTCAAGTTGAGGATAATATGAGGCTGCCATATGTTGTCAATGCACTAACTAACTTTTAGAACCCTAGTTATACCATCTTGGCCTTTAGAAAGTAGTGAGATAACCGGCTTTGGTGCAGACTGAAGTTGGTTGATACTCGATACTACACTCATTGAGATTCTAAACTTGGAGGGTTTTGGTTGGCAAGTAAGTTGCCTACTGAACAACCACCCTTGTGAAGGATCAATGATATTGAGATCCCTTAGAACCTGGTTACTTTATAGGACAGGATGAACCATCTAAACTTCAGGGGAGGGTATTTACCTTTAAACCTCATGCAAGCCTTTAAACCTAGGGCTATTGTGTGACTTGTTTGTGTGTGACACATGTTTGTGATTGAGCATAACATCATAGCATCATCATGCATCATAAGCATAGCATTTTCACTAACCATTTCAAAGACCAAAGGATTTATCTTTGTTCTTTGTTGCAGGTCATGGCTTCTGCTCGTAGGAATACTATCAGGATCAACTTTGTAGGCATACCTCTTAAGCTTAAATAATTGGTTTCCCAAGTTTCTGAAAACTCTCAGTTCATCAAGAGACATGGTCACCTACTGGATCTAGTCACTTCAGGGTTCAATGAAGACATGATGAGTGTCCTGTTTCAGTTCTTTGATCCTAAGCATCATTGCTTCACATTCCCCGACTATCAGCTGGTTCCTACAATGGAAGAGTTCTCTAAACTTCTGAGTATACCTGTTCTTGATCAAAGACCCTTCACAGGCTTGGAAAAAGAGCTTAAACCAGAGGTTATTGCTGCAGCTCTACATCTGAAGAAGTCAGACATTGTTCTGGAAATGAGAAGCGAAGTTAAGGGTATTCTTGCTAAGGTGTTGATAGAAAAGGCTCAAGTGTTCTTGAAAGCTATGAGCTATGATGCTTTTGAGGAGATCTTAGCCTTGTTGATTTATGGCTTAGTTTTGTTCCCTAATCCAGATCAGTTCATAGACGTTCATGCCATCAATATATTCCTGAGTCACAATCCAGTGCCTACATTTCTTGGAGACATATTACATTCTCTTCATACTCGTACTACGAAGGCACGAGGAACTTTGATGTGTTTCATACCTTTGTTATCTAGGTGGTTTATTTCTCACCTTCCTCGCTCAGTGATGAAGAATGAACAAGGGTTCAGATGGTCTAAAAGGATTATGTCACTCTCTCATTCAGATATCCATTGGTGATCCAGGTCTATGGAGAATGTTACTATCATTGACCGTTGTGGGGAGTTTCCTAATATGCCACTTCTAGGCATAAGAGGAGGCATTACTTACAACCCTTCCTTAGCTTTACGATAGTTTGGTTATGCTCGGAGTGATGGTCCTCATGACATGTTGATTCAGGGTATTGTGTTTGACTACGACAACGATTTGCAAGGTTACCGTCAAAGGTTCATACGAGCATGGGGAAAAGTGAACAAGGTTGACAGCAAGACTCTGGAACCTAAATACACTATTCCTATGGAAGCTTATCTCAGATGGGTACGATCTCGTGCTCAGACTCTTATGATGCCATATCCTGCCGTCCTACCAGTTACTATGGAGCCCGTTGCTGAAGGAGATACTTCCTATATCATTCTTCATCTAGACATGCCCACTGACATGGAGGATTTACAGAGATCCTGGATCCAGTTGAAGGAGCAAAGGGATACTTTTGAGACTCATTACAAAGCAAGTCAAGAAAGAATCCTGGAGCTAACAAAGCAACTTCACGAGGAACGGAATCTCAACTCATACCTCAACACAAAGAGGAAACGTCCATGGGAGACTTAAAACCCCATCTTTTGTATTCATTTCATTTTTATTGTAAGCCCAAGGGGCAAACAAATGTATTACTAATAAAAGTTTACTTTCTTGATTGTTTAAGCAAATTTAAATCCTGCGGTCCTTGAAAACATTGCATAAGCATTTATACACCATATTATTGCATCACAGGTTTCTTATGTACAGGTTTCTTATCTTCTCGCTGTTTATTTCAGCAATGGCTCTTGAACAAACAGTTAAAGATCTCCAGGCACAGAATGCACAGTTCCAAGAGCTGATCCTGAACTTGTCCAAGGGGCAAGATGAATTGAAGACACTGCTGGCCAAGAAGACTAAGAAGACTAGAAGGTCAGGAGGCCTGATCAACATGGGAAGAAGGTTCAGAGGTCCTGTCAAGACCAAAGAATAGGTTGAAGATTATGAGTCTGAAGAGTCTGAGAAAGAGGGAGGCAGTATTCATAACACAATGGGGGACTTTGATTCTGAAGCTAACTACTATCATGAGCCTAATGAAGATAAGTTCAAGATGTTGGTGGATATAATGGATGCTATGGAATTACAAAAGTCTTCTGGGCTGGATTTTGAAGATCTGAGTTTGATATCTGGGGTGGTCATACCCATTGGTTTCAAGGTTCCTACTTTCGTAGTTTATGATGGTGTCTCTTGTCCCAAGCTGCATCTGAGGTCCTATGTCTGTAGAATCCAACCCCATACTGCTGATAAGAAGTTGTGGATCCATTTCTTCCAAGATAGCTTATCTGGAGCTCAATTGGAGTGGTACTATCAGTTGGAGAGTGTCAACATCCGTGATTGGAATGATCTTGCTGAAGCCTTTTATAAGCAATATCAATACAATGCTGATCTAGCCCCTATCCGCATGCAACTACAGAGCATGTCTATGGGAGCTAAAGAAAATTTCAAGGAGTATGCCCAGAAGTGGAGAGACTTGGCTGGAAGAGTGCATCCCCTCTAACTGACAGGGAGTTAGTTGATATGTTCATGTGTACGTTGAATGGTCCCTTTTACAGTCATCTCATTGGAAGATCATCATCTGGCTTCACTGAGTTGATAATGACAGGAGAGCGCGTAGAAAGTGGTATAAGGAGTGGCAAGATCCAAGTGGGTGCTTCTTCATCCAGTACTACAAAGAAGCCTCCCAGTGGGAAGAAAGAGTCAAATGCTGTTTATGGTCAACCTGATCGTAATAGGAGGCATCAGTCTGTGAGTGCAGTTCATATTTCCAATCCTACTCCTGCAACACCAGAACAACCACAGGGAAATCAGCATAGGCCTAGAAGGCAGTTCACTAAGCTCAACATGTCACTGGCCCAAGCCTTGCAACACTTGTTGAAGGGTGAACTTATCACTTTGAGGGACCCTCCTCAGAATCCCAATGTTACCTCTCCCAGGTACAATCCTAATGCACGATGTGCATATCATTCAAATTGTCAGGGACATGATACCAATAGTTGCTGGGTATTGAAGAATAAGATTCAAGATATGATTGATGCTGGAGAGATTGAGTTTGACCCTCCGGGTACTCCAAATGTGATTACTGCTCCCATGCCAAATCATGAAAAGACTGTCAATGCCATTGATGAAGTTTCACATATTTCCTCAGTTGCAGATTTGACTACACCACTGTCTGTTATTAAGAAGAAGTTAGTACAAGCTGGGTTCTTTCCAGGTTGTCGTGAAGATTGTTTATTTTGTGCTTATAAGCCGGATAGCTGCTGGAGATTGAAGGACGGAATTCAACGCCTCATGAATAATTACACCATAGTGTTTGAGAGAACACCACCTTCCGTGGAGAGCATGGTTGAGCATATAACTAAAGGTGCGAAGATTGAAGAGGTGGATATGGTTGATAAAGTGCCGGTAAGGATTACTTCCAAGGGTCCTGTCAAAATCACTCATAAGGGTCCAATTAAGATTACTGCTGAAGGCCCTGTGAAGATTGTTGCTGAAGCTAGAGTGGCTCCTATGATCATTACCACTCCTGGTCCTATTCCATATACTTCTGATAAAGCTGTGCCTTGGCATTATGGGTCCGATGTTTATATTCATGGTGTTAAGCAGGAACCTTTAGCTGATACACCTGTTGCTGATGAAAATCTTGATATTGATAATATTGCTGGATCTAGTAAGATCACACGAAGTGGAAGAGTTTTCTCTCCTCCAGTTACTTCCAAGAATACAGTTACTCCGGCTACTACCTCTACTGCTAACGCTCGGGGAAAAGGTCCTGTTATTGAACCTATACAAACTGATGTGCCAGCTGCTGATGATCTTGCTAAGCAGATGGAAGAAGTGTTAAAGATCATTCGCAAGAGTGATTATGACATTGTTGATCAATTGGGGCATACTCCCTCCAAGATTTCTATTTTGTCTCTATTGTTGTGTTCTGAGGCTCATGCCAAAGCCTTGATCAAGTTTTTGAAGACTGCTCACGTACCAAATGAGATTTCTGTAGACCA
This sequence comes from Lathyrus aphaca, assembly GCA_963966055.1. NCBI lineage: Eukaryota > Viridiplantae > Streptophyta > Magnoliopsida > Fabales > Fabaceae > Lathyrus > Lathyrus aphaca. Next base: position 148,938,161 of record OZ014520.1, on the reverse strand, counting down.
GTTTGAAAATTGTGTTGCACACTTGACCTATGATAATGGGTTAGGTTTCTCCGATGCTGATTTGACTCCTGCCAAGAGGGATCATAACAGGGCTCTACATATCTCTATTGAATGCAGGGGCACTACCCTATCACATGTGCTAATAGACAATGGTTCCTCGCTGAATGTGTTGCCCAAAGAAGTTCTGAATAAGCTTAGTCCTGAAGATGCTGTGTTGAAGCCCAGTAATATAGTGGTGAAGGCTTTTGATGGCTCGAGAAGAGTGGTGCATGGAGAAATTGATCTCCCAATAAAAGTAGGTTCTCAGGTCTTCAATGCTACTTTTTATGTGATGGATATTCGTCCTTCGTATTCTTGTTTGCTTGGGCGTCCCTGGATCCATGGGGCAGGTGTTGTAACCTCCACCTTACATCAGAAGCTGAGATATCCAGTAGAAGGAAGGGTTGTCATTGTTTACGGAGAGGAAGGATATATAGTCAGCCATGTGAACACCTTTAAATATCTTGAAGTGGAAGGTGAATATGTTGAAACTCCGTGCCAGACGTTCGAAGTGGTTCCTTGGGTTGTTAATAATTATGAAGCTCCTCCTGTTGTCAAGAAAGTTCCTGTGGTCACCAGAGTACCTCCTACAATGGCTTCCCTCAAAGATGCTAGAGCTGTGGTGGATGAAGGTGGTTGTACTATTTGGGGTCAGCTTCCTGACATTCCTTACAAGTCTGACAAATTTGGTTTGGGTTTCACTGCAGAGTCCCAGAAGGCTGTTCGTCGTGCTCGTGCTGTTCGTATCACCAATCAGGGGATCATGAAAGATCAGATCAATGATGTGGGTGACTATGATGAAGACTACAACTTGGATGCTTGGATTTTTCCTACTGTGGGTGCTGGGCTCAATAATTGGAAGGTTGAAGATGTTATTCCTATCTCCTTTAGTCAGGAGTAAATACTATTACTGTGTTGTTACTTTTAAAGTTTGTAATTTTTGAACAATTAAACTCTTAAGCCTTGTGCCTTACCCGGGGCACAATGGTGTGCTTGTTTCGGGATGTCATTTCATTTGCATACTTCATTCAATAAAAATCAATGGACGTTTCGTTTTCGTAAATATTGTGTTCCTTGTTTTTCTTTTCTTTTATTTTTGTTTTATCAGCTATGTGTTCTTACACACACCCACATCACTAAAATGCAGATCCTCATCCACTCTGGATCCTGTTGATAACAGTTCTACTATTGCCAATTATAATTTCGAGAATCCGATCTATCAAGCTGAGGACGGAAATGAGGACGATTATGAAGTACCTGTAGAGCTTGCTAGGTTGCTGCAACAAGAAGAGAAAGCTATACAGCCACATGAAGAGCCAGTCGAAGTTGTGAATTTAGGAACTGAAGAAAACAGGAAAGAAGTCAAGATAGGGGCTTATTTAGAGGATAGTGTCAAGAGCAGATTGATTCAGATGTTACATGATTATGTGGAGATCTTTGCTTGGTCCTATGAAGATATGCCAGGGTTGGATACAAACATTATGGTTCACCGTTTACCAGTGAAAGAAGATTGTCGTCCAAAGAAGCAGAAGGTTCGTCGCATGCGTCCTGAAATGTCAAAGAAGATTAAGGCAGAGGTGATGAAACAGTTTGATGCAGGGTTCTTAGCTGTAACTTCTTATCCTCAATGGGTTGCAAATGTGGTGCCGATACCTAAGAAAGATGGTAAGGTACGTATGTGTGTAGACTACAAGGATTTGAACAAGGCCAGCCCCAAAGATGACTTTCCACTTCCTCATATTGATGTTCTGGTAGACAATACTGCTCATCACAAGGTATTCTCTTTTATGGATGGTTTCTCTGGTTACAATCAGATCAAGATGGCACCTGAAGATATGGAGAAGACAACATTTGTTACACAGTGGGGCACTTTTTGTTATAAAGTAATTCCATTTGGTTTGAAGAATGTCGGGGCAACATATCAGCGTGCTATGGTGGCTTTGTTTCACGATATGATTCTTCATGAGATAGAAGTATATGTGGATGATATGATAGCCAGGTCCCAGAATGAAGAACAACATCTTTATCATTTGCATAAATTGTTTGAGAGGTTGAAGAAATACAAGTTGAGATTGAACCCAAACAAGTGTACTTTTGGAGTTAGGTCTGGTAAACTCCTGGGTTTCATTGTCAGTGGAAAAGGTATTGAAGTAGATCCTGCAAAAGTGAAAGCTATACAAGAGATGCCAGCTCCCCGTACTGAGAAGGAAGTTAGAGGCTTCTTGGGACGATTGAATTATATTGCAAGATTTATTTCCCAATTAACTGCCATCTATGAGCCAATCTTCAAATTATTGAAGAAAGATCAGGTGATGGAATGGAATGATGAGTGCCAGACTGCCTTTGATGAAATCAAGAAGTATTTGTTAGAACCTCCAATTTTGATGCCACCAGTTGATGGAAGACCTTTGATTATGTACTTAAAAGTATTAGACAACTCAATGGGGTGTGTGTTGGGGCAACATGACGAGTCTGGTCGAAAAGAGCAGGCAATATACTACCTTAGCAAAAAGTTTACCGACTGTGAAACAAGATACTCACTGCTCGAGAAAACTTGCTGCGCTTTGGCATGGGCTGATCGCCGACTAAGACAGTATATGTTGACTCATACTACCTTGTTGATTTCGAAGATGGATCCAATCAAGTATATATTCGAGAAACCTGCTCTCTCCGGAAGAATAGCAAGATGGCAAATGATCTTGACAGAATATGATATACAGTATACTACTCAGAAGGCCATTAAAGGAAGTGTGGTAGCTGATCATTTGGCTCATCAAGCAGTGGATGATTATCAGTCAATGAGTTTTGAGTTCCCTGATGAAGACATTATGATTATTACCAAAGAACCTGGACAATATGACGGACCTGAACAAGGATCCCGATGGACTATGGTTTTTGATGGAGCTTCTAATGCACATGGTAATGGTGTTGGTGTTGTGATCAGTTCCCCTGAAGGTTGTCATACCCCGATTACTGCCAGACTTTGTTTCTATTGTACCAATAACATGGCTGAGTATGAGGCATGTATCCTGGGTATCAAAACTGCCATTGATATGAAGATTCAGTTCCTAGATGTGTATGGAGCTTCAGCCCTGGTAGTAAGTCAGATCAAAGGAGATTGGGATACCAAGCATGATAACCTCATTCCTTACAGAGAGCATGTTTTGTCTTTGATCCCACATTTTAAAGAGATTACCTTTGGACATATTCTACAAAGAGAAAATCAGTTGGCAGATGCATTAGCCACCATGGCATCCATGTTTGAGATCAGCTGGGATGATGAAGCTCCCAAGATTACTATTGATAGATTTGAGAAGCCTGCATACTGCAATGAGATTGACACTGAAGAAGCAGAGGAGAAGCCTTGGTTCTATGAAGTGAAAAGATATCTTGAAGCTCAGGAGTTCCCGGAAGGGGCATCTGTTAAAGATAAGAAGTTTCTGAGGAGGTTTTCTGCTAAGTTCTTTTTGAGTAATGGAATTCTGTACAAGCGCAATCATGATTCAACTTTGCTTCGTTGTGTGGATAAGAAGGAAGCAACCGAGATTATGGAAGATATGCATGATGGGATCTTTGGCACTCATTCTAGTGGTCATACTATGGCAAAGAAGATATTGAGAGCAGGTTACTATTGGTCTACCATGGAAGCTGACTGCTATCAACATTCCAGAACATGTCACAAGTGTCAAATCTATGCTGATAAAGTACATATACCTCCATCACCATTGAATGTGTTGACTGCTCCTTGGCCTTTTGCCATGTGGGGCATTGATATGATTGGTGAGATCAAGCCTACTGCTTCTAATGGGCATCGTTTCATCCTGGTCGCCATTGATTACTTTACGAAGTGGGTAGAGGCAGCTTCATTTGCATCTGTTACTAAGAATGTTGTGGCTCGATTCATTAAGAATAATCTCATATGTAGGTATGGCATCCCTGAAAGGATTATTACTGACAATGGCTCTAATCTGAACAACACTGTGATTACTGATCTCTACACGCAGTTCAAGATTAAGCATCACAACTCTTCTCCGTATCGTCCGAAGATGAATGGGGCAGTGGAAGCTGCTAATAAGAACATTAAGAAGATTCTACAGAAGATGACTGTTACTTACAAGGATTGGCATGAAATGTTACCATTTGCTCTTCATGGTTATCGTACTACAATACGTACTTCAACAGGGGCAACCCCATTCTCCTTAGTATATGGTATGGAAGCAGTTCTGCCCATTGAAGTTCAGATTCCCTCCTTAAGAATTATGAAGGATGCAGGCTTGGATGAAGATGAGTGGATTCAGACTCGACTTGACCAGATAAATTTGGTTGATGAGAAGAGATTAGCAGCAATTTGTCATGGCCAGATGTACCAGAAACAGATGATCAAAGCTTTTAATAAGAAGGTTAAGCCGAAGGTATATCAGGCTGGTGATTTGGTAATCAAGCGTATCATATTACCACAGGGTGATCCTAGGGGCAAGTGGAATCCAACATATGAAGGACCATTTGTGGTTAAAACAGTATTCTCAGGAGGTGCCATGATACTTACTACTATGGATGGTGAAGACTTCCCACAGCCTGTAACGCAGACATAGTTAAAAAATACTACGCATAAAAAGAGACCCGCTAGGTTGACTAGCCTAGGCAAAAATAAGGGCATCCCGGCGAACCAAAAGGGTTCGGGAAAAAATTAGGGATATATATATATATAAAAAAATGTACACCCGGCAAGTCGAAAACCTGAAAAGGCGGCTTGGGAAAAAAAGGGTATCCCGGTGGATTGAAAACCTGAAAAGGCAATCCAGGCAAAAGTTAGGGATTAAAGCGTATGACTATGTCTCGTTTGGATCACCCATGAAACTACAACCAGTTGTGCTACTTACTCAAGCTCGAACAGATAAAGCTCAATCCAATCATTTCCGTCTCGACAGCAGAAGATGAGATACTTGAAGATAATGGCAATAGTAGAATTGAAACTCAATAGGATTATTTCCCACATAGCTGACTCTCCTTGTTTTGTAAAAAAATTTATGACAAATTCCTCTTACTAGGATTTATGTCTCCTTGTACAAATTTGCCTATGTATAGGTCACTTTGCGATATAAATAAAATTCCATCTGTGAATCCAGATTTACTTTTACCCTATTTACATAAGCGAAACGTCCATTGGTCATGTTTGAATGTATGTATGCTTTTGAATATGATTGATGTTTACCAGAAATGCATAAATGCTTAATATGATTGATGGTTACCAGAAATGCATGAAAATGCAGTAATAATATTTACTAAGGACGAACGAGGGAAGGAATTCAACGAAGCTTCGCCGGTTCATCCCCACCAGACAGCTACAAGTCCCCCAGTAGGGCAAATCCATCTTCATAAATACTTCGAGTCACATCTCCCCTGGAATTTATATCCATCTCTTTTATCCTCAGACGGATAGTCGAGAATTTATTCTTTCAATAGGAGTACGACGAACGAAGACGAGAGGTTATGGATACCTTACTATCAAACGAAGACGGGAGGATTATGAATACTATATTATCAAACAAGACGGGAACGAGTTCCTCATATTCTTCAGCAACGAATTGGGATTTATTTTCCCTGGCCAGCAGTTGTTATACGAAGATTTTCAGACGCTTCAGGCTGCATGATTCATACATACATCATTTACATCATACCATAACATACATAACCATAAATACATAATACATTACTTCAGCGCATCATACTATACATGCATACATAATGCATAAACTAATATTATCTTGCAGAATGTTATATACATCGAACTAATCTTGTTTTTCAGATTAATTCTCCAGCAGACTACATCAACAACTTATACCTCGGGATGTTGTTTATCCTCCTGAAAGCTATCATAACTTTGGGCCGTTGTTTATCTTCCCAAAAGCTATTCCATTACCTCGGGACGTTGTTTATCTTCCCAAAAGCTATTCCATTACCTCGGGACGTTGTTTATCCTCCTGAAAGCTATCATAACCTCGGGACGTTGTTTATCCTCCTGAAAGCTATCCTGACTTTGGGCCGTTGTTTATCTTCCCAAAAGTCATATCATTATCTTGGGCCGTTGTTTATCTTCCCAAAGGTAATGTCAGGACATTGTTTATCCTCCTGAAAGCTATCCTGACTTTGGGCCGTTGTTTATCTTCCCAAAAGTCATATCATTATCTTGGGCCGTTGTTTATCTTCCCAAAGGTAATGTCGGGACGTTGTTTATCCTCCTGAAAGCTATCATAACTTTGGGCCGTTGTTTATCTTCCCAAAAGCTATTCCATTACCTCGGGACGTTGTTTATCTTCCCAAGCACCATATTATACCTCGGGACGTTGTTTTGACTTTGGGCCGTTGTTTATCTTCCCAAAAGTCATACCCTTACCTTGGGCCGTTGTTTATCTTCCCAAAAGTCATACCCTTACCTTGGGCCGTTTTTTATCTTCCCAAAGATAATGTCGGGATGTTATTTATCTTCCCAAAAGCTATATCTTCATACTTTGGACTACCTTATTCTCCAAGAAGTACATTTGAAGAACTTTTCTCCAGATGGCATCTCTAAGCCCATCTCCAGTTCATTCTGATGGCATCTTTAAGCCCATCTCCTTTTCTCCAAGTGGCATCTTCAAGCCCACTCGAGCATATATAGTTAATCATCAGTATTACTTTACGCACCGGTGAATGCAAATTTTTGGGCTTTTATGTTCAATCCCCTTCAACCTTCCAGGTCACGAATGGCACATATACCAATCTAACCCCTCAGGTTTCAGAATATTGAACAGGGGCAGCTGTTGCACCCCAAAATTTACCCTCACAAGACAAGACTTTGTGTACTAAGAGGTTCACAAGGTTCACAAGGTGCACAAGACTTCTCATGAGGTTCACAAGGTTCACAAGACCTCTCATGAGGTTAACAAGGTTCACAAGACCTCCCATGAGGTTCACAAGGTTCACAAGACATCTTATGAGGTTCACAAGGTTCACAAAGTTCACAATTAGTCAGAAGATTTGACATTTCCCTCAGACAATGCATCCTCCTAAGCAATGCATCCTAAACTAGGGTTTTGACTTTAATCAGGCTAAATGGACTTCCAAGATTTCAAGTGAGCTTCATAACATCTTATATGTGTTTAAGAATCCCCATGACCAGTTTCAAGACTTTTCTCAAAGGTTTGCTCAGTCAGATGATCAGATAAGTTAAAATCAGTCAAAACAGTTAAAAAGTCAAACTGAGGTCAACTATGGTCAAACCAAAGTCAAACTTCATGATTTTTTGCCAACATCAAGTATATTAAGTAAAATTCATCATTTGATCAAGGGTTGATCATGATTCATCAAGGAGATTTCAGATCATCAAGAATCAGGAGTTTCTAAATTAGGGTTTCCTCAGGAAAAGTCAACTGAACTTTGACCAGCCATAACTTTCACATACTTCATCAAATTTTTCCCATCCAAAGCTCATTTTGAAGGAAATTGAATTCTCTACAACTTTGTGTCTCACAAGCCAAGCCCAAAAATGCTTCATTTGGAAGGTATGAGCTAAGACATTATAGGTCCTTTTAAAAGTCAACAAAAAGTCAACAACTTCAAAAGGGCATAACTTGAGAATGGTAAAAGATATGGACATGAAACCAATGGGGTTGGTTAGAGGACTCTTTAAGCTTTCCAAAATGTCCAATAACACCCTCATAGCGTTAAAATTGAAGGATTTGTGCCCTTGCAAAGTTGGGAAATTTTTGGGAGGTTTATGAAGCAAATAGGGCCTTAAAACCAAATTCTTCCAAATGGGCTTGCAATTTTGTGATCCAAACTTCAACATGACATCATGCACGACCCAATCCTCATTTATTCATATTTTTATTATTTTTTATTTTATTTATTTTGATTTTATTCATTTAAAACCATTTTAAATCAAAATAAAATATGAAAATTGAATATTTAAAAGTGATTCTTCTTCTAGAAACTCTTAATGACCATTTAAGTTGATTTGATGCTATACAAATTCGTGCTAAGGCATTATAGCATGAAAATATTTGATTTTTTGACTAATTTGGCAAGGAGATTTCTTCACACTCAAGGTATCCATTAAGCCCACAAATCCACCACTTTTCTGACCTAATTCCATTCTTCTATAAGTATACAAACTACACAAATGCATAGGGACGATTTTGCAACCTCAAACCATAATTTCAAACTTCACAAAATCCTTCAAAAAACAATTTTCGGTTTCAATCCTAGAAGAGGTTTCAAGGTATTCTAAAGACACTACAAGCTTCCTTGAGCTTCCCTGAATCGAAACCAACCCTTACATGCCTTTGATTCATCCCCATTTGCATAATCCGAACCATTCATGCTCTCAATTTATTTTTCTTCGATTCCTTGAATTTATGCCTTTATGATGAATTTTGATTATGTATTAACGTTTATTGATGCTTATAGATGGTTTCTGGATAATTTTCGTGAAGCTTGATGCCCTATATCACAATCGGCCATAGCTAGGGTTTTAAGCTCCAAATTGGGATTCTGTGATTTACCTAATTTAAATGGTTTCTAATGACATGGTCTTGTTGTATGAGTCATGAGGAATTCATTGATGTAATTAATTTGAGGAAATTGTACTTGTTGTATGGTATTTGATATTGGCAGGTTTCGTTGGCAAGAAAAATCGCAGGTAGATTCGAAACAAAATTCGCAGCAAAATCCCCAGGTCTGGAGGTTGAAGACGATGGCGCCAAAACCTAATTTGAAATTTCATCTTATTTTATATACAATTGTTTGCAGATAGTTGTCAAAGTTGGTGAGGATGGCCTGGTGGTTTTGAACGCACGCATAGAAGCTTGATACAGGGCTTCGATCCCTGGCTTGCACATTATTTTGCTAATATTCACCATTATTATCAGGCTGAAAATATAATGCTTTGCATCCATTTGTTATCACCAACGCGCACGTTGGCCCAGTGGCTGGAATCTTCTTCAGGTATTGGGGAGGTCCTGGGATCAAAACCAGGCCTCCCCCTTTTTCTTTCTTCTATTTTATTTCTTTTTGTTTTATTTATTATTATTTTTGTTTTAAATTATAATTAATTGATAATTAAGACTATAACCCTAATTTTTTTTAGTTCTAAAAATTTTAAATTATTTTTATAGATCCTAATTATATTTTTAACCCTTAATTTATTATTTGTAAATTTTAATCATGTACCTTTATTTTATAATTTGTGCATAATTCTTATATGTAAATAATCTAATTAATTAATTAACCCTAATATTTTCACATAAAACCAAATTTTTTATAAACCCTAATTATTCTATAAATATTAACATTTGTATATAAATTCTAGTTATGTATATTTATAATTTGTTTATATTAAGTAATTTAATTAAATAGTAAATCCACACTTATTTTTCTAAATAATAAAAAAAACTAATTATAATTATGAATATTAATTTATGTGTTTGTAAATTTTAAATCGTATATATTTATTTATAATTTGTTTATATTATTATTATGTATAGTTTTTATATAAATAATGTAATTAAGATTGGATTAAATAATTAACGTTAATTTAATTTTTTCTAAACAATTAAGAAACCTTAACTTTATTTTATTAAATTAATTTATTATTTTTATATGTACATAAAATTAAAATATTAGAACTATTAATCATATTTATAGTATATAATATTTATTATCTATTTCTTTTGTTAAAATTCTTTTAAAAAATAGTTATTTATTTAATTTCTGAACTTTTTTAATTTATTTCTATATTATATTGATTTACTAACCCTCTTATACTTATTTATTTTTGTCTATTACTACTAACCCTTTTAATTATTTATTTTATTTGTTTATTTTAATTATTTTAATTATTATAATGTAATTGTATCCAATATGTAATAGTTGTAGAATAATTTTTATTATTTATTTTTAATTGCTATGGTTAGTAAAATAGGGAGTGGAAGACATGTTTATATTTAAAATTGAATTTAGATCATTAATCTCAAAATAAATATTTGAATTGGTACACTCACACACGTAAGTCGATCTTGGATCGCCATCTCACTTCTTGTTACCTCTCAAGTTGCCTAAACAAAAGGTCAAGTAAGGTGTAAAGCAAAGTCCCTTCTCTCATTAACATCACCTTGTCCCTTAAAAGATAAAAAGATCAAGTCCCTTCATGGTTGCCTTCGTAATGATCTTGTCCCTTTCGAATAAAGATGATAAGTCCCTTCGAATTGCTTATACACCTTACAGTTGCCTAAATAACAATTGTCCCTTCATTTGTCCCTCACACATCCAAGGTAATGACTACCTATTCCTTAATAATAGGGATAGTCTTACCATTTAAAGGATATTTAAGAACAGAAAAGACTTAACTTAGGGTAGGTTTCTCTTATGTACTTGCTCACTTTTCAAAAACATTTCAAACACTTCACATTTTTCAAGCAATTTTTAAAACAAAGGCTTCATATATATCCGTACATGGATCATTATAAAGCACTTAAGAAAATTTCTAAACACACACTACACTTCTCAAAACAATTTAAAGTGAGCTAAGTAACTAAGAGCCCATGGATAACCATGGATGTAAAGGGTGCTAACACCTTCCCTTTACATAATCTACCCCCCCGAACTCAAAATCTTTTAAAGGTCTTTCCTGTTCTTTTATGCCCTTTCCTTTGGATAAAATAAAAGTCAGTGGTGACTCTTGCTATCCGCAACATAACTAAAGTCAGTTCTCCCACCGTGTTACAGGATGCACAAAATGTAATGGCAAGTTCATGTATGCAAGCATATGAAGAATGAATGCAAATGAAGGCAAAAATTAGGGTTTTATGAACAAGATGCAATGCAAAATCAAAATCAGAAGCAAAACATGAGATAAAAAATTGAAAATGGGATTAAAGGTACCCTAAACCTATACAAGTTCACTTCCCAAAGGGGAAGGTCAGAAGCTAAACCCTAAAGGACTTATGATTTTTCTAAGTTTGTTATGGTTTTAAGGTACCTCACAAGGAAAAATGCAAAACAAATAAAAAATGAAAGGTAAATTCATGCCAATTTTATCCTAGAAACTACATGATATGTGGAATGAAATGCACAAAGAACCATTATCAAACTCTTCATGGTTAGGCAGAAAAGATTTTTCTAAGTTAGGGTCAAAATATTGATTTTTAAGAACCCTAAATCCAAAGAAAAATGCCAAAATAGATCAAGAACCAAAAAGAAATTTGTATGAATGGTTTGATAATGTCTCTAAATGTGTCAAGATGCAATGTGATTTTTTTGGTGATTCTTAGAAACTTAAATGGTATTTTAATTAATTAATTTCCATTAATTAATTAAAATAAACATTTAATTATTTTAAAAATACAAATTTTATGCAAAAAATAAAATAAAAATTATTTTCAGAATGAGAAAAATATTTGAAATGAAAATGCAAAAGGAAAATATTTTTTAGGATTTTCTAGGTATTTTAAATAAAATATGCAAAAGAAATGGTAAAAAAATGAAATAAAACTGAACTAAATGAAAGTCAACTGATCCAAGGGTTCACGTTCAAAGCTGGAAATGGAGGGAAGACCACGCGCGCAATCTAAGGGCTAGAATTCAAACTGAGTAAATCCTATTTAATTAATTAATTAATCCTGATTAAATTAGAATTAGGGTTTAATGAACAATCTAGGCCATTGGTTCACACGCGGGAAGCAAGATCGTACGCTCCAAGTTCAAACGTACCCCTAAACCCTAATTAACATTAATGACTTTCAGGTCACCGGAGAAGAACTCCGGTGACATCCCTCCCTGAAAAATCTCAACTCACTCCCTATGTCATTTCTGGAGCTCTAAAGCTCCAGATTTGTTCCTTTCATCTCCCTAAACCTAATTCCAACCTCAAACTCCATTTATTTCCAACCAAAAACCATGAACCGAAGCTAAGAACAAAAACTGCAGAAATTTCAGAAAGACCATACATCCTCAATTCTCAACTATTTTCAAAAGTAAAAGGTTCATTACACTCAGGGAATCAAACTTAACCAAATGAGAACTTAAAATAAAGCTTCTGGAAAAATAAATTCGTATGGCTACCTGAGGTGAAGCTTTCAACCCTGGAGCTTTCAGGCTGCTTTCTTGCTTCCAAATGCCTCCAATGAACTCCTTGAAAAAGCTTTGATGCTTGGTTGGAGTGTTTTGTGGCTAGTTTGTGAGATTGATGCAGTTCAGTTCAATGGAGGAGGAAAATCATGTTTTTGATATGGAGGGTTTCAGGGCAAGGTGATGGTTGGGAAATGATCAGTGGGTCATGGTGAGTTGTTCTATGAAGTTTGTTTGAAGGTTTGTTGCTTGAGTGATGAATTTCGAATGAAAATGTATAAAGGGAGGTTTTTGTGGTTGCTGAGTTATGGGAGGATTCAGGCTATGTTGTTGTGTGTGTTTAGTTGCTTGAGGTCCACATATCAATCCTTGATAGGTCAGAGAGTTGTTGTGGAGCAGTGTGATTGGTATGGCTCCTTTTGCATAAAGTCCACAAAGTTGTCTTTTGAGGTATGGGCTCATGGCAGGCCAAGGACAATGGGGTGTCCTGCGCAGCTGGCTTTAGGGAGGTCCATGGAATTCAGATTGAGGCAAGCTAGCAAGTGGGATGAAGTTTGTGTGATGTTTTGCAATTATGTGAAGCTTTGGCCCTTTTGTAATTTCTTGATGTTCAAGGCATGAAACTTGATATTTCTTTGGGCAATTCTGAATTATAGGTCATGTACTATGTTTGTGTAATGGTTAGAAGTCAATTAGAGGTCACAAATTGGCTTGGTATGAGTTTTTGCAAGTTTCCCTCTTTGGTACATAAGTGAAATTTTGTGATTTTTCCCAACTTTGCAAAGCCACAACTTGAGTTCCATGATGAATTAGATCAAGTTCTTGTACTTTTTGAAAAGGGAATGATCCAATCTACAACTTTCATGACCAAGAATTTTTCATTTGAGTCATTTTTTAATCAAAAAGAGGAGGTTGAAAACTTCCCTAAAATGACAAGTTTTGATTACAAGTCACTTTCCCAAAATGGCAACTTTACAAATGGCTTGAAATTCTTCAATTTTGTGAACTTATAACTTCTTCTAAGATCAAATAAAGATCATATGCACCCAAAATGATGGAAAAGACCCTTTGGTTGTGTCATTGGGGGCCTCAGATGCCCTGATTTTGCATTGAGTTGTTCAAGAAGTCACCTATTGATCAGATGCCTTCCCCATTGAATTTTTTCATGAAAATTGGTATGCATGATCCTTATATCATATAGAGACCAATAGAAATAAGAATGACCAAAAAATTTGGAGTTATGGCCTCTGAAACCAAAACCCTAATTTTAGGTCATCTGTGTAGTTAAACTTGGCTCTGCTTCCATGCCTTTCTCAGTTCTTGTGATTCTCTGACTTCCTTGATCTTGGGAGGATATAATATGATGCTTGAACATACATGGACCCTCTTGAGATGATTGAAGACCTTTGGAGTGGCTCAAATGGCTCAGGGATGGCTCAAATCACAAACCCTATGTGCAGATGACTTTGAACCAATGCAGTGAAACAAAAATGCAATGTGAGATGATGTGATTGAACTTATGCATATGAAAAAGATCACAAGCCATGGTGAAATGAGTGAGGGCAAATTTGGGGTGTTTACAAAACTCAATGTGTTTCTTGGGAAAGTTCAGAGAGAAAATCCTTGGTGATTTTGGTGATTTGTGATGAAATGATGAAGCTCACTCCAATTCAGTTGGAAGCTAGGCTTTTATATGTGTAGTTGACATTTACTAACCCTAGTTAACAGTTATAACTATGGTTAGTTCTAACTTGATGTGAATGATACAAGTGAGGGTGTAGAGTGCAATGGCAATGCAGCTAGATTAGTTTTCTCGAGTTCTATCCAATGTAATGAAGAACATGATTATTATGATGAGGATGATTGAAACTGAAGTCATTGCAGCTTGTATGCAATGATACCCTTCCCATTTGGCTTGAATCCTGACTAATGTGCATGGCATCTAGAGTGATCATGCAGGCATGTGATATATTGCACCCTAAATAATGAGCTTGTGGGCATAACATGTTAAAATGAATCATTCAAACATGGACTGAATTGAACATAAAAATATTACAATGCCTTGACACATAAGCAAACCAGAATTCGAATTATGATCTTCCATGACATGATTCTTCAGGCTCAAGGCATCAAAGCATTGACTTCTTATGCTCAAATTGAAGATGCAACTTCATACAACAACTTTGCAGTTTACACCATACTGAAATAGGGTCTATAGATTACTCAAATTTTCCATTGAACATGAGGAAGCAAAACTACATACTTGGCTTGCAGGAAATTGGCTTGCCTTGGGCCAATTTCCTATGGATGAATTAGTGTGGGATTATCACTTTTCCCTAAAAATATCTCCCAAACCATTGGTCAAATAAAAATTCTCTAAACATCAAAGTTGTAGAGGACATGCCAATGAACAACATTGATGTTCAAATAAAATTCATCTGAAGCCTACTTGATAGAGTAAAATGCCCATACATCTTGCACACCACCTGCTTGATGGAATACCTGGCAGGGCGCGCGCGCCTGGCCTGCCTTGCCTGGCCCATGACTTAGTTTTTGCCTTGATTTGTCCAAACTTTGAAAGATCATAAATCATTCAATTTTAATGTTATAGACATGTTCCACCTATGGATTTGAAGCTCAAGATATCCTCTTTCAAACATCCCAAGTGGAATTTTCAATTGACTTTTATTTTGGGAGAAGGCCTCCCTTGAAGTTGGCTGCAAAATGGCCAAAACTGGCCATTTTTGGAAACCCTAATTTTCCAAAAATGGTAAGTTTTGGTTTTCTTGATTTATCATGATTCCCCCATCATTTCTTGATCAAATTTGGTCCATAGTTTCATTGTAACCTTAATTTCATGAATTTGACCTCAAAAAGTCAAGAGTCAACTTTTTGCTCAGCATGGTTGACTTTTCCCCAATTCCTTGATTTTCAATCAACTGAACAATTGAAGACCTTCCAAAATGATTCCATGGATGAAATTTCAACCCTATATACTTAATATCATGTAGAAAACAATAAAATCAAGTTTGAACAAAAATTTCCTTGGGAAGCTCAGTTAATCAGAAACCCTAATATTGCCCCCTTTTTGTCAAGATATGTTGCACTGCTTGAATTCTCTGATCAATTTACTTCTTTTTAGGACTTGTGGCCTTAAATGAAAACTTGTGGGATGTTGTGAACCCTTTTCACAATATTGAGAAGCCATGTTTCCCCTTTGATTGTCTTTGGATGGTCATCAACTGCTTCAACCATTGAACACAAGCCTTATGCCTCAACCATGTTGATTATGATGCAATGCTTTAGGTCATGCTATGAATTTAAGTATGCAATGTGATATTTTAAATGCCATGAAAATGAGAGGGAAAATTTTGAGGTATTATAGAAAGATGATCCAATCAGAACAAGATCCTCGTTCAGAAACTCTGAAGAATCATTAATGGGACTTGTTTCTCTGATTGAACCAACTTCTGTGGAAGAAGCTCTTTTAGAAAATGATTGGATACTTGCAATGCATGAAGAAATAATCAATTCACCAGAAACGATGTTTGGGATTTAGTTCCTATACCAAAAGGATTCAACATCATTGGAACCAAATGGGTATTCAGAAACAAGCTCAATGAACAAGGCGAAGTTGTCAGAAACAAAGCACGGTTGGTTGCACAAGGTTATAGTCAGAAAGAAGGAATAAACTATACATAAACCTTTGCACCAGTCGCAAGGTTAGATTCTATTAGACTCTTAATTTCTTTTGTTGTAAATCATGACATCACTCTTTATCGGATGGATGTCTAGAGTGCATTTTTAAATGGTTATATTGATGAAGAAGTTTATGTGCACCAACCCCCTGGTTTTGAAAACACTAAATTTCTAGAACATGTTTACAAACTGAAAAAATCTTCATATGGTCTGAAACAAGCTCCCAGGGCTTGGTATGAAAGACTAAGCAATTTTCTTCTGGAAAATAATTTTATCAAAGGGAAAGTGGACACAACTCTCTTAAGCAAAACATTTAAAAATGATATTCTGATTTGTCAAATTTATGTAGATGATATTATTTTTTGTTCTACTAAAAGTGATTTGGGAAAGGAATTTGCTAAGTCTATGAAGGAATAATTTGAGATGAGCCTGATGGGAGAATTGAAGTTCTTTTTGGGAATCCAAATAAAGCAAACATCGGAAGGAACATACATTCATCAAAGCAAATATGTCAAAGAAATTCTGATGAAATTTGACATGTCAGATAGTAAGATTTCCAAAACTCCTATGCATCCCACGTGTATTCTGGAGAAGGAAGAGGTAAGTAAGAAAGTAGATCAGAAGATCTATAGAGGTATGATTGGATCTCTTCTTTACTTAACTACATCAAGACCATATATTCTGTATAGCGTTTGTTTATGTGCTAGATTCCAATCAGACCCTAGAGAGACTCACCTAACAGTTGTTAAGAGAATCTTTAGGTATCTGAAAGGTACTACTTACCTTGGCTTATGCTACAGAAAGTCCAGAGAATATAAGCTTGTAGGGTACTGTGATGCTGATGTTGCTGGAGACAGAACAGAAAGAAAAAGTACTTTTGGAAGTTTCCAATTTCTAGGAGACAGTCTAATATCCTGGTCCAGCAATATACAATCAACCATTGCACTCTCAACTGCTGAAGCTGAATACATAGCAGTAACTGGATGTAGTACTCAGATGCTCTGGATGAAAAATCAGCTTGAGGACTTTTATATTTACGAGAGTAACATCCATATCCTCTGTGATAATACTTATGCTATTTGTCTTTCTAAAAACCCTATTTTACATTCTATAGCTAAACATATAGAATTTAAACACCATTTTATTAGGGACTATACTCAGAAGGGAATATTACGTTTAACATTTATAGATACAGACCATCAATAGGCTGACATATTTACTAAACCCCTTGCTGAAGATAGATTTAATTTCATTCTAACTAATCTCAGTATGGAATTATGTCCAGAATGACAATGTTCAAATCTATATATTTAACTCTCAGAATTTCTGTTATATATTATCTTCGATCAACAGTACTTCTTTTATTAGAAGGAAAAATGTTTCAGAAGTTTTTATTTTTTAGATGGTTTAACTGTCTACTTCTTAGACTTCTGTGTCAATAGAACAACATGAAAATCATTACATCAACACGTGTCAATAAAGCTCTGAGGTGTCCTAAGAATCAGAATACGTGTTCAAACTCCGAAGAAGGACGGAACATACACTCCAACATTTGGATAGTCGTCCTCTGAAGAAGAATACGTGTTCAACTTCTGGGAAACTGAAACGGCTAAAAAGACAACATTGAGGCGAGTGCTACGTTAGTAACTATTCAAAATTATTTATGCCACTCCCTTTTGTCAGAATTTATTTAATGGAGTTAATCATGATGTTTTGTGCATTAATGTTTTCCACTAATTGAGTTTTTTTACCGTTTCAAATTTCTATATAAATGATTTTTTCACCTCACAAACACCTTTCACAGTTTCACTTTCACTCTCACTCTCTTATTTCTATTTTCACTGCGCTCTTGCTTCAAACCCATAAAACCTTCATCTTGGTAATCAATGGCTTCCTATTCTCAAAATGTTCAACAAACTGCTACTTCTCAACAAACTCCAGTTGTTAAAGCTACAGAAGAACTCTATACTTCACCAGTTAGAAATCTTATCACACCTGTAGAAAAATTGGATGTTCTTTGTGAACTCTTTATTGATTTTGATAGCTTGAAGGATAATGGGTTTGACCTAACTCCTGAAAGTTACGTTTCAAGGTTGGGAAAAGTATTTTGACCGTTTGATGGGTCCAGTTTTTCCTAAGTTGGTAAAGGAATTTTGGATTTTTGCAACCGCCTTCAACACTCATGTAACTTCTTACGTTCTGTGTAAGAAGATAGTTATCACTGAAGAACACTTTGCTAAGCTAATACAATCTGATGGAAACTAGAGAAGGAGAGAAAACTAAGAGAGATTGGATTCCTCTGGGTAGGCATATTTCAGACATTCTGAATGAAAATAAGCTTGTTGATCATCTGGCTGAAACTCAATAGATTGATATTCTGGAAATTGACGCTGGAAAGCCTCTAAATACAAAGAAACTGAAGAAGATGAAGTTCATAGAGTCTATCAAGAAGGATCCAGACATGTACTCTAGAGAAGTTATTACAATAAGGAAGATTCCTCTGAATGATTTCCCTCTATTCTCTAATGATACGCCACCAGAAGTTGTTGTGAGATACTTGGAATCTTGCAAGCTTAATGGAACTGACCCTGGCTTCAATCCTGAAGAACTCAGAAGAATGGCTCTAGAAGTTGCAACAAAGAAGAACAAGAAGAGAAAAGCTTCTGAAGGAACCTCTCAGAAGGTTCCTAAGCAACCCAAAAAGAAAGGTGCTTCTTCTTCCTCGTCTGATTTTATTTCTATTATAGAAACTGTAACAATCACTACATCTGAAAACCCTTATGATACCATACCCTCTAAAGTCCCATCTTCTGTCACTCCAAACATTAACCAACCTTCTGAAAATATTCCTCAACAAGAACTTCCTCAAACTTCTGAAAACATTCCAAGACCACAAGTCACTCAACCAAAAACTATCATACAATCTAAAACTATTCCACTACAAACTTTACAATCTGAAAATCCTCCATCACCCCCAAAACACTCTGAACACCACTCACCACAAACTCTAGACGACTTTGACATACCAATTGACCCAACACCTCCTTTTGATCTAAACACTTCTACTTTTGTTAAAACCCACTCTGACCTTCAACAAGCTCTATCTGATATTAATGTTTTTCCCACTTTTGTTTCTTCCTCTCAAGCTCAACCCTCTAATCCACCTCCACCACCATCAACTCAACAAATTCCTGGAATCAATTTTCCTCTGAACTCTGACTATCCTAGACTAGTCTTTGATCTATCTCCCATTAGTGAAGAACCATTATCTTCTTATGAATCCACACCACCCAAAACTCCCACTTATATCACCATTCCAGATACACCTACCCCAACCAATGAACATGAAGATCCTCTTAGAACTTTTATTGACATAGAAGCTCTACAAAAACTCTCATCTGTCTCAAACAAAACTGATATACCCAAACCAAAACCAAAACCAACCAAATCAGATGTTGGTACATTGTTCCTTTCTTTCGAAGCAGAAATGAAAATTAGGCTGGAAGATCTGAAGACTGTTTGTGCAGAAAATCTTGATCCTGCTGCTTCTGATTTTCTTTGGACAACTTTCAAAAAGTGGTTTAATTCTGAAACCAAGATGATGAAAGATATTTGTTATGATATCGCTCAGCAGAACTTCTGTGAAAGTATGAAAGAAGTAGTCACTAGCTTGGAGAAGAAGAAAACTTTTCTTCTGGATGATAAACCTTAGAAAGAACCCGAGTCAAAGGAGTCAATTTCTACATTTCAGTTAGTTATGGTTCCTTCTGCTGAAGATAATGAAATAGAAGTGGTTGAAGAACCTTCTATTGAAGAACCCTATGTGGAAACCTGTACTCAAGTTGCTGCAACGGTTGAAGAAGCTATTCCAACATCTATGGTACTAAAAACTCTGGTTGAACTAAAGAAAGAGATTGAGTCTGTTAAGCAGAGGTTGGATAAGCAAGATGAGACAAATGTTGAACTCAAGACAATGATTGGAAAACAAGTTGAATCAACTTCTCAGATCAAGTCTCTGTTGGAAGCATTGGTTACCAAGATTAACCTCCAACCCTGATCATGTTTCATGTTTTCTTTTTGTTTGTTATTTTGATGTTTTTGTTCTGATGCTCTCTTTGCTTATCTGATTAATGAAAAACTTATGTTTTTGCTGTGTTTCTTTAGATATCTTTTTCTGATTTATTGTCTTTTTAAATAATGACAAAAAGGGGGAGAAAGTAAACTATTTTGATCTATAACAGCTTACCAAGGTGAATCTTAAAACATATTAATACTTTGATAAAATTGTCTTAATTATTCTTTAAAGAACATGATAAGTAATTAACTCAGGGGGAGCGTAAGCTATAAGAACTTCTCATGAAAAATTCTGAAGAAACATCTTCTCATTAAAGGGAGTTTCTATATCTTTTGTTCTTTTAATTTCAATCAAAATATAATGTTTTGTCATCATCAAAAAGGGGGAGATTGTTAGAATAAGATTTTGATTCTACTCTCTATTATTGTTTTGATGATAAAAATATTTATAAGAACAAAATATAGCACTAAAAATTATCTTCTATGTGCAGGATATAAGTTCTTATGATAAGATAAACTCTAAAGTGCTCAGCATCTTCTAACGCAAAATAAGCTAAGCGCATCACTCAAAGAAGATCTGATAGTAAGCTTATAAAAAGTTCTAATCTAGTACGAAGTAAAGCTGCAAAATTCAAATATACTCTGATGTGAATTAAGTATGTTTTGATTCTCCAAATCAAGGACAATTATGAGGGAATCAAGAATAACGGTCGGGAATAAGATCTTTATTTTTGGAAGGACTTTATGACAATTAACAATCATCCAAAAATGGAACCAGATGTTCCCAATAGATCTCTTCATCAAGCATCTATATAAAGAGATTATTTAAAGAATTTAAAGCTCTTCTACTCTCGTGAAATATCATTGATCAATTTCTTATTCTTCTATTCTTAACTTTGTAAAATCTATCACTGTGTGATAACAACTTTTTGAAGCATTTTTGTTACAACCCTTGTAAAACATTTTGTAAATTCCTTGAGTGACTAGTGTAGTCAGTAGACTCAAGAAGAATTTGACTATAGGTCTTGTGTTTGTATTCAATTTTTGAATAGTGGATTAAGACCTCGTTGAGAGAGGCAAATTACCTTGGCGGGTGGATTGGATGTAGTTTGAGTTCAAACGAACCAGGATAAATCAAAGTGTCATTTACTTTCATTGTTTTTGAAAACCCAATTCCAACCCCCTTCCTTGTGTTTTTCACTCTTTCAAATTTTATATCTACCAGAGCAATTTCACCCTACCTAACTACATAAACTACGGAAATCAATATTAAAGTTACATCCACGCACCAAGCTTATTCTTGGATATCTGCGGGATGACATAATAGACCATCACAAAAGGCATGCATGGTGAGTAATCACGAATCAATATAAATGACAAAAAGTAAAGATAATCATGCAACATTCATCATATAGAAATACCTCATAATTCTCACCCATCACGTCATAAGACTCATCAAACATTTACTCAACACATATGCATCATGCTATGCCACCAAGAATGAAATGTAACTTCATAAATGTATGTGGTACCGAATTCAACATGTGATGGACACTGGGCCATTTACCCTGCAAAAGGGAGCACAACATAAACAACATAAATTGCAACATCCTAACCCACACTATGGGATTGAATCCTTCATCATCATAAGTATTCCATGAATGCAACGATGCAACAACATCAACATAGTCAACATAATCAACACTTGCATCAACATTCATATAAATATTCATCATACTCTTCATACGACATCTATACACCAGTCATGTAATCTATCAACATATAATCATCATCACATAGCAATCATAACATCATATTATGGAATCACAACTCCATTATAGCATCAAAATATTCACATCATTTATTTATTCTGTCATAGCATCATTATAGTATCATCATTCACAAAACCCATACCATCATAAGAAATCAACACATAATCATCATATAAGTTCAACATATAATTAACTTACATCTTAACTTCATTTTTATCATAAAATGATCACTAAAACATCAACAAAAATCATGGCAACAAGTATAATACATCAGGACATCAATACATCATATCTACACATCATTAGACAATTTTTTGCAATTAAATCATAAGAATTTTCACTTCCAGGTCTCGCTAAGTGAGCCCCCTTGTTCACTAAGTGGCCTCCTCTCGGGTTGGGGAAAGGCAGATTTGACAGAAAAACAACTGCGATGACGGGAAAACTCCTGCAACGATTTTTCTCTTAAAAACCAGCCTTTCACCATTTTTAATCACCAATTCCAGTATATAACCTATAACTAATACACATACATCATTTACAACACACAACACACATTAATTCATCAATAATATTTTATTCATCAAATCCTAGGTTTTTCCCTAAAACCCCAATTATCCCCATACCTAAACTCTACATCAAGAACATTGAAAAGAGATACTCCCCATACCTTAGAGTGAATCTTTATGTGGCTCCTCTTCAAATTCCGCCGGAGTGAAGCTTTATGTGGCTCCTCTCCAAATATCATAAGTTAGAGAATGGCCTGCTCCAGGCCCAGGGCCACTACGAGAGAAAGCTCGAGCTTATGAAGGAGGTTACTAAACTGAGGAATTCAATTGTTACGCTCGAGGATGAGAACAGGAAGTTGAAGAAGGACGTCGCGGAAGGTAAAGTGGTTGCTGGGAATGATGAAACCGAAGAGGAGGCAACCATGAAGACCCCGACAGATTTGGTTGATCGCATTCGGCTTCTGGTTGAGGACAACATGAATATGGCTGCTTTTGGCTTCTACAACACGGTGGAGCAACTCAAGGTTACCAATCTCGGGGTGGACTTGGTGGCCGAAAGGATCGGGCCACTGCACCGTGTGGAGGATGGGCAGGTGATGCCTCCCGACAATGAGGAGTGATAATTAGGCATGTGTGCCCATGATATTGTAGGCCTGCGTGCCATATGTTTTGTTATGTTTGAGGCTTTGTCCTATTTTTGATAATTTGAAAGATAATGTTGGCCTTCTGGCCTTATTTTGTGTTATTTTACTGTTGTGTCAATTTGCGTTTTGATCGTGAATGCTTTAATTTGTACGTGGAAATCTTTTTGGTGCTCGATAAAATATGTTAAGCTCGCCAGTGTATGGAACTGACTGAGATTCGAGGTCAATGCTCGCTAAAGGGGGTTAAGGGGCATGATCATGTACCATTTCCCTAAGGCTTAGACCTTTCCCATCGCAAGCTGGGGGTTTTCCATGCTAGTATGTCAACAATAGAGCTCATTTGAGATATCCCCGTTGGGCAACTCGACCGTCCCTAAAAAGGGATTGGTGGTCACGCGTGTTATCAATGAAGGCATATTTATACCATGATACGTCCTTGTGGCCAGGCATGTTCCCCTATTACGGGTTTTTGGCCGGCAGCTATCCCGCGTTTTAGCTATAATATTATTTGAGATTTTTAGCGTTACATGGTCGAGCGAAAGGTTCTCCACTTAATTCTTCTAGGTAATACACTCTCGTGCCTGTTTTTGACTTTACGCGATATGGGCCTTCCCAATTGGTTGCGAGCTTTCCTTTGCATGAATCCTTCTGGTTTCTGCACAAGACGAGGCTGCCTACCTGGAATTCTCTTTTGACGACTTTATAGTTGTATCGTAACGAGATTTTTTTGCTTCGGGGATTCTTCGCACAGAGCTGCCCCTAAGCGGACTTCCTCTACCAGGTCGAGCTCCTCTCTCAAGGCCACGTCGTTGAATTCCTCTTCTAGGGGTGCTTTTGTCTGTCTAGAGGGTTCCTTGATCTCTATGGGAATGACAGTAATGTACCCCAAAATTTTCCCTCACATCTTCAAGACAATATGTCTCAAGAGGTCTCCTAATGGTCATAAGATTCTCAATGGCTCAAAAGGATTCAAGCTTTCATCAGACAAAGCCTCCTCCTAAGCAATGAATCTTAAATTAGGGTTTTGAGTTTCCCCAGGTAAATTGGACTTCCAAAGCCTCAAGTGGACTTCATGACATCCCATATACTTCAAAGAATACTCATGTCAAGTTTCAAGGTTTGCCCTACAAGTTTGGTTAGTCAGATGCTCAGATAATAAAAAAAATAATTAACTTGGTCAAAAAGTCAATTGTGGTCAACATACAGTCAAACTTCAAGATTTTTGGTCAACATCAAGATTATTAAGTGATATTCATCATTTTATCAAGGGTTCATTATAATTCATCGAGGAAACCTCAAATTCATCAAGAATCAGAAGTTGCTAAATTAGGGTTTTCTCTAGGAAAAGTCAACTGTACTTTGACCAGCTATAACTTTCACATGCTTCATCATAAATTTCCCATTCAAAGTTCATTTTGAAGGAAATTCAATTCCCTAAAATTTGTGTCTCACAAGCCAAGGCCAGAAATGGTTCATTTGAGAGATATGAGCCAAGACATTACAGGTCATTTTAAAAGTCAACAAAAAGTCAACTTTTTCAAAAGCTCATAACTTGAACATGGAAGACTAAATGGACATGGGACCAAAAGGAGTAGTTAGAGGATACTCTAAGATTTCTAAAAAGTCTAAGAACACATTAATGGGATAAAAATTGAGAAAGTTATGCATTGTTGAAGTTGGGCAATTTTGAGGAGGTGTATAAAGCAAGTAATGACCAAAACTCAAGTTTTTTTTTCCAAATGGGCCCATATTTTTCAAACCCAAACTTAATCATAAGATAATCCACGACCCATAAGTCATAATATCTGATTTTTTATATTTATTTTATATTATATTGGATTTAATTTATTTAAAATCAATTTTAATTAAAATAAATATTGAAAAATTAAATATTTGATCTTAGGATTATTTTAGGATCATATTTTTGTGTTTATGATCATTATAAGGATCCCAATTTCGTGCAAACCAAAAGAGAAGGTCTTAAAATCAAATTTTTACCCAAATAAAAAGATGGAAACTTCAATCCGAAGCAACCTCAAATCCAACATCAAAGCCCAAAATTCTTAACCTAATTCACTCCTCTATAATTACAGAAACATTCTACATGCACAGGGGACGTTTCTTGCCTCAAAGATCAAAAAATACATAAAAAAAAGAGAAAGACTAGAAAAAGGCATTTTGTGGCGGATCTAAGTTGCACATTCACAGTTTGTACATATGGCTTATTGTTACGTTAACGATGAATTTTTTCACTGCATATCCTTATTACTACTATTATTCATTACATATATGTTATTCTTGCAACATATTATGTTACTGGTATATCATGATGTTGTAATCGGTACCGGCCTTGACTTTGTGTTAACTTCTATATATCATTAAAAACAATCACGTTAACACATATGTATATAGTTACTTTTTTTTAATATATAATATAATACCAATACTTATATGTTACTAACTTATAATGTATATAATTTATAATATATGTTTATAATAATATATTCAATGTTTATAATATGTTTAATATAATTTATAATTTATAATATATAACTATTTTGTTAAATATATTTTTATTTTGTTTTATTTTGTAATTTGATTATATTTTCAGATCGGATCGTGTTGATACGCTGTCTGCATATTTGTGTGCATGAGGCGTGACATTTGTGTTGATCTGATCCAATTGCGATGATCACAATTTTGCGTTAGCAACGTCGTTGTTGTTTTTTAATTCCTTTTATCTTATTTTTGATAAATTTAGATATGCGTGGTTTTGATATATATTGCAATGATCATGATGAGTGTAGCAAGATAATGGTATGGATCGTATCGGTTTATGCGTGAGATTTTATTGCTCTTCGAGTTTGTACACGTGTGATGGTTTGGCCTAGCGACAATCCGATTTTTGTGCGCCAACCAATTCGTGTTTCGATTTGAAAATTTGTGTTTTATTTTGATGTCATTGTATTGTGAATTTTTTTTATTCGATTTACAATGACCGTTTACGCGGTAGCAATTTGTCTGCTATTTTAATTTTTTGTTAACTTTCAATGATCCAACGTCGTTATTTTAATTGTATTTTATTTCTTATTTATTTCTGATTTAGGTAGAAATTAATTAATTAAAAAAAGTAATAATATTTTCTTTTGTAGTTTATTTTCTTAGAATGAATGTATAGGTATAAACAAACATGTAATTTATTTTTCACACTTTTAATTTTTGCACTCCCCCCAATTTAAACTATGTACCCCCTCCTCATGATGTAATAGTTTAGGGTTTTTATTTCCGCTTTTAAATTCCGCAAAAATATTTTAATTGTGTGGTTAGTAATAATAGAGTATGAAAAGACTATATGCAAAATAAAAACGGACTTAACCCACTAATCCAAAAGACAAAATAATTGAATACAACACACTTCTCACATATGCACCCCTAGGGTATCCCCTCTTATTGCCTTACGAAAATGGCCAAGTCCCTCGAATGAAGATGTGTATTAGCACATTTGCCTAAATAAAAATCATCAAGTCCCTTCGATATAAAGATCATAGTCCCTCGATGAATCTTCGAGTTGCCTATGAACAAATGATCTCGTCCCTCGATGACCCTACAGAAAAATGATGATAGTCCCTTCAAATTGCTAAGATACCCTTATATGTTGCCTTCTATGACCATACGATGACCCTACGCTTGTCCCTTACATCCAAGGATAAGACTACTTACTAACTAATTGTAAGGACAATTTTATCCCTAAGGAAAGAAAAATAACATGAACGACCTTAAGTAGGTAGGAAGCCCTTAACTGCTTGCTCACCATTTTAAATAAAAAAAATACTCTTTACACCTCACATTTTCAAAATTTTCCAAGAAAACCCCTTTGTATACATTCATACGAGAATCATTACAAAGGTGGACCTTTTTCTAAATACACCACTATCTTTTCAAAACAAACAAAAGTAAAGTGAGCTAAGTAGTTAAGAGCCCATGGATAACAATGGATACAAGGGGTGCTAACACATTCCCTTTGTATAACCTACCCCCGAACTCAAAATCTAAAACCAAGGTCTTTCCTGTTATTTTCCACCTTTCCTACTTGGATAAAAGAAAAGTCGGTGGAGACTCTTGCTATCTACAACATAGTTTTTGTGAAAACAAAAACGACCAAGTCAGTTCTCCCATCGTGTTACAGAACTGAAAACTCTGCTGGGGTTTACTAATTAAAAGAGGGGTTACCTTAGAGTTAGGACACTTTACTTGTTTGAATTGATTGTTTTATTTTTAAGGGTAATTGTTTTGGGGCTACTGTGAGAAAGATCCTAACCCAGATCTATTGTACCTTAGTTAAGTAGCTGTAATACCCATATACAAAGACATACATAAAGCATATTTTTCATATATAATATTAGAAATTTGGTACTGAAATACAAATAAGTTCTTAGCAACACATTGTATAAATATAGCCACCACAACATAAGGTACTAAACTAGGCTATAGAATAATAAAAGATGTTCAAACTACAAAAGATCTAAGAACTAGATCCGAAGATCTCAAAATCCACAGCGGAAGACTAAGCCATCAACTAGTAAGGATAATCAAGTCGCCTTATCCTTACCCTTAGCGGAACCTGAAGTACCTGAAATAACAACATCAACATGGGGTGAGATAAAACATCTCAGTGGATTCCCTATCTTAGAGTTCTCTCGGCTCTAAGGGTCAAACATAACAATTCTACGAGTACAAAGGTTCCTCTAAAAAATAACTAAGTCGAAACAGAACATTCCAGCAATACATCACATAACACTTCCCATGGGACTCAATGAAACGCCCACCTCAAGTATGAACCGCTAGACTTCTCATGGGACTCAATGAAATACCCATCTCAAGTTATCACTCGCTTCCCGTGGGACTCAATGTAATACCCACCTCAAGCTAACTCTCGCTTCCTGTGGGACTCAATGTAATACCCACCTCAAGCTAACTCTCGCTTCCCGTGGGACTCAATGTAATACCCACCTCAAGCTAACGCTCGCTTCCCGTGGGACTCAATGTAATACCCACCCAAGCTAACTCTCGCTTCCCATGGGACTCAATGTAATACCCACCTCAAGCTAGCTCTCGCTTCCCGTGGGACTCAATGTAATACCCACCTCAAGCTAACTCTCGCTTCCCGTAGGACTCAATGTAATACCCACCTCAATCTAACAAAGGGAAAAACAATCGTGTGTGATCCTCAATTCTTATTAGTCTACGAAATCCTAGGTATCTCACAGTTCTCACCATTCCTTATCTTTAACTCGTAATTCCATAATTACGCATCGTTACCTTTTAATCGAAAAGTCGGGTGGAACTAACATTTCCTGATCTCAAAAGATAGATCACATTATTAGCTTCGAAACGATATGTGGAACGTTAAAAACGGATATCTGGATCATAAGTTACGAAATAAAAACCAAAGTTGGAACCTTCAGGTCTCGCTGAGCGAGCTCCTTCTCGCTGAGCGAAAAACCTCCTGGAACTTTCGTTGAGCGAGGGCTGCTCGCTGAGCGAGCTACACCAGTTCAGGAAGTTACAACCTTACGGGAAAACACTCCTCCAACCCAAAATCACTCCCAAACATCAACCAATACAGAAAACCATAGCCAAATATATTCATATACTTCATATAAGCATTTTAGTTGAGTTTTAATCGAGTTTTAACCATTAAACTTCCATTTTTTCTTAGATTTTCCAATTAAGCCCTAACCACAACATCTCTAAAACTCAACCAAAGTCAAAGATAAACGTTTCTAACTAAGAATCCACCTCGAAAGATGAAGATTGGTGGAAGGATTGAGTTGATTCGACGGACGGATGATCGAGAATGAGGAATTGAAGCTTTAAGGTTTTTCTCTCTTCTTCTTCTCTTCCCTCTTCCTTCTTCCTTTCTATTTTCCTTTTTCTTACTAACTTCTTCTTTATCTCATATTCTTTTATTACATCCTCCCCCCACCCTTAAATAAAAATTCGTCCATGAATTTAAAGGATTACCTGAACATGTGAGGATATGATTCCTGCATCTCTGTTTCCAACTCCCACGTAGCATCGCCCGGATGCGTCTCATCCCATTGCACCTTAACAAGTGGTATCTCTTTATTCCTTAACACCTTGGTTTCTCTCCCAACAATACGGCTCGGTTGGGGCTCGAAGGTCAAATCCGCTTCTATCTCGATAAAATCCGGCAGAATAGGCTGAAGAGGATCAGGAACGAACCTACGAAGTTGGGATACATGAAAAACATCATGCATTTCGGATAGAGAGGGAGGCAAGGCTAAACGGTAAGCAACTTCACCAATCCTTTCTAGAATCTGATATGGTCCCACGTATCTCGGACTTAGCTTGCGCGACTTAAATGGTCCTTTTAACCTCAATCTCGGAGTGACTTTCAAGTATACATGATCACCTTCAACAAATTCCAAAGGTCTCATTCGATTGTCACATAGCTCTTCTGACGATCTTGGGCTTGCTTAATCTTTTCTCGGATGATACGACTCTTTTCCGTAGTCTCTTGAATAATTTCCAGTCCTAAAATCCTGTCTTCACCCACTTCCGACCAACACAACGGTGTTCTACACTTTCTTCTGTACAAAGCCTCATACGGAGCCACACCGATGCTCGCATGATAACTGTTATTATAAGAGAATTCTATCAATGTCAAAAGTTCTTTCCAACTTCCTTTACTTTCAAAAACACATGCTCTCAACATATCGTCCATCGTTTGAATCGTACGTTCCGTCTGACCATCCGTTTGAGGATGATTAAAAGTACTCAAACGCAACTTCGTACCCATGGTTTGTTGGAACACCTTCCAAAATCTCGAAGTGAACTTTGGATCTCTATCTGATACAATACTGGACGGAACACCATGCAATCTCACAATTTCAGCAATAAACAACCTTGCAAGCTGACTTGCCTTATATGTAGTCTTCACGGCTAAGAAATGCACGGATTTTGTTAGACGGTCCACAATCACCCAAATAGACTCATAGCCACCTTGAGTACTCGGTAAACCTAATGCAAAGTCCATAGAGATACTATCCCATTTCCAAATTGGGATGTCCAAAGGTTGTAACAATCCACCTAGTCTTTCGTGCTCAATCTTCGCTTGCTGACACACCGTACATTCTCACACAAATACCGCAATGTCCTTTTTCATTTCAGACCACCAATACTCCCTTTTCAAGTCTTGATACATCTTCGAAGAACCCGGATGTATCGTAAAAGAACCTTTATGTGCTTCTTCCAGAATCTTTCTCCTTAACACATCATCATTTGGAATGCAAGTTCTTTGGTTGGATATGATGATCCCATCTAATGCTCTCACGAAACCCGGTTGGAGTAATAATTCTTGCAACTTCTCGTCTAAAATTTAAGTATTAATCGAGTTTTAACAGTTAAACTTCCAATTTTTCTTAGATTTTCCAATTAAGCCCTAACCACAACATCTCTAAAACTCAACCAAAATCAAAGATAAAAGTTTCTAACTAAGAACCCACCTCGAGAGATGAGGATTGGCGGAAGGATTGAGTTGATTCGACGGACGAATGATCGAGAATGAGGAATTGAAGCTTTAGGGTTTTTCTCTCTTCTTCTTCTCTTCTCCTCTTCCTTCTTCCTTTCTATTTTCCTTTTTCTTACTAACTTCTTCTTTCTCTCATATTCTTTCTATATATATAAAAATATAAAAACTTATATTTTTACCAATG
This sequence comes from Lathyrus aphaca, assembly GCA_963966055.1. Classification (NCBI taxonomy): domain Eukaryota; kingdom Viridiplantae; phylum Streptophyta; class Magnoliopsida; order Fabales; family Fabaceae; genus Lathyrus; species Lathyrus aphaca. The sequence continues at coordinate 148,907,583 of OZ014520.1, read as the reverse complement.
GGTCAAAAATTAGAGAGTATCAAAAAATGTCTCTTAATCCGATATTTTATAAAACCTCTAAGTCAGCTAATATCAATTAATAAAATAATATCCCGTTGATTACTCTATTTGGTTCCGTTAAAGTTTCTGAGAGTAGTCCGGAATAATATCATTACCAACTAATATTATTCAGAGCTTTAAATAAAATACGGGGTATTACAATAACAATAGACCAAGGAAACTATACGGCGTATACCAATATGGTTGATCTGGTGGCTACAATTAGTGTGACATCTTGGTTGGTTCTGATGTTCTTCAAATCAGTTGAGGATAACCATCAGGCTACCATATGTTGTCATTAACACTAACTTCCCTTTAGAACCCTAATTGACCCATCTTGGACATTAGAAAGTAATGAGATATCCAGCTTTGGTGAAGTCTAAAGTTGGTTGATACTCGATGCTACGCTCATTGAGATTCTAATCTCGAGATGTTTTGGTTGGAAAATAAGTTGCCATACTGAACTACAACCCTTGAGAAGAATCAGTGATATTGACATCCCTTAGAACTCGGTTATTATTGCTAGGAAAGGTTGAACCAACTAAACTTCAATGGGGAGGGTACTTACCTATGAACTTCATGTAAGCCTTTAAACCTAAGGCTCTTGTGTGACTTGTTTGTGTTTGTCATCTTCTTGTTTTGAACATAACATCATAACATAATAACATCATAACATTTTCACTAACCATTTCAAGGACCAAAGGATTTATCTTTGTTCTTTGTTGCAGGTTATGGCTTCCGCTCGCAGAAACACTATCCAAATAAACTTTGTAAGGATACCTTCCAAGCTTAAGTAATCTGTCTCAAAAGTTCCTGAGAACTCTCAATTCACTGAAAGGCATGGTTGTCTATTTAGTTTAATGAAGACATGATGAGTGTTTTGTTCCAGTTCTTTGACCCTAAACATCACTGTTTCATTCTAATTCTTCCTAGAACTCAAGTTATGGCCTTGCAAAGTTGGAAAAAATCACATAATTTCAAAGTTCATGTCAAAGAGGGATTTTGCATATTGGCATTTTAAAGCTTCTAAATGACCTATAATGTGCACAATTACTTCACAACATGTCAATACAACTTCAAAACATCATAATTGGCCCAAAAATTCAAGGATTTCATGGCTTGATGCATGAGAAATTCCAAAATGGCCAAGTTGCATAAACATTGATATCTCTTCATCTATGCATTACAGCTGCATTTCGTTGATCCAAGGGCCCTCCATGAAGCATGATGAGGCAATCTATGCTCAGAATCCCTTGTTGCAATGGCCCATACCTCAAGTACAATGAAACTTGACTTTTTGCATTTTCTCCCATACCACACAGTGCCACACCCACTCTACTGACCAATGGTATGGCTTCTACACACCCCCATGGCTATTAGAAGGCAAGCTTCATGGCTGCAAAGGACACACAACTTCAGATTGAGAAAAATTCCTCAAAACCTTCATGCTATCGAATTTCACAATCCAGCCAACAAAAACCAAAATTTCTTTCACCATTCAACTCCTCATAGCCTAAGGATCATTTCCCACCCATCACCATAGCCTGAAACACCCTCAAACTCAAACATGATTTCTGCAACTTCAGAAACCAAACACTCAAAATAGCCACTCTAAGCTCCATTCAAGCATTCCATTGAGCTCAAGAGATAAAAAAAGGTTAGATTGCACAAAAGGGAAGCCCAGAAAGCTGCATTTTGAAGGATTCCATCTCAGGTAACCTTCATGAACGTTTTTTCCAGATTCATGATTTTAAGTTCTAAAATGATTCTCCATGCTTCCCTGATGATCCTGATATGATTAGAATTGAAAATAGGTTAGAAATGAGGATTTCATGATGTTCTGAGATTTTTGACCTATAACTTGTTTGATTCGATTCAGCTTTATGATGCATGATAAATGTGTTGTATTTGTTGATTCTTGATGTATGTGGTTAAGAGAGTAATTATGGGCAGAAAAATTGAGGTTTAGAAGCTTAAATAGGAAGTTGGTATTTTTGGTTGCCGGAGAAGATGACCGGAGCTCATCTCTGGTCACCTGAAAGTAATTAGGGCTAATCACAATTAGTTGCCCAGTTTGAATCCTGTCCCTTAGATCTTGATTAGGGTTAGTGCGTGGATGGCTTAGATTAGGTCATTAAACCATAATTTCATTTAATTAAATTAGGTCAGATTAAATATGGACCCTTGGATAGCGTGCGAATCTCATGTTTAAACCACAACCTTAGATCTTGCCTACCTCTAGTCAATGCGACTTTCATCCTCAGCCTTTAGATCCTTCCCCCAGCCATTTGGACCATTAGATGCGCATACTTTCCCATTTTCTTTAATTTTATTTTGTTTTATTTTGTTTTATTTATTAAAAATAGTAAAAATGATTTTAAAATTCTGAAATTGTTTGTCAACAAAAATATTTTTATTTTCTTTTTTCACAAAAAATGCATTTTTTAAATAATTTAATTGTATATTTTAATTAATTAAATCATTTTAATTAATTAAAAATACTTTAAAGTATTTAAAAATCACAAAAAAAATCAGAGAGGTTCTTTAAACATTTAGAAACATTTACAAACTCATCCCACAACTTTCTTTTTAGTTTTGATCAAACTTTGCCAATTTTCTTTGAATTAGGGTTTCTAAATTTCTTATTTTTCAACCCTAACTTCAAAAATTCATAACTTTCAAACCAAGATGAGTTTGCATTTGATTCTTTTTGCAATCTTTCAAATTTGACCTCTAGTTTCTAAATATATTTTTTTCTCATTTTTATCTTGCATTTTCAAATTGTTTGGATTTTTCATTGAGAAGTATCCAAAACCCTAACAAATTTTAAGATGACCATAACTTGAACTTGGTAAACCTTTAGACCTCCCCCTTTGGATGGTGATTTCATGAGTGCTTAGGGTCCCCTTGGATGCATTTTCAAATTTTTATCTCTTGATTTGTTTATGCTTTTGAATTTGTACATATCTTGCTTTCAAACTAACCATTTCAGGTGCATTTGGTAAGTTAATCAGGATGTGGATGTGTATCAACATCCAACCTCTCTTTCTCTCTTTATTTTGTTTTTGTTTGAAGTGAATCTCATTCACTTATGTTTTCTCTTGTTCTTAGGTTACTTAACTTCTTCATGAAGTAAGTAACCTAATCTTTCTCTCTCTCTCTCTCTCTCTCTCTCTCTCTCTCTCTCTCTCTCTTTCTTTTCATCTGTTTCTCTTCCTTTGGTGGCCAACTTGAAGACTTCTCTTGATGCCTCACAAACCATAGGAACATCCAAGCATGATAACTTTAGGGTTGTACATAGTCCCCCCTAGTTTTTACCTTTTGAGTCTCCATGAGTCTCTCTCTCATCTCATAATCAAGGCTAAACAGTTAAAGTTTTGGGACTCTGAATTAGGGTTATGCATGTATCCTTATCTTAGGATGGAGTGTATAAATTTTATCCTTAGTGCTAAACCTTTAAGTTGTTTTCACCTTCAATCAAAAACACCTAATAACCATTAATACTTAAGCTTGTAACTTGGGTCTTATATTAGGGTTACATCTCTGCCTGGTGGTTCAGAGGGACTAACCCTAGTGTTCAATGGACAAGTCCCCTTCATGCTAAAGTCTTGCAAACATTAAAAACACTTTTTCATCTCACCTTTAATTAAAATCCCCCTTAATAAAGGCTTGTTCTATAATGAATTTAATCCCTAACCATGGATTAAGTTGAGGTATCTTCCTCAGCTTAAGTGTTCTCATTTATCATCCTTCTCTTAGGAAGGTGTAATGAGTTCACTAATCTTTGATTGGAGATTAAACTCATTACTTAACACTAAACAAAAACCCAAAAACACTTAATAATTACCAAAGAAGGTTAATGATCTTAATCCTATATCATCATGGTAATTATGTTGGGATCTTCATCTCACACTTAAGTAGGCTCATTATCCCTAATCAGGGAAGATATAATGAGTTTACAACCCTTGATTTAGGCTTAAGCTCATTATCCTATGCAAAACACCAAAAACAAATAAAAAACTGAAAACACGAAAACAAAAAATAAACGTCTCCTCCGGGATTCTTTTCTCATCATACTCACTCTGAAAACGAGAGCTCGCTTCTTCCGTCTAATGCAAGACAGTTAGCACTTGAGCCAGACGAGTCATACACTTGAGCATATACAAGCAAGCAGTTCACACAAAATCAACCAGTCTCTTTAAGTCGAACTACGGTGTTCTGACTTCCTCATTGCACGAGAGGATACGTAGGCATAACTTAACAGTTAACGAACAAAAGTCCCCAGGTCTTCCCCCCTCTCCTTCTTCCAGCTTTTCTTTTCAAAACCCTAATCTTGAGTTCCATATCCTTTTACACCTACACTCTGTACATTCTAGCTTTTTATACACAAATACACATACACTTCCCCCCCTTTAAAACACAATCAAGTAAGCGTGGATCCTGTCGAGTACGACGGACGGTCTGGGTGCTAATACCTTCCCAGGTCGTAACCTACCCCCTTACTCAGTTTCTTTGGTTTACAACTGTCTTATCCATCTCTTTCTAGGTTTATGCAGCATTACCTTTCCTTCGGGATAAAAATGCCTAGCTGACGACTCTATTCAAGCTCAACCTCCAACATTGCCGACAGTTCGCATTTGCACCGGGATGAAAATCCGAGGAGCGATAGCTTGGCGACTCTGCTGGGGATCTTTGCAACCAGGGCTTCTGGTTCTCTTGTGGGGTTCTCCTAGCGCTTGTTTGTTTGTGTTTATTGGGGGTGTTATGTGTTATTTGTTTTTATATTGTTTTGCTTTATTTACTGCTTCCTGTACATCTTTATTTATTGCATTTACTTTATCGCTTTCATTTATTGCTTTCCGCATTTCATTATTATCATATCATTATGCTGGATTTCTATTTACCTTGGTGGGTGGGGTATTCCAGTGAGAAAGGCTCAACACAAAGGCCTGAGTGACACATAGGATTAGAGTGGATTTGTATTTTTCCCATTCCATTTCGGTCTGGTGCGGGAATATGAAAACATGGTTCAGACATGGGTTTCTTTTTTAGAATTTTGTGCTACGGATTTCCTGTAGTGCTAGGGCTATTTGGGAAGCCTGCTGAGTATGGATGACCGTTTTAGATGACCTTCAGCATCTGAGGTGAATTAGAGGAAGATCCTTTATGATTAGGGCAAACATTGTACCTCTAGGTTAGAAGTGCTTACACTTCTCATTATAGATCCAAATCTGAGGATCCTTGTTCTAGAACAATACCTGTGAGTGGGTTGGGTTGTTTACAGGTTTGCAGGAACCCTTGACCTCAACATACCTTGCTACTGGAATGTGTTCTTAAGGTTATACTATTTTGGACTAGTTCTTTGAAACCCTGGATTGTTGACACTTTATTTGAGTCCCTCACCTGGTTACTGGTTCTCAGACTTCCATCCGAAACTTTAGACACTCATGGATCCTACCAAGAGCAACTGATTATTCAGCACATGATCACAAACCCTTGCATATCATTAGCATACATCATATTGCATCATTTAACATTTGTCTATTTGCTTTATAGGGTATCCACTTTTCTTGGTTTGGTTTTGACCGTTCTTCTACTCAGCTTATCCGCTTCAACACTTCTTCAGTTATCTTCTTCAGCACCCATCTCCAGCATGGATTCAACCAAGGAAAGCAACATCACCTACCACTTCTTTGAGTATCCTCTGGAAGGCATCAGGAAAATACAGGCCCTTATCACCCCTGATCATGTTCCCTTATTCAGAGAGCATTATGGTGGGATCCTGGACATGATCATGGATTTGGACACATTGCAGAGGAGCATGATTCATACCTGTCTACAGTTCTATGACCCTCCTCTCCATTGCTTCATTTTCCCAGATTTTCAGATAGGACCTTTACTGGAAGAATACTCTATGTTATTAGGTGTCCCTATCAGAAGAGGAATCCCTTTCAATCCTGAAATGACTCCTCCAAGGAATGAAGACATAGCCAAGGCATTACATCTGGAAGTAGCTATCATTAATGAGCACATGACTTCCAAGGCTGGAATCCCAGGCCTTCATCTGGATTTCTTGGTCACTCAGGCTACAAAGCAAGCTGTAGTAGGGAATTGGGAAACTGTGTGTGCTCTCCTAGCCCTCATCATTTATGGTATCATCTTGTTTGCAGACGAGCCTAAGTTTGTAAGCAAAAATGCCATCCACATCTTCATGCTCAAGAACCCAGTTCCCACCCTGTTAGGAGACTTTTACTACTCTGTTCATCAGAGGAATGAGAAATAGAGAGGGAGATTGGTGAGATGTTGTGCACCTCTTTTCTACAGTTGGTTGATGAGACATATGCCGAAGACATAAGCTTTCCTGAATCTAAATCAGTCAAGGAATTGGGCTAAGAGGATGATTGCCATTACTTCAGAAGATATCAGATGGTGTACTCAGAACACCAAAGGCCGAGACATAATAACAAGTTGTGGGCAATACCCGAATGTGCCACTTATTGGAGTAAAGGGTTGCATTAATTACAATCCTTTACTTTCCAAGAGACAGTTGAGGTATGCCTTGATACATCCAGCTAGAGAGCAGGACTTAACATAGTCTCTTTATTGTGCTTTTCAGAACAAGCATGCCATTGACCGACAAGCAGCCTGGGCTTGGGACAATATACAGACTAAAGGAATTGTTATTCTGGGAAAGTGTAATAACATAGCTCCTGCTCAATACACTGAATGGTCACGCGCCAGAGGACAGGTTACTCGTATGCCATTCACCCTGGAAGATGTACCAGGGCTATCAGCAATTGAGCCTATAGCCATAGTCAGTTTGGAAGAGTTTGAAAAGTTGAAAGAAAGAAACACTCAGCTAGCTGAAGGTTTGAAGAAGACCCTTTGGGAAAGGAATGATGGTCGTCTAGACATTAAGAGGTTAGAAAAGCTACGCATCGAGCATGTAACCAAGATTGAGAAGACTGAAGACTTCATCAGAAAGGCCCTAGTAGGAGAACTTGTGTTGAGGAATGCATGAAAAGAGGCAAAGATTCAAAGAGCAAGAGTTGAGCATTATCTAGAGGAGAGTCAGGATAGATGGGTCAGGATAATTGAGGCTCGTATGATAGAAGACCAGAAGATGCAAGCCAAGATAAAGCAGTTAGAGTCTAATGAGAAAAGAAACCAAGAGGCAATGCTGGCAGCTCAGAAGGAGATCTCGGAATTGAAACTCCGAGCGGTGTTAAAGAGATCCAAAGGACACGACAAGTATCAGAAGATGACGAATGCCATTGCAACCAGAAACCTTCTCATCAGAACCATCACAGAACACCCAGTAGGACCAGTGACTGATGCTCTCCTGAAGGAAGTCAGGGAGGATGAATATGGATTGGATGTTTGAGTTCCTTTGTATCTTGTTTTTGTACTTTAATTCACTATGGTGATTTTGTTTGTTGTATTTTAAAGATTTGTTGTATTTTGATCCACCATGGGAGTTTGTTTGTAATTCATGAACTATTTGTATTTTGGCATTGCCATTTGCATTTTGTATGGCTATGAATTGGATTTTCTTATGCTTCAACATCTTCATCTTCTCAAGAGAGGTCTGGAAGATCAAAACCAAGAACCAAACCGGATACCCTCTGGAGACAAGACATATTGCATTGCATGCTAAACTCATATCCTTTGTTTTGCATGTGTTTTGTTGTTGTTTTCTCACTCTGTTGATTGTCTCAGGAAATATTGCTTGTAGGGGGGTCTTTCCTGTCAATCGCATCCACAGATATCCAACTCGACACAACCTTCCGAGTCTACAAATGGATCAGCTACATCAAGAACTGACAGATGTGAGGACTCAGATGACTGATGTGAGGACAAAAGTAAGGACCCAGATGAACCAATTCATGGTTGTGATGACTTGGCTGGCATAGACCCAGGAAAGATTAAGAGAGTTAGTCAAGCGGCAAACTCCAGAAGATAACAATGCAGGCACTGGAGGTACTAGTAACAACGAGCACGAACAGCCGCGAACAAATCCACCAGAGTTTGGGCCCCATAACAACCCCGAAGTCAATGTTATTGGAAACACCCAGAGAAACGCTGGAGATCGTATTTTACAGGAAGATCCTCAAGAAGAGCAGTTTACAGTGTTAGGTGCTCGGGCTGATGAAGCTTATGACCTTCGTCTGGACGAGATATCTGAGAAGCTAAGATCCCTTGAATCACAGAACTCTTTGGGGTTTGATGTGATGGATATGGGCCTAGTTAAGGGAGTGAGGGTTCCTCACAAGTTCAAACTCTCGTGCTTTGAAAAGTATAATGGTACCTCTTGTCCTCGTACCCACTTGCAATCTTTTCTGGGAAGATTGAAAGCTTATACCATGGATGAGAAACTGTGGATGTTTTACTTTGAATACAATTTAACCGGGGCATCCAGAGAGTGGTATTCACACTTGTCAATGGCTACTGTCAGAAACTGGAAAGACTTAGCTGAGGCCTTTATACGCCAATATCAGTACAACCTGGATATGGCACCCAATAGGACTTTCCTGATTGGTATGTCTCAGTCCTCGAGAGAAAGTTTCCGTGAATACGCTCAAAGGTGGAGACAACTTACTGCTACTGTCCAGCCACCTATGTTTGAAAGGGAAATGGCTTATATGTTTATGAATACCTTGCAAGGGACCTACATTGATAGACTTGCTGCCTTTTCTTCTACCAGTTTTGTTGATGTGGTTATAGCAGGAGAAAGAATTGAAAGCCTATTGAAGATGGGTAAGATTTTTGACAATGGTGCTAGCTCCAACAATGCAAGGAAGCCCTTCTCCGGACCCAGAAGAACGGGAGAGACTAACAGAGTGCATGTTAACAGAGGTAGACCCCAGTACTTGCAAAGATCAGGGGTTGCTGTCACCATTCCTACACCAGCACCTCAATAACAATTTCCTTAACAACAACAATAATTCCTACAACAGCAACAAAGATCTGACAACAACAACAACCAGCAACAACGTCCTTTCCAACAAAGGCCTTCTCAGGTTAACAGGTTGATCGATCCCATCCCAATGCCCTATGCAGCCTTACTCCTGCAATTATTGAAGCTTAACATGGCTGAACTGAGGACTTTGGCTCCACCAGATCCTCTGAATCTTCTAAGGAACTATGATGTCTACGCCATATGTGCTTTTCACTCCAATGTACCTGGTCATTCAACAGAGAAGTGCAGGGCCCTGCACATGAAAGTCCAAGATCTGATTGACTCTAAAGCTTTGAATTTTTCACCTCCACCAAATGTCAAAGAGAATCCAATACCGAATCATGGTGGGCCGAGGATTAATGTTATTGAGGAGGACCAACCAACAATTCTGATTGGTGACATTGCAAGTATTCAAACACCATTGGCCGAAGTGAAAGCTCAGCTATTGAAATGCCAAGTGTTTCCGGGTTGTGAGGTCCATTGTGAAGTTTGCAAAATTTCTACCAATGGTTGTGCAAATCTGAAGAAGGGTATTGGCAGTCTCATAAGAGAAGGCATCTTACAAATCACATCAACAGTTTCATCTTCTACAACTGCAACAAAAATCTCTTCTACAACACCAGCAAACATTATCTCAACAGAGTCTTCTACAACAACAAAAAACACCAATAACGACATCTCAACAGTTACCATTTACTATGATCCAGCAACGATCCATGTTCTGGATCCTTTCGAAAACAACTTTCAACAACACCCTCCTCAACATCAATAACTTCCTGCACCTGCACCATCTTCAATCAGACCTCCTGTCACCATCTACTATGATCCACACAATATCACAACTCCTTCTGCTGCAATTAGTCTGGTGACCATCACGGTGCCTGGACCAGTTCCTTATGATAACAACAGTGTTATGCCTTGGCATTATAGTTCGGATCTTTACTGCCATGGAAAGAAGATCACACTTGACTCCTCAATACCTGCACCACAAATTGACAATGTCGGGGGAGGCGGAGGCTTCACTCGGAGTGGACGTCTCTTTGCTTCACAGTTTCCCAGAGTTAATGCTGAAGCAGAAGTTGCTGCTAAAGCAAAAGGCAAGAATGTGGTGCCAGAAGAACCTGCTGCAAAAGAAACTCAAAAGACACCCTTTGATCAGGATGTGGACGAGTTTATGAGGATCATCAAAAGAAGTGATTACAAAGTTGTGGATCAACTCCACCAAACACCCTCCAAGATCTCCATACTATCTATGCTCATGTGTTCCGAGGCTCACCGGAATGCACTACTCAAGGTCTTGCACGCAGCTTATGTACCAGAAGAGATCACGGTCAATCAGTTAGAAACGGTGGTCGCAAATGTCAATATTAGTCATGGACTAGGTTTCACCAATGCTGATTTGACTATGGAGGGGCGTAATCACAACAAGGCTCTGCATATCACTTTGTAATGTAAAGGTGTTGTACTGTCTCATGTTCTTGTTGATACTAGATCATCACTCAACGTGCTACCAAAGAAGGCTTTACTCAAGCTGAGTATGATGGTCTTGCACTCCGTCCGAGCAACCTAGTTGTCAGAGCTTTCGATGGCTCTAAGAGATTGGTTCTCAGAGAGATTGAGCTGCCTATGATAATTGGACCACAAGTGTTCAAAACTATCTTCTATGTGATGGACATACATCCTGCCTACAGGTGTTTGTTGGGTCGACCCTAGATTCATGCCGCTGGCGCAGTAACATCGACCCTTCACCAGAAGTTAAAATATGAGTGGGAAGGCCAAATTATCACCATCTGTGGAGAAGAAGACATCTTTGTCAGTCACCTGGCTACATACAAATACATAGAGATGGATGGGGAGATCCATTAAACCATGAGTCAAGGTTTTGAAGCCTTGAACATAAACGAAGCTACAACTGAGGTGTTTGCTGCATCCCAAGAGGAAAGGATGGGCACCTCAATTGCTTCCTACAAACAGGCTCGGAAGGTTGTGGAAGAAGGGAATGCCCAATGCTGGGGCAAGCTGCTGAAGGTGGAGATGAAAGAAGACAAATTCGATTTGGGTTACAGACCATCCCAACGAGTTCCAGAGGAGGCTGTTGAAGCTCCCAAGTTCATAAGTAGGGGAATGCTGACCCCGGATGCTGTTAACACTTTGGAAGACGAGGCTGAGAGCGACTACAACCTGGAAAGCTGGATCCGTCCAAGAGTCCCGGGCCAACAAGTCCTCAACTGGTCTTCCCAAGAAATTATAAGGGTTACTGCTGCAGAGTAATTATTATTTCCTGTTATAAGCATGCATCAAAGTCCTGCATCTTTCCCAAGATGTCGGGACTCATTTTGTAATAGGGCCATATGTATTTTTGTGCAAATTGAATATTAATGAACAATGGACATCTTTTTGCAAACAATCTTTTTCGCTCACTGTCTTTTCATTTTTGTTATTTTCGCACAAAACAATAAATGGCAATGTTTTTCTCAATAATAATTTCTGTAGATGTTTAAGAATTGGCAGAATTTTTGACCAAACAAGAAATGTTAAATTCAGTTCAGAATGTCCTATCAGATGTTGGGACATTAGCAAACAGAGTATATGAACTTATTTCAGGATGTCCTACCAGATGTTGGGACATTGTGTAAATAACTTAAGTTCAGTTTTTCAGGATGTCCCAACAGATGTTGAGACATCTCAGACCTGCTACCAGAATTAATTAATGATTAACTGATCAGAGATATTTAAGGAGAAGTATCTGGAATTAATTAATGATGGATAAAAACAGAACAAGGCGCATCTGTAGGGTGTTTTATATTGAAGATTCAGATTAAAACAGAAGACCTAAATCACCTAGAATATAGGAGGTAACAAACCCTAAATTCAAGGTGACAGTTGCTGCACATTAGGGCTGGATCATTCTACAGAAAGCCCAAAATTCAGATACCTATTTAAGCAACAGAAACTCATAGAATTGAGTACGAATTTCAGAAGACCAAATAGGGTGTCTAGAGTTTTAATAGCAGGTTGTTTTTATTGTACCACTTTATGAGCTTTTAAGCAAAAGTGCATTTGTGACTTGATTGAAACTGTGAAGTAAGATCAAGCTGTTTTGTTTGAAGGATGTCTTCAATTTCAGTAAACTTGTAAACTTGATCACTGTGTGATTGAGGGGGAGTGAGTAGGGTACTCTTATCTAAGTGAGTCTTAGGTAGAAATTGCATTGGGTAAGTATTAAGTGATAGATTAAACAGGGTGGTTTAAGTCTAGAATTAATATTACTAATAGTGGATTTCCTCCTGGCTTGGTAGCCTCCAGATGTAAGTGTGGTTATACACTGAACTGGGTTAACAAACTTCTGTGTTGTTTACTTTTCTTGCTGTTTAAGTTTTGGTTAAATTTGTCAAATGTCCTATTAATTGTTGGGACATCTCATAGGACATCTCATACCTGATCACAGAATTTCAATTGGCATCAGAGCAGGCACCCTGCCTGTTTATACTGGGTGAGATCTAGGGAATACAAATTCTGTAACATGGACAGAGATTTAGGGTCAGTAAATAGACCACCTATTCTGGATGGATCTAATTATGACTACTGGAAGCCAAGAATGATTGCATTCTTAAGGTCACTTGACAACAGGGCATGGAGAGCAGTCAATGTTGGATGGGATCATCCTATCCAAGACACCAAAGATGGATCTAAAGTACTGAAACCTGAAGAAGAATGGAGTAAGGAGGAAGAAGACTCAGCACTAGGCAATTCAAAAGCCTTAAATGCTTTATTCAATGGCATTGATAGGAACATTTTCAGACTTGTGCATCATTGTGAACTGGCCAAAGATGTTTGGGATACTCTCAAAACAACTCATGAAGGAACATCAAAAGTAAAAATGTCAAGACTTCAACTTCTCACCACCAAGTTTGAAAACTTGAGAATGAAGGAAGATGAATCAATTCATGAGTTCTATATGAACATCTTGGATATAGCCAATACTTCTGGAGCTTTGGGAGAAAAGATGACTGATGAAAAGCTTGTAAGAAAGATTCTCAGATCTTTGCCAAAAAGATTTGACATGAAAGTCACTGCAATAGAAAAAGCTCAAGACATATGCTCCATGAAAGTTGAAGAACTCATTGGTTCCCTTCAAACTTTTGAGATGGGAATGAATGACACAAATGCCAAAAAGAACAAAAGCATAGCCTTGGTGTCAAATACAGATGAAGAAGAAGATGATGAATCAGCAAATGATAAAAGCTTATCAGAAAACCTTGCCTTGCTTGGAAGACAATTCAAACAGATTCTCAGAGGAATGGAAGGCAAATCCAAACCTAGTGGAAGAAACACAAACTCTGAGAACAGAAGATCTTATGATGCTAACAAAAGATTAAAGTATGCTGAAAAGACCAGTCAAGATAAAGGAGTCAAATGTCATGAATGTGAAGGATATGGACACATCAAGTTTGAATATCCTACCTACTTAAAGAGGCAAAAGAAAGGACTCTCTGTGACCTGGTCTGATGAAGACTCAGGAGATTCAGAAGAAGAATCAGCTAAGCATATTACTGCTTTAGCTGGACTGTGTGAATATGATAGTGATTCCAGTTGTGGAGAACTTACTTATGAAGAACTTGAGCAAGCATTCAAAGATCTATACAAAAGAAGCTCTGAAATATGCAGTGAAGTTATAAAGCTAAAGAAGCAGAATAAGACTTTAGAAGATGACAAAGCAAATGATCAGGAGATCATTGAAACCTTAAAAAGTGAAGTAAGCCTTCTCAACTCTAAGTTGGAACATATGTCCAAATCTGTTAGAATGTTGAACAACAGCTCAAACACACTGGATGTTATTCTCAGCAATAATAAACATTCAGGGGACAAAAGTGGACTAGGATATAACAGAGATGAAGCAAGCTCTAGCAAAACTACTTCAAAAACTACACAGTCAAACAAGATGTCCCAACAGATGCTCCAACATCAAAACACAAAGACAAACATAATGTTCCAACAGATGTCTCAACATTCTGGAAAGAACAAAATGAAGAAAAAATATCAAAGATGGAGATGCCATCACTGTGGAAGATTTGGGCATATCAAACCTCACTGTTATAAGCTACATGGATATCCAAATCAGATATATCAGCAACCTTCCAAACAGAAAGTAGAGGGTACCAAGAAAGTGCTGCATAGTCATCAAAGAAATCAGCAACCTCCTAAGCAGAAGACAGAGGTCATCAAGAAGGTTTGGAGACCAAAAGATGACATTCATACTGATCAAATCCACATACCCAAGAACCAGATCAACAATCAAGCTTGGAGATCAGCTGAACAACACACAGGGCAGAGGCATCAAAAGAAATCTCAACTCATCTGGTCAAAGAAAAGTACTGCATACATAGCACATACATCACTGAGAGTATCAGCTAAAGAAGACTGGTACTTTGATAGTGGATGTTCAAGACACATGACTGGATTGAAGAATTTGCTAGTAAACTTAAAATCACATTCATCCAAGTATGTGACCTTTGGAGATGGAGCTAAAGGAGAAATCAAGGGAGTTGGAACCTTGGACTGTCAAGATGTTCCAAGACTAGATGATGTGCTGCTTGTTAAAGGTTTAACTGCTAACCTGATCAGTATAAGTCAGTTATGTGATCAAGGATACAGTGTAAACTTTACGAAATCTGAATGTATAGTGACTAACAAAGAACAAGAGGTTGTCATGAAAGGAGCCAGATCTAAAGACAACTGTTACATGTGGGAATCCCAAAATCTCAGTCTCACTTCAACCTGCTCTCTAGCTAAAGAAGAAGAAGTGAAACTGTGGCATCAAAGACTAGGTCATCTTCATTTCAGAGGCATAAAGAAGATCATATCTATGGATGCTGTAAGAGGTATTCCTAATCTGAAGATTGATGATGGAAAAATATGTGGTGAATGTCAAATAGGCAAGCAAACCAAGATGTCCCATCCAAAGCTCCAACATCTGACAACTTCCAAAGTTTTGGAACTTCTACATATGGATCTTATGGGACCTATGCAGGTTGAAAGTCTTGGTGGTAAGAGGTATGCCTATGTTGTGGTTGATGACTTTTCCAGATATACATGGATAAACTTCATCAAAGAAAAGTCAGATGTATTTGATGTATTCAAAGAATTATGTCAAATATTGCAAAGGGAAAAATCCAGCTGTGTGATCAGAATTAGGAGTGATCATGGAAAAGAATTTGAGAATCAAAAGTTCTTAGATTTCTGTTCTTCAGAAGGAATTAATCATGAGTATTCTTCACCTATCACTCCTCAACAGAATGGGATTGTTGAAAGGAAGAATAGAACCATTCAAGAATCAGCAAGAGCTATGATTCATGCTAAAAAGTTGCCTTTATACTTTTGGGCTGAAGCTATGAACACTGCCTGTTACATCCATAACAGAGTTACTTTAAGGAAAGGAACTTTGTCCACAATATATGAAGTATGGAAGGGCAGAAAACCCACAGTTAAGTACTTTCATGTTTTTGGAAGTATCTGTTATATTCTGGCAGATAGGGAGCAAAGAAGAAAAATGGATCCTAAAAGTGATGAAGGGATTTTCCTTGGATACTCCATAAACAGCAGAGCATATAGTGTATTTAATTCTAGAACCAAGGTTATCATGGAATCCATAAATGTGATAATTGATGATGCTCCTACAGATGTCCCAGAAGATGTTGGAACATCTGTTGATATCAAGATTGAAGCTGAAGAAAAGAATGATCAATATAACTTCACTCAAACTGATACAAGGACAGAAGAATCAAGTAAACCTCTTTCCATCAGAATACAAAAAGATCATCCCAAAGATTTGATAATTGGTGATCCCAACAGAGGTGTGAGTACTAGATCAAGAGAAGTGATTTCAGGTTCTTGTTTTGTCTCCAAAATAGAACCTAAAAATGTCAAGGAAGCTCTCACTGATGAATACTGGATTTGTGCTATGCAAGAGGAATTAGGTCAATTCACAAGGAATGAAGTGTGGAATCTTGTTCCTAGACCTGATGATATAAATATAATTGGAACAAAATGGGTGTATAAGAACAAGTCAAATGAACAAGGAGTTGTTACAAAGAACAAAGCTAGACTTGTAGCTCAAGGATACACTCAAATTGAAGGGGTGGACTTTGATGAAACCTTTGCACCAGTAGCAAGGCTTGAATCAATCAGACTATTGTTGGGAATTGCTTGTATCTTGAAGTTCAAGCTATTTCAAATGGATGTGAAAAGTGCCTTTTTAAATGGCTATCTTAATGAAGAAGTATATGTAGAACAGCCTAAAGGATTTGTTGATCCAAGCTGTCCAAATCATGTTTACAAACTCAAGAAGCCTCTTTATGGTCTGAAGCAAGCTCCAAGGGCATGGTATGAAAGACTGACCACATTTCTTATCAAGCAAGGATACAGAAAAGGTGGGATTGATAAAACCCTATTTGTTAAAGATGAAGAAGGAAATGTCATGATTGCACAAATATATGTTGATGACATTGTGTTTGGTGGGATGTCTGATAAGATGGTCAAACATTTTGTCAAGCAGATGGAATCTGAATTTGAAATGAGTCTAGTAGGTGAATTAACCTACTTTCTTGGTCTGCAAGTAAAGCAAATGGAAGACTCAATGTTTATTTCCCAAAGTAAGTACTCCAAGAACATAGTGAAGAAATTTGGAATGGAAAATGCTTCTCATAAAAGAACTCCTGCTCCCACACATTTAAAGCTGACTAAAGATGAAAAGGGTGAGAATGTAGATCAAAGTTTATATAGAAGCATGATTGGAAGCTTATTATACTTGACTGCTAGCAGACCAGACATTGCATTTGCAGTAGGAGTTTGTGCAAGATATCAAGCTGATCCAAAAGTCAGTCATCTCAATCAAGTCAAGAGAATCCTTAAATATGTTAATGGTACTTGTGACTATGGCATAATGTACTTTCATGGGTGCAAACCAATTCTCACTGGCTTCTGTGATGCTGATTGGGCAGGAAGTGCTGATGACAGAAAAAGCACTTCAGGAGGATGCTTCTTTCTAGGAAACAATCTGATCTCTTGGTTCAGTAAGAAACAGAATTGTGTATCCTTATCTACAACTGAAGCTGAGTACATAGCAGCAGGTAGCAGTTGTTCTCAGTTGGTTTGGATGAAGCAGATGCTCACTGAGTACAATGTCCCACAGGATGTCATGACATTGTACTGTGACAACTTAAGTGCAATCAACATATCTAAGAATCCTATTCAACACAGCAGGATTAAGCATATTGATATCAGACATCACTTCATCAGAGATCTTGTAGAAGAAAAGGTGATTTCATTGGAGCATGTAGCTACAGATTTGCAATTAGCTGATATCTTTACCAAAGCATTGGATGCTACTCAATTTGAGAATTTAAGGGGTAAACTTGGAATCTGTTTATGTGATATTTAGCAGTTAATGAGATGTGCCAACATGTCATATGACATTGCATGGCATAAGTTCCAGA
The DNA here is from genome assembly GCA_963966055.1 of Lathyrus aphaca. Classification (NCBI taxonomy): domain Eukaryota; kingdom Viridiplantae; phylum Streptophyta; class Magnoliopsida; order Fabales; family Fabaceae; genus Lathyrus; species Lathyrus aphaca. The sequence goes on along the minus strand of OZ014520.1, from coordinate 148,890,090 downwards.
TGGCAAAGCTAGTCTGGTCTAGATCCTTGGGAATTCCATCCTTAATCATTTGGACTGTAACGGCTACATATTTAGTAACTACTTATAAGAAGCTATCAAGATTCTCATAATACCATCATAATCGAATCACATTCACCAGCTATTCTCCAGAGATCATAAACCCTAAAGTTTTTCTTTCATCTTCTTCAACAATGTCTCAAAACCCTAAAACAGCTGAGGAAATTCTCAACAAGGAAGACGTGGTTCATGCCACTCCAATCTCTGTTGTGCCAATGTCATCAAAACCATTGGACGAGCTCAGGGGAAACGCCTCTCACACTAAAAAGGCAAGAACACCAAAGAGATGTAAAGATCAAATCAGAAGCAAAGCTAAAGGTATTCCTTCTCCTGCTAACATGTCCTCAAAATATTCCAAATATGTTGATGATTCCATCAAGGAGATTGTCAACCAAGTTTTCTCTGAACAAAGAGTGGTGAGAGGGATCTCTGTTCCTTTGAACACCATTCCTGCACCTCAAGAAGAACCAGCTCAAGATACAGAGGACACTGCTGCAGAACAAGATGTCCCAACAGATGTTGGAACATCTGAAGGTAAGAAAAAGAACTCATCTGATGTTGATCTGGAACAAACTGAGGACAAAGCCTCAAAAGAAAATGATGAAGAGGTCTCTGAAGAACAGGCTCAAGGCTCAAATGAAGATCAAATCCCTGCTGATCAACCAGCTGAAGAGGAGGCTGCTCAATCTCCTCCAGTGGTCAATCTGGAGCAGGACTCTGATGCAGAGATCATATCATCTGTGAAACCCAGCATTGCTAAAAGACTAAGGTCCAGGAAAGGAAAGATGCAAGCTGAACCTGTCATCCCTGAGAAGAAGAAGGCTAGTCCAAAGAAAGGCAAAGCTAAAGCTACCTTTGGTCCAACAAAACCCTGGAGCAAAGTCCAATCCCAGAAGAGAAAAGTTGCCACACCATCAGATTCAGATGTTGAATCAGATGTCCCAACATCTCCTCCCAAGAAAAGACCAACACCAGCAAGAGCTTCAACTGCTGTTCCAGAAGCTCCCTTGGACAACATATCATTCCATCTTGTCTCTAGTGTCAACAGATGGAAGTATGTGTACCAAAGAAGGGTTGCCCTGGAAAGAGAACTGAGCAGCAATGCACTTGAGTGCACAGAACTCATTGACCTAATCTCTGCTGCAGGACTATTCAAGACAGTCTCTGAGTTCTCTCCCTGCTATGAACTTCTTGTCAAAGAGTTCATTGTGAATCTTCAGGAGGATTGCTCAAATGGTAAGTCCTCAGAGTTCAGAAAGGTATTTGTGAGAGGTAAGTGTGTTGAGTTCTCTCCCCAAATCATTAATCAGTATCTAGGAAGGGACACAGATGGACCCAATGAGCTAGGCAAGACAGATAATCAAATCTGTAAAGTGATCACTGCAAACCAGGTCAAGGCTTGGCCTGTAAAGGGAAAGCTCTCTGTGAGCATGCTTACCAGAAAGTATGCCATGCTTAACAGGATTGGAACTTCTAACTGGGTGCCTACCAACCACACTTCTTCAATCTCAACTAATCTGGCCAGATTCATCTATGCTGTGGGAACTCAAACCAAGATGGATTATGGAGCATATATTTTTGATCAGACTATGAAGCATGCCATCTCTAATGCAACAAAGCTGCCAATAGCTTTTCCATCATTGCTGTGTGGTATTGTTCTAAGTCAATACCCTGGAATTTTAAATGAGAAGGACACAGTCTGCAAGAGAGAGAGCCCCCTGGCTTTTCATTACAAATTATTCCTCAGTCACCATGCTGCAGATGTTGAAGCACCTTCTGGGACATCTGCTGGTCCCTCCACTGCTAAGAATCCAATCTCCAGGAAGACTTTTGCTGAACTCAAAAGCACCTGCAAAGAGCTTGAAGCTAGAAAGCAGAAGCTTGAGGAAATCATCAAAAGGTTGGAAAGTGAAGAAGATCAGAATGCTGCATCTGGTGAAGACAGTGAGGCTGATGAAGAAAGTGAAGCTGATAAAGATGAAGACACTGAGGTGGAGGAAGCAACTGAGAGTGATGAATCTGAGTGATCAATGTATGTGAGGCAAATGTATTAACAGCAATGTAATGACAGTAGTAGTGTCTTTGGCCCCTAATTTTGTGTCTACCAAGGGGGAGAACAACATCAAATGTAATTGCTGTTTTAAGTATGAATGAAAAAATCTGTTTGTTTGCTTCTGAACTGAATATTTTTTTTTCTGTTACAACAAGACTGGATACATATTTGTTTGAGGGGGAGTAATCTCAAATAAGAATCAACAGAAAAATAATGATATACTCTGATAAAAAGATCTTCTGCTGCACTCTGATAACCAGAAAAGATGTTAGCCAAAAATTAGCCAAAGGGGGAGTTTGTAGATGTTTAAGAATTGGCAGAATTTTTGACCAAACAAGAAATGTTAAATTCAGTTCAGAATGTCCTATCAGATGTTGGGACATTAGCAAACAGAGTATATGAACTTATTTCAGGATGTCCTACCAGATGTTGGGACATTGTGTAAATAACTTAAGTTCAGTTTTTCAGGATGTCCCAACAGATGTTGAGACATCTCAGACCTGCTACCAGAATTAATTAATGATTAACTGATCAGAGATATTTAAGGAGAAGTATCTGGAATTAATTAATGATGGATAAAAACAGAACAAGGCGCATCTGTAGGGTGTTTTATATTGAAGATTCAGATTAAAACAGAAGACCTAAATCACCTAGAATATAGGAGGTAACAAACCCTAAATTCAAGGTGACAGTTGCTGCACATTAGGGCTGGATCATTCTACAGAAAGCCCAAAATTCAGATACCTATTTAAGCAACAGAAACTCATAGAATTGAGTACGAATTTCAGAAGACCAAATAGGGTGTCTAGAGTTTTAATAGCAGGTTGTTTTTATTGTACCACTTTATGAGCTTTTAAGCAAAAGTGCATTTGTGACTTGATTGAAACTGTGAAGTAAGATCAAGCTGTTTTGTTTGAAGGATGTCTTCAATTTCAGTAAACTTGTAAACTTGATCACTGTGTGATTGAGGGGGAGTGAGTAGGGTACTCTTATCTAAGTGAGTCTTAGGTAGAAATTGCATTGGGTAAGTATTAAGTGATAGATTAAACAGGGTGGTTTAAGTCTAGAATTAATATTACTAATAGTGGATTTCCTCCTGGCTTGGTAGCCTCCAGATGTAAGTGTGGTTATACACTGAACTGGGTTAACAAACTTTTGTGTTGTTTACTTTTCTTGCTGTTTAAGTTTTGGTTAAATTTGTCAAATGTCCTATTAATTGTTGGGACATCTCTTAGGACATCTCATACCTGATCACAGAATTTCAATTTCATTCACTTTTTTTCTAAATAAGATAAAATCAATCACTAAAATGAACCAAATCTCAACCCCTGCAGAGATAGCCCTCCAGATTGCACTGACAACGACACTACTATAACCTTGCATGACTTTGACAATCCGATTAATCAAGCAGATAAAGGGGTTGAAGAAGACTATGATTTACCTGAAGAATTAGCCAGGTTATTGAGACAAGAGAAAAAGGTGATTGCTCCTCATCAGGAGGAGGTTGAGACTATCAATCTTGGTACCGAGTAAGATGTGAAAGAGGTGAAGATTGGAGCCAGTCTGCAACCTCCAGTAAAAGAACAACTTATAAGTATGCTGCGAGAATATGTCGATGTGTTTGCTTGGTCCTATCAAGATATGTCGGGTTTGGATACAGATATTGTCATGCACAAGCTTCCATTGAAAGAGGATTGTCCTCCAATTAAACAGAAGTTGCGTCGTACTCGCCCAGACATGGCCATGCAAATCAAAGAAGAAGTACAAAAACAGTGGGATGTCGGCTTTCTTCCTGTAACTAGTTACCAGTTGTGGGTTGCCAACATTGTACCGGTACCTAAGAAAGATGGAAAGGTGCATATGTCTGTTGATTACCGGGATCTGAATAGAGAAAGCCCGAAAGATGATTTCCCATTACCTCACATTGATGTATTGGTGGCAACACAACTCAGTTCTCAGTATTTTCCTTCATGGATGGATTTTCTGGATACAATCAGATCAAGATGTCACCTGAAGACATGGAGAAGACAACTTTCATCACACCCTGGGGCACATTCTGCTACAAAGTAATTCCGTTTGGTTTGAAGAACGTCGGTGCAACATATCAACAGGCTATGGTAACATTATTCCACGACATGATCCATAAAGAAATTGAATGTTACGTGGATGACATGATTGCCAAGTCCCAAACAAAGGAAGATCATTTGGTAAATCTATTAAAGTTGTTCAAGCGTCTGGGGAAGTATCAGTTAAGGTTGAACCCCCAACAAGTGCACATTCGTGGTACATTCTGGTAAGCTATTGGGGTTTATTGTAAGCGGAAAAGGAATTGAGGTTGATCCCGACAAGGTCAAAGCAATTTAGGAAATGCCTGCACCTAAGACTGGAAAAGAAGTTTGAGGGTTCTTAGGTAGATTGAACTAGATTTCAAGGTTCATATCTCATCTCACTGCAACCTGCGGGCCCTTGTTCAAACTTCTAAGAAAGGAACAAACAGTCAGGTGGAACGATGATTGTCAGAAAGCTTTTGACAAGATCAAATATTATTTTCAATAACCGCCAATTCTTATGCCTCCAGTTGAAGGAAGACCTCTAATAATGTACCTAATAGTATTAGATGAATCGATGGGGTGTGTGTTGGGCCAACATGACGAGTCTGGTCGAAAAGAGTATGCAATATACTACCTAAGCAAAAAGTTTAACGACTGTGAACAACGTTATTCACTGCTCGAGAAAACTTGTTGTGCTTTAGCGTGGGCTGCTTGCCGACTAAGACAATATATGTTGACTCATACTACCTTGTTGATCTCAAAGATGGACGCCGTGAAGTACATATTTGAGAAACCAACACTTACCGGAAGGGTTGCAATGTGGAAAATTATTCTAACATAATATGATATTTAGTACACCTCCCAGAAAGCCATCAAAGGCAGTGTATTGTCTGATTATCTGGCTGAGCAACCCATTGATGACTACCAGCCTATGAGATTTGATTTCCCTGATGAAGACATCATGTTCTTAAAATCAAAAGATTGTGAAGATCCTATTCACACTGAAGGGCCTGATCCAGAAGAAGCATGGACTATGATGTTCGATGGGGCAGTTAGTTATAACAGTCGTGGGGTTGGTGCAGTGCTTATTACACCCAAAGGAGTCCATATGCCTTTTTCAGCAAGGCTCTCCTTCCCCTGTGTAAACACCCCAAATTTGCCCTCACTCATATCACACCATGGCTTGTGATCTTTAATTTTTTTTTAACATAAGAATTACATCTCATATTGCATTTTTGTTTCACTGCATAGTTCAAGTTCATCTACATTTAGGGTTTGTGATATGAGCAATCCAAGAATCCATATGAGCCATCTCAAAGGCCTCAAAGCTTTCCAAGAGGGTCCATGTGTGTTCTATCATCATATTATGTCCCTCAAAGTTCATGGAAGTCAAGAGATCACAAGAGCTGGCAAGGCATGGAAGCAGAGCTAGGGTTTTCACTGCATAGATGACCAAAATTAGGGTTTTGGTTTCAGAGGCCTTAACTCCAAATTTTTGGGCCATTCTTGTTTCTAATGTACTTAATATGTTATAAGGATCATGTATACCAAGTTTAATGAAGGAATTCATTGTGGAAGTCATTTGTTCACTGGGTAACTTCTTGAGCAAGTTAAGTCAAAATCAGGGCATCTGAGGCCCCCAACAATGGAACCAAAGGGGCATTTTCATCAAATTGAAGTTCTATGATCTTTATTTGATTTTATAAGAGGTTAGAAGTTCACAAGATTGAATAATTTTGAGCCATTTGCAAACTTGCCAAAAATGGAAATGACTTGTAAGGGAAACTTTCCATTTTGGGAAAGTTTTTCAACCTCCTATTTCTCAACCAAAAATGCTTCAAATGAAAAATTCTTGGTCATGAAAGTTGTAGATTAGGTCTTTCCCTTTTCAAAAAGTACAAGAACTTGTCTTGATTCATCCTATAACTCAAGATATGGCCTTTCAAAGTTGGCAAAAATCCTAAAATTTCAAGTTTCATGTCAAAGAGGGATTTTGCAAATTGGCATATTCAAGCATTCTAAAGACTTCTAATAGGCACAAATACTTCACAATACGTCAAAAAAAACTTCAAAAGATCAGAATTGGCCCATGGTTAGAGGCATTTCATGGCTTGTAATCCAAGAAACATCAAAGTTGGAATTTTGCAAAACATATAATATCTCTTCATCCACTTGTGCCAGCACATCAAAACCATTTCCATGGCTCTCCACAAATCAGCTGAGGCCAGACACCCCAATAAATCAAGCCTGCACCATGCCCATACCTCAAAGTACAAAATATTGACTTTTTGCAAAAGCTCTCATACCAATCACACTATGCCACCACCCACTTTCTGAACACTCTCATTGGCCAATACTAATCTTATAGAGCTCATTTCACAACATACACAAGCGCAGAACCTCCCACAAGTCAGGATTCACAAAATCACCAAAAACCTTCCTCTCTTCGAATCTGAAAAACCAGCCATCAAACTTCAAATATTTCTCCACCAATCAACTCAGCATCACCCCAGGATCATTTCCCACCCATCACCATAGCCTGAAACATCCCAAAACTCAAACATGATTTCTGCAACCTCAGAACTGAAGCTCACAAACCAGCCATTCTAAGCTTCATTCAAGCTTGCCAATAGCCTCAGGAGATCAAAGGGGACTGGATTGCACAAGGGAGAGGCCCAGAAAGCTCAAGAACTGAAAGCTCAACCTTAGGTAACCTCAAGAACAATTTTTCCAGAACTTGCTATTTAAGTTAAAATATCAATCTTCATGTTCCCCTGATCACTCTGATATGTTTAGTTTTGAAAATGATTGAGAAATGAGCATGTATGAAGCTTTTGAAATTTTTGACCTAAAACTCGATTTGCTTCGAATCTTGTTTTTGGTGAATGATAAATTGTTTTTGATGGCTGATTCTTGTTTATTGATGTTTGGGGAGTGATTCTGGAGAGTTTAAGTTGATTTCATGGCGTTTTGAGAGAGATAGGAAGAGTGAGCTGCCGGAGAAGATAACCGGAGGTCTTCTCCGACCACCTGAAGGTCATTAAACCCTAATCTGTGATTAATTCCCCAGTTTGAATTTAGGTTGTTGGATGTTGTTTCCCGCGTGTGTGGATGGTCATGATCCTCTCACTTAAACCCTAATCCAATTAATTAAATTAATTAATCTCATTTAGTCAGATTCTATCCAAGCCCTTGATTCACGTGCCAGTCAACCATCACCCTCTGAGTTCAAATCCTGGCCTTTGGATGCGTTGACTTTCCTTTTATTTCATTTAAATTCATTTTCTTTTTATTTCTTTTGTTCAATTTATTTAAAATAGTTAAAAACATCACAAAAATATTTCCTTTTGCATTTATGATCAAAATATTTGTTTCATTCCAAAAATGATTTTTATTTTATTTTTTGCATTAAAAAAGAATTTTTAAAATATTTAAATGTTATTTTTAATTAATTAAAGTCTTTTAATTAATTAAAAATACATTTAGGTTTCTAAAAATCACCAAAAAAATCATGAATCATCCCAATACATTTAGAAACATTTTCAAACTCTTCACACAAATTTCTTTTTAGGTTTGATCATAGTTTGTGAATTTTCTTTGAATTAAGGGTCATTAAATTTCATTTTTTGAACCCTAACTTTAAAAACTCATTCCTGCCTAACCAAGAAGAGTTTGAAGATGATTCTTTTTGCATTGTGTTAAATATTGCATGTAGTTTATAGGAAATTTATCTCATGAATTTATCTTGCATTTTCAATTTGATTTGCCTTTTTACCTTTGATACACCCAAAAACCCTAGAAAATTTAGGAAATTCATAACTTGTGATTGGTTAGGCTTCTGACCTTCTCCTTTGGGGTGTGACCTAGTATGGGATTAGGGTTTGTTTGAGCTTAATTTCAATTTTTTATCATGTCATATGTTTCTGTTTTGTTCATTTGCATTTCATGCTTCCATATAACCCTAATTTCCCATGTTCATTTGCATTCACCTTGCATATGCATCATTACATGAACTTGCCATGACATTTCATGCATTAATATGTCATCTTAGACATCTTAAGACATGTTAGAACCATGCTTCATCATTTCTTCATTCATTTGCCATGATTTGCATTCATTTCATTTCATTAACTTTCATGTGTTTTCAAACTTCAAAGCATGCTTACATGACATCTCATTCTTGTATGATCATACATATGCACTTTGTATGCCTTTGCATCATATCATATGACATTAACATTGCATAAACACTTCTTACTTTGGTCATTTTATCTCATTGCATCTCATTTCATTTCATTTCTTTATGCTTTGAACTTTATGCATTCATGCTAACATTTTCAGGTGGTAAGTTACCTTGAGAAGTGGATTTGCCTTCACTTCTCATTTCTCTTTATATATTTCATATGAATCTTGATGGTTTTTGAAGTGAACTTGTTCACTTGTGCTCCATTTCTCTCACTTTCTTACTTTAAGTTACTTATCTTCTTCAATGAAGTAAGTAACTTATTCTTCTGCTTCTTCCTCCTTTCATCTGCTTCTTCCATTGGTGGCTTCCTTGAAGATCTTCCTTAAGCCTCAAAAACCATAGGATATCCAAGCATGATAATATTTAGGGTTGTGTTTAGTCCCCCCTTAGATTTTACCTTTGAGTCTCCTTGAGTCTCTCTTCTCATCTTCATAATCAGAGACTAAACTCTTAAAGTTTTAGGAGTTTGGAATTAGGGTTATGCATGTATCCTTCTATTAGGATGGAGTGTATAACTTTAATCCTAAGTGTTAAACCTGTAATTTGTTTAAATCTATTAATCAAATCATCTTAATAATCACTAAGACTTTATCTTGTAACTTGAGCTTTACATTAGGGTTCTAATTCTTCCTTTATAGTTAAGAAGGACTAACCCTAGTGTTTAATGGACAAGTCCTCCTCAAGTTGTCTTACAAACCATAAAACTCATTTCTTAATCTCATCCCTTAATTAAAATCCACTTAAAAAAGGCTTTGTTATATAATGAATTTAGTCCCTAACCATGGATTAAGTTGAGGTATCTTCCTCAGCTTAAATGTTCTCATCTATTATCCTTCTATTAGGATGGTGTAATGAGTTCATTAATCCGTGATTAGAGATTAAACTCATTACTTAACACTAAACAAATACTCAAAAACATCTAAATAATCACAAGTAGGTTAATGATTTTAATCCTACATCATCATGGCAATTAAGTTGAGATGCTTATCTCATACTTAAGTATTCTCATTATCCCTAATCAGGGAGGATATAATGAGTTTACAAGCCTTTGATTTAGGCTTAAGCTCATCAACTTATGCAAAACACCAAAAACAATAACAAAACTGAAAATACAAAAACAAACAATAACCGTCTCCTTCGGGATTCTCTTCTCATCACACTCACTCACAATCGAGAACTTGCTTCTTCCTTCTAATGCAAGACAGTTAGCACTCTATCTAGACGAGTCATACACTTGAGCATAGACAAGTAAGCAGTTCACAGTGAATTTATCTTTCAATCTCTTTGGGTCGAACTACGGTGTTCTGACTTCCTCATTGCACGTGAGGATACGTAGGCATAACTTAACTGTTATCGAACAAAAGTCTCTTTGTCTTCCCCCTCTTTTAGTATACTTTCTAAAAGCCTCAGTTCCTGAGCAATTCACCTTTTGCACTAACACTTGTATATTCTTTTCCAGCTTTTGCACATAGATATCACATACACCTACCCCTTTTAAACACAATCTTTTAAGCGTGGATCCCGTCGAGTACGACGGACAATCTGGGTGCTAATACCTTCCCATGTTGTAACCAACCCCCTTTCTCAGTTCTCTGGTTCGCAACCGTCTTATCCATCCTTTTCTAGGTTTATGCAGCATTACCTTTCCTTCGGGATAAAAATGCCTAGTTGGCGACTCTATTCACTTCACATTCATTTTCTCTTTTAACCGACTGTTCGCGTTTGTACCCTATCTGACCCTAGTGTCTTTTCGGGGGAGCGACACCCTACACTAACAATGAAGCAGAATACGAAGCATGTATCATGGGTCTTGAAGAAGCCATTGACCTCAGGATCAAAACCTTGAATGTATTCGGAGATTCAACTTTGGAGATCAACCAAACTAATGGCAAGTGGTATACTTATCAAGAGCATCTGGTTCCCTACCATGACTATACAAGGAGATTATTGACTTTCTTCACAACATTCAAGCTTGATTACATCCCTCGAGATGAGAATCAGTTTGTAGATGCCTTGGCCACTGTTTCATCTATGATCAAAGTACAGACTGCCAACTATGTGCCTCGAATTTTAGTATCCAGACTGGACCGATAGCACATGTCTTCTCTGTGGACACTATTATTGACAACAAACCTTGGTTCCACGACATCAAATGGTTCTTGGAGACTCGAACATACCCACCTGGGGCATCGTCTAATGATAAGAAGACATTGAAAAGGCTAGCCGTAAGTTTCTTCCTCAATACTGATGGCTCCTTATACAAGCGGAAATTCGACATGATCTTGTTGAGATATGTTGACAAGAAGGAAGCAGACCTGCTAATGCACGAAGTACATGAAGGTTCTTTTGGTACCCATGTCGGAGGAAATGCAATGGCAAAGAAATTGTTAAGATCATGTTACTATTGGATCACAATGGATACAGACTGTTGTGCCTATACCAGAAAGTGCCATAAATGCCAGATCTACGCAGACAAAGTGCATGTGCCTCCCAATCCTTTGAATGTGTTGTCGTCACCCTGGCCCTTCGTCATGTGGGGCATCGATATGATTGGAAAGATCGATTCAACTGCTTTAAATGATCACAGATTCATCCTGGTAGCCATTGATTACTTCACCAAATGGGTTGAAGCAGCTTCGTATGCAAATGTCACTCGCCAAGTGGTAGCCTGATTTCTGATGAGGGATATCATTTGTCGATATGGAGTTCCCGAGCGAATCATTACTAATAATGGTTCAAACCTTAACAACAAAATGATGACAGAGTTGTGTCGAGACTTCAAAATTCAACATCACAACTCTTCTCCTTACAGGCCAAATATGAATGGCAATGTTGAGGCAGCTAACAATAACATTAAGAAGATTGTGCAAAAGATGGTAGTCACATACAAATACTGGCATGAAATGTTACCATTCGCCTTGCATGGGTACCGAACTTCCATCAGAATGTCTACCGGAGCAACACCTTATCAACTTGGGTATGGTATGGAAGCAGTCCTACCCATTGAAGTTGAATTACCCTCATTGCGGGTAATGATGGATGTAAATCTGGACGAAGCAGAATGGGTCCGATCTCGTTATAACAAACTGAGCCTGATTGAAGAAAAAAGATTAGCAACTATCTTTCATAGTCACTAATATCATAAACGGATGAAGAAAGCCTTCGATCAAAAAGTAAGACCTCAGGTATATCAAGTGGGAGAGCTTGTACTGAAAAGACTCCTTCGTCCTCATACAGACCCCAAGGGCAAGTGGACGCCAAACTATGAAGGTCCCTATGTGATAACTAAAGTCTTCTCAGGCGGAGCACTGATGCTCGCTGATCACACTAAAATACACTGTATTTCTGACTTCGATTTTGCATGCATTCTTAGCTTTTATTGTTATTTTGTTATGTTATTACTTTGTTTTTCTTTGTTTTCAGGTTTTTTATGTAATCGGGGCCTAAATCGAGAAAAGGAGCGAAAAAGGAGTGGAAACGGACGAAAACCTAAAAATTAAGCGTTTTACACTTACGACATCCACCGTGGCGGGCGCCATGGGGTCTGTCATGACGTGGCCACGTCTCAAGACCACTCCACAACTGCCAAGACCCACGATCCCCACTCTTCCATTCCATATCAGTCTCATGGCGGGCGCCATGACCTTGTGGCGGGCGCCATGACCTTGTGGCGGGCGCCACAAGGCAAAAACAGTTCCCTCCACTTTTTAGTGGATGGGGCATCCTAGTCTTTTCCTGCATTTAGTTTTCCTATAAATAGGACCTTAGATTTTCGTTTTTCTTCATCCAAACTTAGATTCTCTAGGCATATATCAGTTTTAAAGCAGTTATCATTCCACATCGGGGTGTTACTGCAATCGAGTGATCGAGTCTGTATCTGTCTGTGTGATCGAGTTTTGGAGCACTCTGGGAGGAAGTTAATCCTGCCGCCATTTTAATTCCAGTTCGTATTTTACTTTTCCGCATTGCTTTACTTTCATTTATTATCTGCACTCGCTTTACTTTATTTATATTCCTGCACTCGCTTTACTTTATTTATTTTCCTGCACTCGCTTTACTTTCGTTTATTTTCCGCACTCACTTTAAATTACTTTATTTTCCCGCACTCGCACTACTTTCGTTTATTTCCCGCACTCGCACTACTTTTATTTACTTTCCGCACTCGCACTACTTTCATTTACTTTCCGCACTCGCACTAAATTACTTTTATGAAAAATTATAAAAAGAACTTTTACTTTACTATGTCTAACTAAATCCATAAAGGTTAGAATGTAAGGATCGTAATTAAACCAGTAAGCCGTACAATTGTTCGTGGAAACACTTAAGGGCTATTTTATCTTTCAATTCAAGTAATTGTTTTTAACTATTTCAAATATAGCCAAAAGCGCCTTGTCTAGTTTATTAGGAGTTTTTAGATTAAAAAGAAAAGAGATTTTAAAACGATTTTCGGACGCGTTAGGAAGTTTAGAGTCTGGTTCGTAAGAACCTCTTTTTGTTAATAAATCCAGGTTAAGATACTTTTCAACTTAGTTAAGATACTATATTTCTTAAAAATAGGTTTACTACTCTAACGCAGTACACACCTTTTTATCCGTGACAATAGGAGGGGTTGATTAGAGATTACAACTCGGTTCTGAAAATGCGAAAGCGACAGTTCCTGTTAAATTAGTTCTTTTCAAAGCAGAAAACATTGCCCATAAGTAGTTCCATTAACAAGTACTGATCATCTATTGATTACGTGAATTACATTCGAGCCTGTCTTTTATTAATTGTTTAAAATTATTATTTTTTTTACCATTGCACCCTTCTTAAGACCCTTATATTTAGTTGCCTTAGATACATACCTTAACAACAGGTACGATAGATTGACACTTGGTCTCTGTGGATTCGACAATCTTTTATATTACTCTAACGTGTTCGTACACTTGCGAAAAACACGCATCAAGTTTTTGGCGCCGTTGCCAGGGACCAATTTCGTCAAATTTCATACCCTGTAGTTATACCGTTTAGACTAAGGTTGTTACCCACCGGTTAATGTGAAAGACTCGCAGTGCCGGAAGTTTAGTAGACCCTCTAGCTGAACCTGAACGTTACGCTCGCGCACGTTTGTTTTTCCATAGGAATAGGAAAGCTATGGACGAAGATCAAAACCGAAGACCTCTTAAGGACTTCGCCCAACCATCAAACGAGGAACCTAGTTCTAGTATAGTAAACCCCGTTATCCCAGCCAATAATTTTGAACTTAAACCATCCCTGCTGCAATTAGTGCAACAGAGACAATTTGTAGGTCTCGCTACTGATAACCCGAACCAACATTTAAAAAACTTTCTTCAGTTAGCAGACACTTTTAAAACCAATGGAGCTCTTCCTGAGGCGATACGCTTAAGATTATTTCCCTTTTCCCTCAGAGATAAAGCTCTATCTTGGTTAGATTCCCTTCCACCCAATTCCATAACAACTTGGGATGACCTTAGAAAAGTATTCCTTGCTATATATTTTCCCCCAAGTAAGACCGCTCTTCTTCGAAACCTAATAATCAGATTTCCCCAACACCAAGGAGAGTCGTTGTTCGAAGCCTGGGAGAGATATAAAGAACTATTAAGAGCATGCCCACATCATGGATTAGAGAATTGGCTAATCATTCAAACCTTCTATAATGGACTTCATTATAACACAAAGATGACCATCGATGCTGCCGCTGGTAGCGCACTGATGAACAAACCTTACCCTGAAGCTAGTGCCCTTATCGAGGATATGGCCCAAAACCATCAATCATGGGGAGTAGAACAAGCGACAGTGGAAAAGAAGGAAGCCTAAGGAGGAATACATGAGCTAAGCTCTATAGACATGATGCAAGCTAAAATGGACGCGTTGGCCCTTAGAGTCGAACATATGTGTGCAACTCCGAATACTGTAGCCACAGTTTCGCCGAATTGTGAGATATGTGGAACGCAAGGACACCAATCCGCCGAATGCAATCTGTTGAATGAAACCAACACTGAGCAAGTGAACTACACCCAAGGGAACCCATTTTCAAACACATATAACCCTGGATGGAGGAATCACCCAAACTTCTCCTACAAAAATAATAACCCTATTCAAAATACCGCACCTCTGAGACAACAAGGTTACCAAGCCCCAAGAACAAATCAACCTATGCAACCTGTACCACCAAAATCGAGCCTTGAGAAAATTATGGAAAATTTTATCACCGCTCAAACACAACAAAACAAAGAGTTCATGAACCAAAACGTCCATGTTAACGAACTGATTACCCAGTTAGGAACCAAGGTTGATCAAATTATTACTCATAATAAGATGCTTGAAACCCATATCTCTCAGGTAGCTTTAAACAAAGCCCCACAGACTACACCTGGAGGACAGTTCCCTGGACAACCTCAACAAAACCCGAAAGGGAAAGCTAATGCCATTACTCTACGAAGTGGAACCGCTTATAAGGAACCTTTGAACCCTAGATTAAGTGAGCCCAAAACTTCTGAGAAGAATGAGGAGAAGGAACCAGAGGAGTCTGAAACCCCGAAAAGTCAAGAAAGGAGAAGAACCTAAAAATAAAACCTATGTACCACCACCGCCATACAAACCACCAATACCTTACCCTCAAAGATTAAAGAAAACCCAAATCGATAATCAATATCAAAAATTCGTTAAGGTTATAGAAAAACTTCACGTAGAAATCCCCTTTACAGAAGCCATCACCCAAATACCTTCTTACGCTAAGTTTCTCAAAGATATACTTACAAATAAACGTAGACTTGAAGATCCAAAACCCGTGGAATGTAATTCTATTTCCGAAAATAGGTTAGCAAAGAAAGATAAAGATCCCGGAAATTTTTCCATTCCTTGTGTTTTGGGGAATCAGGTCATCGAAAAATCTTTTCTAGACTTAGGAGCTAGTGTGAGCTTAATGCCTTTAGCAGTTTGTGAGAGATTAAACTTAGGAGAATTACAACCTACTAAGATTTCACTTCAATTAGCCGATAGATCCGTTAAATACCCTATAGGCATACTTGAAGACATCCCTGTTAGGATAGGTCAGTTATTTATACCTACTGATTTTGTTGTCATGGACATTAAAGAAGATGACGACATACCAATCCTCATAGGTAGACCGTTCTTATCGACTGCTGGAGCCGTAATAGATGTTAAAAAAGGGAAACTAACTTTTGAGGTAGGTGACGAGAAGATAGAATTTATACTTTCAAAATTTCTTATGGCACCTATAATAGGAGATGCTTGTTATGCCTTAGATATCATTGATGAATGCATTAGGGAATTAGAACAAGAAGAAGAAACTGAATCTATAAAATTGCCATCAACCCTTATTTTGGAAGATGACTATTACAAAGAACCCTACATTGATGATAACCTTCACGAATGTTTATCTCTTACCCCAGATCATATGCCTTGCCCTATGAAACCAACCGTAAAACTTAAGGAACTGCCTAAAAACCTGAGATATGAATTTCTCGATGAAGAAATGAACCGTCCAGTTATAGTTAGTGCTACCTTAAACCAAGAGGAAACCAACCAATTGTTAGATGTTTTACGAAGGTACCCCTCAGCCTTAGGATATAAGATCTCTGATCTGAAAGGAATAAGCCCATCTGTATGCATGCATCAGATTTTGCTTGAAGAAGATTCAAAACCCTCCAGAGAACACCAACGAAGAATAAATCCTATAATGAGTATTGTAGTTAAGACTGAAGTTCTTAAGTTACTAGAGGCAGGTATAATATATCAGATCTCGGACAGTAAATGGGTGAGTCTTGTGCATGTAGTACCTAAAAAGGGAGGCATCACAGTCGTGTAAAACGAGAAAGGCGAACCTGTAGCAAAAAGAACCGATGGAGGTTGGCGTATGTGCATAGATTATAGAAAATTAAATAAAGCAACTAGGAAGGACCATTTCCCATTACCATTCATAGACCAAATGTTGGAGCGCCTAGCCAGACACTCTTACTTTTGTTACCTAGATGGATATTCAGGATTCTTCCAAATACCTATTCACCCCGAAGATCAAGAAAAAACTACCTTTACATGCCTAGTTGGAACTTTTGCCTATAGAAGAATGCCTTTTGGACTCTGTAATGCTCCTGCCACTTTCCAACGCTGCATGATGTCTATCTTTGCCGACTATTTAGATGGAATCATGGAAGTATTTATGGACGATTTCTCAGTTTGTGGATCTAATTTCAAAAATTGTCTTATCAACCTTGAGAAAATCCTGGAAAGATGTGTGGAGGTAAACCTTGAGCTAAATTGGGAAAAATGTCATTTCATGGTCACCGAAGAGATTGTTTTAGGACATATAGTTTCCGAAAAAGGTATAGAGGTAGATATAGCTAAAATAGAAGTCATAAAGAATCTAAAACCGCCAAAGACTATCAGGGAGATAAGAAGTTTTCTTGGACATGCCGGATTTTACCGACGTTTTATCAAGGACTTCTCCAAAATAACAAAACCCTTAACTGGTCTTTTAATGAAAGATGCTGAATTCATCTTCGATGAAAAATGTACTGAAGCATTTAATCTTCTGAAGCAAGCTCTGATTTCAGTACCTATAATGAAACCCCCTGATTGGTCAGAACCGTTTGAGATAATGTGTGACGCCAGTGATTATGCTATTGGAGTCGTTCTAGGTCAGAGAAAAGATAAGAAGTTACACGTAATTTATTATGCTAGTAGAACCCTAGACGCTGCACAGCTCAACTACGCAACAACCGAAAAAGAGCTCCTAGCTGTAGTTTTCGCCATAGACAAATTTAGATCTTATCTAGTAGGAGCCAAAATTATAGTTTACACCGACCATGCTGCCATTCGTTACTTACTAAGTAAAAAGGATGCCAAACCTAGGTTACTTCGATGGATTCTATTACTGCAAGAGTTTGACTTGGATATCCGTGATAAGAAAGGCACTGATAATGTGGTAGCTGATCACCTATCCAGGCTAGAATACCTGAAACCTGACTCAGTACCCATAAATGACGATTTTGCCTATGATAGACTGATAGCCCAACTAGAAACTATTGAAGATGATAACCCAGACCTACATGAGCATTCTCATAAATCCTTAGCTATAAGTAATATACCTTGGTATGTAGACTTTGTTAATTACCTAGCCGCTGACATCATACCCCCTGATCTAAACTACCACCGGAAGAAGAAGTTCTACAGTGATGTGAGAAACTTCTATTGGGACGAACCATTTCTTTTCAAGAGAGGTAAAGATGGCATTTTCCACCGTTGTGTTCCAGAAGAAGAGGTCAATAATATAATTGAGCATTGTCACTCTGCACCCTATGGTGGACATGCGAGCACATCCAAGACCAACGCCAAGATTCTTCAAGCTGGCCTATTCTGGCCTACTATGTGGCGTGATGTCCATGCTTTCATTGTCAAGTGTGACAGATGCCAACGCACAGAAAATATTTCAAGACGTAATGAAATGCCGGTGAGAAATATCCAAGAAGTAGAACTCTTCGACGTATGGGGTATAGACTTTATGGGACCGTTCCCACCATATTTTGGAAATCAGTACATCTTAGTAGCTGTTGACTACGTGTCTAAATGGATTGAAGCTATCGCCGCACCCACGAACGACACCAGAGTAGTCGTCAAATTATTCAAAAACTATATATTTCCCAGGTTTGGAACACCCCGTTTAGTCATAAGTGATGGAGGATCACACTTCCTATCGAGAATATTTGATAAACTTTTAAGCAAGTATGGAGTTAAGCATAGAGTAGCAACACCATATCACCCACAGACCAATGGACAAGTGGAAGTATCTAATAGGGAAATCAAACAAATTCTTGAGAAGATTGTCTCTATATCTAGAAAAGATTGGTCGCAGAAACTTCAAGAGGCATTATGGGCCTATAGAACCGCTTTCAAAACCCCTATAGGAACAACCCCTTATCAACTGGTCTATGGAAAATCATGTCACTTACCTTTTGAGTTGGAGCATAAGGCCTATTGGGCCATCAAAACTTTGAACTTGGATTACTTAACTGCTGGTGAGAAACGTATCCTTGATATCCACAAATTAGAAGAGCTCAGACAATCTGCCTACGAAAATGCCATCATATACAAAGAAAGAACAAAAGCTTGGCATGACAAAAGAATCATAAGAAGAGACTTCAAAATAGGCGATCCTGTTCTCTTGTTCGATTCTAGGTTACGACTTTTTCTAGGGAAGCTTCGTTCGAGATGGACTGGCCCTTTCGAAGTATCTAAGATCCTAAGATCCGGTGCTATTGAAATCAAGAACCAAACATGTAAACCATTCATCATAAATGGACAGAGGTTGAAGCCCTACAAAGGTGGTGACATCCCAACAACATACACCTGCCATACTCTGAGTGATCCACCATATCCTTCCAATGATGTATAAAAATCGGTCGTCGAGCTAATGACGTTAAACAAGCGCTGAATGGGAGGCAACCCATGGTTTTCTTATTTACGTACTTTTTATTTATTTATTTTTACTTTATTTTAATTTGTTTATTTTATTATTATGTCAGGACTAACGATTGAATGTTTTATGTGCTTTCAGGACTTGTTTGCTAACCTTGTACAGAATGCAGAACCCCAATCACATGCACGTAGCCTTTAGAGACGACGCACAGAGAGAGCGTTACTATGTCCACATGAGACGCCCTATGGCTCCTACCAAGTACCCTGACCATGACTGCATGGATGCCTTGGGGATAGAGCCAAGCGTCAGATTCTTATGCCATCAACTCCAGTGGGACCAGTTTGACGATATGAACAACACCTACAGGAACTTAACTCTAGAGTTCCTCACCTCGTTTCATTATGAACCTTGGGCTGGACCAGATGGACACACTATTTTCAGGTTATTCGGGATTGACTACTCCTTATCTCACAAAGAGTTTGGTGATTTACTAGGTTTTCAGACTACTCCTGATGCTATTCCAGAGACACCGATGGGGTATTTTATAAGCAGAGAAGTGGAAAAGTTTTGGTCTAAATATCAGGTGGAGGGAGCCAAGATCCTTCCACCCAGTTTTCTCAGGTAATCCACAACCCTGCGTTAAGGTACTTCCAGATGATTCTAGCGCATTCTTTCCTAGGTTTGCCAGATACAGAGACTCTGCTAAGTGAAGAGGAGATTTTCCTACTGTTTTGTGTGACTCAGTCTCGCCCAGTTGCTTGTGGCAACTTTCTGTTGAAAGGACTTGCTAGTGTTGCCAAATCATCTGTAGGCATCATACATGTTGGTGGGATTGTTACACAGATAGCTATTGCATTGGGTTTGTCTTGCAAATTATTGCACCTCAGGACGTTCTGCTGCTACACCACCCTGGATGTTGACTTTTGTCTTGACAGAGGACTGAAGAGGAGGGCCTCTTTTGAGCCCAACATGTTTAGATTACTGATTGACGGCGAAGTGATACATTACTTTACATTACCAGACCCGCTGATGACCAGTGTCCATGATCCTGCCAATTGGAGTTATGCTCTAGAGGGTTATGGAGAGACTGTCGAAGAGCCGAAATCACCTCCCGCCGCTGAGTACACTCCTACACCTCTTACTCCCCGAATCACTGTTATGTCTAACAATATGTCTCTGCAGCCGCCTGATATATAAACTCAGATTTATGAGCTCCGTAAGGAGACTGCCCTGCTCAAGCAGGAAGTAGCGGACTTGGAATTACAGATTCAGGTTTTTGATCTCACTCATGCCTCAGAGGCCGATGCTCTATATCAGGAGATTGAAGAGCTTCGGAGGGAGATAGCTGAGATTCGTGGATCAAACCAGGAGGAGAAGCCTACCACATGATTCATTCTACACTGACGATATTACCCTAGTATTTAATTTCTTTTTTTCATGCTTTATTTTATTTCTCGCATCTCCAGACATATCTTACATTATTGCATCTATTGCATTTTCTTTTTTTCATGTACTTTGAGTTTATCTTATATATACATATTATTTTATGCACTAATATTGATTTTTCTCCTTTCTTTTTGATTTTTAATTATTTTATTTTGTCGTGCAAAGAAAAAAAAATATAAGACAAAAATATTTTCATTTTTGTCTTCATAAAAAAATATATGCAAGTCTCATGCCTTGGAAAAGAGAAGAAAACACTATCCAGACCCCCCCCCCCCCCCCCCCGCCCGAAGACCGAAGGTACAAAGAGGGCCCAAAGGAGGATTTAAAAAAAATCCAAGGCCCATCAGAATTTAGCCTTGTGGCGGGTGCCACAGGCCCATGGCGGGCGCCATGGCGTACTCCCCTATTTCGTGGCTGAACATTCATTTTCACCATTTTCATACCTTCCATCTTCAAAAACCCATTTTTATAAGTTTCAAAAACCCCATTGAACCCCATTAAAACTCCCCCATTTCCAAAATACCCACCATCCATAAAACCTATCTAAAATCCATTTTCATTTTCATCCACCACAAACCATAAAAATCAAACCTTTATCATTTCTCTCATAAACCATTTTCTACCATTTTTCACTTCCTAAGGAGCAACAACAATGGAGTTCAATGGATTTCTTCTTCGTGATGGAAGACCGGGTGATAGGCAAAGGAAAATTATTCAGAGGCTTCAGAGTCGAGAAATTCTCTCGACTAGGTACGTCGAAGATAACTGTCTGTATGCTTTGGGTATTTATCATAGTGTTTTTAATTTATTAGATTTTTTAGGCTTGCATAATATTTTCGTTAATCAGGAACCTACCTATGAGAGGCTGACAGTTGAGTTTTTAGGTTCATTGATATACACTGTCAGTCCTAACACTGCTAGCACAGTCGGTACTGTTAATTTTAGACTGTTTGGAATTGAATATAAATTCAGTACCAACGAGCTAGCAGGCTTGTTAGGAATCCCTCATAGGGAAGGTGCGATTTGTGAGGCACCTTTGGATGTGGAATGGTCGGCCGAGGTATTTTCCTTCTGGCAAAGGCTTTCAAGTACTTCAATAAATTCTTTTGAAGGAATACTTGCGTCGACCATTCATAACCCGACCATAAGAGTTTTCAGATATCTTTTGGCATGTACTATTTTTGGCCGGGAGAGTCCAAACAAGGTAAATGCTAGAGAACTCCTATTTTTGCAAGGATGCCTCACTAGTACCCATATCAATCCGGTCCCGTTTATGCTTGCACACGTGGCTTTACTTACTAATAAAATAAGACCGATTGTTTTTGGAGGGCTTGTTACGTCTATTGCTCGGGCTCTTGGCCTGAACGATGAGATAGCTACACTTGAACCACTACCTCCTCGCACAATTAATTTAAAATTTCTGAAAGACATGAAATTGTGCCGAACGAGGAGAGAAGGTGGTTATGAGTTGATGGTTCATGGGGTAGTTATCTCATCTGTTGCTTTACCTTGCAGTAGACGTACTGATGTACGTAATGAAAGGAACTGGACCTATGATTTGAATGCTCCACCTGTTTTGGGTCCACTTCCTCCTAATATTCCTGATGGGGAGGCACATGACACTGATGAAGAGTATGATCGAAGAGAGCAGTCTCCCATACCTCACATGTCCCCCCATCGTCCTTCACAGTCACACACCGCACCATCTTCCTCTAACCCTGTTGCAGGTGCTGCTCCTGGATTCTATGTCACCGAGGAGATGTGGCGTGATATGACAGCTAGAGAGGAAAGGCGAGACGGCCTTCTCTCTACTATTTCACAACAACTGACGGACAACATGAGCTTCATGCAACAATCGCGATTGGTTTCGGATCGTGCTTACAGTAACGTTTGCCGTACCTTGAACGATATCTCATTAGAGCAGGACCGTTAGAGAGAGTTAAACCGCCGGCACTACCAGCTGGTGGAGGCCACTCAGGGTTCCATATTAGGTAACCTTCGAGAGGTCCGGGGTGCTCAGGCTGCCTTATCATCACGACTTGACCGGAGGGACCAGCATCGCAGTAGATCCCGTCGTTCCAGACCATCACAGCAGGACGGCGAGGGCACCAGTGCACCTCCACAGTAGTTTTTTCAGGTTACCCTCCTTATCTTATTTCGAAACATTGGGGACAATGTTCGATTTAAGTGTGGGAGGGGATTTTATTGCTTTCTGTCATTTCCCTTTTTAGTTATTTATTTCATTTCAGTTATTTCCCTTTTCAGTAAGTTATTTATTTTAATTTTCTTAGATAATGCATGAGTCTGACGAGTCACCAGTATAGTGTATTTTTAGTACATCCTCATTTTTCCCAATTCCTTAGCCTTACCAGAAAAATTTTAAAAAGAAAACAATGTTGTTTCACATGTTTTTTGGGCTTTGAGACAGGTTTAGATTAGGATGTGGTGACTTAGGTCAACTTTTTGAAACATCAGCACCATTTTAGCACCATAGACCTCTTGAATATAGGAATCACTCCTAAACCCCACCACCATGGCCTTTATTATCATTTAAAAAAATTGTCCTAAGTAGTTTATTTTAGCAGTCAGCTCCGGCCTAAGCATGCTCTACGTAGGGGGGCGATGAACATAAGTGAATGATCCAGTGCTAATAAAAAAGAAAAAAAAAAGGCAAACTCTGGGATAGGTGACCCTCACAAAGTCATTTAAACCGAAAAAAGAGAAGAAAATTTTTTTTGCCACAAAAAGAAAAAAAAATTGCAAGTCACCTATTGTTAGTTGGTTCAGAGGTATCTGGCACTGAACTTGGTAGGGCGGATTACGATCCGATCCCCCGCAACTACAATTAGGTCAAATAAAACTGGTTTACACATGCTTATGTGCCAGAAACATTATGTTATGGATCAGAATCACTAACCGATCACTCTACTATGAAGCATGTACGGATAACGGGCTTAATGTGATTGCGTCTGAATGAAAATGACACAAAAAGATGAGAAGATAGGCCTAGGTATTGTGGGATGACATGGAGTGGTTAATATAGGATTGAAGTTTGTGTTTGTGTTACTATGGTACCCTTGGTTCACTTAGTTAGTACCTGTCACTGCATCCTGACTAGAAATTAGAAGCCCTTTAGCCCAAAGACACGTGTTGACACCATTTTTTTCTTGAGCTTTAATGTTTGCATGAGGACAAGCAAAGGTTTAAGTGTGGGAGAATTTGATCACACTAAAATTCACCGTATTTCTGACTCTGATTTCGCATGCATTCTTAGCTTTTATTATTATTTTGTTATGTTATTACTTTGTTTTTCTTTGTTTTTAGGTTTTTTATGTAATCGGGGCCTAAATCGAGAAAAGGAGCGAAAAAGGAGTGGAAACGGACGAAAACCTAGAAATTCAGCATTTTACACTTACGACATCCACCGTGGCGGGCGCCATGGGGTCTGCCATGACGTGGCCACGTCTCAAGACCACTCCACAACTGCCAAGACCCACGATCCCCACTCTTCCATTCCCTATCAGTCTCATGGCGGGCGCCACAAGGCAAAAACAGTTCCCTCCACTTTTTAGTGGAGGGGGCATCCTAGTCTTTTCCTGCATTTAGTTTTCCTATAAATAGGACCTTAGATTTTCGTTTTTCTTCATCCAAACTTAGATTCTCTAGGCATATATCAGTTTTAAAGCAGTTATCATTCCACATCGGGGTGTTACTACAATCGAGTGATCGAGTCTGTATCTGTCTGTGTGATCGAGTTTAGGAGCACTCTAGGAGGAAGTTAATCCTGCCGCCATTTTAATTCCAGTTTGTATTTTACTTTTCCGCATTGCTTTACTTTCATTTATTATCTGCACTCGCTTTACTTTATTTATATTCCTGCACTCGCTTTACTTTATTTATTTTCCTGCACTCGCTTTACTTTCGTTTATTTTCCGCACTCGTTTTAAATTACTTTATTTTCCTGCACTCGCACTACTTTCGTTTATTTCCCGCACTCGCACTACTTTTATTTACTTTCCGCACTCGCACTACTTTCATTTACTTTCCGCACTCGCACTAAATTACTTTTATGAAAAATTATAAAAAGAACTTTTACTTTACTATGTCTAACTAAATCCATAAAGGTTAGAATGTAAGGATCGTAATTAAACCAGTAATCCGTACAATTGTTCGTGGAAACACTTAAGGGCTATTTTATCTTTCAATTCAAGTAATTGTTTTTAACTATTTCAAAAATAGCCAAAAGCGCTTTGTCTAGTTTATTAGGAGTTTTTAGATTAAAAAGAAAAGAGATTTTAAAACGATTTTCGGACGCGTTAGGAAGTTTAGAGTCTGGTTCGTAAGAACCTCTTTTTGCTAAGAAATCCAGGTTAAGATACTTTTCAACTTAGTTAAGATACTATATTTCTTAAAAATAGGTTTACTACTCTAACGCAATACGCACCTTTTTATCCGTGACAATAGGAGGGGTTGATTAGAGAGTACAACTCGGTTCTGAATACGCGAAAGCGACAGTTCCTGTTAAATTAGTTCTTTTCAAAGCAGAAAACATTGCCCATAAGTAGTTCCATTAACAAGTACTGGATCATCTATTGATTACGTGAATTACATTTGAGCATGTCTTTTATTAATTGTTTAAAATTATTATTTTATTTACCATTGCACCCTTCTTAAGACCCTTATATTTAGTTGCCTTAGATACACACCATAACAACAGGTACGATAGATTGACACTTGGTCTCTGTGGATTCGACAATCTTTTATATTACTCTGACGTGTTCGTACACTTGCGAAAAACACGCATCACTCGCAACCATGGATGGTGAAAAATTCCTATCTCCTGTGAATTCAGATGCAGTTAAAAAATACTTCGCATAAATGACCCGCTGGACATAGAAACAAAATGTAAGTCCAGGAAAAAATAGGGCATCCCGGCGAGTCAAAACAGAATAAAAGACTCGGGCAACAATAAGGGAAAAATTGAAAAAATGTACACCCGCTGAGTTGAAAAGCCATATCGGACAGCTCAGGCAAAAATGGGTATCCCGATGGATTGAAAACCCGAAAGGAAGATCCATGCAAAATCAAGGAATAAGTGAACAACTGCATTCCGAATTCGTCTGTATCACTCATATAACATGGCAAACTTCAAAAGGACCAAGCGTCGATCAGAATCAACTTTCTTCAGAAAGCAAGATAAGAAGAGCGTTCAGAGTTATACAGGTCATAGCAAAAGGAAGATTGAAGCATTGCCAAATAGGACTTTTATTTTCTCAATTTTGTAGCAATCTCCTTATTTCAGGGATTAGCTTCCTCACTGTGCTCTCCTATTCAGGGCACACAAATCAATAAAATCAAATTCACACTTTGTCTTGTACTTTTTGTTTCGTTTGCAAAATGTCCAGAGTTCTTAAATACAACATTTACATGAAAATATATAAGCCATTTTCAATAAATGCTTGCAGGAAATATGTGCTTTTAAGTGAACCTAACTCCTATGATGGAATCCGGTTGAGGATACCTCAGGGAATTTGTGCGTTTCCTTTGTTTGACAGGTTGCAGGTACTCAAGGTGGACAATCTTTCATGGGGCATATCAGACTATATCCCCAGCCAAGTCGGCAGTCACATCATCAGAAGAACTGCCTGAAGAAAGTATTCCCCCACAGAGCTCTTTATCACCTCAGAGTATCCCCGCGAAGCTGATCCTCCGACAAATTACTTCCCAGAAGATCTCTCCTCCCCAAGCAGGATCTCCAAAGCAATGCCTTAATCACTTTTCCCCAGTGAGTTTCCAGATCTTCTCATCCCCAACATTGGATCCCCATAGAGTTCTTCCCCCAGAGCTCTCCAGAAAGATCGTGCAGTGATCCTTTCTCCCAATAGATTTCAGATCTCAGATCTCGTTTCTCTCATGTGCATAATCATAGCATTCACATCATCTCTCCCCAAACAAAGTGCAGCATTCCGTCTAATATGGAGCATTACAGCAAAAATCAAACATTTGCATGATCATAAGCCAGGTTCGAGCCAGTCACCTGCAAATACCAAAATCACTCCTCCAGCAATACACAAAAACTTATCCCCTGCAGATAAAATCCAAAATATCCTTTTGCACTCTCAATACAAATACTTGTACATAATTATACACAATCCTTCTGATACTCGTCTGTATCCTACTTATACATAATTCTTTGATACTCGTCCGTATCTTATGCAGTTGATACTCGTCCGTATCATCACTCCTTAAACACGCGTCGGCGTTTGTTTCTATCGATACATGTCTGTATCGTGGGTCTAAGGATACTCGTCTGTATCTTTAATCTATACACACTGTCAAAACACTTACCATTTTATTTTAGGGTTTAAACACTCGTCCGTGTTTATCTATCCCCAGAGGACGCCAACAAAACAACTTTCTATCCGACATTCGTCATATGTCGTGATATCTTTTAAGTGATCGTCCTTCACCTCTTGATGACCTTCCCTCATCATTTACTTTGATGATCGTCCCTCATCATGTTATCCGATGTCTGTCCCTATTGTTGATCTTTTTATTCAAAATTCGTCGTGATACCTTTCTGCAGTCGTCCCCTGCTAAGTGATCGTCCTTCACCTTTTGATGACCGTACCTCATCATTCATCTGATGGTCGTCCCCATCGTCGATCTTTTTTATCCGACATTCGTCCTATGTCACGATATCTTTTAGCAGCCGTCCCCTGCTAGGTGGTCGTCCTTCACCTTTTGATGACCGTCCCTCATCATTGAATTATTTACTCTTCAGCCGATGGCCGTCCCCGTCGCGGTTTCGTTATGCTTCAACCTGACGATCGTCCCCATTAGTGCTTTTAAATCCCCAGTAAAGTCGCTTTTCATTACCATATGGTTGTTCCCGTCGCGGATTCTTTATTCCCCAACATGATGGTCATCCCCGTCAGTGCATTTCTCACCGTTTTTTATCCCCAGTAGAAGTCCTATGCTCGATGGTTGTCCTCCGTCGCTATCATTTGATATTCAGTTTATACTGTCTATTACAATTTATATCCTTTTTCTTCTTATAATAAAGAGTGCAAATTTTGGACTGTCTTGGTATTCAATCGCAAGTTACCTTGTTTGTCTGTTAAGCCAGGCGCTTACATACTACATAACTAACTCATGCTTGAATAGGGGCAGCTGTAAACACCCCAAATTTTCCCTCTCACTTTTATCATACCTTGACTTATGTTTATTATCATTGCATAACCAATAATCACACTTCACAATACATAATCATCCTTAACATTTCATTTGCATAGTTGCATCTAGGATTTGTGATCTGAACAATCCAAAAGGTAATCTGAGCAATCTCCAAGGCCTTGAAGCATGACAATAGAGTCCTTGAGTGGTCTATGATAATTTTATGCCCCATGGGTCATTTAAAGTCAAGAAATGTCAAAGCACTGCAGAGGTATGGAAGCTAAGCTGAGGCTCTTACATAGATGAGCTAAAATTAGGGTTTTGGTTTTGAAGGCCTTACACCCAATTTTTTTGTCATTCTTGTTGCTATTGGTCCATATATGTTATAAGGAGCATGTGTATCAAATTTCATGGAAAAATTCAATGTGGAAGTCATTTGATCAAATGGTAACTTCTTGAGCAAGAAAAGTCAAATTCTAGGCATCTGAGACCCCAAACAATGGTTACAAAGGGTCATCATCATCATTTTGAAGTCATATGGTCTTTGTTTGATCATTGGAATGCTTGGAAGTTCACAAAATTGAAGAAAAATGAACAAAGCCAAAACTTGCCAAAAATGGAAATGACTTGTAATGTAAACTTTCTATTTTGGGAAAGATTTTCAACCTCCTCTTTCTTGATAAAAAAGGTTTCAAATAAAATTTCTTCAAACATGAAAGCTGTAGACTGGATCCTCCCATTTTCAAAAAGTACAAGAACTCATTCTAATTCTTCCTAGAACTCAAGTTATGGCCTTGCAAAGTTGGCAAAAATCACATAATTTCAAAGTTCATGTTAAAGAGGGATTTTTCATATTGGCATTTTAAAGCTTCTAAATGACCTTTAATGTGCACAATTACTTCACAACATGTCAATACAACTTCAAAACATCAGAATTTCCCCAAGAATTCAAGGATTTCATGGCTTGATGCATGAGAAATTCCAAAATGGCCAAGTTGCATAAACATTGTTATCTCTTCATCTATGCATTACAGTTGCATTTCATTGATCCAAGGGCCCTCCATGAAGCATGCTGAGGCAATCTATGCTCAGAATCCCTTGCTTCAATGGCCCATACCTCAAGTACAAAGAAAATTGACTTTTTGCATTTTCTCCCATACCAATCACACAGTGCCACACCCACTCTACTGACCAATGGTATGGCTTCTACACACCCTCATGGCTATAAAAAGGCAAGCTTCATGGCTGCAAAGGACACACAACTTCAGATTGAGAAAAATTCCTCAAAACCTTCATGCTATCGAATTTCACAATCCAGCCAACAAAAACCAAAATTTCTTTCACCATTCAACTCCTCATAGCCAAAGGATCATTTCCCACCCATCACCATAGCCTGAAACACCCTCAAACTCAAACACGATTTCTGCAACTTCAAAAACCAAACACTTAAAATAGCCACTCTAAGCTCCATTCAAGCATTCCATTGAGCACAGGAGATCAAAAGAGGTTGGATTGCACAAAAGGGAAGCCCAGAAAGCTGCATTTTGAAGGATTCCATCTCAGGTAACCTTCATGAACTTTTTTTCCAGAAGCATGATTTTAAGTTCTAAAATGATTCTCCATGCTTCCCTGATGATCCTGATAAGATTAGAATTGAAAATAGGTTAGAAATGAGGATTTCATGATGTTCTGAAATTTTTGATCTAGAACTTGTTTGATTCGATTCAGCTTTATGATGCATGATAAATGTGTTTTGTTTGTTGATTCTTGATGTATGTGGTTAAGAGAGTAATTATGGGCAGAAAAATTGAGGTTTAGAAGCTTAAATAGGAAGTTGGCATTTTTGGTTGCCAGAGAAGATGACCGAAGCTCATCTCCGGTCACCTGAAAGTAATTAGGGCTAATCACAATTAGTTGCCCAGTTTGAATCCCGTCCCTTAGATCTTGATTAGGGTTAATGCGTGGCCAGCTTAGATTAGGTCATTAAACCCTAATTTCATTTAATTAAATAAATTATAATTAAATTAGGTCAGATTAAATATGGACCCTTGGATAGTGCGCGAATCTCATGTTTAAACCACAGCCTTAGATCTTGCCTACCTCTGGTCAATGTGACTTTCATCCTCAGCCTTTAGATCCTTCCCCCAGCCATCTGGACCATTAGATGCGCATACTTTCCCATTTTCTTTAATTTTATTTTATTTTATTTTGTTTTATTTTGTTTTATTTATTAAAATTAGTAAAAATGATTTTAAAATTCTGGAAAAAAAAATTCAACACTTTAATTAATTTTCAGAAACCAAAAATATTTTTATTTTCTTTTTTCACAAAAAAATGCATTTTTTAATTAATTTAATTGTATATTTTAATTAATTAAATCCTTTTAATTAATTAAAAATACTTTAAAGTATTTAAAAATCACAAACAAATTCAGAGAGGTTCTTTAAACATTTAGAAACATTTACAAATTCATCCCACAAATTTTTCATTTTGGTTTTGATCAAACTTTGTCAATTTTCTTTGAATTAGGGTTTTTAAATTTCTTATTTTTCAACCCTAACTTCAAAAATTCATAACTTTCAAACCAAGATGAGTTTGCATTTGATTATTTTTGCAATCTTTCAAATTTGACCTCTAGTTTCTAAATATATTTTTGTCTCATTTTTATCTTGAATTTTCAAATTGTTTGGCATTTTTCATTGAGAAGTATCCAAAACCCTAGCAAATTTTAGGATGACCATAACTTGAACTTGGTAAACCTTTAGACCTCCCCCTTTAGATGGTGATTTCATGAGTGCTTAGGGTCCCCTTGGATGCATTTTCAATTTTTTATCTCTTGATTTGTTTATGCTTTTGAATTTTTACATATCTTGCTTTCAAACTAACCATTTCAGGTGCATTTGGTAAGTTAATCAGGATGTGGATGTGTATCCACATCCAACCTCTCTTTCTCTCTTTATTTTGTTTGTGTTTGAAGTGAATCTCATTCACTTATGTTTTCTCTTGTTCTTAGGTTACTTAACTTCTTCATGAAGTAAGTAACCTAATCTCTCTCTCTCTCTCTCTCTCTCTCTCTCTCTCTCTTTTCATCTTCTTCTCTTCCTTTGGTGGCCAACTTGAAGACTTCTCTTGATGCCTTACAAACCATAGGAACATCCAAGCATGATAACTTTAGGGTTGTACATAGTCTCCCCTAGTTTTTACCTATTGAGTCTCCTTGAGTCTCTCTCCCATATCATAATCAAGGCTAAATAGTTAAAGTTTTGGGACTCTGAATTAGGGTTATGCCTGTATCCTTATCTAAGGATGGAGTGTATAACTTTGATCCTTAGTGCTAAACCTTTAAGTTGTTTTCACCTTCAATCAAAAACACCTAATAACCATTAAGACTTAAGCTTGTAACTTGGGCCTTATATTAGGGTTACATCTCTGCCTGGTGGTTCAGAGGGATTAACCCTAGTGTTGAATGGACAAGTTCCCCTCATGCTAAAGTCTTGCAAACATAAAAAACACTTCTTCATCTCACCTTTAATTAAAATCCACCTTAATAAAGGCTTGTTATATAATGAATTTAATCCCTAACCATGGATTAAGTTGAGGTATCTTCCTCAGCTTAAGTGTTCTCATCTATCATCCTTCTCTTAGGATGGTGTAATGAGTTCACTAATCTTTGATTGGAGATTAAACTCATTACTTAACACTAAACAAAAACCCAAAAACACTTAATGATTACCAAAGTAGGTTAATGATCTTAATCCTATATCATCATGGTAATTAAGTTGGGATCTTCATCTCATACTTAAGTAGGCTCATTATCCCTAATCAGGGAAGATATAATGAGTTTACAACCCTTGATTTAGGCTTAAGCTCATTATCCTATGCAAAACACCAAAAATAAATAAAAAACTGAAAACACAAAAACAAACAATAAACGTTTCATCCGAGATTCTTTTCTCATCATACTCACTCTGAAAACGAGAGCTCGCTTCTTCCGTCTAATGCAAGACAATTAGCACTCGAGCCATACGAGTCATACACTTGAGCATAGACAAGCAAGCAGTTCACACAAAATCAACCAGTCTCTTTGAGTCGAACTACGGTTTTCTGACTTCCTCATTGCACGAGAGAATACGTAGGCATAACTTAACAGTTATCGAACAAAAGTCCCCAGGTCTTCCCCCCTCTCCTTCTTCCAGCTTTTCTTTTCAAAACCCAAATCTTGAGTTCCACATCCTCTTGGACCTACACTCTGTACATTCTAGCTTTTTATACACAAATACACATACACTTTCCCCCCTTTAAAAAACAATCAAGTAAGCATGGATCCCGTCGAGTACGATGGATGTTCTGGGTGCTAATATCTTCCCAGGTCGTAACCTACCCCCTTACTCAGTTTCTTTGGTTCGCAACCATCTTATCCATCTCTTTCCAGGTTTATGCAACATTACCTTTCCTTCGGGATAAAAATGCCTAGCTGGCGACTCTATTCAACCTCAACCTCCAACATCGTCGACAGTTCGCGTTTACATCGGGATGAAAATCCGGGGAGCGACAATATCCTATTGTTCTACTGGTGATTGTTAAGCCTATTGTTGAAGGAGATGTTCCTTATACCATTATTCATCCTGACATGCCTATTGATCAGGAAGAGCTGCAAAAATCTTGGATCCAATTGAAGGAGCAAAAGGATACTTTTGAGGCTCAGTTCTATGATAGCAAGGAGAAAGTGTTGGAGCTAACAAGGCAACTTCACGAAGAGCGGATCCTCAATACATATCTCAACACAAAGAGGAAGCGTCCATGGGAGACTTCAGTGTCAAGTGTTTATTTTATTTGTAATGTGTTTGTCTTCCTTCATTATAAGCCCAAGGGGAAATTATATTTCGAACTTACTAATAAAAGTTTTGTTTTTGTTTTTGTTTAACAAATTTAAATCCTACCTGGTCCTTGAAAACATTGCATCTACATACCATACTACTGCATAACAGGTTACCACGACAGGTTTCTTATCTTCTCACTGTTTATTTCAGCAGAAATGGCTCTCGAACACTCCGTCAAAGATCTTCAAGCTCAGAACACCCAATTTCAAGAAGTGATCCTGAATTTGTCAAAGGGGCAAGAAGAGTTGAAATCCCTCTTCACTAAGGACATGAAAAAGAAGAATCCTGAAGACAACAAGGATGATCAGTTGGAACAACTGCAAGCTGAGATGGAAGAGATGAGAATCCAGATGAATGGTCAGGTGGCTTTTATCCAAAACTTAGCCCAGGGGCAAAAAGAGATGGGAGTCTTCGTCAATAAACTTCAAGACAACAAAGTCGGGAATCTAATCATCAGTCAACCCTCGATGAAACAAGCTACCTTGGTTGAAAAGAAGATGAGGATAAGAGAAGGAAAGAGATAGGATACTACTGATAATATTCCAATTAAAGGAAGAAGGCATTATAGGATTAATCTGCCTCAACATAACGAACATAAAAGAAAGTTTATCAAAATCAACATGCCAATGTCGCAAACTTTGCAATGCTTATTGGAGATGAAGCTGATTACCTTGAAAGACTCTCCTTGGAATCCCAATACTTCTTTTCCTCGATATAATCCTAATACAAGGTATACATCTCACTCCAACTGTCCTGGACATGACACTAATAACTGTTGGGCATTAAGGAATAAGATTCAAGACCTAGTTGACGAAGGAGTCCTCGAGGTTATGCCAGAAGACCAGATTGAATTCCCTTATCGTCCATCAAACATCGAAGCTTCCAGACATCCAGAGGGACAAGTTTAGAGGAGGAGACTTTGAGAACATTTGAATTTTCATTTGTAATTTCTTTTGTCAACATAAATACTTACTATTATGTCAGACTCTTGTTTTCACAATAATGCATTGCATATGTTTGTCTTGAATTAATCCATTTGTTTCACTATATTTAAACTATGCTTCTTACTTCTCTTTTGTGATATTTAACTCTTGTTAAAACTGTAAGCCTTTAGAGGGAGGATGACGAAGATGATACCATAATTTCATATAGTATGCTTTTGAATAGACTATGCTGACGATGTGTAGGCATTGTTTCGATTCCTAAACAGTGGAGATATAAGGAAGTTAATCCCTAGTCAACCCTTTTGATCCTATGGAGTAGGAGTTTTCATTCTCACGCAAATTAAAACCCTTAATCATAACCTGGGGCAGGGTAGTTCCTCGATTAACTAAATTATGCCAGTTGTCCTTTTTGCACACAACTAATGAAAGCTCCCTATAATTGTTAAGTCCGACAATCAATATCTAGTAAAAGAAAAGCTCACTAAGTCAAAACCTATGAAGGAGACTTAGTAAATATTGAGACATCCCACTGACTGTAATCGTGAAACAAATAGTTCAGGCAAAAGGAAGGGATAACAAAGACAAAAGAAAAATAGATCACTACAAATCCTCACCAAAAAAAAAAGATGTCTGGCTTTTCAAGTAAACTTCTGGTTTCTAAACCATCACAAATGTCAGTGTTGCAATTCCAAACTCCTTTGAAGCCTCAATGCATAAGTTAACTGAACATAGGACTGAAGAACATCACAAAGGATGGGTTGTGTACAAATAAAATTTGAGCCGTTATACTTTGTTTCTTAAACCGTGAACCAGTCCACGTTATAACCCTTTAAAAGTCCTAACTGGAGCATGGTTAGTTCGAAAGCATACTGTTACAAAAAGGTATACTGACTCCTTTAGGGCTTATTATAAATCTTGAGTTAATATCACAGTTTTTTCAAACATTGTTTTGCTAAAATAATTCTTTTTCAAAACTTCAAGGCAGACATAAACGTTGCATTTTGAATATCATTGTTTGCATATAACTAAGTGTTTGACATCAGAGAAGCTTACATAATGAACATTCAATAAACCAAAGTCCTCCGACAAATAAAGTTGCTTCTTGGGCCTAACTCAGTTGGATCAAAGCCAATGTATACAAGGGGCCTGGTCACTATCTTCCAATCTAGGGGGCATGTCATGTTATTGTCCAATTCAGCTGGGGAAATCAGGTCAAGATTCAACGATGCTTAATAGCCAGGGGCATGTCTTCTCATATGAATTGCCAAAAGTAAAATTACTGAGTTCACGATGCCAGAGGCATGTTATTATGGGCCCTCTCGTTTATTTCTCTTGAGGCAGCTCTTTTTAAATACTTCCATATTGGGACAAATCATCCTCAGCTAGGGGCAACACTCTCTTTTCAAATCTAATCAGATCAAATTCAGTTGCAAGCTCCTTAACCATTACCCAGGTCGTACATGATCCACCGCAGTCTGAAAACACATTCCTCTCATTACATTGCCTTGATACCGGGTGTTAGAAAAAGCCATTGTGGAAGTCAATAGTATCAGATGGTATCAGTATCCTGTCTTCAGATTCCGTCATGATAATTCCTAGAAAATTACTCGGGGAAGTAAAGAATATCAGAAGTTCTGAATCCATTGGTTATTTCGAATGAATATATGCTTTTGAATATGATTGATGTTTACCAAAAAAATATATACATATAAAATTACAATAATAGCATTTACTAAGGACTCTTGGAGGTTGGAATCCCCAACAGAGCTCATGTCCAACAGATCTCCACAGGCTCATCCCCACAGAGTAATCTTTATGGATTTATTTCAGCGAAGTATTCCAAGCAGCCTTTTCCCTGAAAGCACTTGTACTTCCAGCCCTACAAATCCCAGGTAGATTTCTCTCAAGCCTAATATCTTGACCGAATAAGTCTCTCAGGGGAATTTTCGTCTCTTTTATCCCCAGTCAGGGTATTTAAGAATTTAATCTTTCAATAAAAGTACGAAGAACCGAAGTCGAAAGATCCCAAGTACAATATTCTGAAGTAAGACGAGAACGATGTCTTCATACTCCTCAACAGCAAATCGGGATTTATTTTCCCCAGCTAGCAGTTGTTACACGGATCTATTAATGTGCTTCGACTATATAGTTCATCCATACATCATATCACGACATACACATCCATAATGCATACGACATTCTCATTTACGTTAAGAACGTCGTGCCATGCATTACATACATCAAATAACCTTGCATAAAACTAACATTTCCTTTTCAGGATAGTTCGCGGTCAGATGAACATTGTTGAATCCTAGAGACAGTTCAGAGACGATCAAGACGAAGATCTAATTCTGATACTTAGTTCAGGATTTTCTTTTTCCAGAGACAATCGAGACGAAGATCTAGTTCTGATACTTAGTTCTGATATTTTCCTGAGACAGTTCAGAGATGATCAAGACGAAGATCTAGTTCAAATACTTAGTTCATGGTTTTCTTTTTCCAGAGACAGTACATAGACGATCAAGACGAAGATCTAGTTGTGATACTTAGTTCTGATATTCTCCCGAGACAGTGCAGAGACGATAAAATCGAAGATCTAGTTTTGATACTTAGTTCAAGATATTTTTCCAGAGACAGTTCAGAGACGATCAAGACGAAGATCTAGTTCTGATACTTAGTTCTGATATTTTCCTGAGACAGTTCAGAGACGATCAAGACGAAGATCTAATTTTGATACTTAGTTCTGATATTTTCCTAAGACAGTTCAGAGACGATCAAAACGAAGATCTAGTTCTGTTACTTAGTTCATGATATTTTTCCAAAGACAGTTCAGAGACGATCGAAACGAAGATCTAGTTCTGATACTTAGTTCGAGATATTTTCCAGAGACAATTCAGAGAAGATCGAAATGAAGATCTAGTTCTAATACTTAGTTCAAGATATTTTCCAGAGACAGTTCATAGACGATCAAGACGAAGATCTAGTTTTGATACTTAGTTCAGAATATTTTTCTAGAGACAGTTCAGAGACGATCAAACGAAGATCTAGTTCTGATACTTAGTTCGAGATATTTTCCAGAGACCGTTCAGAGACGATCGAGACGAAGATCTAGTTCGGATACTTAGTTTGGAATATTTACATAAACATTTTAGAGACGATCGAAACGAAGATCTAGTTTTGATAAGAAACAAAGGGGAAAATGTAGGGAAAAATAAAGATTGTGCTCGAACGGGCCCTACCCCGCTGCCTACGTACCTCATCTGGACATGAGGATCAGAGACGCCATAGCTCCCCTAACTGGGGGTGGAAAAGATTGCTTATGAATTAAGGCTTGAACTGCCTATGCCAATGCTCAGGTGTTGCAGACTCGGACGACGAGTGCATAACCATCTTGCATAATGACAATTAGGAGCAAGTTCGCGGATGGAGCGAAGGAGATGAGAAAAGAATTCCCGAAGGAAAGACGCTTATGGTTTGTTTGTGTTTTTTAGAAGTCTTTTATTCGTGTGGCACAAGAGAATGAAACTCAAGCTCTTTTCCATGGAATGTGTACTTGCTACTACATTCCAAGATGGAATAATAGAACAAGCACACCAAGTAAGGAGAATTTATCCAAGACTTGTTTGCAAGGGTAAGGGCCTAAATTCATTGACTTATTGAATTTATTAAGTATCTTAGTGATTAAAAATGAAGAAGTATTTTTTAGGGTTTTTCTTGATGAAGATGAATTCATGATCCGACTTGTGCATCATGCTAGACAAATGCACTATTCCAAGATGGAATGAATACATATGCCCCATGGAATAAGGATATCACACAAGAAGTCATTTCTTTCTTTATTAATGTTTTTTTAGGTTTTGTTTTGAGATGAGAAGAGAAAGAACCAAAGGAGAAAAAGGCAAAAGTCTAAAATGGGGAAAGACTAATCCTAAAGTTGTCATGCAAAAGTGGTTCTAAGGTTAGTGAGGTTTCAACTATCCTAATGAAGAAGAACCAAAGAGGAGCAAGAAGAAGAGGATGAAAGAGCTAGCAAGAAACTTACTCCACTAAAGGAGATAAGTTGCTCTTAAAGGGGAAAAAAATTGCAACACATGATGGCATAAGGCACATCAAAAAGCACAAAGAAAAAGCAACTTAAAAGGAAAAGGATGAAGAGTTGAAATGTGGATGAACATCCACACTTCTCTTACCATGAGCCCCTTCAAGTGTTAGCAAAATCCAGCACATGTTCATTAATAAAATCATGGAATTAACATGCTCAAAGCTCTAGAAAACCAAGTTAAACAAACATGCCAAACTTTTCACATACGATCATTTACGTGTCGAGAACACGGAAGCATGTATCAATCAGTAAGAAAATCACCCTAAACAATCATATTCAATGATCATACAATGATCCATGGCATTTAACACAAGTAAGGGGATCAAACAAGCCTAAAACAACTCAAAAATGGCACATTGCATCAGTGTTAACCGGTTAACCAAAGCGTTAACCGGTTAACCAATCCAAACCTGCAGAAAACCAGTACAGAAAAAGGTGCGTTAACCGGTTAACCAAAGCGTTAATCGGTTAACACTGAAGAAACAACAACAATTTCCTGCAGAAAATCAGCTCAAACCAGCTTATCCAATTAATCTCACACCAGACCAGCAATCAATTGAGCATGAAATAAGAGGATCAATTCACATTAAATAGCATCATTAAGCTCATGAACATTAGCACATGGATCCGGTCACAAATCAAACAATCAAATCAAGCAACACAAGCAAATACACAAGCACACGGTGGATCTAAAGCACAAGCATGCAAATAAGCTAAAACAGAGCTAGATCTGAAATTAACCAACCTACAAAGCTGAGGTAAGCTTTGGTAGTTGTTGATTGAGCTGGAAATAAGAGATCTCGCGGAGAACTTTGAAGATCCGGTGCTAAGCTTCACACTCTGTGCAAAATAAATGCAAGAACAAGGTCTTGATGTAGAATTTTGGATCCAAAAGCACTTCTAGATCCCAAACCAGATCTGAATTACCAATTAAACTAGCAAAATGATGCAAAGAAGCTATGGATGGTGGTCTAGTTCCAAGATCTATACACCTCAAGACAAGGTTATGTGATCTTCAAAGAGGAACTCTTAGTGAATTTGGGAAATGTGGGAGAGAAAATGAGAAAAAAGTGAGAGAGAAGAGTGAAAATTCAGAATGAGAATGAAAATTGTGAGAGAGCCCCCCTTGGTTTGGAGAAAAATGGATTAAATATGGTTTAGGTTTGGGGCCCAAAAATTAGGCTTGGATAAATGCTCTAGATCCTTCTCTTTAATTAAAAATCAGAAAATTGGAAATTTGGAGCCAAAGCACATGCTGAATTTGCTGCTGGAATTCAAAATTTGCAGCCGTTAACCGGTTAACCAAAGCGTTAACCGGTTAACGCCAGTGAATTTTGAATTTTCCCTCCTTTTGGTGGGAAACCTCAAGAATAACCCGGCGCCAACCGCTCTGACCTGATTTTGATCCTCAATCTTTTTTTAGGTCCTTGATCATGATATCAACCTTGCAACAAGCCTTGACTTTGAATTTCCCTGATGATTGATCATATGCCTTATGCTGGAACATGCAAGTGATATGCCTCTTTTTTCTATGCAATATGTTAAGGACATGACATGCTGATGCTGATTATGATATGATGATGATGCTAAACAGGAGAGGGCAAATTTGGGGTATTACAATCGGTACCTCAATTATGGGCCTTGTAAGGCTTTACTCGCGAAGTACACGGGTTTTTTCCATCAACATATTCTCTTACTAATGTTGCACTGATGGCCTCAGTGTTGACGGTTAGATACAAGTAGAGGATTTCCCCGGTCGTCAGCCATGAGAGGACGAGGAGTTCATATAGGGCTTGATTGAGATGCTGTAGAGCCTTCTCACATTCATATGTCCATTCAAACGCAGCTTCCTTATGGAGCATCTTGAAAAAAAGGGAGGCGTGCTGAGCGAACTTTGCAACGAAACGAGATAAGGATGCGTGCATACCGTTCAGGGATTAAATCGATTTTTTCGAAGTGGTTGTATGGAATTCTGTGAATGTGCGACAATTGGTGGGGTTGGCTTCGATACCCCTTTATGTAAGGTAGAAATCGAGGAATTTACACGCTCACACACCGAAGGTGCACTTGTCAGGGTTGAAACGCATTTTACACTTTCTGTCCTGATCGAATACGCTCTACAATTGAGAAGTATGATCGACTTCCTGGATGGATTTGACGACCATATCGTCCATGTATACCTCTAGCATGTCCCCGATTTGTGATTGGAAGACTTTATTCATCTTGTGCTGATAAGTGGCTCTTGCGTGTTTTAACCCGAAGGACATTACGTTATAGTAATAGTTCCTTGTCGGGGTCATGAACACGGTGTGCCTTTTATCTTTGTCGGCCATGGGTATCTGGTTGTACTCGGAGTATGTGTCCATGAAAGACATCAATTTAAAACATGTAGAGTTATCTACTAGTTTTTCTATGTTAGGCAGGGGATAATAGTCTTTCAGGCATGCCCGATTAAGATCGGTGTAATCAACACAAAGTCGCCACTTTCCATTTTATTTTTTAACAAGTACAGTGTTTGAGAGCCAGGTCGTATACCCGGCCTCGGTTACAAATTTAGCCTCTATGAGGTTGTTAACTAGTTTTTCAGCGGCCAACGTCTTTTCCTCTGATTGTTTGCGCATGCGTTATGAAAATATGCGGGCAGTTGGGTTGATGTCGAGCTCGTGGCAAGTAATATCTGGAGAAATACCAGGCATGTCAGAGTTGCTGCGCAAGCACTGCTTCAATTGTTCTTTGACTTTGCTAGGGAGGCCTGCTCCGATTCAAACCCCTCTCTCGGGGTTATCTCCGAAAGTCACAACCTCGAAGTCCCCTGCGGGTAAGGGGCGTAGAAAGGCCGACTTGTCCGCGGGGGTGTCCACCTCATCATCTACAGGGATGCGGGGATCGAGGTCGATCGTGTTAATTTTGAAAGTAGGCTTCTTTTCGGGCTGGACGTCGTCAGATGAAGGGTTTTCCTCTCTTGCACGCTTTCCGCTCTTTGGCACATTCTCTATCACGGTCTGGCCCCTGGTCGATGCCTCAAAGTACCTTCTTGTTGCCTCGACATATCCGTGTAAGGTCGCTTCATGGCCTTTCTCGGTGTCATACTTCATTTTGATGTGGACTGTAGAATGGATTGCAACGAGCTCGGCAAGTGTGGGTCTCCCCAGGATACACTAATAAAGTGACAGGCAGCCAATTACCAGAAAGTGTGTTTTGATGGTTTTGGAGGCGTCCCCTTCCTCGAAGGTGACGTTCAGCTCGACGTAACCCCAGGGTCTTGCTGTAGCACCATTGAATCCTTGCAAGTAGGAACCTACGTATGGGGATAGGTTCCCATGGTCGAGCTGTAGAGCCCGAAAGAGTGAAGTGTACATGATGTTGACCGAGCTTCCTTGATCGACGAGTATGCTTCATACATCTGTCTTCGCCATCTTTGCGCAGATAAGTAGAGGAATGTGAGAGTTTGGGGGCCCTCTGAGCAGCTTCTCCCTTTAGAATGTAATCGGCTGGGACTTCCCCTTGACTATTTCGATGGACGACAACTGCACCGGGTATGAATCAACCAAGTGCTCGAGATTTCGTCGGTCATCTCGTTGTAACCTCCACCTGAGATGAGCATGGCCGATGGGAAACGTTCCCAAGGGTTGCGCGATACCAAGTATCATGTACATAAAAGGTGCCAAGGAATAAAGAAGTCTTCAGGCCTGGTAACAGAAAGGGCTACCTGCACGGGGGCGGCTTCTTCGGTGACTTCGTCGGCCCTCCTGGCCTCCTCCTTCCGAGGAGCTCCATCCATAACGTACTTCTTAAGGTGTCCTTCTTTGATAAGGATCTCGATGTCGTCCTTGAGATGGATGCAGTCTTCGGTGACGTGCCCATGGCTGCGGTGGAACTGAAAATACTTGCTTTTGTCGATATTGGCCATTGAGACTGTAGGTTTTGGGAAGCGAACACCTCCTTGTTTGAACTCAGTGTTGATGCACTCACTGAGGATCTTCTCACGAGGGGCGGTGAGAAGGGTGTACTATGAGAAACGGCCAGCGGGACCTCTGCTCTTACGCGGACGATCATCCTTGCGTTTCTCACGGAACGGGGCGTCGTCGCCATCCTTCTGCTTGTGAGCCTTACTATTCTCCTGATTCCTCAAATCTCTTGTTTTGTATGCAGCCTCCTTCTCCTATTACTGAATGTACGCTTGGGATTTGTGAAGTAGTTCTGCATGGGACTAGGGAGGCTCAATGATAACGAGAAAAAGTATCAGTTATATTGCTATGTTTCAATGTCGTTTTATCGCATATTTGTCGTTTTAACACCCGATTCCTCGAGTTTTCTTTGTCATTTTGCAGGTACATCAATTACAGAGCTAGATCATGAGCCATAAGCGAAATGAGCAAAAACAACCATTAAAAGATGAAGAAAAGAGGAATTCTGCATAATCTGCACTTTTTGTAACAGTCACGATCGTCACCTAGGAGTCACGACCGTGACACGCTAAAAGGAGCAGTCACGGTCGTCACCAGTCCCTCACGACCGTGACGCGCATAAGACACGGGAGACGAACGTGACACCCTTGTCACGATCATGACAAGGGGAATCTAGGGTAATATGCTGAGACTTGGTCATGTATGTGTGTGTTACGTGAATTCAACTTGCCTATCTTCCCGCAGACCAAGTATTTCAACGGTTCCCTGGATTTTCTCAGCATTTACGAGGCCCATGCATCATCTCCAACTGCCAAGCCCATATTGATCCTATAAATAGCCTAGCTTCAAAGAACAATTTACAAAGTTTTTTATTTTAATTTTCTTGCGGAAGCTCTGCCGTATTTTCCTTTGCACCCTATTTTATTATTTCCAGCATTTAATTGTTCTTGCTTTAATCTTCTGTATCCCAACCAACCATATAACAATTTCCAACATTAGGAAATTGTTATAATTTAATTTGTTTCAAAGCCTTCAGAATTCTTTTAGAAAATTTAATTCCGATTCCGGTCCGTACTCCGAGCTTTCCAGACTGTGGAAGAAGGAGTCTAACATTTTAATTGTTATTCAGGTTTTTTATTTAAATTGCATTTATATTAATGTTAAGTATTTATTTTTCTGTTATGCATATTTT
Source organism: Lathyrus aphaca (assembly GCA_963966055.1). Lineage (NCBI taxonomy): Eukaryota > Viridiplantae > Streptophyta > Magnoliopsida > Fabales > Fabaceae > Lathyrus > Lathyrus aphaca. The sequence continues at coordinate 148,847,597 of OZ014520.1, read as the reverse complement.
ATTTTATATTTCTCTGTTTCTGCCTCTGTCTGGTTCAACAATAATGAGTAGCTAAACACCTTAGGGCGGCATGTAATTAAAATCAACTAAATTGGTAAAATCAACTCTAGGCTTAAAATAATTAAGAGCTTAAAATTCTGGCTGTGACTTTTTATTATAAAATCAATCTTTTTGTTACGAGAGTAAGGAAAGTGTAATAGGTTAGGTCAAGACCACGAGAGTGTGAGATTTTAACCAGATAGCTAAAGTTAGGCATTTAATTTAAACACAGCGAGAGCGCTTTAAAATGAATTAGAATTACTAAGTTTCCAAAAATTATTTCTAAACACTTATGGGCTAGCGAGAGTAGGCATAGGGCTTTAGGGGTAAGATCTGAGATAAGACCACGAGAGTGTGATTTAAAGATATGTAAACTGGTAACCTCTACAGAATAGATTAAGTGAACCATCTTTATAAGCCTAGGTTAGATTGACCCGCCTAAGTTAACATAATTACATACCGACCGCCTTAGTATTATTTTATTAAACTTAAATTTAATTCCCGCCTTTAATCTTTAAAAACAACCAAAAATCGTGACAACCCTTCACCTTAACTAAACTAGTAAATCCTCTAGCACTAAGTAATCATAAAGTCCCTGTGGATCGATAATCTTAAATATTACTTCGATAGGCTGTGCACTTGCAGTTAAGATACCGCTAGACACATAATTAGAATACGTCTTCAGCCCATCAAGTTTTTGGCGCCGTTGCCGGGGACCTTAATTTATTTACTAGTGCACTTTATGGTAGCATTGTCTAGACTAAGGTAACAACTATCTTCTTTTCTTAATCTAAATTCCCGAGTGTATGCCAAGTACTCGCTCTCAAGGCGAAGACTTGCAACCTCTAATCCCAGAATCGGAACGCTTCTTACACGTAAGAAGACGGATATTCAATTACGAACAAAATTACAACATTCCAGATCTTCAAATAGATCCACCTAAACCAGTCGTAACATCAAAGGACGCAGAGATGGCTGAAGAACAGAATCACCCACTCAAATATTACGCTAGTCCTTCGCAAGCTGAACCGCATTCCAGCATTGTCGCACCGGCTATCAACCGAAACGATTTCGAATTGAAACCTTCGCTGATATCAGCCGTGCAACAAAATCAATTCGCCGGAAATCCTACCGAGGATCCGAATCTTCATCTTTCGATCTTTGTGTAATACGCAGATACCGTAAAAGCCAATAGAGTTACCCAAGAAGCTATTAGACTACGTCTTTTTCCTTTTTCACTTCAAGACAGAGCGAGAGCCTGACTTTAATCTCTACCTTCGAATTCAGTAACTACGTGGGAGGAACTAAAAAGAGTTTTCTCGACCAGATATTTCCCACCTAGCAAGACAGTTATGCTGAGAGCTCAGATCAACGGATTTAAGCAAAAGGAAAAAGAATCACTTTTCGAAGCTTGGGAACGCTATAAGGATATGCTGAGACTTTGTCCACATCACGGATTAGTAGAATGGATGGTCATCCATACCTTCTATAATGGACTCTTGTACAATACAAGAATGACAATTGACGCTGCCGCAGGCGGTGCACTCATGGACAAAGAATATAACGATGCATATGCACTTATCGAGAGTATGGCTCAAAACCATTACCAATGGGGAAGCGAGAGAGTCGCAACTGAGAAACCAACAAAAGGAGGGATGTACGAAATGAGTAGTATGGACCAAGTCAATGCAAAGTTTGACCAACTAAACCAAAAGATCGACAACTTGGCCATAACACCAACAGCCACCGTGGCTGCAGTAACACCTAACTGTGAGTTATCTGGAGTTCCAGGACATGATGTTCCTGATTGTCAACTATTAACAGGAATTCCCACAGATCAAGTGAATTATGCTCAAGGAAACCCGTACTCAAACACATACAACCCAGGTTGGAAGAATCATCTGAACTTCTCCTATAAGAACAACAATGCTTTATACGCACCAGGTCAAGCACCAGCTACACCACCAGGATATCAAAAGACTGCTCCTAATATCCCTAGAAAATCGAACCTTGAATTGATGATGGAGAACTTCATAGCTAACCAATCTCAAACAAACAAGGACTTCTTAAACCAAAACATACACACTAGTGAGCAGATTAAGCAATTAGTGAGCAAAGTAGATGCATTAGCTACACATAACAAAATGCTTGAAACTCAGATTTCACAAGTAGCGCAACAACAAGCACCTACCGCTGCACCAGCTGGAGTATTTCCTGGACAACCTCAACCTAATCCGAAAGGACAGGCCAATGCTGTGATATTAAGAAGTGGCAAGGAACTTGACGGACCTACCGATCCAAGACTTGACAATCCAGCCATGTACCAAAAACCGGATAAACCGACTGAAATGGTGAATGACCCAGAATAAAAGGAAGATGATAATCAAAAGGCAGTGGAGAAAGAAAAGTCTTATGTGCCTCCACCACCCTATAAACCACCAATTACGTACCCTTAGAGATTAACCAATTCCAAGACGATGGGCCAGTTTAAGAAATTTGTTTAACTTCTGAAACAATTGAATATTACTATTCCATTTACAGAAGCTATCACTCAAATGCCCTCGTATGCTAAGTTTTTAAAAGAAATCTTATCCAATAAGAAAAAGATAGAGGATAACGGAACCGTAACACTTACTGCTGAGTGTAGCGCCATAATTCAGAATAATATGCCTCCTAAGCTAAAAGATCCAGGAAGTTTCTCTATACCCTGTGTAATAGGAAAATTCGTCATTGACAAAGCTCTATGCGATTTAGGAGACAGTATCAGTGTTATGCCCTTAACGATTTGCAAAAGGCTAGACATGGGAGACCTAAGACCAACTAAAATGTCTGTTCAACTAGCTGATCGCTCTGTTAAATATCCTGTAGGCATACTAGAAAACGTCCCAGTACGTATAGGACAATTCTATATTCCTACTGATTTCATAATCATGGACATCTCTGAAGACTCCACTACACCTATCATACTAGGAAGACCATTCTTAGCTACTGTCGGAGCTATTATAGACGTAAAGAAAGGAAAGCTAACCTTTGAAGTAGGTGAAGAGAAAGTTGAATTTATTTTAACACAATTCTTACAATCACCAGATATAGAGGATACATGCTATCTATTGGACGTAATTGACGAATGTGTAAGAGAAATGGAAATGAAAGAAACTACCTATTCTGAAATTATGAAAATTCAAATCCCTCCGATTTTCGAAGATGATAATTGGCGTGAACCATATCAGGATGATAGTCTGAGCGAAAGTTTAGCACTTACACCGGATCCCATGCCAAGTAAGAATAAACCTACATTAGGGTTAAAAAATTTACCTAAGAACCTAAGGTACGAATTCTTGGACACTGAATGTACAAGACCAGTTATAATCAATTCCAGTTTAGGAACAATTGAAACAAAGAAACTTTTAGATGTCTTAAAGAAATATCCAACTGCGTTAGGATATAACATATCTGATCTCAAAGGAATATGCCCTTCAATCTGTATGCATCGTATTCTGCTAGAAGAAGATTGCAAAACCTCCAGAGAATCTCAAAGAAGAATTAACCCAATCCTTAGCACTGTAGTAAAGGAAGAAGTTAAGAAACTACTAGATGCCAGAATAATATATCCAATCTCTGATAGTAAATGGGTTAGTCCAGTACATGTAGTACCAAAGAAAGGAGGTATCACTGTTGTGAAAAACGCTAAAGGCGAATGAATATCACAAAGAGTAGTGACAGGACATAGAGTGTGCATCGATTATCGTAAACTAAACAAAGCCACTCGAAAAGATCATTTCCCACTACCTTTTATAGATCAAATGTTAGAACGATTAGCCAAGCATTCATATTTCTGTTATCTTGATGGTTACTCAGGATTTTTCCAAATCCCTATCCACCCAGATGATCAAGAAAAGACTACATTCACATGCCCTTATGGAACGTTTGCTTATAGACGAATGCCCTTTGGTTTATGCAACGCTCCTGCAACCTTTCAAAGATGTATGATGTCAATCTTCGGAGATTTTATAGACAACATCATGGAAGTGTTCATGGACGACTTCTCTGTATGCGGGCAAAGTTTTGAAGGATGCCTATCAAATTTAGAAATGGTGTTAGAAAGATGTGTAAAAGTAAACCTCGTGCTTAACTGAGAGAAATGTCATTTTATGGTCAGAGAAGGAATCGTACTAGGACACGTTATATCCGACAAGGGAATTGAAGTTGATAAAGCTAAGATAGAAGTCATTAAAGATCTTCAACCCCCTAAAACCGTTCGAGAAATACGAAGCTTTTTAGGACACGCCGGTTTCTACCGACGATTCTCAAAGATTTCTCGAAAATCACTAAAACTCTTACCGGTTTATTAATGAAAGACGCTGAGTTCATATTTAATGAAGATTGTCTTAAAGCATTCGAAACTCTAAAAATAGCCCTCATCACCGCACCAATCATGCAACCCCCTGACTGGAGATTACCTTTCGAAATCATGTGCGATGCGAGTGACTATGTTGTAGGCGCAGTTCTAGGCCAGAGGAAGGAAAAGAAACTTCATGCGATTTACTATGCCAGTAGAACCTTAGATTCTGCTCAGATGAACTACGCCACTACTGAAAAAGAATTGTTAGCAGTTGTCTTTGCGCTTGACAAATTCCGTTCTTACCTAGTAGGAGCGAAAATAATCGTTTACACAGACCACGCTGCTATCAGATATCTATTAACTAAGAAAGATGCTAAACCAAGACTCTTGAGATGGATTTTACTCTTACAAGAGTTTGATCTTGAAATAAAAGATAAGAAAGGTACTGAAAACGTCGTAGCGGACCATTTATCTAGAATAGAAGGTATTAAACCCGAACAAGTGCCGATTAACGATGATTTTCCATATGAACAGCTGATAGCACAAATAGGAAGCGACCCAGTTCAGTTAGACATAGATGAACCAGAACCCGTGGAAACAATCCAAACAACTGTAGGACTGCCATGGTACGCTGACATTGTCAACTACCTAGCTGCAGGAGCTCTTCCACCTGATTTAACCTATCAGCAGAAAAAGAAATTCTTTCACAATCTCAAACATTACTATTGGGATGAACCATTATTGTTCAAAAGAGGACCCGACGGAATCTTTCGTCGATGTATTCCCGAAGAAGAAATAGAATATGTCATTGCTCACTGCCATTCATCTCCTTATGGTGGACATGCAAGCACTTCCAAGACTTGTGCAAAAATCTTACAAGCCGGCCTATTCTGGCCTAATTTATGGAAAGATGTCCACATCGCTGTTATAAATTGCGATCGGTGTCAACGCACCGGTAATATTTCAAGAAGAGATGAAATGCCTCAAAAAGGAATTTTAGAAGTAGAAGTCTTTGATGTCTGGGGAATAGATTTCATGGGACCATTCCCGTCATCTTTCGGTAATAATTACATACTCGTAGCTGTCGATTACGTTTCAAAGTGGATTGAAGCTATAGCTTCTCCTACAAATGACACACGAGTAGTAATAAAGCTTTTCAAAAATATAATCTTTCCCAGATTTGGTGTGCCTAGACTCGTCATAAGTGACGGTGGCTCACACTTCATTTCAAAAATCTTTGACAAATTACTATCTAAGTATGGAGTAAGACACCGTGTGGCAACACCATATCATCCACAAACAAGTGGACAAGTCGAAGTCTCAAACAGAGAAATCAAACAAATCTTAGAAAAGACTGTCGCCATATCTTGGAAAGATTGGTCATCTAAACTTAATGAAGCTTTATGGGCTTATAGGACAGCTTACAAGACACCCATAGGAACTACACCTTTCAAATTAGTATATGGAAAGTCTTGTCATCTCCCTGTAGAACTAGAACACAAAGCTTATTGGGCGATCAAAACTCTCAATATAAACTATAATGCTGTAGGAGAAAAGCGAATCCTAGATATCAACGAATTAGAAGAGTTAAGGTTAGATGCTTATGAAAATGCTAAGATATATAAAGAAATAACTAAGCGATGGCATGATAAACGCCTATCTAGGAAAGAATTTAGTGTGGGAGACGTTGTACTCCTCTTTAATTCAAGACTTAGGCTCTTTCCTGGAAAACTAAAATCTAGATGGTCAGGACCCTTTGAAATAACTAGAGTGTTCCCGAGCGGAGCGATAGAAATTAAGGGTAGGAATAGTGAACCATTCATAGTAAACGGACAACGTTTAAAACATTATCATAAAGTTGAAAATAGAGATTATGCAAATAGTCTAAGGCTTTTAGAGTTGTTCGCTAATTTCCCTGATTAATCTAACCTAAGCATTACGTCAGGCTTTTGACGATAAAAACAACGCTTAGTGGGAGGCAACCCATTTAATCATTTAAATCGTTTTGATCATTCTATTATTTTGTCATTTATCATTTTATTATTCGTTTATTTGTTTTGTCATTTTATTATTGTTTTATTTCATTATTATTATTGCTTTTATTTATGCATTTTATTTCCTTATTTTTCCTTATTTTAATTTTTAATTTTTAAATCACCTTTACAGATTTTCTAAAGTCTTTTCCACTTTCCTTCTCCCCCTGATTTGTTTCCTCCGTATTTACACTAACTATGGCTAACCAACCGATAAACCTTATGGAAACCAAATTTAGAGGTAGGAACCAAAGAATGAAATTTGAAGAGTTATCATAGAGACCAATGGATTTGACTCTGTACCCAGATGATCTGACTATGGAAACCTTAGGTATACATGATAGCATCCTATACTTGTTTAACCGACTTGGATGGGAGAATGCACTGATTAAACAAAAGTTTGTGACTTACCGCGAGCTCACCCTTGAGTTCCTCAGCTCTTTAGTTTACTTACCCGAGCGCGGTTTTGGATTCAGGAAAGGATTTATCAGTTTCCGCCTATTTGGAATAGAATATGACTTTAACCATAGAGAACTAGCTGACTTATTAGGATTCCCTAGTGGACCCTTTGCTTTTACTACCACACAGGTAGAATTGTTGGACATTGAGCTGGATTTCTTTTGGGGAACCTTAACCGGAAATTACCATCCTGAACCAAATAACATGAACAATGATGAGATGCATAACCCTGCTATCTGTTACTTCCATAAGATCCTTGCCCACACCTTCTTTGGAAAAGAAGAAAACCTTACTAGAGTATCTAAAGATGAGATATTCATTATGTCATGTGTGACTAATGGACAGCCAGTCAATGGTGTGCCTTTCATGATGCAAACCTTCACCCGAATCCAAGAAGAACCTGATCTACCCATATTAGTAAGAGGTCTTGTCACCATGATTGCTGATGCCTTAGGACTTAGATACCAATTACACAGGTGTAACCGTTTGGGTACCATCCGTCCTATGAATCTTAACTTTTGCTTTAACCGCCATATCATAAGGAATTTAGGACAACCACCTTTCGAGTACCTAATCAGGAATGAAGTAGTAACCCTGTTCACACTACCAAACCATGCTAGAGTCACTATTCACAATAAGGATAATTGGCTTTATGAGCTAACCCCTCCTGACTATCCATCTACTCCTGAAACACCTCAATCCTACAAGATAAGGGATGATATAATGACCGATGTAGAAAGTGACCCTGAGACGCCTCCTAGTTACCATGACATTGACCACACTGATGAAGTGATTGAAACCCCTGAAGTGAATCAAGTAGAATATGCTGACAACTTAAAGAAAATCATGAACACTCTTGAAGCTTACCAAGCCGATATAAATATTGTTAAGGATGAGATTAAAAGCATGCGATTGGACATTATAGGTTTAACTGACATAACATGTGAGCAATTCTACCACCTGAACTCTGCAATCGAAGATTTGAAGAAGCACTTTTGAAAATGCTGTAGTGATCTAACTTATTTTACTTATTGTTTTCGTTTCTAGTTAGTTTAACATTTCGCAAACATTTTCGTACTTTATTTTATTAATGTAATTTCCCTTCAATTATATCAAAAGCAATGCACTTCTAGTTTTACAAATTTTTCCAATTTAATCAATTTATATGCTTTCAATTCATTTACTGTTATATTTAAATTGATTTATGTTTGATTTAATTTCTCGTGTGATGAAATTTACAAATTTATGTTGATATTATATATTATATATTGTTTGTGTTTAAAATAAAATGAGAAGTGATCATAAAAAAAATATATAAATTGTATTGAACGTGTGAGAGATAATGCATTCTGGAGAATATTATAAGTTTTAATCCCTCACGGTCGTCATCACCCTCTAACGATCGTGACAAGCTAATTAGCGCGTCACGACCGTCATCCCCCTATCACGACCGTGACGACCTCTGTTATAGGAATTCTGAGAAACAGAACTGTTCTTCTTCGAAACCTCTTCTTTTTCAACTTCCACAACATTCAAAAACCCCCATTATCTCTTCCAACTCCCGTAACCTCCCATTACCCAAATTAAACTCCATTAACCTCTCCATTTACTCCAAACCTATCACATTCTCATCTTGCACTATAATCAGAACCAATTTCTTCTCATTTTACACTTTTCTCACAAAACTCAAAAACCTCTCATCTCCCACTCCCGTACTTGCATGCAATGGAAGAAATTCAGTTTAGAAATGGTGAGCATGGAGATAATCAGAGACAGAAGTTCATCAGATTCCAAAATCGTGGTGTTCAACCCACTCGATATGTCGACACTGACTGTTTGAGGGAGTTGGGAATGCTCAACAGTGTGAAGCTCCTGCTTCAGAAGGTTGGTTTGTGGCATCTATGCAGTCAACCCCAGCTTACATTCGAGCTTCTGACATTGGAATTTCTGAGCTTGTTTCATTACATCACTCCTACCGGTTCACAAAGTCAACTCACCGGCGTTGCTAAGTTCAGATTGCTCGGCCGCGAGTTCGAAGTTACACAAACAAGGATCGCCGAGCTGCTAGGCTTCGATCACGACGATGATGCTCATCTCCGCGTGCCGGACAACTTCAGTGAAACCTCTTTCACCTTATGGCACGACATCACCAACACCCGTGCCACAGCCTTTCAGAGCCTGAATGCTACACATATCCACAACCCGACGATCAGATACTTTCATCGCATCATCTGCAACACCATCTTTGCAAGAGAGAGCAACCACAAGCTTAACTCCAAGGAGCTCTTATTCTTGCATTGCGCCTTAAATGACGAGCGCATCAATGCTGCCCCATTCATGTTGTCCCATATCCAGTCCATAGCGCAAAGAGGCGCAACCCCCTTCTACATAGGCGGTATTGTCACCACCCTCGCCATTCAGCTAGAACTTGGTGACTTGGTTATAAATTTGCCTCGTAGAGCCGCAGAGTTCCTAACAAAGAATTTTTGCAGGTCCGCCCACTTGATTGCTCAGAGAGAGGATGGCAGGTTTAGCCCTGTTATCCAAGGCACTGTTTATCACCACATCATCTTGCCGTTCCGTGACCGCATCGATCCGTCCAACCGAGCCAACTGGCTATTTGCTTTACCGGATGCTGCCGGCCACGCCCCCATTATTGATGAGCAGGCCGATCCACCAGTGGACGAGATGCAAGACACCATGGATGTAGCTGAGCCTGTCCAGGACATTCCTGAGTCCTCCACCCGACAGCCACCTGCACAGGAATTCACACTTGAAGACGTCCTCCGTGCGATTCATCAGCAGAACCAGATGAGTTCCGCATTGGAGCGAAGGAAAAAAGAGCAACATGATGCATTACTTTCAGCTGTTGCCGCTAACCAAAGGACTACTGATGAGAAGCTCGGAGAAATCTTTAGCGAGCTAGAGTCTTTGCGCATTGATATCACTGCTATCACCGGCACCGGTTCTGATCCTGAAGCAACTCCGACCAGACGCTCCCGCACCAGAAGCCGAGGTCGTGGTCATCAGCAGCCTTAGTTTTAGTTTTTGTTTATGTTTTTCCATTTCCGTTGTTTGTATTGTACTTTAACCGCTATTATATCACAACATTGAGGACAATGTCTGATATAGTGTGGGAGAGGTACCTTTCATTTTTCCGCATTTTCCCTTTCCGCACTTTCCATTCCGTTGTATTTCCTTTTCGTATTTTAATGAAACAGAGCAATATTTGTGCTATTTTCTTTAGTTTCGAATTCTCCCCGTTTATTTAGCCATACCAAAAAAAAAACTTTTTAATTTTATCCTCGCATTACCTGACTTACCTACGAAATCATAGTTAGGAAGCTGAGAACGATTCAACAAGATCGATACAATCTTGACACCTTAGATTTCCCACTTAAGCATTCCGTTCCGATAATTGTTACGACTACACCTTAAGTTTCAGTTCAAAAGTAACCCCTAGTAGTTTATACTAGCAGTCAGCACCATCTGAACACAAACCACGTGGGGAGCCGATGAATATAAGTGTTTGATGCCTAATCTATAATGATCCTAAATATCTCGATGCCAATGAAAAGAAATTGCACCAAAGTACACGGTCGCATATAAGAAACGAGAAATATGAGAAGGAGTCCATTGCGGGTTGGTTCAGAGGTACTGGTTCTGAACTTGGTAGGGCGTGCTACGGCTCGATCCCCCACAACCTCCAAATCGGATAATGTATGTAGGGTTACCACATTCGTGTACCAGACCCCGTGCTTATAAAGGATCAAAGTCGCTAACCAGCTACTCCACTACGTGCGTGCTAAGGCAAAGGGCTTAATGTGATTGCGCTAGAATGAAAGCGGGCGAAATAAGATCGAAAGACTCTAGGTGGAATCGTAACGCAATTACCGAATGTTTCGTTTAACGGGAAGTCGACGACTTAGCTTGTTGCTTGTGTCATTAGTGTATCGTTAGTGTTTTATCTAAGTACCGGTTTATCTGACAAAACGATTCTTCGTACGGTTTGTTATGTGTGTGCGTCGATGAAAACTTGTCCGACAATTTTCAACCGACTATTTGCTTGAGGACAAGCAAAGGTTTAAGTTTGGGGAAGTTTGATAACGAGAAAAAGTATCGGTTATATTGCTATGTTTCAATGTCATTTTATCGCATATTTGTCGTTTTAACACCCGATTCCTCGAGTTTTCTTTGTCATTTTGCAGGTACATCAATTACAGAGCTAGATCATGAGCCATAAGCGAAATGATCAAAAACAACCATTAAAAGATGAAGAAAAGAGGAATTCTGCATAATCTGCACTTTTTGTAACAGTCACGATCGTCACCTAGGAGTCACGACCGTGACACGCTAAAAGGAGCAGTCACGGTCGTCACCAGTCCCTCACGACCGTGACGCGCATAAGACACGGGAGACGAACGTGACACCTTTGTCACAAACGTGACAAGGGGAATTTAGGGTAATATGCTGAGACTTGGTCATGTACGTGTGTGTTACGTGAATTCAACTTGCCTATCTTCCCGCAGACTAAGTATTTCAACGGTTCCCTGGATTTTCTCAGCATTTACGAGGCCCATGCATCATCTCCAACTGCCAAGCCCAAAATATTGATCCTATAAATAGCTTAGCTTCAAAGAACAATTTACAGAGTTTTTGATTTTAATTTTCTTGCGGAAGCTCTGCCGTATTTTCCTTTGCACCCTATTTTATTATTTCCAGCATTTAATTGTTCTTGCTTTAATCTTCTGTATCCCAACCAACCATATAACAATTTCCAACATTAGGAAATTGTTATAATTTAATTTGTTTCAAAGCCTTCAGAATTCTTTTAGAAAATTTAATTCCGATTCTGGTCCGTACTCCGAGCTTTCCAGATTGTGGAAGAAGGAGTCTAACATTTTAATTGTTATTCAGGTTTTTTATTTAAATTGCATTTATATTAATGTTAAGTGTTTATTTTTCTGTTATGCATATTTTATTTTGTATTTCTCTGTTTCTGCCTCTGTCTGGTTCAACAATAATGAGTAGTTAAACACCTTAGGGCGGTATGTAATTAAAATCAACTAAATCGGTAAAATCAACTCTAGGCTTAAAATAATTAAGAGCTTAAAATTCTGGCTGTGACTTTTTATTATAAAATCAATCTTTTTGTTACGAGAGTAAGGAAAGTGTAATAGGTTAGGTCAAGACCACGAGAGTGTGAGATTTTAACCAGATAGCTAAAGTTAGGCATTTAATTTAAACACAGCGAGAGCGCTTTAAAATGAATTAGAATTGCTAAGTTTCCAAAAATTATTTCTAAACACTTATGGGCTAGCGAGAGCAGGCATAGGGCTTTAGGGGTAAGATCTGAGATAAGACCACGAGAGTGTGAGTTAAAGATATTTAAACTGGTAACCTCTACAAAATAGATTAAGTGAACCATCTTTTGAAGCCTAGGTTAGATTGACCCGCCTAAGTTAACATAATTACATACCGACCGCCTTAGTATTATTTTATTAAACTTAAATTTAATTCCCGCCTTTAATCTTTAAAAACAACCAAAAATCGTGACAACCCTTCACCTTAGCTAAACTAGTAAATCCTCTAGCACTAAGTAATCATAAAGTCCCTGTGGATCGATAATCTTAAATATTACTTCGATAGGCTGTGCACTTGCAGTTAAGATACCGCTAGACACATAATTAGAATACGTCTTCAGCCCATCACTCAATGACCATGACTTTTCAAAATTCGCTGTTAGGGCGCAAACCCTTCTCTAGGATATACCGCTTCATGCGGTCGGTGGTATGCACCTCCACGACTTCTTTGTTGAAACGGTCGATGTAGTCCCTCAGGGGCTCTTCCTTCCCTTGCATAATTCCCTCGAGGGTGGCCTCAGACTTTGGGTGGCGTCCAGAGGCGGTGAAACTCCTAGTGAACTTGTTCTTCATGACTCTCCATAAGGTGATGGATCCTGCGAGGAGATGCTTGTACCAAGACATGGTGCCCTTGCGCAAGGTGATGGGGAACAACCTTCACTTAATGGAACCCTCCACGTTGTGATAATGGAGCATGGCCTCGAGGTTCTCAATGTGATTATCGGGTTCAGTTGTCCCGTAGGTAGCCAAAGATGAGGCTTTTCCAGTCCTCAAGGAATGCAGGTTTCCATGATCTCGCGACTAAGAGGGTCGCGGTTGTCTTCTTCATCACTGCTTCCGGACTCAGGATAAGGGGACCTACTCCGATGACGATCGTCGTCATAACAGGTTTTCTTGTCACGACCTGGATCTTCCAGTAAATGTCTGGATCTGCGTGGAGGAGATCAGGTGCATTTTCACGTACGTTCTGGACGCGACATTTCGAGAGGATCTTGATCCTTGGGGGAGAAGAGTGTTTGTGTTCTTTCCCTTTCCGACCTCGTTGCGGAGATTGAGATCTTCGAGGAGAACCTCTGTGACGGTTTCGCCTGGACGGAGAGGGAGAGCGGTGGCCCCGTTCGAGCATTTTCATGCGTTCATTTTGTTAAAATAGGGTCAGATTTGCCTTATTAAGGGTAGTGATGAGGGCCTAAGTGGTGACATCTGCTTCTGCAGGGATGGGGATTAGTTCAAAGACGGGGTATGCGTGAACGACGGATGGCTGTTTCAGGTTGTTCGAGGTCGGGGAAGGAGGATGCCCTTCACTGCTACCGGCGTTGGCCTGAAAAGCTCCTTGGCTACCGGTGTTGTCGCCATCGTTGAGGAGGATGACGTGGGGATATTTGATAGTCTCGAGAACTTAGGCCGCCATGAAGACAAAGAAAGACTTGGGTCTTGCGATAAAAAGAAAGAAATCTTGGTCACGAAAGACGGGGAAGTTGTGATACCCACAGACGACGCCACTGAACAGAAAGAATCCTGACAGATCTTCGCGACCTTCAGCTGGGACTGTGTTCGGTTTGTAGGAGATGGTGGTGGGGTACTTGCAAGTACTCCGACAATCAAGTCAATAAAGGGTCAACAAAAGCGTAAGTGAAAAGGGTAGAAAGAATTGAATACCTGGTTCTCCAAAGATGGAGAGTTTTATAGGAGCATTTGTCTGCATGTTACGGGCGCGTGCCTTTGACTAAGTATAACTGCCTTAACGAATCTGTTAGGTAGTTGGTCGCACGGAGGGCGTTCAGGCGCGTAAGATGGGGGTTCCCAACGACTATATGCTAACAGTCAAGTCCTCGTGGATCCGATAATGGACTTGCCTGTTATCTATCGGATTGGGCCTCAATTTAGCGCTAGACACATGCTAGGCCAGCCCAGAACAGGTAGGTTAACAACCTTTTAAAATTATGATCTCCTAAATTTATTCCACAAAATATTATTTAAATTTATATGAATGTGCAGATTAAAAAAAGCAAACGAACGGATTGTCCATCTAGAGGTTAGTATATATTATTATAAAAATAAAAATAAAAATTGGCTCTTATCAGAATAAAAATAAATATTTTAAATTATAAGAGATTATAAATTATATATTACCTAAAATATAATATTTTTTATCAAGTAACTTAGTGGCAAAGAATTCTATATATTATAATAATTTACAATATTATTCCAATCAACAAATAATTTAATATGAGTTTCATTTATATCTATATATTTAAAAATATTTAAATTTTAAAATTCAATGAATGGAAACCAAATATATAACTTATTAAATTTTTAAAGTATTACATTTATATTTATAATAGTTATGGATATGTATATATAAATATATTTTCAGTCCATTACACCTAACGTTTTTTTTATAGAACTTAATATATTATTTTTTCCTAATATAATATTTTTCTTAAAGTTCAATAAATGGAAGCAAATATCTTTTTTTATAGAATTTAAAAGAAAAAAGATATTTGCAACTAATTTTATTTTTATAAAATTTACTATATTATACTTGCCAATATAAATTTTTAGTATAATAATATATGTGAGTAAAAAAATTGGTATTCTTAGTGGTTAAGTTATCTCTAAAATGTTATAAAAAAATTATTTTCTCGAAGATCTCTAGCTCTATTTAAGAAGGGAACAAAATATAAGAAATCAAACAAATGTCTTAAGGCTATCATCATCTATTTCATAGTTCATATCGCATACTCCACCAACAATATCAACAATGGCGACAGATATGAAAACAAACTCTGTAGAAGAAAAAAGCAAGTTTGAGATTCTTCCAGAGGAATGCATTGCCAACATATTGGGGCTAACAGATCCAGTTGATTCATGTAAGTTCTCCATTGTTTCCAAAGATTTTTGTTCTGCCTCTGAATCAGACATTGTTTGGGAACACTTTCTTCCATCAGATTTGGTCTCAATCATTTCTGAATCTCAATCTGGATCCTCTTTGTTAGCCACCTCTCCCTCTAAGAAATCTCTCTATCTCACTCTCTCTGACAATCCCATTATTATCGACAATGGTAAAAAGGTATCATTTTCATTATTATTTGTTAAATATTTGACATTTTAATCATAAACCCTAAATCCTAACTAACTAATTAAATGGTGCTACACTAAAATTCAGAGCTTTCAATTAGAGAAAGAAAGTGGTAAGAAGATATACATGCTTAGTGCTAGAGATCTCTCCATCACTTGGGGTGACACTCCCACCTATTGGGATTGGATTACTCTACCAGAGTCCAGGTCAGTTCTTATTTATAATATAATACTGTTACTGATACCTATGAAAAAAGTGTTCGGTTATGTGTCAGTGCCTGCATTAACACAGTTTCATGTGTTAGTGTCGGATTGTGTTCCAGTCTATGTGCTTCATAGTTTATTTAGATATAATTTAAATAATTTTCTCAAATCGTTAACGTGTTGATTTTTCCATTAATTATTGTTTTTAACAGATTCCAAGAGGTTGCTAAGCTACGTTATGTGTGGTGGTTTGAAATTTATGGGAAAATTAACACACATGTTTTGTCCTCAAATACACAATATGCAGCTGTTCTCGTGTTCAAATTGATGGATCCCCTTGATTTTGATGATTTTTCTTTTATTCCCGTGGAATTAACTATAGATAAATTTGAAGAACGTATATCTACAAAACAAGTTTGGTTAGATCCAAACTTTGATAAGGAACGAGATGATGAGTTGTTAGGGTTAGAGAGTCCAAAACTGAGAAGTGATGGGTGGTTGGAGATAGAGATTGGAGAGTTCTTAAGTTCAGGCGTACAAGATGAAGTCATTCAGTTTGGTGTTGTTGAGATAAAGGCTGGTTGTGCAAAGAGTGGTTTCATTCTTGAAGGAATAGAAATAAGACCTAAGAATTAGATTATCATAAAATCACTTTATTTTGTACTTTGTTATTATTATGCAAGAAGTTTATGTATTAAATAAAATGATTGATGAATCTAAATATTATATTAAAGCAAAAAATTCTTTTAGTTTTTGAAAAAATTACAGGATTTATTTTAATTCTTAACAAAAAATAGAAACAATATTGTCTTTGAAGGCGTGCAAGACAGACTACTGCATAATTTACCTCAAATTTGTCACAGTTAACTTATGAAAAGTTTATTTCATACCCCTACCATTATTCTTCAACCCCTACCTTTTTTCAGATATTTCAATTCTATTCTTCTTACTTATCAAATATATACCGAAAAATAATAATAATAAATATTAAATAATAAAATTAGTTGATAAATAAAAATGATAGAATTGAAATATTTTAAAAATATATATAAGGATAGTGAGATAATGGTAGAGATGTGAGATAAAAAAATATTTTTTTTGTAAGCAACTTATTCCAATAATCAAGAACTAAAAGTTCTCGAACTTGATAACAGCCGAGTCAAAAGAGGACCCGAACAAAAAGAGATTGCTATCCAATTGATCCTATGAAATAAAAAACAACGGGTTTTACAAAAATCATAGGAAATTACAATTGGGTTTAACAATATCTCCTAAAAGAGACCATTTACAATATGTGATTTTAATATTCCACACAATGTCGAAAGCATTCCAGCTATGACACTAAAAAATGATCTTGTTCCCCTAGCTAACCAAATATTCCACATTGTCGCCATCCAAAAAATGCTAGCTTTTCCTTTCTTTGCACCTTGAGTTTTGCAAAAACGAAAACAAATCTCGAAATTTTCTTTACAACAATCCACCAAGTCTCCCTATTATCTACATAATCAATCCATTCCCTTATATCCCTCCAAATTATCTTCAACACAATACAACTCATGAACAAGTGAACGGAATTCTCAATGTGAAGAGAACAAAACACAAAGAAAATTTTCCTCGGAAATATTAATACCTCTTCGAATAAGATTATCTTTAATTGGTAATCTTCCTCAAAATAAACGTCACCCAAAAGCTTTCATACGCATTGGGAGCTCCAACTTCCAAAGATTTGATTTAACAATAAATTGAGACGAACCTCAAATATTTGAGAATATTTGATAATTTAATTTAATATATATATATATATATATATATATATATATATATATATATATATATATATATATATATATATATATATATATATATATATATATATAAAATATATATATATTTAGGTATGTTGCAATGTTTATAAAAAAAAGGTACGCTGCATAATACATTTTTTAAAAAGTTAATAGATAAAAGTATACCAATATAATATAATATAATAAAATAAAATAAATTATTACGGGATAGAGTCTAATTCTGTTTATTTTATTATTTTATTATTTTTTATTTAATTTCTTCTTAACTAAGAAAAATATTTTTATTGTTGATCTCGTATATTTTTAAACAATCGACCAAAAAAATTGATCTTACAATAAATTAGATATGATTAATAAATATTTAAATTAATAAATAAACAAAATTTTCATAACAATAAATAATTTCAAAGTTTTATTATCTGATGTATGCATAAAATATATGTGCTACATTTTAATAAACTTCTTAATGACACGGAGAAAACAATGTATAAAATACATCTATAATCTTTCTCCCTAAGGATTTTGGGCATCTGCTTCCCAGTTTAACTCCCAACTTCATTCTTAATAAAACAACTTAAGAATATTCAAACCATAACGAAGACATACTAAAATTTATTAAACACATTCACTAACACCTTTTATCTGTCTGCATGCATCTTTATTATTTATACTTGCATCTCTGCTAGAATCTCAGTAAATCGGGTTACTGTCACCAAACCTAACCTTTGAATAACTAGAACTAAACTAGGGAAAAACATAGCCTTCTCTTGAGCTTCATTCAAGGACCCTCAGGCCTCCTAAAGGTGTCTTCTCTCAGGCTTAGAAGTTACCCAGTCCTTCCTTAGCCTCCTCTTGGGATTTATCCAAGGACCCATGGGCCTCATACAGGCAACTTGGCCTCCTCTTGGGCTTATTAAACACAATGACCCTCTCAGGCTTCCTAAAAGCATAGGAACAGATCTTAGAATAAAAAACATACAATAGTTATCCTATCCCCGATGGATGAACAAGTTATCCTCCTCTTGGGCTTTGCACAATTGAATTCCCCCAGACAAAGGAATGTCTGATGACCACAACTTATAAATTTCCAACATACAAAACACTTTTCATATAGAGTCAGTGTACCAACAATTTCCAGCCTCCTATCTTAGGCTTCATATAAGATACAGATAATCAAGAGTCAGTCTCTCACAAATAAATTTCACACTTGGGCTTCCAAATCAGGACACAGATAAAACTTTCCCACATAGTCAGTTTTCTTTGTATAACTTCAACCTTGGACTTCAATCAAGGCACAGATAAATCCAAATCTTCCCTATTTAAAAATGACAAATTCTCTCTACTGAGCACCTTTTAGGTTCAACTTTGGGCTTCAATCAAGGCACATGCAGTCAAACACTATACAATCACTCAAAATTAGTCATAGTCTTGGACTTTAACTAAGCTAACACCAATCATAGTCTTGGACTTTAACTAAGCTAACAACAATCATAGTCTTGGACACTAAACTAACGTCAGTCATAGTCTTGGACTTTAATGAAGCTAACACTCGTCATAGTCTTGGACTTTAACTACGCTAACAACATCAATACAACCATAGTCTTGGACGTTAACTAAGCTAATTCCCCATAATACAGTCATAGTCTTAGACTCTAACAAAGCTAAACATCCAACCTTTCTTGAGCTATGCAAATCAAGATAAACCATTCAACTTTCCTGAGTTATGCAATTCAGGTCAAACCATTCAATCCACCTTGAGCTATGCAATTCAGGGTAAATCAGCCTTTCTTGAGCGTTACAAATCAAGATACCATTCAGTTTATGCCTTGAGCTATGCAATTCAAGCAACCAACCAGTTATAAACAACTATTTTTTAGCTTCAATCCTGGGCTTTAATCAGGACACAAACAGACTTTTCAGCTTCAATCTTGGTCTTTAATCAAGACACAAATCAAACTTTTGAGCATCAACATCCTGTGCTTTAACTAGGATACAAATCAACCCCTTTCCTCCTAGCTCTAGCCTTTTAGGATGAACTACGATGCTCTGATCACTCAATTATCTTTTTGGGGGTACGTATGCAAAAGGTTGTAAGATATTTGCGAGCACACCAAACAAAAACAACAATTAGATTTGTAAACCTAAGAAAAACATCAGAAAACTATGATGATACAGAAACACAAAAACATCAACATCACCCTATCAATCAACATTCATCTCATACCCATACCCAAATCAAATAAACCCTCATTAATATAAAAAAAGAACAAAATTTGCACTAATCCAAGAGTTTAAATAAGCTAAAGAAGAACCTACAACGAAGTGGGCATTTGTTAAATAACAGTATGCAAAACAGGGTGAGTTTAAGATATATTTTCCCTTCTCTAACTAGCTTCACCAGAAAAAATAAGAAATCAGAAAGAAGCAAAAATGCGACAGCGATTAAAGACCACAAAAATCGAACTACAATTATCTTTATTTAGTATGAGATACAGAAAGATAAATTTAAACATAAATCCTAATATAACAAGCAAACCACGGTTTAAGAAAACAACGAGAAGTTAGAGGGAGAAGAGATGACTCAAAAGGAAATAATAAGGCTTATACATAAGGATGCCTCTAAAATTTATTTTGTATTTTATTATCTTGTGATTTCATACACAAGGTAGGACTTTTAAAGAAGAGCTACCTACCGCCTAGAAAGTAGTTCCACCTGGTTGTGAAGCTCAGTCTATTGCAAGTGTATTAGATCTTTAATTTGAAAAGATGAAAAAAATATGGGACTTTGTAAACAAGTAGCCCATCATCTCTGTTTAGGAGATTGAGAAATTGTTTAAGAAAACAGTTGGGAGGATCAAGACTTATACGGAAGCCTGACAGAGTTTTAAAACAGACTGGAGAAAGTTTAAAATAGAAAAAAATGGGTCCTAAACACAAAGGATTCTCCATGACACATTTTGACAATCCATTTTAGAAAACAAAGGGTTATGTGTAAAGAAATTCACAAAAAGAGATTCACAGATGAAAATACAATGTAGCGAAACAGGCGACCGCGCCAAGTTTTTGAAAATGACTTAGATAAACCCTTATAGTTTATTTTAAAAAAATGGATTATTCTTACACTCTAATAGAGGCCCAAAAATGTAAGATTTGAAGAAATTAGGAGTGATAATATCAAAATCCTAAATTTGATATTTTAAAACATTTATCTTTTGAATAAAATGATTAAAACATTTGATAAATTTAGAACATAGATCAAAAACAAGAGAAATTCTTGGATCAGTGTTTGAAAATTCATATTTTATCCATAGAATGACTTGATATTCATTTATTTTTGAAAAATCAAGAGAAATAATATTTTAAAAATGTTTAAAAACAATTAAAAACAATTCTTTATAAAAATACAAAATATATTTTTAAAAAAATAATGTTTTTTTGTGGAATAAAATATTTAAACATTTTTTAGAATTAATGAGAAAAGAATCATTTAAAAACTCAAAAGAATCAAGGAGAAATTAATTTTGGGATCAATTAATTAAAACTTGAAAATTCAAATATTTAAAATTTTGAAAAAGGATGCCAAGAACACATGAAACCCGCGTGTGTTCTTCATGTTGCCCATAAATCTGATTTTTGCAAAATCTATTATATCTCAGTGATTACTCAATGAAAATGAATGAAATAAACATCAAACTTACACGAAATTAACTCACGAACAACATGATAATAATTAATTCCATTTCTTATAAGTGTAGTGAGAGAAATCAGTGATGAACACTGAAGAAGCCTAATTTGGCCTAAGCCTCATGAAATTCTACATGATGATGTTTCTATGCAATTAATTAAGGGAAAAACTTAAAATATAATCACCCACACATGGTAAAAAGATGGTGCGAGAAAATATGCATGGATTATGAGATGACCAAGTTTTAGGCTTACTTGAGCTTGAAGTTGCAGCAGAAATTTGATCTTTAAGCTGGAGGTGTTATAGAAGAGTTGTGATGATCTGAACAACTTCTCTACATCATATGGAGTGTTCTCGATCACTTGGACTTGATGGCAAGTGGTTTGATAAAGTTATGGTCTTCAAGTTGCAGAAAGAATGTTTCTTTTAGATTTTGAAGAGTGATTTTTAGTTGGAGGTATTTTTGGGTTGGTTCAAGTGATTGAATTCCTCAGATACATCATATGCGATGTGTGTGGGCAATTAGATTGAGTTGATAGTGGCCACAACTCAAAACCCGATAGTGGTTGCTTAAAAAGTCAAGTTTTGAGTGTTAGAGAGTGAAGAAGAGAAAGCTTAGAAATCAAAGACTTTGGAGTGAGTTTTATGATCAATTGAGGTTTCTATTTATAGGTAAACATGTTGAGATTGCATAGCCTCCAATTTTTGAAGAGATGAATTCATAAATTATTGATCATTGCTTACCTTAATATCTCTTACAATGTGAATGATGAAAATTCCAAATAGCTCAGCTATGCAGCAGGTAAATTCACATTCTTCATATATTATAATTGTTGTTTATGAGCACATGTTGCTTGTTGATCAAGAGATTCTAGGATATTCCTTTTTGGAGGATCATGGCCCTTGGATCAAGTGCTTAGGTGTTGAAATTCATGAATGCCATAAATGGAAATTCCGTGGTGCAATCATGAATTTGCAGGTTGATCAGGTTTGTAATAATTGCTTTGATGCTCTTAATAACCTGATCTTATCCATTGACTCACCAAAATCCAAATCTCAAGTTTTATGAAAATCTGTTTTTTGGAAAACAGTAGTGTCATGGTGTGTTTGACAAGAGATTTCTTCATGCTCAAGCAAGATATTTTCATGCCAAATAGTTCTTTGAATTGTTGGTAACATTTGTGATAACATTAGTGTTTTCACAAGGATATGAATTAGCTTGGAACTATGTGAAAAAAGCCCCCAAATTTGATGTTTTGACTGATTTTGTACTTAGGAAGATTTTGTCTAAGTGTTGAAATTTCCAATTTTTTCTTGATTTTTATCAATCTTCAACTTAAAATCCATGATGAATTGGAGTTTGGGGTAGTTGAATATTTTGTAGTCTATGGAAAAATCTTTCATTTGAGCTTTGGTTCAAATTCTTGATTTTGTGTGATAAAATGAATTCATGGACCATATATTCTTGTAATATAGGTCATGGGGATCATTTTAGGTCAAAAAGTCAAAGTTTGACTTTTTGGTCCAGATGAAAATTACATTGGATACCCCTGATATTTTATTTTTTTACTGAGCATCCTCTGTGGTATTTTGAACTTGTGAATGGACTTCTATGATGTATATGAGCTATTTAAACCACTCACTATGGTATTGGCTCATGTTCAGTGGAGAATTTCAACTTTGGGTTCCGCGATCAGTCAAAACCCTAATTGGGCATTGTGAAACCCTAATTTGGGGGCTCTTAATCTCTGCATCCTTTAATCTTGATTCAAAATTGTAGATTGTCTATTAGGGTTGTATTAAGCTCCTTGGATGACATGTGGATGTCTTGGCTCATTTTCCTATGAAAAGATTCTTTTGGAGGTCACAGCCGACTAAAAGCCCTAATTTGTGACACTGAGGCCTCGGGGCTCATATCACTGAAAATTTGTGCAATATTTACATGAGTTATCACCATTTGAGATTCCTTGATCCTTTAAGGATGTTTAATAGGTTGAAAATCTTAGGAATTTATGATTGATCCTTTTCATGAACTTCTCACCTTAGTAATCACTTTTGTAGTATGTTATAGTACCTTTAAAGAAATATTTTAGATCTATTTTTTTGTAAGTTCATTTTAACTTCTGCACCATCACTTTTCACAAATATTTTCAAATATTATTCACTTATAAAAACCCAAAGCAATTAGTTTCATTTTCAAATATTTCCTTCATTTTCATCAGTTTATTCATAAAACCCCTATCTTTTGACTAAATTCCATTGTTGATTTTGAAAATGATATGAAATTTAAGTCTAATGTTGAATTTTGAAATTCTGGTATGACAAATCCTATATGTCCTATAGGATATCGAGACATCTGGTCTGACGGAAATAACAAGGTGTCACTCCCCGGATTTCCATCCTGGTACAAACGCGAAAGTGGTGCGGAAAAAAGAATAGAGTCGCCAGCCAGGCATTTTTATCCCGAAGGAACGGGAATGGTAATGCTGCACAAACCAGAAGAAAGAAGAGGAAGGACACGGGTCCTGCGAACCAAAGAGACTGAGTTCGGGAGTCGGTTACGACCTGGGAAGGTATTAGCACTCAGATCGTCCGCCGTACCCGACGGGATCCACGCTTGCAAAAGAAACTATTTCAAAGGGTGAGGGTATGAAAACTGCAGCAAAAGAAATGAAAATGAAAAGAAACTGGAACTGGAAAGGAACTGAAATAAGAAAATAAAGGAAAAATGTAGGGAAAATAAAGATTGTGCTCGAACGGGCCCTACCCCGCTGCCTACGTACCTCATCAGGAAAATGAGGATCAGAGACGCCGTAGTTCCCCTAACTAGGGGTACTAAAAGGAAAATGGCTTGTGAATTAAGGCTTGAACTGCCTATGCCATTGCTCAGGTGTTGCAGACTCAGACGACGAGTGTGTAACCGTCTTGCAAAGTGACAAGTAGGAGCAAGTTCGCGTACGGAGCGAATGAGATGAGAAGAGAATTCCCGAAGGAGAGACGCTTATTGTTTGTTTGTGTTTTTTTAGAAGCTTTTGTGAGTGTGTCACAAGGAAGTGAACTCAAGCTCTTTTCCATGGAATGTGCACTTGTCACTACATTCCAAGATGGAATAATAGAACAAGCACACTCAAGTAAGGAGAAGATCCCCAAAACTTGAACCCAAAGATTAGGGCCTATGCTCACTAACTTGTTTACTTATTAAGTGTTTTTGTATTTTTGATGAAGAAGTGTTTTTTATGCTTTCCTTTTATAAAGAAAATACCTTGATCAGACTTGTGCATCACAAGATAAACATGTACTATCCCAAGATGGGAAGACTACAAGCGTACCTCGTGGAATAAGGCTATGGATCAATGCATCACTTCAAACTTATTAAAGTGTTTTTTAGAGTTATGAGATGAGAAGAGAAGAAGAACCAAAAGGATCTCAAAGGAAAAATTCTAAGGGAGACTAAAAATAATCCTAGGTGTTAACATGCATGGATGTCCTAAGGGTTAGTGAGGTTTCTATCCTAGTGAAGAAAAGAAGAAGAAGATAGAAGAAGGGAGGAGAAAGGCCTAAGCCCAACAACCAATGGTTAGTTCACATAAACATAAGACGAAGAGATGAGAATTGGAGATGTGGAACTCAATTCCCACACCTCTTACTTACCAAGGCCCTGCAAAGTTAGCAAAATCCAGCAAATGCTCATCAATAAAATCAAGGCAATGACACGCTCAAAGTTCGCACTAATCAAGATCACATAATTAGGTCATACATGGCACAAACAAGCATTTGCGTGTCAAAAACACGAAAGCATGCATTGATCAGCAACAAAATCACTCAAACAAACATGTTCAATGATCATATAATGATCCATGGTATTTAGGACAAGTATGGAAATCAAACATGCCAAAAATAACTTAAAAGTAGCCTACTGCTTCAGTGTTAACCGGTTAACCAATCCGTTAACCGGTTAACCATGCCAGAACCTGCAAAAATACAACACAATTCAGGTGTGTTAACCGGTTAACCAATCCGTTAACCGGTTAACACTGTTAAGACAGCAGCAAAAACCTGCAAAAATCAGCTCCCAACCAGCTTATTCCAAACAATCTCATACCAGTCCAGCAAACATTTGAACATGAAGATAATGTATCAATTCACATTAATTCCTATCATTAAGCTCATGAACAATAACAATCGGATCCGGATACAAATCAACCAATCAATTCATGCAACGCAATCAAATACACAAGCACATGGTAGATTTAAAGCACAAGCATGCAAATAAGCTAAAAACAGAGCTAGATCTGAAGTTAACCAACCTACAAAGCGGAGGTATGCTTTGGTAATTGTTGATTAAGCTCAAAATGAGAGATCTCACGCAAAACCTTGAAGATTTGATGCTAAGCTCCACACTCCATGCAAAATAAATGCAAGAACAAGCTCTTGATGCCGAATTTTGGATCCAAAAGCACTTCTAGATCCCAAACCAGATCTGAATCACCAATTAAACCAGCAAAAAGATGCAATGAATAAATATGGTTTAGGTTTGGGGCCCAAAAATTAGGCTTGGGATCCAAAATTATGGTTTGGGTAGTGTGATTAGGATGTAGCAATGGGATTAGGCTTGGACAAGAGCTCTAGATCTTTCCTTTAATTTCCAATTAATTCAAAAATGAATAAAAATCAGAAAAATGAAAAATGGAGCAAAAATCACACATGCTGAATTGCTGCTGAAAATTCAAAATTCGTGGCCGTTAACCGGTTAACCAATCCGTTAACCGGTTAACGCCAGTGAATTTTGAATTTCCC
The DNA here is from genome assembly GCA_963966055.1 of Lathyrus aphaca. Classification (NCBI taxonomy): domain Eukaryota; kingdom Viridiplantae; phylum Streptophyta; class Magnoliopsida; order Fabales; family Fabaceae; genus Lathyrus; species Lathyrus aphaca. Next base: position 148,821,789 of record OZ014520.1, on the reverse strand, counting down.
TCCTTTTTGTGGGAACCTTCAAAAAATAAGCCGGTGCCCACCATTTTTATCTGATTTTGATCCTTGATCTTGCCAAATCTCTTTTAACATTATAAGAACATCCCTTGGCTAAAAAAAATGGGGTTGGAACCCTTTGAAATCTCACGGTTGACTTTTTCAGGGCTCTGTTGACTTATTCCTTCATCTACGAGCGACTGAGGCATTGTCTGACTTCCACATGGAATTTTCTCATGAAATTTGACACATAGGATCCTCTCAACATATAGAGGACTTGGCCCAAAAGAAATGGCCAAAGTTGTGAGGTCTTGGTGATTGAATCCCAAACCCTAATTTGGGTGCACCGCATAGGAGCTTTGCCTTGTCCTGAGATCTCTGATGATTATGCAATCTTCTGAGCTTTTGTCAATGGACTTGATCTTGTAAATGGAGTGTAAACTCACCATATAACTTGTATACAACCCTTGGGACCCTTGTCATGGCTTGAAAGGCTTCAAGGAACTCCACAGATGGCCATATGCTTGATGTTAGGACATGAGGGATGTTATGCTTCATCTTTCCATGATATGATGCTGAGGAAATGATATGAGTATGATGAATATGATGATATGATGCTTAAAATGAAGAGGGAAAATTTGGGGTGTTACAGCTGCCCCTATTCAATCATCAGTTAATCTGAAAAGGATGATAGTACGGGCTATCGACCATTCAAGATAAACTGTGGTTGAATACCAAGAAGACCAGAAATTTGCACTCTGACGAAGAATGCAACACCGGGAAATAAACCCAAACAGATGACGCTCTGGGGGATAAGCAGGGGAGAAAGAAGCAGACGAGCTTCTTCTAATTTGAAACTGATATCTGGAATAAGAATGCGTTGACAAGCGAGTCTTCAAACAATCCTGTAACGCCAGGAGCTGGACATACGAGTCCTCAAACACTTCAAACATAATCTGAGACAGATGAGTCTTCAAACAATCCTGTGACGCCAAGAGCTGGACATACGAGTCCTCAAACACTTCATACATAATCTGAGACAGACGAGTCTTCAAACAATCCTGTGACGCCAGGACCGGTAATGCACTTAAGTCTGTGGGATAGACATGCAATCAAGGTAGACGAACCTTCTTCATATATTATCCGCGGATATATGGTATAAGACAGACGAGTCTTCTGAGCAAACCTGTGACGCCAGGTGCAGCAACAACAATAATTGGTGCCTGAGACAGACGAGCCTCCTTCGGATTTACCTATTACGCCAGGACCGGTAACCATTTTGACATTAATTCCCATTGTCAGGATTTTAAACCTCTTCAATACAGACGGGTATTGGATGATCATCAAGATAACACAGACGAGTGCCAAAGTCAATGATACAGACGAGTATCAGACGATGATCCGAGAAACACAAACGAGTGTCTCAGGCCATGATACAGACGAGTATCAGCCACTGGTATAGACGAATACCAGAAATTCAAACACATACGAGCATTTGAAGTAGCATTAGAAGTATCAGGATAAACAACAAATCCTCACATACATATGCAAGCTAGCATAGACGAGTGTCGGGGATGATACAGACGAGTATCCAAGCAAAGCAGACGAGCTTCAGAACACAGACGACTTCTGGGGAATAAAAGCAGACGAGCTTCAAACAAACACAAACGAGTGCTGGATATGATACAGACGAGTATCCACGAATATCAGGCGTGCCAAACACAGACGAGTGCTGGAAAGTTGCAGACAAGCAACAGTTGAAAATACACAGCAAGGCACAGACGAGTGCATCAAAGGATCCAATACCAAACACAGACGAGTGTTGAAGAGTCGCAGACGAACAACAGCAGGTGAGATACCATAACACATACGAGTGTTGGAGATTTGCAGACGAGCAATAGCAGGTGAGATACCACAACACATACGAGTGTTGGAGATTTGCAGACGAGCAATAGCAAATATCATATCAGAACACAGACGAGTGCTAGAAATTGCAGACGAGCAAACAACAACTGTCATAACCAAACACAAACGAGTGTTGGAAAATTGCGAACGAGCAATATCAAGGTAATCATAAGCCAATGCTGGGGGAAAGCAGACGAGCAATACCACGGAGCCACCACAAACGGGTGTTGAAAGATGTAGACGAGCAGCAATAAAGCAGTAATACCAATGCTGGGGAGACCTCCGTTTAGGGATAACACAGATGAGTGTTGACAAACGTAGACGAGCGGTAGACAAATGCTTGATTGGCAGCAAGAGATACAACTCTGCAAGGGAAGACAAATCAAAAGGTCTGGACACTCAACTCTGATTGAGGTGATGAATACCTGGCTGTATCATCAAATACCCAAAAGTATGGCAAATTTGCTGGGAAATATTTCACGGACGGAGGTGAAAATCAAATATGAACTCTGTGGGGACAGGATCACCTTCAGGCTTGGCTGGGGGAGCTGCTTGAATAATACTCTGGCTGGGGAGAGCATTTGCTGATTCAAGACTCTGAGGGGACTCTTGCTGATGATTCCAACTCTGGTGATGTCAGGCTTTCAGATACCTGCTGGGCATACTCCACTGGGGAAGAATGGATTGTTACTTCACCGGGGAAGATGAAACCGCTTGGGCTACTGCCAAGGCTGGGTTGGAGGAAATCTCTGCTGGAAAGGTCAGGCTTTCAGATACCTGCTGGGAGAAATATCTGCTTGGGGAGATACTCTACTGGGGAAGAGTAAATTGCTTGAGAGAATGTGACGCCATCCCGCAACCTGCAACAACAAAAAACACAAGTGTGCCCCAGGGATTTGCATGACATGATCTGTTCATCCATCATCACCCGACATTCAAAGAGGGTTACAGTTTCCCTGCATGTCAGTTTTCTTTTCAAAATTATCACCATGTTTAGATGCAATGCTATTTTTTGCCAAAAATTCAGGACATTTTGCAAACAAAAATAAACACACACAACTTTTTGACTGAATATTATTTTTATTGAATGGCCTCTGAATAGGCAAAGATTATACAACAGGAAGCAACCACCTGGAAAGAGGTAGCCACTATAAAACTGAGAAAAAAACTATCTTAATGGCAATGTACACGGCATTCCAAGGAGTTCCACTTCTGCTATGACCTGCATGTCTTCGAGACTCTCCATTCTGCTTTGGCTTTCTGAGAGGATGAGGGGACTGTTTCCTATCCTTCTGATATTGTGGCTCAGATAACTCGGATCGCAGTTGTTCGCTTATTCCCTTGTTTTGCGTGGATCGCCCTTTCAGGTTTTCAATCCACTGGGATACCCTTTTTTGCCTGAGTTGTCCAATGTGGCTTTTCAACTCAGCGGGTGTACATTTTTTTATTTATTTCCCTAACTTTTGCCCGAGCTTTTTATTCTGTTTTTAGCTCGCCGGGATGCCCCTTTTTTTGCCTGGACTTTTATTCTGTTTTTGTGTTCATCGGGTCTCTTTATGCGAAGTATTTTTTAACTGCGTCCGAGTTAACAGGGGACTGGAAGTCATCTCCATCCATAGTGGTGAGCATCAATGCTCCTCTTGAGAAGACTTTCTTCACTATGAATGGTCCTTCGTAGTTTGGGATCCACTTGCCCCTGTGATCCGAACCTGGAGGAACGATCCTCTTCAACACAAGCTCTCCCACTTGGTAATCTCGAGTACGTACTCGTTGGTCGAATGCACGCTTCATTCTCCTCTGATAAAGCTGACCATGACAGATAGCCGCTAATCTATTTTCCTCAATTAGACATAGCTGATTGTAATGAGCACGCACCCATTCAGCCTCATCCAGCTTGACATCCATCATCACACGCAGTGAAGGAATCTCTACTTCAACAGGCAGGACTACTTCCATGCCGTACACCAGAGAGAAGGGAGTTGCCCCTGTTGACGTCCTGACTGACGTTCGGTACCCATGCAAAGCAAACGGTAACATCTCATGCCAATCTTTGTAGGTGACAACCATTTTCTGCACAATCTTCTTGATATTCTTGTTAGCTGCCTCTACCGCACCATTCATCTTTGGTCGGTAAGGAGAAGAATTGTGATGTTGTATCTTGAAGTCCCGACAGAAGTCTGCCATCATCTTGTTGTTGAGATTAGAACCATTATCGGTAATGATCCTTTCGGGCACTCCATATCTGCATATGATATCTCTTTTTAGAAATCTTTCCACCACTTGACGAGTGACGTTGGCATAAGATACTGCTTCTACCCACTTGGTAAAGTAATCAATCGCGACCAGGATGAAGCGATGACCATTCGAAGCAATTGGCTCGATCTTCCCGATCATGTCAATGCCCCACATAGAAAAGGGCCAAGGAGATGACATGACGTTGAGCGGGCTAGGAGGAACATGCACTTTGTCTGCATATATCTGGCACTTGTGGCATTTACGAGCGAATGAACAACAGTCTGCATCCATTGTCATCCAGTAATACCCTGATCTCAACAATTTCTTTGCCATCGCATGCCCTCCTGCATGGGTACCAAAAGATCCTTCGTGGACTTCCTGCATCAACAGGCTTGCTTCGTGTCTATCCACGCATCTGAGCAAGACCATGTCAAAGTTTCTCTTGTACAAAACCCCGTCTGTATTCAAGAAGAAGCTAGCAGCAAGTCGCCTCAAGGTCTTTTTGTCGTTGGAAGATGCCCCAGTTGGGTATTCTTGCTTTTCCAGGAATAACTTGATATCAGAATACCAAGGTTTCTCATCAGACACGGCGTCTACAGAGAAGACATAAGTTGTAGCGTCAAGCCTGGATATATCAATTCTGGGCACATAATTCCAGGGCCAGACTTTAATTGACGAAGAGAGAGTGGCCAATGCGTCGGCAAACTGGTTTTCATCACGTGGTATGAATTGAAGTTTAACTGTCGTGAAGAACGTCAACAGTTTTCTACCATAATCCCTGTATGGAATTAGGTGCTCTTGATGCGTATACCACTTGCCGGTAACTTGGTTAACGACGAGGGCTGAATCTCCGAATATATCGAGGTTCTTAATCCGAAGATCAATTGCCTCCTCTATTCCCATTATACATGCCTCGTATTCCGCTTCATTGTTGGTGCAGCCAAAAGTAATTCTGGCCGCGAAGGGTAAGTGGACACCTTCAGGAGTAATGAGTACGGCACCAACTCCACGACCATTGATATTGACGGCCCCATCAAACATCAACTTCCATTTGGATTCAGGGTCAGGCCCCTCCTCCGGAAGTGGTTCCTCATAATCGTTTGTTTTGAGGTACATGATGTCCTCATCGGGGAAATCAAACTTCATTGGCTGATAATCATCCTCAAGAGGTTGCTGTGCAAGGTAATCCGACAATACACTTCCTTTGATGGCTTTCTGAGAAGTATACTGGATGTCGTATTCAGTTAAAATCATCTGCCACCTAGCAACCCTTCCAGTCAACGCTGGTTTCTCAAATATGTACTTGACAGGATCCATTTTGGAAATGAGCAGTGTGGTATGAGTCAACATATACTGCCTCAGTCGGCGAGCAGCCCATACCAAAGCGCAGCAAGTTTTCTCGAGCAGTGAGTATCGGGATTCACAGTCGGTAAACTTTTTGCTAAGGTAATAAATGGCATACTCTTTTCGACCAGACTCCTCATGTTGGCCTAGCACACACCCCATTGACCCTTCTAGCACGGTCAAGTACATTATTAATGGTCTTCCTTCCACTGGAGGCATTAGAATTGGAAGCTCCTGTAAATATTCCTTTATTTTGTCGAAAGCTCTTTGGCAGTCCTCGTTCCACCTGACCGTTTGCTCTTTTCTTAGCAACTTGAATATCGGTTCGCACGTAGCAGTTAGATGAGATATGAACCGAGAAATGTATTTCAACCTCCCTAAAAACCCGCGCACTTCTTTTTCTGTCTTTGGTGCAGGCATATCTTGAATAGCTTTTACTTTAGCAGGATCTACCTCAATTCCTCTTTGACTTACAATGAAACCCAGCAATTTCCCGGAACGCACTCCGAAAGTGCACTTGTTCGGATTCAACCTCAGCTTGTACTTGATCAGCCTATCAAATAACTTCTTCAGGTTGACCAGATGCTCCTCTTCGTCTCGGGACTTCGCAATCATATCGTCCACATAACACTCGATCTCCTTGTGGATCATGTCATGGAACAATGTGACCATCGCCCGTTGATAAGTTGCCCCGACATTCTTCAAACCAAAGGGCATGACCTTATAGCAGAATGTCCCCCACGGGGTAATGAACGTTTTCTTCTCCATGTCTTCCGGCGCCATCTTTATCTAATTATAACCGGAGAAGCCATCCATGAAGGAGAACACCGAGAATTGAGCAGTATTGTCTACCAACACGTCAATGTGTGGCAACGGAAAGTCATCTTTTGGGCTTGCTCTATTCAAATCCCGGTAGTCAACGCACATCCGTACCTTGCCGTCCTTCTTAGGTACTGGTACGATGTTAGCTACCCAAGGTGGGTAACTAGTCACAACAAGGAAACCGGCATTCCACTGCTTCTGAACCTCCTCTTTAATCTTCATCGCCATGTCAGGACGAGTTCTCCTCAATTTCTGCTTCACAGGAGGACAATCCTCTCTTAAAGGTAGCTTATGCATCACGATGTCAGTATCTAAACCTGGCATATCTTGATAAGACCAAGCAAAGATATCCACATACTCTCTCAGCATACTGATCAGCTCTTTCTTGATGTCGGCCTGCAGACTGGCCCCAATCTTAATTTCCTTTTTTGCTTCTTCACTGCCAATGTTGATGGTCTCAATCTCCTCTTGATGAGGCTGAATAACTCGTTCCTCTTGTTTCAACAATCTGACCAATTCTTCAGGGAGGTCACAGTCTTCCTCAACCCCTTCATCAGCTTGGTAGACTGGATTATCAAAGTCATGCATAGTCATAGCGGGAACATTATCCGTGGAATCCGGATGATCAAAACTGCACAGATGATGTGCTTATTCAGAATCTGCTTATTTTGAAAAAGAGATGCTAACACAAAACAAAAAGGAAAACACATTGCCATTTTTATATTTTTTGTGAAAAAGTTTAAAAACAAAGACAGGGAACACAGTTTGTCTGAAAATGTCCTTTTATTTCATAGCAAAAATAACGATGCAATACAAAACATGGTGGCCCAATACAATGGATCCAAGCATCTTGGACAGAATGCTGGATTTGACAATGTAGTATGCTAATAAAAGGAAACAAAATAATTACTCTAAGAGCCAGGTGACTTGAACAATGTCTTCAGCAGACCAATTTCCTAGCTCCTCGCCGGGCACACACGGGTGGATCCAATTGTCCCAGTCTCCGTCACTATCCCCCTCTTGACTTGCTGTACAGATCTGATCGCGGTTAAGCAACCCAACACTTGTAAACGTGATAGCTTTACCACTCTGAGTAGATCCACCAGGCTGATACCCTAAGCCAAACTTATCATCTTTCTTTTCCAGCTCCAATAGCTTGCCCCAACCCTGGGCACTGCCTGATTGCACAACCTCTTTTGCTTCCCTGTAGGAATGGATGGATGTTCCCTCTTTCTCAATGCTCTTCTCCACAGGAGTCAGGATGCTGACGTCTGCTTCAAAAGCTTGGCATAAAGTCTCATGGATTTCACCATCCATTTCTACGTACTTAAATGTCGACAGGTGACTAACGAATATGTCCTCCTCCTCACAAACTATGATGACCTGGCCGTTAACCACGTACTTAAGCTTCTGATGCAGGGTTGAGGTAATAGCTCCAGCGGCATGTATCCACGGCCTTCCCAACAAACAGCTATATGCAGGCTGGATGTCCATAACATAGAAAACGCTTTTGAAGACTTGAGAGCCTATCTTGACGGGCAGCTCAACCTCTCCAAAAACTGATCTTCTCGATCCATTGAAAGCTTTAACAATCAGATCACTCGGCGTCAGGACAATCCCATCAGTATTAAGCTTCATCGGTGCCTTCTTCGGAAGCACATTCAAGGAAGAGCCTGTGTCTACAAGAACATGAGACAACACAGCGCCCTTGCACTCCATCGTAATGTGTAGTGCTTTGTTGTGGTTTCTGCCCTCCGAAGTGAGGTCTCTGTCAGTAAAGCCTAAGCCATGGCTTGCATTGACACTTCCAACAACAGCTTCGAGTTGGTTGACAGTGATCTCCTGAGGAACGTAGGCCATTTGCAGGACTTTCAGTAAGGCCTCTCGGTGTGCGGGAGAGCACATCAGCAGTGACAAGATAGAAATCTTGGAAGGTGTTTGGTTTAGTTGATCAACCACCTTGTAGTCACTCTTTTTGATAATCCTCATGAATTCCTCGACTTCTTTTTCAAACGTCCCCTGCCCAGCCATAGGAGTAGTTGACTCATCGTTCGCATCCTGTTTTCCTTTGGCCTTGGACAGAGCTTCGGCCTCAGGATCCCCTCTCAACGCAGGGGGAGCGAATAACCGACCACTTCGGGTGAAACCCCCAACACCTCCGACATTCTCTACAGTCTGGTCAGCAACAGATCTGCTCTCCATCTTCTGTCCAGCTACATAAACATCAGAGCCATAATGCCAAGGAATGGCTCTATTGTCTGTGTACGACACAGGCCCAGGTACTGTGATAGTCACAGGACTAATCTGAGGAGCATAGATTGTAACCGGTTCTCTCCTGACAGGCATGTCAGCTTCATCGTAGAAAATAGTAATGGTTGACACATCATCAGCCTCTTCATTACCAACTTTACTGAACTGCAAGGATCCAGCATCAATCAAACCTTGCAAACCCATCTTCAATTTCTCACAGCCATTCTCAGCATTCATACAGTCTTCACAATCAAGACAGCAACCCGGAAACACCAGACCCTTCAGCATTCTCTCTTTCACTACCCTCAAGGGTGTCCTGACTTCATCGATACTCATCACCAAACTCAACTTGTCATCACCCTCAACAACATTGACTCTTGCCCCTCCATGATTAGGCATAGGGTTCGAGTTAACATTCGGTGGCGGCGCAAAGTTATTGCCTTAGAATCTACAAGATCCTGAACCTTGTGATGCAAAGCCCTGCACTTCTCAGTCGAGTGCCCGGGTCCTCCAGAGTGGAAAGCGCATCGTGCATTGACATCATAACCAACTGGAAGCTCTCCAGGAGGTGGTGGTGCCAAAGTTCTTAGTTGAATCAGGTTCAAATCTAACAGTCTTGGCAATAAGGCAGCATAAGTCATCGGGATAGCCTCAATCACCCTATTAGCCGGGCGAGTCTGCCTCGGCGGATACGGTCTCTGCTGATAGTTGGTACGAGGTTGTTGTTGTTGTTGATGTTGTTTTGGAGGAGGTAGCATCTGTTGTACGGGAGCTGCAGGAATTGTGACAGCAGCCACATGTTCATAGGGTCTTCTATAGCCACGGCCCCGGCCTCGGCCAAATACAACGTTTGTCTCACCCTCTCGTCTTCTAGGAGGTCCACTAAAAGCTTTCCTCGCTCCATTAGAGCTACTAGCACTAGGATCCTGTATCTTCCCCATTTTCAGCAATGTTTCAACTCTTTCCCCCGCAATAACAATATCGTTGAACTTAGTAGCAGAACTCGACGCTAGTCTTTCAAGAAATACACCCTGGAGAGTGCCCATAAACATGTCGGCCATTTCGTTCTCTAACAGCGGTGGTTGCACCCTGGCAGCTAGCTGGCGCCACCTCTGGGCATATTCTTTGAAGCCTTCTTTTGATGTCTGAGCCATGTGCTGCAACTGCGTGCGGTTCGGAGCCATGTCCAAGTTATATTGATACTGCCTTACAAAGGCTTCAGCTAGATCCTTCCAACTCTTGATATTGACCCTACTGAGCTTCATGTACCACTCAAGAGAAGCTCCCACCAAACTGTCTTGGAAATAATACATCCAAAGTTTCTCATCGTCTGTGTGAGCGGCAATTCACCCAACAAATGATTGAAGATGGGTCTTCGTGCAAGAAGTGTCGTTATACTTATCGAAGGTTGGAACATTGAACTTGTACGGGATCCTGACCCCAGGAACCAAGCCCAAATCGGTTATGTTAAATCCCAAAGAACTCTGGGACTGAATAGCTTTGATTTGCTCAACCATCTCTTCGAACCTCTTGTTCATCTCTGCTCCTTGACCTCCAGCTTCGTCAAGTAAAGTGAACTGGTCGTCATGATTGTCCAGCTGAGTATTGTTCAACCCATCGTTGATGATAGTCACTCCTGGTTGAGCAATAGGAATTTCAACCTGACGTGCGCCCGCACCGGTACGATTGTCAGCAGTAGCAGCAGCAATAGTGTTTCTGTTCTGATTCTCAATCATCTCCCGCAGACGCTCTTGGTTCTGCCCCATGCCGGCCATCACCGTCATAAAGTTATCCATTCTCAGTCTCAGATCTGCCAAGTCCGCTTGCATCTGGTCCATGGCTCGTTCTCTGTTAATCTTAGTTGGATATCTGTGCACTGCTGGTTGTTCCTGAACTTTACGAGGAGCTATAGTGCCTGTAACACAAAACACGTTAGTAACTGAGACAACACCTGCAAAACAAACAAACAGGTTATATGCAATGAAATGTAACTGTTCATGTTCCCAGGTTTTAAGTATTTGGCATGCCCCAGTTCTGGCATCTATTCTCAGACAATCTCTTTCAGTATTAGCTTTCAACTTTCTCTTTGATAAGTGTTCAGACATTAGCAGTATCCAGACAAACGAATCTTGCACATTCAAAATGATAACTTGCACATTAATACTGTATGTGAACAAACCACTACGGGCTAAAAGTCAGAATACAACCAGAAATATTCTCCGAAAGGTTACATGTCAGTACATAAATAAAGACAAAAGAAATAAAAGCAAGACTCCTACAACAAGTCTGTAGGTAGCCTGAACAATAAACAACTAAGCCAAGGACCCAGGATCTGCCACCTCTGCCCTGCTTTTCTTGACACCCTCTCTCAGCTTGAGCTCTTCAATCTTTTTCCTTGCTTCCTCCAAAGCTAATTGGCTTTGGGCTAGCTGTTGGGTCTTCTCCCTCCGGATGGCATGGACTTGCTCCACTTCCTCCTTCTTGAAAGCCATCTGAACTTCAAAGAACTCCTCCTTCTCTTTGAATTTCTTCTGCTCTTCATCCCTTTGGCCTTGCAGCCAAGCAATGGATTGACGAGCATCTTTGAGAGTCTTTAGAGCCTTCTTGCGCTTAGCTTCTCTTTGAGCTTCCATCATACCCAATCTGTGGAAATGGGCTTCTCTACCAGCAAAATCCTTCTCTTTGGCTTCTAGAGAGGCTTGGAGCTTCTGTAGCTTGTCTTCAGCTTCATTCTTGGCCCTGTTGGCTTGGTGGTACAGGCTTACCATCTCAATATTCTCTACTCTGACCTCATGTAGCTGAGCTTCTAGCTTCTTGTACTCCTCCAAGGAAACAGTACTGCTCTGACTAGGCACCTCTCGGGGATAAAGCGGAGCCTCGACTGAAAAAGGCATGAGAACTGCCTCGATATGTCTTTGCAACCATTTAGCATATGGTGGATATGTCTTGGGATCAACTCGGCCGAAGTCTTTCTTCCCCCTTTTTATCCTGTGAGCCCAGGCTTGGACTGCTTGTTGAACTAACTCTCTGTTCCCGTCAGCAGGAAAGTACAAAGATTCAGCAAACATTTCCATATGAGGAGGATCTTTCAAAGGGTAGCCAAACTGCTTTATGGATAATTTTGGATAGTAATTGATGACACCTTTCCTTCCCAACAAAGGTACTCCAGCAAACCTTCCGCAACTAACCATCAACTCCTTTCCTAGCAAATCCCTGTCATATCTGTAGATGTCTTGAATTGGCAGAATTTTTGACCAACAAGAAATATTGAATTCAGTTCAAAATGTCCTATCAAATGTTGGGACATTATCAAACAGAGTATATGAACTTATTTCAGGATGTCTCACCAGATGTTAGGACATTGTGTAAATGACTTAAGTTCAGTTTATCAGGATGTCCCAACAGATGTTGAGACATCTCAAACCTGCTACCAGAATTACTTAATGTCTAACTGATCAGAGATATTTAAGGAGAGTTATCTGGAATTGATTATTGATTGATAAAAACAGAACAAGGCGCATCTGTAGGGAATGTTATATTGAGGATTCAGATTAAAAACAGAAGACCTAATTCACCTAGAATCTAGGAAGTAACAAACCCTAATTCAAGGTGGAAGCTGCATGCGCATTAGGGCTGGATCATTCTACAGAAAGCCCAAAATTACAGATACCTATTTAATGAACAGAAACTCACAGAATTGAGTAAGAATTTCAGAAGACTAAATAGGGTGTCCAGTGTCTTAATAGCAGGTGTTTTAAATTGTACCACTTTATGAGCTTTTAAGCAAAAGTGCATTTGTGACTTGATTGAAACTGTGAAGTAAGATCAAGCTGTTTTTGTTTGAAGAATGTCTTTAATTTTATTAAACTTGTAAACTTAATCACTGTGTGATTGAGGGGGAGTGAGTAGGGTACTCTTATCTAAGTTGTGTCTTAGGTAGAAATTGCATTGGGTAGTTATTAAGTGATAGATTAAACAGGGTGGTTTAAGTCTAGAATTAATATTACTTATAGTGGATTTCCTCCTGGCTTGGTAGCCTCCAGATGTAAGTGTGGTTATACACTGAACTGGGTTAACAAACTTCTGTGTTGTTTATTTTTCTTGCTATTTAAGTTTTGGTTAAGTCTGTCAAGTGTTGGGACATCTCTTAGGACATCTCATACCTGACCACATAATTTCAATTGGCATCAGAGCAGGCACCCTGCCTGTTTATACTGGGTGAGATCTAGGAAATACAAATTCTGTAACATGGATAGAGATATAGGGTCAGTAAATAGACCACCTATTCTGGATGGATCTAACTATGACTACTGGAAGCCAAGAATGATTGCATTCTTAAGATCACTTGACAACAGGGCATGGAGAGCAGTCAACATTGGATGGGATCATCCTGTCCAAGATACCAAAGATGGATCAAAAGTGCTGAAACCTGAAGAAGAATGGAGTAAGGAGGAAGAAGATTCAGCACTAGGCAACTCAAAGGCCTTAAATGCTCTATTCAATGGCATTGATAGGAACATCTTTAGACTTGTGCATCATTGTGAGCTAGCCAAAGATGTGTGGGATACTCTCAAAACAACTCATGAAGGAACATCAAAGGTGAAGATGTCAAGACTTCAACTTCTCACCACCAAGTTTGAAAACTTGAGAATGAAGGAAGATGAGACAGTTCATGAATTCTACATGAACATATTAGAAGTAGCTAATACTTCTGGAGCTTTGGGAGAAAAGATGACTGATGAAAAGCTTGTAAGAAAAATTCTCAGATCTTTGCCAAAAAGATTTGACATGAAAGTCACAGCAATAGAAGAAGCTCAAGACATATGCTCTATGAAAGTTGAAGAACTCATTGGTTCTCTTCAAACTTTTGAGATGGGAATGAATGACACAAATGTTAAGAAGAACAAAAGCATAGCCTTGGTGACAAATACTGATGAAGTAGAAGATGATGAATCAGAAAATGATAAAAGCTTATCACACAATCTTGCTATGCTTGGAAGACAATTCAAACAAATTCTCAGAGGAATGGAAGGCAAATCCAAACCCAGTGGAAGATACACAAACTCTTCTGAGAACAGGAGACCTTATGATGCTAACAGAAGGTCAAATTATGCTGAAAAGACCAGTCAAGAAAAAGGAGTCAAATGCCATGGATGTGAAGGATATGGACACATCAGGAATGAATGTCCTACCTACTTAAAAAGGCAAAAGAAAGGACTCTCTGTGACCTGGTCTGATGAAGACTCAGGAGGTGATTCAGAAGAAGAATCAGCTAAGCACATCACTGCTTTAGCTGGATTATGTGAGTCTGAAAGTGAATCCAGTGATGGAGAACTTACTTATGAAGAACTTGAGCAAGCATTCAAAGATCTATACAAAAGAAGCTCTGAAATATGCAGTGAGGTTATAAATCTAAAGAAGCAGAATGAGGCATTAGAAGATGAAAAAGCAAGTGATCAAGAGATCATTGACACCTTGAAAAGTGAAGTAAGTCTCCTCAATTCCAAGTTGGAACATATGTCTAAATCTGTTAGAATGTTGAACAGCAGCTCAAATACACTGGATGTTATTCTCAACAACAATAAGCACTCAGGGGATAAAAGTGGTCTGGGATTTAACAGAGTACATAAAGATGAAGCTAGCTCTAGCAAAACAACTTCAAAATCCATACAGTCAAACAAGATGTCCCAACAGATGCTTCAACATCAGGAAAAGAACACAAAGTCAAACATAATGTTCCAACAGATGTCTCAACATTCTGAAAAGAACAAAATGAAGAAGAAGTATCAAAGATGGAGATGCCATCACTGTGGAAGATTTGGACATATCAAACCTCATTGTTATAAGCTGCATGGATATCCAAATTAGATGTATCAGCAACCTTCCAAGAATAAAATAGAAGTTAACAAGAAAGTGCTGTATAAACATCAAAGAAATCAGCAACCTCCTAAGCAGAAGACATAAGTCATCAAGAAGGTATGGAGACCAAAAGCTAGCACTGAGGCTGATCAAAGCTACAAGAACAAGATCAACAATCAAGTTTGGAGATCAGCTGATGAACAACACACAGGGCAAAGACATCAAAAGAAATCTCAACTCAAATGGTCAAAGAAAAGTACTGCATATATAGCACATACATCACTAAGAGTATCAGCTAAAGAAGACTGGTACTTTGACAGTGGATGTTCAAGACACATGACTGGATTGAAGAATCTGCTAGTAAACTTAAAGTCACATTCATCTAGGTATGTAACCTTTGGATATGGAGCTAAAGGAGAAATCAAGGGAGTTGGGAACTTGGATTGTCAAGATGTTCCAAGACTAGATGATGTGCTACTAGTTAAAGGTTTAACTGCTAACCTGATCAGCATAAGTCAACTATGTGATCAAGGGTACAGTGTAAACTTTACCAAAACTGAATGCATAGTGACTAACAAAGAACAAGAGGTTGTCATGAGAGGAGCCAGATCTAAAGACAATTGTTACATGTGGGAATCCCAAAACCTCAGTCTCACTTCAACTTGTGCTTTAGCTAAGGAAGAAGAGGTGAAACTATGGCACCAAAGACTAGGTCATCTTCATTTCAGAGGCATAAAGAAGATAATATCTATGGATGCTGTAAGAGGTATTCCCAAACTGAAGATTGATGATAGCAAAATATGTGGTGAATGTCAAATAGGCAAGCAAACCAAGATGTCCCATCCAAAGCTCCAACATCTGACAACTTCCAAAGTTTTGGAACTTTTGCATATGGATCTTATGGGACCTATGCAAGTTGAAAGCCTTGGTGGTAAGAGGTATGCCTATGTGGTGGTTGATGATTTTTCAAGATATACATGGATAAATTTCATCAAAGAAAAGTCTGATGTATTTGATGTATTCAAAGAATTATGCCAAAGATTACAAAGGGAAAAATCCAGCTGTGTGATCAGAATAAGAAGTGATCATGGAAAAGAATTTGAGAACCAAAAATTCTTAGATTTCTGCTCTTCAGAAGGAATCAATCATGAATATTCTTCTCCTATCACTCCTCAACAGAATGGGATTGTTGAGAGGAAGAATAGAACTATTCAAGAATCAGCAAGAGCTATGATCCATGCTAAAAAGTTACCTTTGTACTTCTGGGCTGAAGCTATGAACACTGCTTGTTACATCCATAACAGAGTTACTTTAAGGAAAGGAACTTTGTCCATAATATATGAAGTCTGGAAGGGCAGAAAACCTACAGTTAAGTACTTTCATGTGTTTGGAAGCAAATGTTATATTCTGGCAGATAGGGAGCAAAGGAGAAAAATGGATCCTAAAAGTGATGAAGGGATTTTCCTTGGATACTCTATAAACAGCAGAGCATATAGAGTATTTAATTCTAGAACCAAGGTTATCATGGAGTCCATAAATGTAATAATTGATGATGCTCCTACAGATGTCCCAGAAGATGTTGGAACATCTGCTGATATCAAGATTGAAGCTGAAGAAAAGAATGATCATGATAACTTCACTCAAAATGATACAAGGACAGAAGAATCCAGCAAACCTCCTTCCATCAGAATACAGAAGGATCATCCCAAAGATTTGATAATTGGTGATCCTAACAGAGGTGTGAGCACTAGATCAAGAGAAGTGATTTCAGGTTCCTGTTTTGTTTCTAAAATAGAACCTAAAAACATCAAGGAAGCTCTTACTGATGAATATTGGATTTGTGCTATGCAAGAGGAATTAGGTCAATTCACAAGGAATGAAGTGTGGAATCTTGTCCCTAGACCTGATGACATAAATGTGATTGGAACAAAATGGGTGTATAAGAACAAGTCAAATGAACAAGGAGTTGTTACAAAGAACAAAGCTAGACTTGTAGCTCAAGGATACACTCAAATTGAAGGAGTAGACTTTGATGAAACCTTTGCACCAGTAGCAAGGCTTGAATCAATCAGACTACTTTTGGGAATTGCTTGTATCTTAAAGTTCAAGCTATTTCAAATGGATGTGAAAAGTGCCGTTTTAAATGGTTATCTTAATGAAGAGGTATATGTAGAACAGCCTAAAGGATTTGTTGATCCAAGCTGTCCAAATCATGTATACAAACTAAAGAAGGCACTTTATGGTCTGAAGCAAGCTCCAAGGGCATGGTATGAAAGACTGACTACATTTCTTATCAAGCAAGGATACAGAAAAGGTGGAATTGACAAAACCTTTTTTGTTAAAGATGAAGAAGGAAATGTCATGATTGCTCAAATATATGTTGATGACATTGTTTTTGGTGGAATGTCTGACAGGATGGTCAAACATTTTGTCAAGCAGATGGAATCTGAATTTGAAATGAGCTTAGTTGGAGAGTTAACTTACTTTCTTGGTCTGCAAATAAAGCAAATGGAAGACTCAATGTTCATTTCCCAAAGCAAGTATACCAAGAACATAGTCAAGAAATTTGGAATGGAAAATGCTTCTCATAAGAGAACTCCTGCCCTCACACATTTAAAGCTGACTAAAGATGAAAAGGGTGAGAATGTAGATCAAAGCTTATACAGAAGCATGATTGGAAGCTTGTTATACTTGACTGCTAGCAGACCAGACATAGCATTTGCAGTAGGTGTATGTGCAAGATATCAAGCTGATCCAAAAGTCAGTCATCTCAATCAAGTCAAGAGAATTCTTAAATATGTTAATGGTACTTGTGACTATGGCATAATGTACTTTCATGGTTGCAAACCAATTCTTACTGGCTTCTGTGATGCTGATTGGGCTGGAAGTGCTGATGACAGAAAAAGCACCTCAGGAGGATGCTTCTTTCTAGGAAACAATTTGATTTCTTGGTTCAGTAAGAAACAAAATTGTGTATCCTTATCTACAGCTGAAGCTGAATATATAGCAGCTGGCAGCAGTTGTTCTCAGTTGGTTTGGATGAAGCAAATGCTCACTGAGTACAATGTCCCACAGGATGTCATGACATTGTACTGTGACAACTTAAGTGCAATAAACATATCAAAGAATCCTATCCAACATAGCAGGACCAAGCATATTGATATCAGACATCATTTCATCAGAGATCTTGTAGAAGAAAAGGTGATTTCATTGGAACATGTAGCTACAAATCTGCAGTTAGCTGATATCTTTACCAAAGCATTGGATGCTACACAATTTGAGAACTTAAGGGGCAAACTGGGAATCTGTTTATGTGATATTTAGCAGTTAATGAGATGTGCCAACATGTCATATGACATTGTATGGCATAAGTTCCAGATGGCAAAACCAGTCTGGACAAGAACCTTGGGAATTCCATTCCTAATAATTTGCAATGTAACGGCTACTTATTTAGTAACTGCTTATAATCAGCTATCAAGATTCTCATCATACTATCACAAGCGAATCACATTAACTAGCTGTACTTCAGAAATCATCAACCCTAAAGCTCTTCATTCATCTTCCTTAACAATGTCTCAAAACCCTAACACTCCTGAAGAAGTTCTCAACAAAGAAGACGTAGTTCATGCAACTCCCATCTCTGTGGTACCAATGAAATCAACCCCATTGGACGAACTCAGAGGAAGTGCTTCTCATGCTAAAAAGCCAAGAACCCCTAAAAGAGCTAAAGATCAAGTCTGCAGCAAATCCAAAGGAGGTATTCCTTCTCCAGCAAACATGCCTCCAAAATCTTCTGACTATGTGGATGCCTCCATCAAGGAGATAGTCAACAAGATTCTTTTTGAACAGAGAGTGGTTAGTGGGATTTCTATTCCTCTGAACACCATGCCTGCACCTCAAGAAGAACAAGCTCAAGCTGCAGAGGACACTCCTGTTCAACAGGATGTCCCAATAGATGTTGGAACATCTGAAGATGAGAAAAAGAACTCAGCTGATGCTGATATTGAACAAACTGAGGACCAGAAAAAGGCCTCAAATGAAAGTAATGAAGAAGTCTCTGAGGATCAGACCAAAGCCTCAAATGAAGATCAAATCTTTGCTGATCAACCAGCTGAAGAGGAGACTGCTCAAACTCCTCCAGTGGTGAACCTGGAACAGGACTCTGATACAGAGATCATAGCCTCTGTTAGACCTAGCATAGCCAAAAGGCTCAGGTCCAGGAAAGGAAAGATGCAAGTTGAACCTGAAATTCCTGAGAAGAAGAAAGCTACACCAAAGAAAGGCAAAGCTAAAGCTGCCTTTGGTCCAACAAAACAATGGAGTAAAGTCCAAACCCAGAAGAGGAAAGCTGTTACCCCATCAGACTCAGATGTTGAATCAGATGTCCCAACATCTCCTCCCAAGAAGAAACAAGCACCATCTAGGGCTTCAACTGCTGTTCCAGAAGCTCCCTTGGACAACATCTCATTCCATCTTGTCTCCAGTGTTAACAGATGGAAGTTTGTGTACCAAAGAAGGGTTGCCCTTGAAAGAGAACTGAGCAGTAATGCACTTGAGTGCACTGAACTGATTGATCTCATCTCTGCTGCAGGCCTCTTCAAAACAGTCTCAGATCTCTCTCCCTGCTATGAACTTCTTGTCAAAGAATTCATTGTTAATCTTCAGGAGGATTGTGCCAATGGTAAGTCCTCTGAATTTAGAAAAGTCTTTGTTAGAGGTAGGTGTGTAGAGTTCTCTCCTCAAATCATCAACCAATACCTAGGAAGAGAAACAGATGGACCAAATGAGCTAGGTAAAACAGATAACCAAGTCTGCAAGGTTATCACTGCAAACCAGGTCAAGGCATGGCCTGTTAAAGGAAAGCTCTCAGTGAGCATGTTAACAAGAAAATATGCCATGCTGAACAGGATTGGTACAGCAAACTGGGTGCCTACCAACCACACATCTTCAATATCCACTGGTCTGGCCAGGTTTATCTATGCTGTGGGAACTCAGACTAAGCTGGATTATGGTGCTTACATTTTTGATCAGACTTTGAAGCATGCCAGCTCTTCTGCAACAAAGCTGCCAATAGCTTTTCCCTCTTTGCTATGTGGTATAGTTCTAAGTCAATACCCTGGGATTCTCACTGAGAAAGACACAGTCTGCAAGAGAGAAAGCCCCCTGGCATTTCACTACAAACTGTTCCTCAGTCATCATGCAGCAGATGTTGAAGCACCTTCTGGGACATCTGCAGGTCCTTCAACTGCTAAGACTCCAATCTCCAAGAAGGCATTAATTGCTGAACTCAAGAGCACTTGCAAAGAGCTTGAAGCTAGAAAGCAGAAACTTGAGGAAATCATTCAAAGGCTGGAGAGTGAAGGAGATCAGAAAGCTGCATCTGATGAAGAAAATGCCTCTGATGAAGAAACTGAAGCTGATGAAGAAACGGAAAGTGAGGAGTCTGAGTGATCATTGTATGTGAGGCAAATTGTAATGACAGCACTGCATTGTATTTCTTGATTAGTGTCTTTGGCCCCATAATTTGTGTCTAACAAGGGGGAGAACAACAACAACAAATTGTACTGCTGTTTAATTATGAATGAAAAATTTGTTTGTTTAAGTCTGAACTGAATCAGTGTGTTTTGATAAATATTTCTGTTGCAACAAGACTGGATACACATATGTTTGAGGGGGAGTAATCTCAAATATGAATCAACAGAAAAGTAATGTTATACTCTGATAAAAAGAACTTCTGCTGCACTCTGAAAACCAGAAAAGATGTTAGCCAAAAATTAGCCAAAGGGGGAGTTTGTAGATGTCTTGAATTGGCAGAATTTTTGACCAACAAGAAATATTGAATTCAGTTCAGAATGTCCTATCAAATGTTGGGACATTATCAAACAGAGTATATGAACTTATTTCAGGATGTCTCACCAGATGTTGGGACATTGTGTAAATGACTTAAGTTCAGTTTTTCAGGATGTCCCAACAGATGTTGAGACATCTCAAACCTGCTACCAGAATTACTTAATGTCTAACTGATCAGAGATATTTAAGGAGAGTTATCTGGAATTGATTATTGATTGATAAAAACAGAACAAGGCGCATCTGTAGGGAATGTTATATTGAGGATTCAGATTAAAAACAGAAGACCTAATTCACCTAGAATCTAGGAAGTAACAAACCCTAATTCAAGGTGGAAGCTGCATGCGCATTAGGGCTGGATCATTCTACAGAAAGCCCAAAATTACAGATACCTATTTAATGAACAGAAACTCACAGAATTGAGTAAGAATTTCAGAAGACTAAATAGGGTGTCCAGTGTCTTAATAGCAGGTGTTTTAAATTGTACCACTTTATGAGCTTTTAAGCAAAAGTGCATTTGTGACTTGATTGAAACTGTGAAGTAAGATCAAGCTGTTTTTGTTTGAAGAATGTCTTTAATTTTATTAAACTTGTAAACTTAATCACTGTGTGATTGAGGGGGAGTGAGTAGGGTACTCTTATCTAAGTTGTGTCTTAGGTAGAAATTGCATTGGGTAGTTATTAAGTGATAGATTAAACAGGGTGGTTTAAGTCTAGAATTAATATTACTTATAGTGGATTTCCTCCTGGCTTGGTAGCCTCCAGATGTAAGTGTGGTTATACACTGAACTGGGTTAACAAACTTCTGTGTTGTTTATTTTTCTTGCTATTTAAGTTTTGGTTAAGTCTGTCAAGTGTTGGGACATCTCTTAGGACATCTCATACCTGACCACAGAATTTCAATATCCCCAAGCAATGTCTTCTACAGTCAATCCCATCAGCCTTCTGGACCATCTCCATTCATCTCGCATCTCCTTGAAGGCACCTGACTTAGGCAACTGTCTAGCAAACTACTCAGCAAACAAAGGAGCACAGCAGACCACTAGACCACCTCTACCCTTCTCGTTTCTGTAATGGACACTGAAATAAAAGTCACCCAATAAAGTAGGCACTGGATTGCCTTTTGCAAAGATTGAGATCACCTCTAAGCTGACAAACTCTTTCTCTCCAGGAAACAAACTGGACCCGTATACCATCAATGCAAGCAAAGCCCCAAAGTCGTTCCACTTAGCCTCTATAGCATACTTCTCAGCCTCCGGGATAAGCACACTCCAGGGTAGACCTCTGCCTTCACTCTCTTGCAGAGCCTTCCTGACTGAAGCAGCTGGCAACCTACAAACCTTGGCTATGTCTTCATCTCTGAGCACAACCTCTGACCCGTAGAACGGCAATGTCTCTCTGATCGGAACATTCAGCATGCTGGAGATCTCTTCTAATGTCGGAGCTAAGATGTAACCTGGAAAAACAAAGCAACGCAGCAGAGGATCATAAAATTGCAGCAGAGTATCCAGGCTGTCCTTCTGGTCGGCAGTGGGCTTGTCCACAAACTTCAGTATCTGGCCATATCTTTTCTTGAAATTTCCCAAGACTTGATCGTTCATTAGACCCGCTAACCTCTGAACACTTTTAACTTCCGGCTGAAGAAAAGTATAATGCACATTCTTTTTTCTCGGAGCTCTTCTGATTTCTGCCATGGAGATAAGAGTACCAGAACTGGGAACAGATGAAGAACAATGACCTGAAAAATGGGAAACATAAACAGTTAATGCAAAGAATGATGCAAATGCAATGCAATGCAAGCATATGATCAACTGGGACCATCTGAACTAGACACTGACAAGGGCCCCTCTGAATAACTGGAAAACCAGAAATTCCACTGAGTCACACTCTCTGATGATCACAACCCACTGAAGAAGACCTCAGGACCACAGTATCAAGAAATCCAGAACCAAGAAAACCAGTATCAAGAAAACCAGAACTCCAGAACCAGCATTCCGGAACCATAGGACCATAGAACCAAAGATCATCATCATAGGACCACATATCATAACAAGAACCACTGTATAGATGAGTGTATGTTGAGGTCATGGGTTCCTGCACACCTGTAAACACCCCCAATCTCACGGGTAAAAGGCTCCGGGTCAGACATCACGGACTCTCAAAGCCGAATAGAAATAATACTGTCACCATTTCTGAGAAATGGCTCATGACCAAATCAGGGAATCGGTTTGGCATTATATACTACGCAGGGAGGCCTCAGCTGAGTCCAGGAAACAAAGTCATCCTATGCGATCCCCAAGTGGGCCCTCGGATGCGAATGGGTTTGCCACAAAATGTGGGTTGCCACTGTCATCACTAAAGAGGGATGTTTCCACAAGGTTCTCAATGATCGGTCCCCAGCTGCACATAACTGTCAGGGTTATGTAATGAGAGAGGAAGATCCCCAAATCAAGACATTTCCAAGACAATCGTAACCTGGGTGTGGAACTCACTACTACCCCCATGACAAGATCTCATGAGGCCAAAGTGGAACCACTCTAAGTCCTATGGTGCACTCGAGCCGGGTACTTGGCTCATATCTCTCAAGAACAAGTAAATCCATCCCACCAAAGAAAACCAGTCCAGACAGTCCAGTATATATACATGATACAGTAAATAAAAGACTGAAAACTGTAAATAAAGTTGTAAATAAAGCTGTAAATAAACAACAATAAAATACAACAAGCCACAACAAACAAACATCACCCAATGAAATAGCAACAAACAAGCGCTAGGAGAGACTCACAGGGGAACCAGAGACTTTGGGTTCGTTCCCCAGCAGAGTTGCCAGCTGTCGCTCCCCGGATTTCCATCCTGGTACAAACGCGAAAGTGGCGCGGAAAAAAGAATAGAGTCGCCAGCCAGGCATTTTTATCCCGAAGGAACAGGAATGGTAATGCTTCACAAACCAGAAGAAAGAAGAGGAAGGACACGAGTCCTGCGAACCAAAGAGACTGAGTTCGGGAGTCGGTTACGACCTGGGAAGGTATTAGCACCCAGATCGTCCGCCGTACTCGACGGGATCCACGCTTGCAAAAGAAATTATTTCAAAGGGTGAGGGTATGAAAACTGCAGCAAAAGAAATGAAAATGAAAAGAAACTAGAACTGGAAAGGAACTGAAATAAGAAAATAAAGGAAAAATGTAGGGAAAATAAAGATTGTGCTCGAATGGGCCCTACCCCGCTGCCTACGTACCTCATCGGGAAAATGAGGATCAGAGACGCCGTAGTTCCCCTAACTAGGGGTACTAAAAGGAAAATGGCTTGTGAATTAAGGCTTGAACTTCCTATGCCATTGCTCAGGTGTTGCAGACTCAGACGACGAGTGCGTAACCGTCTTGCAAAGTGACAAGTAGGAGCAAGTTCGCGTACGGAGCGAATGAGATGAGAAGAGAATTCCCGAAGGAGAGACGCTTATTGTTTGTTTGTGTTTTTTTAGAAGCTTTTATGAGTGTGTCACAAGGAAGTGAACTCAAGCTCTTTTCCATGGAATGTGCACTTGTCACTAAATTCCAAGATGGAATAATAGAATAAGCACACTCAAGTAAGGAGAAGATCCCCAAAACTTGAACCCAAAGATTAGGGCCTATGCTCACTAACTTGTTTACTTATTAAGTGTTTTTGTATTTTTGATGAAGAAGTGTTTTTTATGCTTTCCTTTTATGAAGAAAATACCTTGATCAGACTTGTGCATCACAAGATAAACATGTACTATCCCAAGATGGGAAGACAACAAGCGTGCCTCATGGAATAAGGCTATGGATCAATGCATCACTTCAAACTTATTAAAGTGTTTTTTAGAGTTATGAGATGAGAAGAGAAGAAGAACCAAAAGGATCTCAAAGGAAAAATTCTAAGGGAGACTAAAAATAATCCTAGGTGTTAACATGCATGGATGTCCTAAGGGTTAGTGAGGTTTCTATCCTAGTGAAGAAAAGAAGAAGAAGATAGAAGAAGGGAGGAGAAAGGCCTAAGCCCAACAACCAATGGTTAGTTCACATAAACATAAGACGAAGAGATGAGAATTGGAGATGTGGAACTCAATTCCCACACCTCTTACTTACCAAGGCCCTGCAAAGTTAGCAAAATCCAGCAAATGTTCATCAATAAAATCAAGGCAATGACACGCTCAAAGTTCACACTAATCAAGATCACATAATTAGGTCATACATGGCACAAACAAGCATTTGAGTGTCGAAAACACGGAAGCATGCATTGATCAGCAAGAAAATCACTCAAACAAACATGTTCAATGATCATATAATGATCCATGGTATTTAGGACAAGTATGGAAATCAAACATGCCAAAAATAACTCAAAAGTAGCCTACTGCTTCAGTGTTAACCGGTTAACCAATTCGTTAACCGGTTAACCATGCCAGAACCTGCAAAAATACAGCACAATTCAGGTGTGTTAACCGGTTAACCAATCCGTTAACCGGTTAACACTGTTAAGACAGCAGCAAAAACCTGCAAAAATCAGCTCCCAACCAGCTTATTCCAAACAATCTCATACCAGTCCAGCAAACATTTGAACATGAAGATAATGTATCAATTCACATTAATTCCTATCATTAAGCTCATGAACAATAACAATCGGATCCGGATACAAATCAACCAATCAATTCATGCAACGCAATCAAATACACAAGCACATGGTAGATTTAAAGCACAAGCATGCAAATAAGCTAAAAACAGAGTTAGATCTGAAGTTAACCAACCTACAAAGCGGAGGTATGCTTTGGTAATTGTTGATTAAGCTGAAAATGAGAGATCTCGCGCAAAACCTTGAAGATCCGATGCTAAGCTCCACACTCCATGCAAAATAAATGCAAGAACAAGCTCTTGATGCCGAATTTTGGATCCAAAAGCACTTCTAGATCCCAAACCAGATCTGAATCACCAATTAAACCAGCAAAAAGATGCAATGAAACTATGAATGGAGGTCTAGTTCCAAGATCTACACACCTCAAGGCAAGGTTGTGTGATCTTCAAAGAGGAACTTTGAGTGATTTGGAAAATTGGGAGAGAAAAGTGAGAGAATTGTGAGTGAGAGGAGTGAAAATTCAGAAAATGAGAGTGAAAAATGAGGGAAGATCCCTTTGATTTGGAATGAAATGAATAAATATGGTTTAGGTTTGGGGCCCAAAAATTAGGCTTGGGATCCAAAATTATGGTTTGGGTAGTGTGATTAGGATGTAGCAATGGGATTAGGCTTGGACAAGAGCTCTAGATCTTTCCTTTAATTTCCAATTAATTCAAAAATGAATAAAAATCAGAAAAATGAAAAATGGAGCAAAAATCACACATGCTGAATTGCTGCTGAAAATTCAAAATTCGTGGCCGTTAACCGGTTAACCAATCCGTTAACCGGTTAACGCCAGTGAATTTTGAATTTCCCTCCTTTTGGTGGGAACCTTCAAAAAATAAGCCAGTGCCCACCATTTTTATCTGATTTTGATCCTTGATCTTGCCAAATCTCTTTTAACATTATAAGAACATCCCTTGGCTAAAAAAATGGGGTTGGACCCCTTTGAAATCTCACGGTTGACTTTTTCAGGGCTCTGTTGACTTATTCATTCATCTACGAGCGACTGAGGCATTGTCTGACTTCCACATGGAATTTTCTCATGAAATTTGACACATAGGATCCTCTCAACATATAGAGGACTTGGCACACAAGAAATGGCCAAAGTTGTGAGGTCTTGGTGATTGAATCCCAAACCCTAATTTGGGTGCACCGCATAGGAGCTTTGCCTTGTCCTGAGATCTCTGATGATTATGCAATATTCTGAGCTTTTGTCAATGGACTTTATCTTGTAAATGGAGTGTAAACTCACCATATAACTTGTATACAACCCTTGGGACCCTTGTCATGGCTTGAAAGGCTTCAAGGAACTCCACAGATGGCCATATGCTTGATGTTAGGACATGAGGGATGTTATGCTTCATCTTTCCATGATATGATGCTGAGGAAATGATATGAGTATGATGAATATGATGATATGATGCTTAAAATGAAGAGGGCAAATTTGGGGTGTTACACAAGGCAATGCATATAACAATAATAGTATTGAAAAGCATAAACAACACAAGGATTGTTAACCCAGTTCGGTGCAAACACAACTACTCTGGGGGCTACAAGGCCAGGAAGGAAATCCACTATCAATAGTATCAATTCAGAGTTAAACCACCCAGTTTACACTTTTCACTTAATCATTACCCAATTCAATTTATATCTAAGAACTCTTAGATAAGAGACACCTCTCAGTCCCCCTCAATCACACGTTGTGATAATAATAGAACCTTACAAAGAAAGAAGAACACTCTTCCAAGACAAAACTTGATCTTGCTTAAATGCTTCAATCAAGAACAATACACTCATGCTTAAAATCTTAGAGTGAACATCTAACAACTTAATAAACTCAGTTCAACCCTAATATCATAATCATAAAACAGTGGCTCACAAATATCAACTCTCCTAGAGAGTGGTTCACAAACAAATCCCTAATGTTTACATCTTTTCTATTCACGGCTTGTTGTTAAAACTAGGTTAAAATTCTTATATCTATAACCTATTTCCCAACTGGAAAGTGATTTACAAGAAACATCTGCAAGGTTCAACTCTTTGGTTTAGGTAGTTCTGGTGCTAAGACTGGGAGAGTGATTTACAAGAAACCCGTCAAGCGTTTTTGGACATGGGGCATCATATGTGTTGGTCTATTAAAACAATAGGTCATCCTATCAAGGTACTCAAGTAGGCATGTGAATATAACACCTTTCTAACCCCATGGAATAAAACACAATAATCACTTAAATAAATTAGACTACATCTCAGAAAGGTGCCACGTTTTCTTCATAAAATGTCTTAACAACATTATTGCCCTGTAACACGGGTTTTCAAAACATTTAGATTATTCACTTATTTTATAAATAAAAAATCAAATTAAACTTCACAACAGAATCATATCTTCATAATAAACTTCATTTATTTCATAAAAACATCAAGACCTTAGGTCATTGTCAACTATCATTATTAACTAAACATCAGCATCTAGCAACTCATAAAAATCATCCTAACAAACAACATAATATTCATTTAAGCATGTGTCCCAACCGATGTTACATATACCAGAGAAATGTCACCACACCTAACTACAAAAATTATGGAAAGCAATACTTCAAGTTACATCCATACACCAAGCTTATTCTTGACTATCTACAGGATGGCATAATAGACCATCACCAAAGGCAGGCAAGGTGAGTAATCATTGTCGCTCCCGGGATTTCCATCTTGGTACAGACGCGAAAGTGACACGGAGAAGTAAGAGCCTCCATCCAGGAATTTATATCTCGAAGGAAGGGTAATACTGCAGAAACCCGGAAAAGAAATGAGAAAGCAGGGTCTCGCGAACTAAAGTGAAAAGGTGATAGATTCGATTACGAAATGAAAAGGTATTAGAACCCTAGATCGTCCTTTGTACCCGACGGGATCCATGCTTGCTAATCTATTTCAAAGGGTGAGGAAAACTATTGTTGGACAAAAGAAATGGAGTTGGAACTAGAGAGAAGAAAAGATAGTGAAGGGGGAAATGTAGAGAAAATAAAAGAGTGCTCGAATGGGCCCTACCCCACTGTCTACATACCTCATCGAGAAATGAGGATCAGAGTCTACGTAGTTCCCCTAACTAGGGAGGAAAACATTGTGTGTTTTTTATGGTTTGAACTGCTTATGTCCTTGCTCATGTGTTGCAGGCTCATATGGAATGAGTGGGTTTACCTTCTTGCAAGAGATAAGTCGAAGTGAGTCCTTTCATTAAGAGTGAGTAAGATGAGAAAAGAATTCCCGAAGGAAAGACGATTATTATTTGTTCATTGTTTTTTAGAAGCTTTTTCTCTAAGGTTTACACAAGAGAATGTATTCAAGTCCTATCCCTCAGAGCTCCAAGAAGAAAATCCCCAAGACTTGGTTCCAAAGATTAGGGCTCAAGTACACTACTCTATTTAAGTGAAGAAGTGTTTTTTAAGCTTTTCTTTGTGAATGTGACTTCATGATTAGACTTGTAAATCATGCTAGATAAGCTTACATTATACCAAGATGGAATAGATGCAAATTACCCATGGAATAAGTCCATACACACAAAGTTACTTCAATCATTATTGAGATGTTTTTTAGTTTTTGTTTGAAGATGAAAGAGAGAGAAGCACCAAAGGGAACCAAAGGTAAAAGTCTAATGGGATACTGTAACACCCCAAAATTTGCCCTCATATTTATTATCCTTAATTGGTCTATGTTTCACAGTCACCCGCATCTTACATTAGGTCATAAAATCGTGATCATGCGTTTCATTGGCTCGGAGGGCAGGGGATCAAAACATTTTCTTGTGATCAGGACTCTCATATTCATAAGTGATACATATGGTCGTTACATTCAAGATTGAAACCAAGGCCGGGCTCGCATCATCATGAGCATACTCCCAGTTGGAAGTTTATCAAGGACCAGGGTTGTCTTCTTTTAAGATTTCTCATATGCTTAAAGCTTTATTTACTTCTGACACCTCAAACTACTCCTCCATCAGGGTATACCTTAAGAAGATTTGAGGTGTCTTGTTAGGATTGGGCAAGTGAAGATTCATTAGTTGGTGTTAATCGTATCAAGATCCTCAAGTCAAGATTATCATGGTCATTACATAGTTCCATATTTCTAGGTCTATCATTTATCAAAGGATTCACTGAGATTGAGGCATTTTATTGGTTGCTTATAACGAAAGAAGTTGTTCGAGTAATACACAATTCCCTAGTTCATCTGATTTAAAGCTCATCTCCTTTGTCTAAACCATTTGTTTTATTCATTTTAATCCATTCGCCACACTTTTTCTTTCTTACATACCATAAAACCAATAAAGCTCGTTGTTTAAGATCCCAATTTCAAAAGTCCATATTTCTATTTTTTTTAATACATCTATATCCATTATTCAAATTCCAATATTCACGATTCAAATAAATTCAGTGTCCATTGTTCATATCCTAACTTCCATTTTAGTTCACTTGTCCAAATCCATTTCTTAATTAAAAAACCATCCAAATACCATTCATTAATCATCAATAGTTGTATGAAATTCATGAAATTGATAGAAAAGAGATACATTTCTTTTGTTGTTGTTGTAGCTTTTAACGCAAAGTTGTGGTGATGCAATTTTGTTATTAAAAAGCTAGTGTGATCATTTGTTTATGCTTATTCAAAGAACCATTTCAAATATTATGCTCATTATGACCAAATGGCCTTAATCCATTCTTATCTGAGTCAAAGAAGGCTCATAATAAACTTTACAAAGCACCAAAAAAAGAGAAGAAGAAATCCATAATATTAAAAAACCAGAAATTACAGAAAAGGGAAAAATGCAGAAAGAAAAAACTCCAATTAATAGTGAATTCACAAAATTCAATAGAAAAGAAGATATATATACAAAATTTTCAGTTACACAATCCCTAACCGAAACTTAACAAACTCTCAACAGAAAATAAGTTATAAACTGATATAACAGGAAAAAGGGAGACAGTTACAAGAGAAAAAGGCATATAAAAGTTCAAGGGGGATGAATTCAACACTCTTCAATCTTCCTCCTCACTCATCCCTAACCCCTTTAATCATCCTCCTTCTTCTTCTCATTCAGTTCACCATTCCTGAATTTCTTTCCTTTTCTTCATCTTCTTCTCCATTCATTTCTCATCCTTCATCTTCTTCTTCCTGATTCATTCCATAACCCTCATACCTGCAACCAATAAAAAAACCTTTCATCAGTTTGCAACCGGAAAAAAATTTAGAACCACGACAACGCAGAAAGCATCACAAACAATTCACATAATCGAGTGTTAACAACATCAAGGAGCCTTAATCGTTTCCTTCGTTTTCATCACGCAAACATCAACATCAATTTGCAAAACCCTGCAACTTCATGGTCCATCCTCATCGAATTTCTATCTGCAAGATTCACACATCAACAATAGAGCCACAAAGCAATCCGTAATCAGAAGAAGAATCAGAAAATCAACAACAATCATAAACAACCAAAAAAAGCACAAGAATATCAAGAACATACCTGCAAGCTCATCGATTCGAGAATCTCCAATACCCTCAATCGAAAAAGAGGACTTCTTCCTCAAATATGTGAACCTTATTCGATTCTTCTCAAGTTTGCAGCTTTGCATCACCAAGTATTCCCAACCTTCACCCTGACTTGCAACTTCATCGTTCTGTATCAACATCTTTCACCTTCATAGCATCATCATCACCTTCTGACTTTTCCGTCTCCACCACATACAATCAACAAGACTTTCTTCATCTTCATCAGTAATCCACCTGTGAGAAGAAAAACATATCAACAAATACGAGCCATCAACCACACAACAATCCGACTGAGGGATTTGCAAGAGTTTACATCAAAATTCCGGTTTCAATAATAAATAAATAAAAAATCACGAGCAAGAGTGGAAGGAGGAGGAGCAAGATAGAACCGTACCTGAACACCGTATCACTCGAAAGCGCCGTCGCTCATCCATTAGCATCCGTGTTGCGTTCTTCTTCGAAAATTCCTCGTCAACAAGCCGAGGTCATCCATTGGAAGATTCGTCGGCGTCGAAAGCGCAAGGTACGATTCGTTTTCTATGATTCAGATGTAGCGATCTTCGGGTCTTGTTGATTGTGCTGATTAAAGGTTCATGACGGCGGCGGGTGTTTAGATTAGGCGTTCTTGTTAGAAGGCGAGGTTTTAGGTTTGTGAGGCAGAGTTAGGGTTAGGTCAGTGAAGGAGGTGCGGCGGAGAAGAGGGAGAATGGAGATGAGGCATGTAGCAGCGGCGGGTGGTGATTGAGAAGGAGAAGGGTGTCGCGACGGTGAGGCAGAAGGAGAGTCTAGGGTTCGATTGGACTCTCATTTTGTTTTGTTGTTTTTTTATATATTGATTAAAATATAAAGATTATGTTAGGTTTAATATAAGTTAATGACAATAAATATAATTAATCCCCCTTAAAGATTATTTAGTCCACCATATTAAGAGTATTAATCCAATTAATCAGTCTTTATTCCATTTAATCCCACCGATTTAGTTTCCCAAAAGATAAGAGATAAGATTCTTCTCTAGGATCCATTCCGGCGGTGACAAGTGTCATCGTCCGGTAGGACCACATGACATCGCTTTTATGCATGACTTCCCACCATAGTGATCATATACCGCACATCATAAGCATTTCATCTTAATTCTCATCATCAAATTGTCATCCAACGGACCCAATCGAGTCAAACTAGTTGACTGAGAGTCCATGAGGTAGACCTCCAGGCTCCTGCACATTTGGGCCTAGGATATGTGCTATTCACACCCCACAACCTGGCCTAATATCTTTTCTTAAACTAGATTTTACTAATTTGGCACCCCCTCCTCTATTTCCTTTATTTTTTAATTTCTGTTTTATGTAGTTTTCATTTAATTCTACAAAAAATATTAAAATAAATAATAAAAATCCACAAAAATTACAGTAGAATCTTAATTCAATTTAGAAACTTTCCACATTTTTATTTTCTGAATTTAATCATTTTTCAATTTAATTTCGATTTTTTATTTAATTGATTTTATATTGAATTATCACATGGACACATAAATTTGTACATTTTATTTCAACCACTTCCGACAACATTTTTGGCCCATTCTTTTTGCTATGGTTAGAAGACAAATAATAGTACCTAGTATATTTTTGGTATATTTTTTTAGGTCATTTTATCCACTGTTTTGATAGTGTTGTTTGCATAAAATTATGATTGAACCTTAGATAAGTTTAAGTGACCATTTGACATAGTTAGACTTTGAATTTTTAAGAGATTTTTTAACACAATGTTATAGTCAGGTTTGAGACCCTAGGAAATTAATTTCACATTTTTTCCATTACTTTTGATATTTTTGTTATTTTAATTCATTTCCATCATATTGTTGCATATTCATGTTCATGTCATTTACTAACAATTTTCCTTTTGTGCAAGGAATTTTCCGAGGATTTGCTTATGGACTTGGATTATGTTTTGTCATGCCTCGATTATATTTTGTGTACTTTGTGATGTAATACTTGTATAGTTCCTATAATTAGGATAGAAAAGATAAAACGAATCGCTAGAAAACAAAATCTCAAAAACAAAAATAAATAAAGACTCGATCCAATGTCGAGTAAATTTTCAAATAAATAAATAAAGTTGCATGTGACTTTAGGATTACTCGATTACCATCGTTCCACTCCAATACACCAAAAGCAAGCCTTGTATGTTGCATACCATAAGTCGTGCGTCTTAGCACCACCCAATCGACCCACCCGATCCATCGTTTCATCCCATTTACGTTTCATACACGTTTTTACCCACCATGACTTAGGAAGACCATGTTCATTACTTTTTGTACTCGCATTCCTAGTCTAATATCTCTTAGGTAGATTTAATCTTTCAAACCTCACTAACCATAGGTTATCTTCAAACTCAACTAACTTAGGGTAAGTCTAGTTCCCTTAGAGTTTTTCCTTTTATAACTTGAGTCTCACTTCTCATCTTAAAGAAAAATCAAAACACTTAATAAAGGAAAAGGTGTAAAATGCGCCACGAGCCTTAAGCTATATGGGAAATTATTAGTGGAGGTCTCCTTCACTCTTCTAGGATGCTTTACAAACGTTCCATTGGGGGCGATCTTGGAAAGTATTCGCTCCTGTATCATAGTCTTTAGTGTTGTACATACGATAAACACAAATTCAAAACACTTCTTCTAAAAGACAACAAATCAAGACATCACGTCTTCTTTTCTCATCTCATACTCCTTGCGGACGAACATGACGTGTCTCAACAGTTCAAACAGCGATACAGTAAACACCCTCGAGTCAGAGCCGGTAACACCTGAGCTAGAGCTATGGCAACCTCATCCTAAAAATCACAAACAAGTTCCCGCCTTAGTTAGACGAACTACGGCGACTCTGATCCTCATTTATCCCGATGAGGTACGTAGGCAGTGGGGTAGGGCCCATTCGAGCACAATCTTTATTTTCCCTACATTTTCCCCCTTTTCTTTCCATTCTTCAATTCCATTTCTTTTCTCATTTCACTTCCATTCCAGATAGCCATTCTTTCATTCAAAATAGCATATTATTTCTCACCCTTTGAAACAGATTAACAAGCGTGGATCCCGTCGGGTACGGCAGACGGATTGGGGTGCTAACACCTTCCCAATTAGTAACCGACTTCCGGACCCAGATCTTTGGTTCGTAAGGCCTCGTCCTTTTCCTTATTCCTTAGGTTCGTGAAACATTACCTTTCCCATTTCTTCGGGATAAAAATGTCTGGCTGGCGACTCTACCTTTTCCGCGCCACTTTCGCGTTTGTACTAGGATGAAAATCCCGGGAGCGACATATACTAAACAGTTCTAAGAGTTATAATGCATGGATAAACCTAGGTTAGTGAGGTTTAAACTCTATCCTAGTGAAGAAGAAGGAGAGAAAATAAATAAATGAATAAGAAGAAAAGAAAGAAGAGGAGCTAGAAGACAACTTACTTCTCAAAAGAAGTTAAGTTGTTTCTAAAGGGGAGATGGAGAAGTTATACAAACAAAGCATACTAGATGCTAAGGAAAACACAAATTTAAAGCATAAAAGAGATGAGGAGAATTTGGAATGTGGATAATCATCCATGTCCCTCTTACTTCCCATTAGCCCCTACATGGTTAGAAAAAACAAACATAAGCACAAGTGAAATAAAGAGAACTCAAACAAGGCAAAGTTCAAAGACGAAAGGTTATAAACTAAAACAAAAGCAAAAAAGTCAGAAATGAACAATT
This sequence comes from Lathyrus aphaca, assembly GCA_963966055.1. Taxonomy (NCBI): domain Eukaryota; kingdom Viridiplantae; phylum Streptophyta; class Magnoliopsida; order Fabales; family Fabaceae; genus Lathyrus; species Lathyrus aphaca. Next base: position 148,787,638 of record OZ014520.1, on the reverse strand, counting down.
TATAAGTGACCTATAATGTCTACCAAACCAACTCAAGCAAAAGGAATGCAAACAAATGGCAAAACAATCAATAAGATCATTAAAGAAGGAGTAGAAAAAGAATGGATGGATATGCAAGGTGATCATGCAAGAATTCTTAAAGAAATGTCAAAGTCAGAATGTAGACAACCTAAACATGTGCCTAAACATAATGTTCAAATGTCATACAAAGCATATAGGCATGTGTCCAAGCATTTAGAGTAATTAGGAGAAGAAGTGAGGAGTGAACATGGATCACACATGGAAAAGAAGTTACTTATCTTGCAAGTCAAACACAAGACATGAAATATGAATGGTAAAACATCAAGGTCATAAGCAATATGAAATGTTAATATGAATATTAGATGCACAATTTAATCATATTTGAACAATTACAAGTCACCTTGAAGTTATGAGAAGAAGAAGCATGCATTTGGGATGAAACATGTTCAAGTAAGCAAAGTATGACATAAATGACGTTTGAAATGAATGAGATGCTTTGAAATCAGAGGCATGAATCTTATGAGATGCAAATTAATTCTATATCATGGCATAATCAAACCAATTACAAGTCAATTAGAGGCATTGATGAGAATAAATTGAGAATTAGGTCAACAGAAGACATATGAAACAAACATTGAACATGTGCACCAAACAAGCATCAAACTCAAACAAGTGACCTATAAATGAATCAAGGAAGACCTATAATGATCTAAACATGGCTCAAGAAGTCAAAGAAGTAATATCATACAATGGCACAAGTGCCTTCTCAAACAAGCAACAAAACATGATTAAAGAAATCCACAAAAGGAGCACTCAAAGTTCAAGCACCAAAAAAATAGAAAAAATGACTCAACAGTTTTCAAAATAGATAAAAAGAGACCTCAACCAGGGAAAAACAATATACCAAAAGAGCTCATGAAAATTCCCAAGATAAGTCACCTAAACAAGCATGGCAAGGCAATTAGGGTTTCATGTAACGGTTCTCAAAGAAATGACTAAAAAAGGATGCAAAAATGATTTTAAAAATATGACAAAAATGTTTTTAAGAGCTTTAATGTGTCCTCTAAAATATACAAAAAGAATGAAGTTTAAACAATGTATGGATGATGAGAAATGAAATCAACAAGGCAAGGTGTTTATGAATGAAGCAAACCAAAAAGAAATTCAAAACAAAATTAATTCAGAGGTCAAAAATATAATAAAAATAGAAAATACAATTTTCAAAAATTTTATAAAATCGTAAGCGCCTCACAAAGGCTCAGAGTCAACAACATTGACTCTATCATTGCCATAGGATCAATCTGAAGGTCCACACGCAGTCAACCAAATCAAAAGTATTCAACATCAACGCATCACAATCCAGTCAACACAAAGTAAACAGATATAACACATCTAAGCAAGTCAAGCCAAAAGTATGAAGATCCAATGCATCAAAGCCAGTCAATCACTCAGTACAGATCTAACGATCACTTTTATAAACAAATTAAAAAGCCAAGGCACGTGAGGAGTGTGTGCGTTCATTAATGTGTTGGCAAGTTTACAACACTCAGATAAAAAACATGAACGACCTATATTGTGTCTTCTCCAGTCAACCTGTAAATCAATCAGAGAAGCTCAGGTGGCCGGAGCCCTAGCTCCGGTCACCTTATCCATTCAACCTGAAACATGAAGACCATACAAATACTCCAGAAATCCATAATACCTATATCAATCAACTCATAAGGACTTCCAGAACTCAAATCCACAAATAAAATTCACAAAACATTCAAGAGAATCGAAGGATATAAAGTAGATCTGAAAAAATTCAATCTCAAAATTCATGTAATGCACACGTCCAAAATCAACACAAACTAGATCAGAACCATCAATGAACATCATAGCTCATCATAAGCATCAAGAACTCAAGTTATAGGATGTGATTTGAAGTCACCTGAAAAGTGTTCTTGAGCTTAAAACCTTCATAAATCCAGAGTTCACGTGCAGATCTCCTTCTTTTGACTTCTATTTGCAAAATAAATGCAAATGGAAGCTTAAATCGGGCTAGATGTTGAGGTTTTATGAAGCTTGCTCCAAATTAGATTATGGTTAGAAACTTAGTATGAGCCTCAATGGATGGTTGCAATGGATTCCTTAGAGTTCAAAGATCTCAGAAATGTGAAGAAATGAAGAAAACTCTTGGTGAATTGTGAGAATCGAAGAAAAGAAAGTGAGAGCAAAAATTTGAAAATCTGTAAATGGAGAGTGCATGAATATGGTTTGAACATGTGAATGAGTTTATATATCCTTGGTTATAAATCTTATTAGGGTTAGGGTTTTGTTAAACCCTTGGTTCACGCTTTGGAGGTGTTTTTGCAAATTGGTCACTTATGGTGTACACACCCTACCACACGTGCAAGAGTCAATATGAAAGGCATGGTTCACTCTCATTTTGATTACTGAATGCATGTTAAGTGATTATTTGGAGGGAAATGGGATGATTTGTGAGTTTCAAATGGTTTTGCAAATTTGCATAAGTGCATGTATGTGATGTATAGTACATGAATTCCACCCATTCAAAGACCAAACATGATCATTGTGGTGTGTATGTGAATATGGTAACCTGACTTGAATTATTAGAGGTTGTTTGAAGGCATTTATAATCAATTTGCAAATGGTAGAATCTTGGTATGCATGAAATTCCATAAACCAAACCCTAACATCCTTTGGCCATATCTTTTGATCCACAAAGGCTATAAAAAAATTTCTTGTACTTTCTGAAAAGGTAAAACCAAGACCTACAACTTTCATGTTTGTAAACAATTCATTTGAGGCTTCCTTGATGATGAAAGATTGAATTGAAGATGATGTAGAAATTTCCAAAAATAGTAAGTTCCAAATTATAGGTCCTTGCAATTTTTAGTATCTTTTCACAAACTTCTGATTCTTGATGAATGATGAAATCCATGCTATTCCTTGACCATATGAAGGTCCATGGGCTTGAGAAACATGATTTGATCCTTTGAAATCCAATGGTTGACTTTTCTTTTCAATTGTTGAATTTTTCTTGTTGTACAAGCAACTAAGCCACTGAATGACTTCCACAATGAATCCTTGAATCAAAATGCAAACCTAGGCCTTGTATGACATATAGAAACCCTTGACCACAAGATTTGATCAATTCTATGAAGATTTCTTGATTTGATGAAAAAACCTAATTAGGTACATTTTCTAGGAGAATGGATCCTGATGAACTTTCCCTCTTCTAGGGACTTTAGGCATTGTTTGTGCTAGTATGAGCTATAAGGACCTCTTATGACTTATTGAAGGGAACTTGGCTCTTGTCTTTGGATTTGAGGAATCACAACTTGGCAAATCAATGATCATATGCCCTATGCTACAACCATGAGTAGTATGCTTCATTTTTCTATGCAAAGATGCAATGATATGTATGCAATATAATATGTAAAATGTCATGAAAAGAGAGGGCAAATTTTGGGGTGTTATAGCTTCCCATATTCAATCATCTGTTAATCTAAAAAAGATGAAAGCATCGGCTATCATATTTTTGAGATAAACTGTGATTGAATACAAAAAACAAACCAGAAAATTTGCACTATGATAAAGAAGAAAAGGGATATAAATCCAACCAAAGAAAACTCCGCTTGGGGAACCCGAAAACTGTAGATAGTGACCACAAAGGAGAACCTGTATTTTGAATGACGCCAGGAGACTACGGGCTTGCCACATCGACGGTGGACTTTAATGGAGTAGTAATATCATATGATTTACAACCCAAGCAAGATCAAGCGATCCGTCATGGAAATGGCATCAAGCGACCCATAACCAAGAACACAAGAACGTAATATCAAATGATTTACAACTCAAAGAAATATCTTTTATACGATGCCAGGAGACTACTGGCTTGCCACATCGACAGTGGACTTGATAACATCTCTTTTGTACGATGTCAGGCGACTATTGGCTTGCCACAACGACGGTGGACTTTATGCACTTTAGTCTTTGGGATAGACATGCATAGGAACCTACATCTAGAAATGCACTGTAAGACCCTCTTCAAATACCCTAAATTGAGTTGGATAAATGGTAAACATACAATGTCAGAACCCTGCATATGGATATGCGCCGTAAGATTTATTTCACGTATCCTGTAACCAAATAAGTGATAACACTGTAATGACTAGAACCCTGCATCTAAGAACACGCTGTAAGATTCCCTTCACATACTCTGAATTGAATGATGTGGTAAAATGTATGCATGAACCCTGCTGTAACACGATGGGAGAACTGACTTTAGTTAAATGTTGCGGATATTAAGAGTCGCCACCGACTTTTATTTTATCCAAAAGGAAAGGACATAAAAGAACAGGAAATACCTTAAAAAGATTTTGAGTTCGGGGGGTAGGTTATACAAAGGGAAGGTGTTAGCACCCTTTATATCCATGGTTATCCATGGGATCTTAGTTACTTAGCTCACTTTAAATTGTTTTGAGAAAGGTGTAGTGTGTGATTAAAAATTTTCTAAGTACTTTATAATGATCCTCGTATGGATGTATATAAAGACTTTGTTTTGAAAATTTGTTTGAAAAATGTGGTGTAAAGAGTATTTTGAAAGGTGTGAGCAAGTAATTAAGAGAAACCTACCATATATTAAGTCTTTACTGTTCTTTATGTCTTTCAATGGTAAGACTATCCCTATTATTAAGGAATAGGTAGTCATTACCTTGAATGTTAAGGGACATATGTAGGTACATCTGGATATAGGCAACTGTAAGGTGTCTTTAGCAACTCGTAGGGACTTATCATCTTTTATTCGAAGGGACAAGATCATTCATCATAGGCAACCTCGAAGGGACTTGATCTTATAAACTGAAGGGACTTGATGATATTTATAAAGGGACTTTTCTTAAGACACCTTACTTGACCTTAGAAATAGGCAACATGAGAGGTAACCCTAGAAAGTGCAAGATGGCGATCAAAGATCGACTTACGTGTGTGGGTGTTCATATTCAAATATTTATCTTATTTAATTAGTTATTCTAAGTTAATTTTAATCACAAGTATGTTATGCACACCCTATAATTGCTAACCATACAGTTAATATATTTACAATAAAAATAAAGCAAAAATATAAACCTAAACTATTACAAAGCTTTGGGATAGTTATAATATAATCGAGAAATATAAACAATGATAAATAATAATTAAATAAGCAATAATAATCAATAATAATAAGAGGGAATATAAATGGTTAGAAAATAAAATAAGAGGAAATAAGAAATTAGCAAAATAAATTAATATTAGGAGGTATTTTAAATATTTTAATAAGGAAAATAGTATTTTAATAATAATAATTAAATTATATACATATTTAATAAATAATAAATTATTAATTATGATTTACAAAAATATTAAGTTAAATTCTAAAGTTAAGAAAATATTAGAATTAGGGTTAGGGTTATAATTGTGAAAATTAGGGTTTTACTTATTAATTTATAAAATAAATCAATTTATTTACAATATATATATATATATATATATATATATATATATATATATATATATATATATATATATATATATATATATATATTTAATAATATGAACATATAATAAAATAAATATGGATAATTTGATTTTTTGAGAAAATAATTTGAATTGAAAAAATATAAGTTTTTATATAAAAGAAAATAATATATACATTTATTTTATAAATTATTATTTAAAGAATTAATGTTAATTAAACAAATAAATAAAAAAAATAGTGAAAATAATGGAAAAAAAACATACCTGGGGCTGAGATTCGAACCCAGGCCCTAGGCTTTACAAACACAAGACCAACAACATCACCACCAGGCCAAGCACGCGCTGGCGTTAGAATCAGGAGTTTAATTCCTTTTGTTATTAACCTGCAAAAATCCAGAAAAATAAAACAAAACAAAATGGCCTGGGGGGGGATTCGAACCCATGACCATCAATATTACATACACGCACACAAACCAACTGAGCTAATACTGCACATTCAACATATAACCAACAAACAAACATTATATTTTAAAACAACTTTTTGAATTGAATTTTGGCGCCATCTGAACTTCATCTTCCCCAATTTTCCTGTGAAAATCCCTGCGTTTTCTTCTACGAATTTACCTGCGGGTTGTTCCATGTTTATGACCTGCGAATCTCAAACAGCAAGCAAATGGTACAATCTCATCAAATTGATTAGGTCAATGAAATCCTTAAGATCCATACAATCTATCCACGTTCTTTAAATTCATTTATATTTGGTTAATCGTGAAACCCTAAATGAGGGACATAAACCCTAGCTATGGCCGTTTATGATTTAGGTCATGAACCTTCAATCTAATTGTCCAGAAAGCTTGCAAACTTCATTATAAACACAAACCAACAACCAAAATTAGTAAATGATGCATAAATAATGAAAATCGAAAATCAAAAGTTCAAGAACAATTCTGATTCGGTTATGGCTTATGATCATGCTTTTGATGTATATGAGGATTGAAATATGATCAGTGAACCTCAAGGAAGCTAAAGCAACCTTCAAAAGTTGTTGAAATTGCTTGAAGGTATGAAACCGAATTTCAAATTTGGAGTGAAATTTTGACTTGTGATTTTGTTCTTGGAGGCAGCCAAATCGTGTCCCTGGTGTTTGTTTATGTTGTACATATATAATAAGACCTAATTAGGTCAAAAAATCAAGTCCCACTTTGGACTTTTGGATCACTTGAGATTGAAGAAAGATATGCTTCAAAATATTGAAAAAATTTAATATCTTCTTATTATTTTTGGTTGATCTGATCTTATATGATTTCAATCATCTCTAAATGGCCTTTAAGAATTTTTAGAACAAAAATCATATCAAATATTGAGACTTTTATATTTTATTTTGATTTAAAATGATTTTTAATGTATAAAATCATAATAAATAAAATAAAATAAATAAATGATTTGAATAAATGATTTTTAATTCGTGCATGATGTTATGGTAGTGATTGGGTCATAAAAATGCAAGCCCATTTGGAGAAATTTGGTTCTAAGGTCCCATTTGCTTCATAAACCTCTCAAAACATTCCCAACTTTGCAAAGACATTAGTCCCTCAATTTTAAGACTATGAAGGTGTTCTTGGACATTTTGGAAAGATTAGGGAGTCCTCTAACCAAACTCCTTGGTCTCATGTCCATATCCTTTATCATTCTCAAGTTATGCCCTTTGGAAGATGTTGACTTTTTGTTGACTTTTAAAATGACCTATAATGTCTTAGCTCATACCTTCCAAATGAAGCATTTTTGGGCTTGCCTTGTGAGACACAAAGTTGTAGAGAATTCAATTTCCTTAAAAATGAGATTTGGATTGGAAATATTTGATGAAGCATGTGAAAGTTATGGCTGGTCAAAGTTCAGTTGACTTTTCATGTGAAAACCCTAATTTAGAAACTTCTAATTCTTGATGATCTGAAATATCCTTGATGAATCATGATCAACCCTTGATCAAATGATAAATTTTACTTAATATACTTGATGTTGGCAAAAAATCATGAAGTTTGACCTTTGGTTTGACCACAATTGACCTCAGTTTGACTTTTTGACTACTTTGACTGATTTTAGCCTATCTGATCATCTGACTGAGCAAACCTTTTGGGAAGGTCTTGAAACTTGACATAGGGATTCTTGAAGACATATAAGGTGCTATGAAGCTCACTTGAAGCCTTAGAAGTCCATTTAGCCTGATGAAATCCAAAACCCTAGTTTATGATGCATTGCTTAGGAGGATGCATTGTCTGAGGGAATTGTCAAACTTTCTGACTAATTGTGAACCTTGTGAATCTTGTGAACCTTGTGAACCTTGTGAACTTCTTTGGATACCTTAGTACATAATTTATTGTCTAGGTGAGGGCAAATTTTGGGGTGCAACACCTGCATCTAAGAAACGCGCTGGAAGCTTCTTCATACTACTTTGACGATAAATCCCACCGCCAGGACCTCACGTCTAAAATGGGCTGGAAGACCCTCTTCACATACCCTAACTTTAGTTATGTGGAGACAATACGTTGACTAGAACCTTGCGTCTAAGGAACATGTTGGAAGACTCTTCTCAGATAAAGCATTGCCTATAATCCTACATCTAAGGAACGCACTAGAAGACTCTCATGTGTTAAGCATACATTGTCAGAACCCTACATCTGAATATGCATGATAAGATTTTGACGGATAAGTAACACCAATGTGCTGACCTAGAACCCTGCACCTATATATGCATTGCAAGATTCTTTCATTGCAAACAAACCCTTGAGACCGAACTTAAAAAAAGAGTGATGACTCTGCAGGGGAGAATTCTATTTGTAACTCCACTGGGAACGAGGACATCCTGACTGACATTCTGTTGAGGGACGACTGATCGCTGAATCGATCTCCGAAATCCTTAAAAGGATGACATTTTGTTGAACGAGAGATGTGAACAACTGTTTGCATCACTTGTCACACTGGCCAAAAATAAATTGACGACTTCATTGGGGAATATTTCAATGATTGGAGTGAATTCTTACCATTCTAACTCTGTGGGGAAACAAAGTATCCAGCTGTCTGCTGGGAATGTTGAATCCACTTGGGGATGAGAATAGTTCCATTAATCTTGAAGTTCTGCTGGGAATACTACCCTACTTTGACCCTGCTGGGGAAGGTTTCCATCTTGCACTCCACTAAGGATGATGTGTATGAAACACCATGCTGCTAGGGATAAGAGTTATAAGGCGTCTCTTAGTGGGTAGAAAATTACTTGGGAATACCACCTTGCAATGTCTTCATTTTATGGGATGTAAGCCATACAACAACAAAGCATGCACACATATGCCCCAGGGAATTGTATGGCTTGAGTAAACCACCCGGTTCTATTCAACATTATAAGTGATTTTAAATTTTTTTCCCCTTCGCATGTTATTTGTAAGGCCACCCTATTTAAATTCAATGTTCTTTTATCAAAAAAATTCAGGAAATTTTTGCAAACAAAACATTTAAAACAAAATAAAGATGAAGCTTTTTGACTGAATAATTCTTTTATTGATGGGCCTCATAATGGTCAAAGATACATCAGGAAGCAATCCATTGGAAAGAGGTGATCATTGTAAATTTAGAAAAAGAAACTATCCTAATGGCAATGTGAAACGACCTTCCACTGAGTTTCAATTCTGCTATGACCAGCATGTCTTCAAGATTTCTCCTTTTTTATCTTACTTTCTGAAGAAGATGATTGGAATAATTCCTATCCTTTGGAGATTTCCAGGTTGAGTGAGACGATGATGTAGTACAAATAAATCAGATTACAATCATTCGCGTATTCCCTCTTTTGCGTGGATCTCCCTTTTGGGTTTTCAATCTATCGGGATACCCTTTTTGCCTCAGTTGTCCAATGTGGATTTTCAACTCACCATGTGTACAATTTTTATTTATATCCCTAACTTTTTCCCAAGTCTTTTATTCTGTTTTTGGCTCGTCGAGATGCCCTTTTTTTCCTCGACTCTTTATTCTGATTTTTGTCCAGCAGGTCTCTTTTATGCGAAGGATATATTTTAACTGCATCTGAGTTGACAGGAGATGGAAAATCTTCACCTTCCATGGTTTTATGCATTAAGGCTCTGCCTAAGAAAACCTTTTTAAACACGAATGAACCTTCATAGTTAGGACTCCACTTACCCCTGTGATCTGTACTTGGAGGAAGAATTCTCTTGAGCACAAGCTCACCAACTTGGTACTCCCGAGGACGCACCTTTTGATCAAATTCCCACTACATTCTCCTCTGATAGACATGGTTGTGGCATACAACTGTCAGTCTCTTATCTTCAATTAAACTCAACTGATTGTACCTAGAGCATACCCATTCAGCCTCATCAAGCTGGATATCCATCATCACCCTCAAGGAAGGAATCTCAACTTCAATAGGTAGGACAACTTCCATACCATACACGAGTGAGAAAGGTGTTGCCCCAGTAGATGTCCTTACTGACGTTCTGTACCCATGCAAAGAAAATGGTAATATCTCATGCCAATATTTGTAAGTCACCACCATTTTCTGCACAATCTTCTTTATGTTCTTATTAACCGCCTCGACCGTGCAATTCATCTTTGGACGTAAGGAGAAGAATTGTGATATTGTATTTTGAAGTCCCGACATAACTCCGTCGTCATCTTGTTATTAAGATTAGAACCATTGTTAGTAATGATTCTCTCGGGCACTCCGTATATGCATATAATATCTCTTTTCAAAAATCTAGCAACCACTTGCTTGGTGACATTGGCATAAGTTGTTGCTTCAATCCACTTGGTAAAATAGTCAATCGTGACCAAGATGAAATGATAGCCGTTAAAAGTAGTAGGTTCAATCTTCTCAATCATATAAATGACCCACACGGAAAAGGGCAAAGGAGATGACATGACATTCAGCGAGCTCGGAGGTACATGCACTTTGTCTGCATAAATCTGGCACTTGTGGCACTTTCGGGCGTATGAACATCAATCTGAATCCATTGTCATCTAGTAATACCCTGATCTCAATAACGTCTTTGCCATTGTAGGTCCTCCAGCATGGGTACCAAAAGATCCTTCATGTACTTCCTGTAATAACATGTCTGCTTCCTGTTTGTCCATACATCTAAGCAATAACATGTTGAAGTTACTCTTGTAAAGCACACCATCAGAATTCAAGAAGAAACTTGCAGCAAGTCATCTCAAAGTCTTCTTATCATTGGAAGATGCCCCAACTGGGTATTCCTGACTCTTCAGGAAACACTTGATATCATAATACCATGGTTTTTCATCAGACACTACATCAACAGTAAACACATATGCAGGTATATCAAGTCGAGATATGTTAATTTTGGGGACATAATTCCACTGCAACACTTTGATCATTGAAGACAACATAGCCAACGCATCGACAAACTGGTTTTCATCACGTGGTATGTAATGCAACTTTAATGTTGTGAAGAAAGTCAACAGTCTTCTCTCATAATCTCGGTCACCATACCTAACTACCAAAAATACAGAAAACAATACTTCAAGTTACATCCACGCACCAAGTATATTCTTGAATATCTGCATGATGGCATAATAGACCATCACAAAAGTCAGGCAAGGTGAGTAATCACGAATCAATATAAATAACATAAAGTAAAGATAATAATGCAACATTCATCATATAGATATACCTCATAATTCTCACCCATCACATCATAAGACTCATCAAACATCTACTCAACACATATGCATCATGCTATGCCACCAAGAATGAAATGTAACTTCATAAATGCATGTGGTACCGAATTCAACATGTGATGGACACTGAGCCATATACCCTCCACAATGGAGCACAATATAAACAACAAAATCTCAATCCACACAATAGGATTGAAGCCTCCATCATCATAAGTATGCCATGAATGCAAAGATGAACCAACATCAACATAATCAACACTTGTGTCAGCATTCATCTAAATATTCATCATACTCTTCATACGACAAATATACATCAGTCATGTAATCTATCAATATATACTCATCATCACATAGCATTCATAACATCATATTATGACATCACAACTCTATTTCACACCCAATCATCATAATTCATTTGATCATCATGTTCGTCACATAGTAAGTATAACCATCAAAAATATTCACATCATCTATTTATTCAATCATAGCATCATTATAGTATCATCATTAACAAAACTCATACCATCATAAGCAATCAACACATAATTATCATAAAAGTTCAACATATAATTAACTTACATCTTAAATTCATTTTTATCATAAAATGATCACTAAAACATCAACATAAATCATGGCAACAAGTATAATACATCAAGACATCAAGACATCATATATACACATCATTAGACAATTTTCTGCAATTAAATCATATTTTTTTACTTCCAGGTCTCGCTAAGAAAGCCCCCTTTTTTGCTAAGTGGTCTCCTCTCGGGTTGGGGAAAGTTTCAATTTTTTAATGCTCGCTAAGCGGGCGTCTGCTCGCTAAGTAGGCAAGGCAGATTTGACAAAAAAACAATTGTGATGACAAAAAAACTTCTACTTTAATTTTTCACTCAAAAACCAACCTTTCACCATTTTTAATCACAAATTCCCGTATATAACCTATAACTAATACACATACATCATTTACAACACACATCAATTCATCAATAATCCCTCAATTCTACCCATAAAATCCTAGGTTTTTCCCTAAAACCCCAACTATCCCCATTACCTAAACTCTACATCAAGAACATTGAAAAGCGATACTCCCCATACCTTAGAGTGAAGCTTTCTACGGTTCCTCTTCAAATTTCGCCGGAGATTCTTCAAGCCCTAGCCTCTTCTCTTTGTCCCTCAGAGTTTTCTATTTTCTACTTCAAACACTATCGTGAAAACTGATCTTATCCCAAAACCCTCAACTTCCTTTTGTCAATCTTACCCTTAGGACCCCAAATACTCTTTTCCAACTTTATCATCAACTTAGTCTCCACAATTGGCCAACATATCCCCAAGACCTATAATTCTTTTATTTTAATTAAATAATAATAATTTGAATAATCTGAAATAATTATCTTTAATATCACTATTTACTAAAATAATTTCAAGTAATCTCATCATCAACACAACAACAATTCGACAAACACCAAATAATCAACAACAACAAGCTACACAATTAAATCATGAAATTGGGGAGTTACAGCTCTCCCCCACTTAAGGAATTTTCATCCTCGAAAATGTACCCGGAGAAAACAAAGTCAGACACAATCCCTCATTGGATCTTCATGTCCTCAATTCCAGCACACCAACCATCAATAAATCATCCAAGTACTTAATACTCCTCCCTGTCTGACTACCCGTCTGCGGATGCTAAGCAGAACTCCTCCTCAACTCATTGCCTAAAGCACCCAACCAACCTTCCCAGAACCTCAACAGAAATCTTGGATCTCTATTCCAAGTAACCCCATGGTTTCCTCAATGTACATCCCAACTAATTTTCGCATAGAATAAATAATCCTCATCAGTAAGAAATAAGCCGAATTAGTTGATCCATCTACGATCACCTGAATCGAATCATTCCCCTTTACCGTCTTCGAAAAACCTGACCCAAAATCCATAAAAATTACTATCCCATTTCCATTATGGAATATTCAACGGTCGCATTATATCCAAAGGCCTTTGATGTTCCATTTTCAATCTATGGCAAATCAAACACGCATACACAAACTCAACAACATCCTGATACATCTTCGTAGCACCAGGATGAACGCTCAATCTACTTCGACGTCCTCCCTCTAAAATACACTTCTCAATTTCCGATACATATGAAATACACATTATATCACGGAACCTCATCACATCATTCTCATCAATTAGGAATTCACATTTGTTACCCTAGTTAATCAAGGTCAACTGATCCACCAACTTCAAATCAGATTGTTGTCATTCTTGGATCCTCTCCATAATTTCACTAGTCAACTTCAGCATTCATAACTTCACACTCTTGGAAGTAGTCTCACACAACAAAATCAATTCTCTGAACTATTTAATCATTTTGAGTTCTTTCACCATAAGCATCGACATATGCAATGTCTTCCTACTCAGAGCATCCGCAACCACATTCGCCTTACTAGGATGGTAATTCAAATCAAAATCAAAATCTTTCAACAATTCCAACCACATTCTCTGCCTCATATTCAACTCTTCCTAATCAACAAGTGCTTCAAACTCTTATAATCACTGAACACCTCAATTCAAGATCCAAAAAGATAATATCGCCAAATCTTCAACACAAACACCATGGCTGCCAATTCTAAATCATGGGTAGGATAATCCCTTCACGAACTCTTAATTGTTTGGAAGCATTAGCATCCACTTGACTATTCTGCATCAACACTCCACCAAGACCCATCTTCGAAGCATCACAACAAACTACAAAAGACTCACTCGGATTAGGAAAAATCAATATGGAAGCGGTTGTTAACTCCTTATTTAGCTCCACAAAACTTTCCTCCCATGCAACATCCCACACATATGCTTGGCCCTCCTGAGTCAACTAGGTCAATGTTAATACCGATTTAGAAAAACCTTCAATAAACTCGCGATAAAAACTTACTAATCCCATAAAGCTTCTTATTCCAATAACAGACTTCAAAGTTTCTCACTTCAACACAATATCAATCTTAGAAAGATCAACGGTTATTGCACCACTAGAAATCACCTGACCAAGGAAACTTACTGCCTTCAACCAGAACTCACAACTCGACAATTTGTCATGCAAATTCCTTTCTCTCAATACTTGCAACACAATCCACAATGGTGTTGCATGTTCTCCTTCAGACATATAATATGTCAAAATATCACCAAAGAAGACCACCACAAAATTATTCTCTAATACTCATGAAAAATCCGATTCATATTCTCCACAAACACGCCAGGTACATTGGATACACCAAATGGCATCACAATTTTCTTATGGTGGTCGTACATCGTCTTGATAATTGTCTTCAGGATATCCTTAATTCCTCATTTTATCACCAACTAGATTATCTCATTATCATTTATAATCACTTCATTTATGTCACGACAACATCATTAACAAATCACCACAATAGGACTTCATAATCAACATCATTTTTATCAAAACACTCATATAACTCAACCATAATGTCGGCCATCACTTACATCACTAAATAATCATCATATCACACGTTAACACATAGCACAAGTTATAGCAGCACCACATCATTACAAAACATATACATGCATGGTTCCACTCAATTTCATCAATTAAAACATGTTTTTCAGTCTTGTAATACGTGTTAAGTGAGCTCTTACCCGCGCTAAGAATGCTCGCTTTTTTCTCAAAGGGTAACTTTTTCTTCAGACCATGCTAAGCGCCCTCTAGCACATCAAGTGCCATCTGCAATTTCAGTAGGAAACCCTTGATATCACATGGGAACACATCCAAAAGTCACACACCTTAGATAAATCACCAACCACTGGATTTCCTTATGCCTTCAAAGAAACTCACATCGTAAACACCTTTGCACCATCTTTCATAAACTTAACCACTTGCTTAACGGAACAAACAACTTCCACCTTCGTCGAACTTATATTCACGCACCGGAGACAAGTCACGAATATCTTCAGGAGAGCATCAAGAATTACACACCACTGGCATATCACTAGCCATCACATTGCTCTTTATGCCCCAAGAAGCAAACATCAACAATACCTGATCATTCTCCCTCAAGACCTTCCAACTTGACCGATAGACGAGAAATTCGAACTTTCTTCATCTTCCAATATAATACTCTGCATCGATTCATCAAAACCATCTGTAAGCACTCAACTTAACTCTATTCTACTGGCAAGACACATCTATTCCATCCAACACGATTCTATCTACTATCAACAAGAGATTAAGGGTGATCAGTTTCTCAATTTATCAATACATAGCCGACAATCATGATGGGGCATAAACCATATCCACCAAATTCCAATAGCGTTCTTGGCATCTTATGCATTAAGTCACCTCATGTGTAATTTTTTAGTTGACTCAAGCCTTATCTCCGCACTCCCTCTAGAATCGAGAAAAACATTGTCCTAATAACATTTTCACTTCTGCAATCCAATACATGTTGAGTCAACACTCCACAACCCAAAACATCTCAGAAAAGCAATATCTTCTCCCTCACTTGTTTCAAACCAACACCTGGAGAAAAATAGTTAGAAAACAAACAAGTATCGATAGTGTTTCACACACATATTTGTCGCTCCCTGGATTTTCATCCTGGTACAAACGCGAAAGTGACGCGTAAAAGGTAGAGTCGCCAGCTAGGCATTTTTATCCCGAAGGAACGGGAATGGTAATGTTGCACAAACTAGGGAAAAGAAAGGAAAATACAAGGTCCTGCGAACCAAAGAACTGAGTTTGGGAGTCAGCTACCACCTGGGAAGGTATTAGAACCCTAGATCGTCCTCCGTACCCGATAAGATCCATGATTGCAAAGAAACTGTTTCAAAGGGTAAAGAATGAAGCTGCTACAAAAGAAAAGGAACTAGATCTAGAGTAACAAAAAGAAAAGGGGAAAATGTAGGGAAAATAAAAGACTGCTCGAACGGGCCCTATCTCGCTGCCTACGTACCTCATCTAGACATGAGGATCAAAGTCGCCGTAGTTACCCTAACTAGGGAGGAAAATGGCTTGTGTTTTAAAAGCTTGAACTGCTTATGTCAATGCTCAGGTGTTGCAGGCTCGTCTGGCACGAGTGCGTTATCGTCTTGCAAAGAGACAAGTAGGAGCAAGTTCTTACGTAATGAGTGAGGGTGATGAGAAAAGAAGTCCCGAAGGAGAGACAATTATTCTTTGTTCAAGTCTTTTAAAGAAGCTTTTCTTGGTGTTTGGTATAAGAAAGTGAATCCAGGTCCCTTTCTAGGGAACGTGTACTTGTTACTACATTCCAAGATGGAATAATAGAACAAGCACACACAAGTAAGGAAAAGATCCCCAAAACTTGGTTCCAGAGACTAGGGCATAAGCTCACTAACTCATTGAAGTTATTAGATGTTTTGTATTTTTGGATGAAGGAGTATTTTTTAGGATTTTCTTTGTGAAAATAGTCTTATGATTAGACTTGTACATCATACTAGACAAGCTTGTACTATCCCAAGATGGGAAGACTACAAGTGCCTCCTGGAATAAGTCCATACACACAATACTACTTCAACCATTATTAAGTATTTTTTAGGTTTTTGTTTGAAGATGAGAAAGAGAGAACACCAAAGGATCTCAAAGGTAAAAAGTAAGGGGAGACTAACAAAATCCTAATGTTGTCATGCCTAGATAAACCTAGGTTAGTGAGGTATCATTCTATCCTAATGAAGAAGAAGGAAAGAAGAAAAGAAAAATAAAGGGAGGAAGAAAGCAACTTACTTCTCTTAAAGAAGTTAAGTTGTTTCTAAGAGGGATGAAAAGAGGTTATACAATTGATGGCCTAGGCTCATCGCAAACACAAGTATGGAAATTAAAGGAAATGAAAGAAGTTGGTATGTGGAAGAAATAAGTGTGCAAGTGAAGAAAGAGTAACAATGGGTAATCAGACAATCGCAAACAGAGCCTACACCAGTAGGACTTCAGATGCAATAACATGCTCCTAACATAGCATCAGGACTAGAATGAGGAATGAAAGAGAGGTGAGATTGAGCTTCAAGTGGTACCTAACGGAGAAGGTCCGTTGCCTCTTCAACATGCACAAACAAACTCAAGAGGAAAAATCGAGTCCAAAGTATGTCAAAGATCCACCAATAATCCAAACAATGCTTTTGTGTTCAATATCGAATTCCACTTTGGATTCAACTATCCAACACTCAATTAATCAGAAACAAAAATCAACAATTAAAATCAAGATCAATATTTAATCTAAAAGAAAGATATTCATATTAATTAACAAATTAATCAACTATTAATAGCTCTAATTAAATTCCAAAACAAAAACCAAATAAAATTCTAAGTAGTAATTATACACAAATCAACCATTTAGAAACATAATAAAAAAACTAAGGGAACAAATAGAGGGAGGGTTGATGCGCATGACTGCTGGATGTGCAAAACCAAATGGGATTCATGGGCCGCTTTTCAAAGGAAACAAGGAAACCAATTAGCCCAACAAAAAAACTAAAGTCAACATGAAAAAAATATATAAAGAAAATGTTATAAAAATTTAATAAAAATAGAAAAAAAGTAAGAAGATAAATACAAGGAAAAGGAGAAAAACACGATTCACATCAGCAAACACTTCATAGATGGAGAAACACGGTCTACACTCCAAGACAAAGCAAAATCGGACTCATATCCACTCTCTGTGTTCCTTCGCCACATTTTATTTCATAAATTGTCTTAACAACATTATTGCTCCGTAACACGGGTTTTCAAAACATTTAGATTATTCACTTCTTTTATAAATCAAAAATCAAATTAAATGTCGCAGCGGAATCATATCTTCATAATAACCTTCATTTATTTCATAACAACATCAAGACCTTAGGTCATTTTCAACTATCATTATTAACTACAAATCAACATCTAGCAACTCATAAAAATCATCCTAACAAACAACATAATGTTCATTTAAGCATGTGTCCCACCCAATGTTGTTAGAACAAGATTTTGATTCTACTCTCTATTATTGTTTTGATGATAACAATATTTATAAGAACAAAATATAGCACTAAAAATTATCTTCTATGCGCAGGATAGAAGTTCTTATGATAAGATAAACTCTAATATGCTCAGCATCTTCTAACGCAAAATAAGCTAAGTGCATCACTCAAAGAAGATCTGATAGTAAGCTTATAAGAAGTTCTAATCTAGTATGAAGTAAAGCTACGAAATTCAAATATACTCTAATGTGAATTAAGTATGTTCTGATTCTCCAAATCAAGGACAATTATGAGGGAATCAAGAATAACGGTCGGGAACAAGATATTTATTTTTGGAAGGACTTTATGACAATTAACAATCATCCAAAAATGGCACCAGATGTTCCCAACGGATCTCTTCATCAAGCATCTATATAAAGAGATCATTTGAAGAAATTGAAGCTCTTCTACTCGCGTGAAATAGAATTGATCAATTTCTTATTCTTCTGTTCTTAACTTTATTAAAACTATCACTATGTGATAACAACTTTTTGAAGCATTTTTGTTACAACCCTTGTAAAACTTTTTGTAAATTCCTTGAGTGAATAGTGTAGTCAGTAGAATCAAGAAGACTTTGACTATAGGTCTTAGTGTTTGTATTCAACTTTTGAATAGTGGATTAAGACCTCGTTGAGAGAGGCAAATCACCTTGGCGGGTGGACTGGATGTAGTTTGAGTTCAAACGAACCAGGATAAATCAAAGTGTCATTTACTTTCATTGTTTTTGAAAACCCAATTCCAACCCCCTTTCCTTTTGTTTTTCGCTCCTTCAATTGGTATCAAAGCTCTAGGTTCTGAGTAATACACTTAACCATGTTAGAAAACGATCCAGAAGAAAAACACAATGGCAGAACCAATCAACAACAACAATGATTATCAAAATGATAAGATCAATGGAAAACCTCATGTGTTCAACGGTGACAACTTTGACTACTGGAAGGATGTTCTAGAGAGTTTCTTTCTGGCACTGGATGGAGATCTCTGGGATATGGTGACAGATGGTTATACTCATCCTGTTGGAGCAGATGGTCAAAAGATCGAAAGAAGAAATATGACAACTCAACAGAAGAAAGAATTCAGAAACCATCACAAGGCCAGAACCATACTTCTGAGTGCTATCTCATACACAGAGTATGAAAAGATCACAAACAGAGAATCAGCCAAACACATGTTCGACTCTCTGAGGATGACACATGAAGTAAACACTCAAGTCAAGAAAACAAAAGCTCTGGCTCTTATCCAGAAGTATGAAGCTTTCAAGATGAAGAAGATGAAACAATTGAGAAGATGTTCTCAAGGTTTCAAATTATGGTTGCTGGACTGAACGTTCTAGACAAAGGCTACTCAACAATAGACCATGTGAAGAAAATCATCAGAAGCTTGTCAAAGGCTTGGAGAACCATGGTCACTGCTCTGAAGTTGTCAAAGAATCTGAATGAGATATCTCTTGAAGAACTGATCAGCTTACTGAGGAGTCATGAGATAGAACTAGAAGAAGATGAACCCCCAGAAGAAAGGTAAGTCTGTTCCTCTTAAATCTAAAAAATTTGATTCTAAAGCTTTGCAGGTCGAAGAAGAAAGTTATGGAGGCTCATCAGAAGAAGAAGAATTATCACTTCTTTCTAGAAGAGTTAAAAAAATATGGAAGCATCGTCAGAAGAAGTTCAGAAATCCCAGAAGATCAAGCAATCACTCAGAATCATCATCTAGTTACAAGAAGTCCAGAAGCAAAGAAGTAGTGTGTTATGAATGCAAGGAACCTAGGCACTACAAGAGTGACGGTCCCAAACTTCAGAAAGAGAAGCCTAGAAAGAAGTTCAACAAAGAGAAGAAGAAAAGTCTCATGGTGTAAACACCCCAAATTTGCCCTCACCCATTCACACCATGGCTTGTGATTATTTCATATGCATAAACTCAATCATACCATCTCATATCACATTTTTGATTCACTACATAGATTCAAAGTCATCTGCATCTAGGGTTTGTGATATGAGCAATCCAAGAGCTTCTTGAGCCACTCCAAAGGTCATCAATCACTTCAAAGGGGTCCACGTATGCTCAAACATCATATTATATCCTCTCAAAGTCAAGAATGTCAAAGAATCACAAGAACTGAGAATGGCATGGAAGCAGAGCCAGGTTTAACTGCACAGATGACCTAAAATTAGGGTTTTGGTTTCAAAGGCCATAAACCCAATTTTTTTGGTCATTCTTGTTTCTATTGGTCTCTATATGATATAGGGAGTATGCATATCAAGTTTCATGAAGAAATTCCATGGGGAAGTCATCTGATCAAGAGTTGACTTTTCAAGCAAGTCAGTGCAAAATCAGGACATCTGAGGCCCCCAATGACCCAACCAAAGGGTGTTCTTCATCATTTTGATTGTATATGATCTTTATTTGATCATAGAAGAAGTTGTAAGTTCACAAAATTGAAGAATTTCAAGTCTTTTGCAAAGTTGACTTTTTGGGAAAGTTTGACTTTTAATGAAATTGCCATTTTAGGCAACTTTTTCAACCTTTACTTTTTGATTCAAAAAAGCTTCAAATGGAAAAACTTTGGTCATGAAAGTTGTAGAATGGATCATTCCCTTTTCAAAAAGTACAATAACATGATCTAATTCATTTTGGATCAAAAGTTATGGCTTGGCAAAGTTGGCAAAAATCACAAAATTTGAAGTTTTCCACCAAAGAGGCAAAGTTGCAAATTCACTTCTCAAGGCAAATTAAGTTATCAAATGGGCTTCTAAACTTCACAACATGATCATACAAGACCTAAAAGTCAGAATGGGCCAAGAAATCCCTCATTTTTATGGCTTATGGATCAAGATTTTTCATAAGAAGCAAAAATGAACCAACTTGCAAAACTCATCATAGTTTATCATCCACTTGCTTGCTAGCTTGCTGAACCATCCTAGGCATCTCCCCACATCATGCTGCGCAGGACACACCTTCTGTCCTTGGCTAGAAAATAGCCCATACCTCTCTTACACAACTTTGACATTTTGGCAACTTGAGCCATACCAATCAATAAAGCACACATCACATCTTCTGACCAATCCCAATTGTTTATACAAGCAAAAAGCAAGCCAAAGCAACTACAACACAAGCCTGAAACCATCCATAGCTCAAAATTCTCATTTTCACCTCATCTTGCAAGAACATTCGAAACTCATCACACAGGCCACAAACATACAAAACTAACTTCACAAATCAACTCCACACACCTTCCTGATCACAAAGCACCCTTCACCATAGCCTGAAACTCAAAGAATCAAAAACAAGATCACCACCTGCCATTGAACAGAACCTCTGCCATCTCTCAAACCATCCATTCTAAACTTCAAACAAGCATTGCAAGCTTCTTAGGAGGATCATTGGAGTGGATTTGAGCCAAAGAAACAGCCAGAAAGCTCCTGAATCAAAAGCTTCAGTTCAGGTAGTCGTCTCAAAACTTTTTTCCAGAAACATGTTTTTAAGTTCCTAAAAGCTTCTATGCACTTCCCTGATCATGAATATGTGCTTACTTTTAAAAATGGTTGAGAAACCAGCATGTATGAACTGTCTGAAACTTTTTGCCCTAAGAATGTTTTGATTCGATTTGGCTGTTTAATGAATGAAAAATGATGTTTGATTGAGGGGTTTGATTCGTTTTTGAATGGGGATGAGTTCTGGGCAGTTAGATTTTTTTTTCATTACGTGTAGAGAGAGTTAGGAGTTTGAGCTTGCCGGAGAAGACGACCGGAACAGTGTTCCGGTCGCCTGAAAGTCATTAGGGTTTGATTAATTAGGGCTAATCATAATTACGTGAGTTTGAATCTCAGCCCTTGGATGTGGCTCCAAGTCAAACGCGCGCGTTCCCAGTTCAAATGCCAGCCATTGATTCTGATTACCACCCATTTAATTAGTTTTTATTTTCATTTTAATTGATTTGTTTTCTACATTTTATAAAAAATAGTAAAACAATTTTAAAAATTCTGAAAATTTTTGTATAAACTTTTATTAATTTTCAGAAACCAAAAACATTTTTATTTTTATTTTTTGCATTAAAAAATATTTTTAAATCATTTAAAAGTTTATTTTTAATTAATTAAAAATACTTTTAGGTATTTAAAAATCACCAAAAAATTCATGAAACCTTTAAAATCATTTAGAAACATTGTCCAACCCTCAAACCAAATTTCTTTTTTGATCTTAATGCATTTTGATAATTTTCCATGGAATTAATTCCATTTTAAAGCATTATTTTGATCCAATCTTTGAAAAATCATCTCTGCCTAACCATTGAGAGTTGGACTTTGATTCTTTTTGCATTGTGTCTTGCATATCATGTAATTTGTAGGATTAAATTGGCATGATTTGATCTTTCATTTTCATTTTGTTTGACATTTTTCTTGTTAAGGTACCCTAAAACCCTAGAAATTTTAGGAAATTCATAACCCTAATTAGGTTAAGAGTTAGAACCCCTCCTTTGGGCAGTGATTTAGTATAGGTCTAGGATTCCTTTGATTGCATTTTCAATTTTTTATCTTGATGTTTGCTTCTGATTTTGGATTTTTTTTTATGCATTGATCATAAACCCTAATTTGGGCTTCCTTTTGCATTCATCTGGCATTTGCTTGCATACCATGACTTTCCATGACATTTTATGCATCCATTTGGTTCATTAGACATCTTAAGACATATGAGAATCATGTTTGATCATTGCATCTTTCATTTTCCATGTTGTATGTCATTTGCATTTCATATCTTTTCATGTATGTTCATGGTTCTAAGCATGCTCCATTTGCATCCATATGTTTGTATGATCATCCCCATGCCTTGATTCATGTTTGCATCATCTCATAACATCA
Organism: Lathyrus aphaca; assembly: GCA_963966055.1. Taxonomy (NCBI): domain Eukaryota; kingdom Viridiplantae; phylum Streptophyta; class Magnoliopsida; order Fabales; family Fabaceae; genus Lathyrus; species Lathyrus aphaca. Next base: position 148,764,518 of record OZ014520.1, on the reverse strand, counting down.
TTATCATCACATATATGCTTCTGGTTTTGATTTGCATCATGTCATTTCATCTCATTTTTCATTGCATTGCATTTCTTTCACTAACTTTTCAGGTGGTAAGTCATTTTGAGAAGTGAATTTGCCTTCACTTCTCACAAATTTCTTTTCATCTCTCTATGCATCATTGCTGCATTTTTTCTTATGTTTGAGATTGAGCTTGCTCTTTCTTTTTATCCTTACTCTCTTTCTTCAAGTGACTTGTCTTCTTAAATGAAGCAAGTTATTTTGCTTCTCTTTGCTCCTTTCATCTGCTTCCTGGTGGGTCCATTGAAGATTTCTCTTGTAAACCTCACAAACCTTAAGAACAACCAAGCATGACAATGATTAGGGTTTTGATTAGTCCCCCACTTAGTCTTTTACCTTTGTGTCTCATTGAGTCTTCTCTTCTCACCTCATAATCAGGGACTAAACCCTAAAGGCTTTAAGGCTTTGTGATTAAGCTTATGCCTGCATCCTTCTATTAGGATGGAGTGTATAACTTTAATCCTAAGTGTTAAACCCTTAATGTGTTTAACTCCTTTAATCAATTCACTTAATAATCATCAAGACATCAAGCTTGTAACTTGGGCCTTGCATTAGGGTTCTAATTCTTCCTTAATTGGTTAAGAAGGACTAACCCTAGTGTTAATGGACAAGTCCCCCTCAAGTTGTCTTACAAACCCTAAAAAACACTTCATCATCATATCATTAAATAAAATCCACTTAATAAAGGCTTTGTTTTGTCATGAGTTTAATCCCTAATCATGGATTAAGTTGAGGAGCTTTCCTCAGCTTAAACATCCTCATCTATTATCCTTCTATTAGGATAGTGTAATGAGTCTGTTTAATCCTTGATTATGGCTTAACCTCATTACCTAACACTAAACAAAAACAACAAAAACATCTAAATAATCACAAGTAGGTTAATGATCTTAATACTACACCATGGTAATTAAGTGTGAGAAGCTGACTTCACACTTGAGGCATTCTCATTACCCCTAATCAGAGGGAAGATGTGATGAGTTTACTAAATCCATTAGTTTAGACTTAAGCTCATTAACTTATGACAAGCATCCAAAAGCAATAAAAAACTGAAAACTCAAAAACAAACAATAATCGTCTCCTTCGGGATTCTTTTCTCATCTCATTCACTCATAAACGAGAACTTGCTTCTTCCGTCTAATGCAAGACAGTAGCATATGTGCCAAACAGATCATACACTTGAGCATAGGCAAGCAAGCAGTTCACAGGTCAATTCATCTTTCAGTCTCTTTGGGTCGAACTACGGTGTTCTGACTTCCTCATTGCACGAGAGGATACGTAGGCATAACTTAACAGTTATCGAACAAAAGTCTCTGTGTATTCCCTCTCCTTCCAGCTTTATTCTTTAAGCCTCATATTCTTGAGCATTTCATTCTTGTTCCTACACTGACACTGTATATATTACACTTTACACTTCTTTACACTGACACCTGTACATCCTTTTCCAGCTCTTTTGCACACAAATTGCACTGACACTACCCCTTTAAAACACAAATCTCTTAAGCGTGGATCCCGTCGAGTACGACGGACAATCTGGGTGCTAATACCTTCCCAGGTTGTAACCAACCCCCTTTCTCAGTCTCTCTGGTTCGCAACCGTCTTATCCATATCTTTTCTAGGTTTATGCAGCATTACCTATCCTTCGGGATAAAAATGCCTAGCTGGCGACTCTTTTCATTCCCTGTGAGTTCACTCATGTGTGTTCTCACACCCTCCTCTCTGTAACACGGTGGGAGAACTGACTTTAGTTATGTTGCGGATAGCAAGAGTCGCCACCGACTTTTATTTTATCCAAAGGAAAGGCATAAAAGAACAGGAAAGACCTTTTAAAAGATTTTTGGGTCCGGGGGGTAGGTTATGTAAAGGGAAGGTGTTAGCACCCTTTACATCCATGGTTATCCATGGGCTCTTAGTTACTTAGCTCACTTTAAAATGTTTTTGAAATGTGAAGTGTGTGAATAAAAATTTTCTTAAGTATTTTATAATGATCCATGTACGGATACGTATAAAACCTTTGTTTTGAAAATTGTTTGAAATTTGTGAAGTATTTGAGAAATTTTGAATAGTGAGCAAGTAACTATGAGGAACCTACCCTAAAGTTTAAGTCTTTCTGTTCTTTATCCTTTAAATGGTAAGACTATCCCTATTATCAAGGAATAGGTAGTCATTACCTTGGATGTAAGGGACATGTGAAAGGGACATCTGTTTAATGAAGGCAACTGTAGGGTGTATTAAGCATTTTGGAGGGACTGTCATCATTATTCGAAAGGGACAAGATCTTTATGAAGGCAACCATTTAAGGGACTTGATCTGTGATTATGAAGGGACTAGATGACTATTCTTTTAAGGGACTTTTTCTTTATACACCCTACTTGACCTTTTTGAATAGGCAACAATGAGAGGTAACCCTAGAAAGTGAGATGACGATCAAAGATCGACTTACGTGTGTGAGTGTTCAATTTTAAATTTTTATCTTGTAATTTAAATGATCTAAATTCAATTTTAAATACAAATAGTCTTCACTCCCTATTTTTTACTAACCATAGCATAAAATTAAATAATTTAAACATTATAAAAAATTACATCCAGGAGCAGTTACAAAATAATAATAAAGCAATTTAGAATAATAAGCAAAATAATAAATAAGCAAGAATAAATAAATAATTATAATAGGGGTTAGTGAAAATAATAATAATAATCACAATTTAAAAAAAATAAAAGGGGGTTAGTAAAAAAAATATCACAAGAACATAATTAAAAATAATAAGCAAAAAATAATATAATAATTAAAAGATTAGATTTTAATATAAACAATTATTTAAATTTAAATAAAAAAGATGAAAAATTAAATAATTATTATAAATTATAAAAATTAAATTAATTTTAAACATGTTATAAAATTATAATTATAAAATTATTTTAACAATTTTAATTATTCCTAAGCATACATTAACAATTATTTAAATGCAAAATTAAGAACATAAACAATTTAGATCATATTTACATATTATACAAAATAAATTAAGAGTTTTAATTTTTAAGTATAGTTATGTACAAAATTCTAAATTATAAACAATTAAGGCATTTAATAAAAATTAGATTAATAATAATATTAAACAAAAAATAGAAGAAAAAGAAATTAGGGTTTTTTTAATTGTTTAGAAAAAATAAATTAGGTTTTATAATATAATTAGGGTTTTGTATATATTTTTTTAGAATAATACAATAATTACATATATAATTTAATAGTAATATTAATAAATAAATAAAAAGAATAAATGAGTTTTCTTATAACATAAAAAAAATGAGCTTAAAATAATATGAATATACCATTTATTATTTGAATTTATTTAAGATAGAATATTAATTAAATTAAAAAATAAGGAAAAGAATGAGAAAATAAAAACCTGCTGGGCTGGGATTTGAACCCAGTCCCTAAGCTTGCAGACTCCAAGACCTGCCCTCCATCCACTGGGCCATGCGCGCGCTGGCAGTAAAAACAAGGGACTAATCCCTTTTGTTCTCAACCTGAAACAAATCACAGCAAAAATAAAAATAACACAAAAGGGCCTTGGGAGATTCGAACCCAGGTCCCTTACAATACACACAAACATCCTTTCCATCCAGCCGGGAGGGCGCTTCTGGCAATGTAATGGCTATAATTGATTATATATTAAAACTAATGAATATCATGAAAAATAACAAAAAAGATGGTGAAACCAGGACTCGAACACAGGTCCTCAAGCAATACATGTGCACCTCCTTCCACTGGGACAAGCATCAGGCTTGTGAAATAAAATAGAAACTATATCATAATATTTTAAAACAATTTTTAAATTTGAATTTTGGCGCCAGCATAACTTCATCTTCTTCCTTGAATTCGCAGGTTTTCCTGCGAAACTATCTGGGAAAATACCTGTGAATTTTCCTGCACCCTAAACCTGCGAATTTCAAACCACCATCAAACAACACCATTTTATCAAATTAGAGACATCTTTGAATCCCTTGCAACCTATACAATCCAATTATGCCAATAAAATTCATTTATATTGTGTGAATCGAATAACCCTATTTTAGAGCTTTAAACCCTAAACATGGCATGTTCATGATTCGGCCATAACTCTTCACCAAACGATCCAGAATTCATCTATAGCTAATAACAAACATCAATATATCATCAAAATTCATTATCAATAAGTAAATATGATGATTCGAAAAAAAATGTATGAAGGACATGTATGATTCGGTTCATGCATTATGGAGTGTATTGGCTGCAAATAAGAGTTGGGATCCACTCAATGATGTCCAAGGATCATTGCTGTGTCTTTAGTTTACCTTCAAATGCCTTGTTTGATTGAAACCGAATGTGAGTTTTTGAGTGGTTTTTTTGTTTGTGCAACTTACTCTTGGGAGGCATCCAATTCGTGTCTTGCATTAGGTTTGTGTCAAGTACTTATAGGATGATGTATTAGGTCAGAAAAATTGATCATTTGTGTGGAAGATTTGATCTAAAAAGATTCAAAAAGATGGCCTTTGAAAATCAATTTTTTTTGCATAAACACTTTCTATTTTGGTATGATTCTCATTACTCTTGTATCAATCAAGTCTAAATATAATTTAAGACCTTCTAGAAACCAAATCAAATTTAATTTTCATTATTTTATATTTTATTTGAATTTAAAATGATTTTTTAATATAAAAATCATAATAAATAAAACAAAATGAATAAAATTATGAATAAATCAATTTTATTTCGTGCAAGATGTTTTGATGTGGATTGGGTCATTATTTGGCAAGCCCATTTGGAAAAAATTGGTTTTAGACCTCCATTTTCTTCATGAACCAACCCAAAATTTCCCAACTTTGCAAGGGCACACATCCTTCAATTTTAATGCTATGAGGGTGTTCTTGGACATTTTGGAAAGCTTGAAGAGTACTCTAACCAACCCCACTGGTTTCATGTCCATATCATTTACCAATCTCAAGTTATGCCCTTTTGAAGTTGTTGACTTTTTGTTGACTTTTAAAAGGACCTATAATGTCTTAGCTCATACCTTCCAAATGAAGCATTTTTGGGCTTGGCTTGTGAGACACAAAGTTGTAGAGAATTCAATTTCCTTCAAAATGAGCTTTGGATGGAGACTTGGTGATGAAGCATGTGAAAGTTATGGCTGGTCAAAGTTCAGTTGACTTTTACTAAGAAAACCCTAATTTAGAAACTCCTGATTCTTGATGATCTGAAATCTCCTTGATGAATCATGATCAACCCTTGATCAAATGATGAATTTTACTTCATATACTTGATGTTGGCAAAAAATCATGAAGTTTGACTTTGGTTTGACCACAGTTGACCTCAGTTTGACTTTTTAACTACTTTGACTGATTTTGACTTATCTGATCATTTGACTGAGCAAACTTTTGAGAAAAGTCTTGAAACTTGTCATGGGGGTTCTTAAACACATATAAGATGTTATGAAGCTCACTTGAAGTCTTGGAAGTCCACTTAGCCTGATTAAAGTCAAAACCCTAGTTTTGGATGCACTACTTAGGAGGTGCATTGTCTGAGGGAATTGTCAACTCTTCTGACCAATTGTGAACTTTGTGAACCTTGTGAACCATCATAAAATGTCTTGTGAACCTTGTGAACCTCATGGGAAATCTTGTGAACCTTGTGAACCTCATAAAGTGACTTGTAGACTTCATGGACCTCAATGCAAGGTTTTGTAAGCATTGTGAATCTTGTGAACCTTGTGAACCTCATAAAGTGACTTGTAGACTTCATGAACCTCATGAAAGGTATTGTAGGCATTGTGGATCTTGTGAACCTTGTGAACCTTCTTAGCACACAAAGTCTTGTATTGTACACAAAAGCCCCTGTTCAATTTTCTGAAACCTGAGGGGTTAGATTGGTATATTTGCCAGTCGTGACCTGGAAGGTTGAAGGGGATTGAACACAAAAGCCCAAAAATTTGCACTCACCAGTGCGTAGAGTGATACAGATGACTAGTTGAATATGCTTGAGTGGGCTTAAAGATGCCACTTGGAGAAACATTCTTCAGGTACATTTCTTGGAGGATAAAGCAGTTCAAAATATGAAGGTAAAATGATAGCTTTCAAGAGGATAAAGCAGTCCTAAGGTAGTAGTAAGCTTTCAGGAGGATAAAGCAGTCCTGAGAAATTGATAATATGCTTTCAGGAGGATGAAGCAATCCTGAGGTAATGATGATAGCTATCAGGAGGATGAAGCAGTCCTGAGGTAATAATATGATTTCAGGAGGATAAAGCAATCCTGAGGTACAAGAAGCTGTCAGGAGGATAAAGCAATCCTGAGGTAATAATAAGCTTTCATGAGGATAAAGCAATCCTGATGGATGATATGCTTTCAGGAGGATAAAGCAGTCCTGATGAGATAATAAGCTTTCAGGAGGATGAAGCAGTCCTGATGTAGTGATGCTTTCAGGAGGATAAAGCAGTCCTGAAGTAGTAATGTACTTTCAGGAGGATAAAGCAGTCCTGAGATAGGGGTGATAGCTTTCAGGAAGATAAACAACGTCCCGAGGAGGTAATATGCTTTCAGGAGGATAAAGCAATCCTGAAGTATAAGAAACTTTCAGGAGGATAAAGCAGTCCTGAGGAAATGATAACCTTCAGGAGGATAAAGCAGTCCTGATAGTCACAAGTTGTTGATGAAGTTTGTTTGCTGGAGAATTAACCTGAAAACAAGGTAGCATTCTATATGGTAGCATTAGTTTATGCATTATGTATGCATGTATAGTATGATGCACCTAAATAATGTATTATGTATCTATGGATATGTATGTTATGATATGATGTAAATGATGTATGTATGATATGATACTGCCTGAAGCGTCCGGATATCTTCTTATAACAACTGCTGGCCAAGGAAAATAAATCCCGATTCGTTGTTTGAAGAATATGAGGAACTCATTCCAGTCTTGTGTGATAAGAAGGTATACATAACCTCCCGTATGCTGGGGATAGCAAGGTATATATAACCTCCCGTATGCTGGGGATAATAGGGTAGATATAATCTTCGTCTTCGTTCGTCGTACTCTTATTAGAAAGTAAATTCCCGAATGTCCGTATGAGGATAAAAGAGATGGATATAAATTCCAGGGGAGATGTGACTTTATGAAGATGGATTTGCCCTACTGAGGATTTGTGATTGTTTTGTTAGAGATGAACCGACAAAGCTTCGTTGAAATCCTTCCCTCGTTCGTCCTTAGTAAATACTATTACTGCATTTTCATGCATTTCTGGTAAACATCAATCATATTAAGCCTACATGCATTTCTGGAAAACATCAATCATATTCAAAAGCATACATACATTCAAACATAACCAATGGACGTTTCGCTTATGTAAATAGGGTAAAAGTAAATCAGGATTCAAAAATGGATTTTTATTTATATCAAAGAGTGACCAATACATGGGTAAGTTTGTACAAGGAGACATAAACCCTAGTAAGAGGATTTTGTCATAAATTTTTACAAAACGAAGAAAATCAGCTATGTGGGAAATAATCCTATTGAGTTTCAATTCTACTATTGCCATTATTTTCAAGTATCTCATCTTCTGCTGTTGAGACGGAAACGATTGGATTGAGCTTTATCTGTTCGAGCTTGATTAAGTAGCACAACTGGTTGCAGTTTCATGGGTGATCCAAACGAGACATAGTCATACGCTTTAATCCTTAATTTTTTCCTGGATTGCCCTTTCAGGTTTTCAATCCACCGGGATACCCTTTTTTGCCCAAGCCGCCTTTTCAGGTTTTCGACTTGCCGGGTGTACATCTTTTTATATATATCCCTAATTTTTGCCCAAACCCTTTTGGTTTGCCGGGATGCCCTTATTTTTTCCTAGGCCTATCAACCTAGCGGGTCTCTTTTTATGCGTAGTATTTTTTAACTATGTCTGTGTTTACAGGCTGCGGGAAGTCTTCACCATCCATTGTAACGAGTATCATAGCACCTCCTGAGAACACTGTCTTGACTACAAATGGTCCTTCATATGTTGGAGTCCACTTGCCCCTAGGATCACCCTGTGGTAATATGATACGCTTGATTACCAAGTCACCAGCCTGATATACCTTTGGCTTAACCTTCTTGTTAAAAGCTTTGATCATTCGTTTCTGGTACATCTGGCCATGACAAACTGCTGCTAACCTCTTCTCATCAATCAAATTTATCTGGTCAAGTCGGGTCTGAATCCACTCATCTTCATCCAAGTCTGCATCCTTCATAATTCTTAAGGAGGGAATCTGAACTTCAATGGGTAGAACTGCTTCCATACCATAGACTAAAGAGAATGGGGTTGCCCCTGTTGAAGTACGTATTGTGGTACGATAACCATGAAGAGCAAACGGTAACATCTCATGCAAATCTTTGTAAGTAACAGTCATCTTCTGTACAATCTTCTTGATGTTCTTATTAGTAGCTTCAACTGCCCCATTCATCTTTGGACGATACGGAGAAGAGTTATGATGCTTAATCTTGAACTGCGTGCAGAGATCAGTAATCATAGTGTTGTTTAGATTAGAGCCATTGTCAGTGATAATCCTTTCAGGGATGCCATACCTACATATGAGATTATTCTTAATGAATCGAGCCACAACATTCTTGGTAACAGATGCAAATGAAGCTTCCTCCACCCACTTCGTGAAGTAATCAATAGCAACCAGGATGAAACGATGCCCATTAGAAGCAGTAGGCTTGATCTCACCAATCATATCAATGCCCCACATGGCAAAGGGCCAAGGAGCAGTCAACACATTCAATGGTGATGGAGGTACATGGACTTTATCAGCATAGATTTGACATTTGTGACAAGTTCTGGAGTGTTGATAACAATCAGCTTCCATGGTAGACCAATAGTAACCTGCTCTCAATATCTTCTTTGCCATAGTATGACCACTAGAATGAGTGCCAAAGATCCCATCATGCATATCTTCCATAATCTTAATTGCTTCCTTCTTATCCACACAACGAAGCAAAGTTGAATCATGATTGCGTTTGTACAAAATCCTGTTACTCAAAAAGAACTTAGCAGAAAATCTTCTCAGAAATTTCCTATCTTTGACAGATGCCCCTTCAGGGAATTCCTGAGCTTCAAGATATCTTTTTACTTCATAGAACCAAGGCTTCTCTTTTGCCCCTTCAGTGTCAATCTCATTGCAATATGCAGGTTTTTCAAATCTATCAATAGTAATCTTGGGAGCTTCATCATCCCAGCTGATCTCAAACATGGATGCCATGGTGGCCAATGCATCTGCCAACTGATTCTCTCTTCGTGGAATATGTCCAAAGGTAATCTCTTTAAAATGTGGGATCAAAGACAACACATGCTCTCTGTAAGGAATGAGGTTATCATGTTTGGTATCCCAATCTCCTTTAATCTGACTTACTACCAAGGCTGAATCTCCATACACGTCAAGGAACTGAATCTTCATATCAATAGCAGCTTTAATACCCAGGATACATGCCTCATACTTAGCCATGTTATTGGTACAATAGAAACAAAGTCTGGCAGTAATCGGGGTATGACAACCTTCAGGGGAACTAATCACAACACCAACACCATTACCAAGTGCATTAGAGGCACCATCAAAAACCATAGTCCATCGGGATCCTTGCTCAGGTCCGTCATATTGTCCAGGTTCTTTGGTAATGATCATAATGTCTTCATCAGGGAACTCAAAACTCATTGACTGGTAATCATCTACTGCTTGATGAGCCAAATGATCTGCTACAATACTTCCCTTAATGGCCTTCTGAGTAGTATACTGTATGTCATATTCTGTCAAGATCATTTGCCATCTTGCAATTCTTCCGGAGAGAGCAGGTTTCTCAAATATGTACTTGATTGGATCCATCTTTGAGATCAACAAGGTAGTATGAGTCAACATATACTGTCTTAGTCGGCGAGCAGCCCATGCCAAAGCGCAGCAAGTTTTCTCGAGCAGTGAGTATCTTGTTTCACAGTCGGTAAACTTTTTGCTAAGGTAGTATATTGCCTGCTCTTTTCGACCAGACTCGTCATGTTGCCCCAACACACACCCCATTGAATTGTCTAACACTATTAAGTACATAATCAAGGGTCTTCCATCAACTGGTGGCATCAAAATTGGAGGTTCTAGCAGATATCTCTTGATTTTATCAAAGGCAGTCTGGCACTCATCATTCCATTCCATCACCTGATCTTTCTTCAACAACTTGAAGATTGGCTCACAGATGGCAGTTAATTGGGAAATAAATCTCGCAATGTAGTTCAATCGTCCCAAGAAACCTCTAACCTCCTTCTCAGTACGAGGAGCTGGCATCTCTCGTATAGCTTTTACTTTTGCAGGATCCACCTCAATACCTTTTCCACTGACTATAAAACCCAGGAGCTTACCAGATTTAACTCCAAAAGTACACTTGTTTGGATTTAATCTCAACTTGTATTTCTTCAACCTCTCAAACAATTTATGCAAATGATCAAGATGTTGCTCTTCATTCTGGGACCTGGCTATCATATCATCCACATATACCTCTATCTCATGATGAATCATATCATGAAACAAAGCCACCATAGCACGCTGATATGTTGCCCCTGCATTCTTCAAACCAAATGGCATCACCTTATAGCAAAAAGTGCCCCACTGTGTAACAAATGTTGTCTTCTCCATGTCTTCAGGAGCCATCTTGATTTGATTGTAACCAGAGAAACCATCCATAAAAGAGAATACCTTATGCTGAGCAGTGTTGTCTACCAGAACATCAATATGAGGAAGTGGAAAGTCATCTTTGGGGCTGGCCTTGTTCAAATCCCTGTAGTCTACACACATACGTACCTTACCATCTTTCTTAGGAACCGGTACCACATTTGCAACCCACTGAGGATAAGAAGTCACTGCTAAGAACCTTGCATTGAACTGTTTCATTACCTCTGCCTTGATCTTTTCTGACATTTCAGGACGCATACGACGAACCTTCTGCTTCTTTGGACGACAATCTTCTTTTACTAGTAAACGGTGAACTACAATGTTTGTATCTAACCCTGGCATATCTTCATAAGACCAAGCAAAGATCTCTACATAGTCACGTAACATCTGAATCAATCTGCTCTTGACACTATCCTCTAATTCAGCCCCTATCTTGACCTCTTTCCTGCTTTCTTCAGTTCCCAGATTCACAATTTCGACTGGCTCTTCATGTGGCTGTATAGCTTTCTCTTCTTGTTGTAACAACCTAGCAAGCTCTACAGGTACTTCACAATCGTCCTCATTTCCGTCTTCAGTTTGATAGATCGGATTCTCGAAATTATAATTGGCAATACTAGAACTGTTATCAACAGGATCCAGAGTGGATGAGGATCTGCATTTTAGTGATGTGGGTGTGTGTAAGAACACATAGTTGATAAAACAAAAATAAAAGAAAAGAAAGACAAGGAACACAATATTTACGAAAACGAAACGTCCACTGATTTTTATTGAATGAAGTATGCAAATGAAATGACATCCCGTAACAAGCACACCATTGTGCCCCGGGTAAGGCACAAGGCTTAAAAGTTCAATTGTTCAAGAAATTACAAACTTAAAAAGCAACAACACAGTAATAGTATTTACTCCTGACTAAAGGAGATAGGGATAACATCTTCAGCTTTCCAATTATTGAGTCCAACACCCACAGTAGGAAAAATCCAAGCATCCAAATTGTAGTCTTCATCATAGTCTCCCACAGCATTGATCTGATCTTTCATAACCCCTTGATTGGTGATACGAACAGCACGAGCACGACGAACAGCCTTCTGGGACTCTGCAGTGAAACCCAAACCAAATTTGTCAGACTTGTATGGGATATCAGGAAGCTGACCCCAAATAGTACAACCACCTTCATCCACCACAGCTCTAGCATCATTGAGGGAGGCCATTGCCATTGTTGGAGGTACTCTGGTGACTACAGGAACTTTCTTGGCAACCGGAGGAGCTACATAATCATTAACAATCCAAGGAACCACTTCAAACGTCTGACACGGAGTTTCAATGTATTCACCTTCCATTTCCAGATACTTGAAGGTATTCACATGGCTGACAAAGTATTCTTCTTCTCCATAGACAGTAACAACCTTTCCTTCCACCGGATATCTTAGCTTCTGATGTAATGTAAAGGTTACAGCACCTGCCCCATGGATCCAGGGACGACCAAGCAGACAAGAGTACGAAGGACGAATATCCATCACAAAAAATGTAGCATTAAAAACCTGAGACCCAACTTTGATTGGGAGATCAATTTCCCCATGCACCACTCTTCTAGAACCATCAAACGCCTTCACCACAATACTACTGGGCTTCAGCACAGCATCTTCAGGACTCAGCTTATTCAGGACTTCCTTGGGCAACACATTCAGAGAGGAACCATTGTCTATCAATACATGTGACAGGGTAGTGCCCCTGCACTCAATTGAGATATGCAGAGCCCTGTTATGATCCCTCTTGGCAGGGGTCAAATCAGCATCAGAAAATCCTAACCCATTATCATAGGTCAGGTGGGCAACACAATTCTCAAACTGGTCAACAGAAATTGCATTAGGTACATGAGCAGTCTTCAGAAACTTGATCAAGGCTTTGGCATGAGCCTCAGAACATAACAACAAGGACAACATAGAAATCTTTGAGGGAGTATGCCCCAACTGATCAACAATGTCATAATCACTCTTGCGAATGATTTTCAATACTTCTTCCATCTGCTTAGCAAGATCATCAGCAGCTGGCACATCAGTAGATACAGGTTCAATAACAGGACCTTTGTCCCGAGCATCAGTGGTGGAAGTAGCAGCAGGAGCAGCTGCATTCTTGGAAGTAACTGGAGGTGAGAAGACTCTTCCACTACGTGTGATCTTACTAGATCCAGCAATATTGTCAACATCAACAGGCACATCAGCTAAGGGTTCTTGTTTAACACCATGGATATAAACATCAGATCCATAATGCCAAGGCACAGCTTTATCAGACGTATACGGAATAGGACCCGGAGTGGTAATGACCATAGGAGCCACTCTGGCTTCAGCAACAACTCTCACAGGACCTTCAGCAGTAATTTTGATTGGACCTTGATGGGTGATTTTAATAGGTCCCTTTGAAGTGATCCTTACCGGTACTTTATCAACCATGTCAACCTCTTCAGTCTTCTTACCTTGCGTAATATGATCTACCATACTTTCCACGAAAGGTGGTCTCCTTTCAAACACTATGGTGTAATTATTCATGAGACATTGAATTCCGTCCTTCAACCTCCAACACTTATCTGGATTATACTCACAATAAACACAATCTTCACGACAACCCGGAAAGAACCCAGCTTGTACTAACTTCTTTCTGATGACAGACAATGGTGTGGTCAATTCCGCAACTGAATGGATATGTAAATCTTCATCAATGGCATTGACAGTCTTCTCGTGATTTGGCATTGGAGCAGTAATCACATTTGGAGTACCCGGAGGATCAAACTCAATCTCTCCAGCATCAATCATATCTTGAATTTTGTTCTTCAAGACCCATCAGTTATTAGTATCATGTCCCTGACAGTTTGAATGGTATGCACACCGTGCATTGGGATTGTACCTGAGAGAGGTAACATTAGGATTCTGAGGAGCCTTTTTCAAAGTAATAAGTTCAGCCTTCAACAAATGTTGCAATGCCTGAGCCATTGACATGTTGATCTTTGTGAACTGCCTTCTAGCCCTCTGTTGGTTGCCCTGTGGCTGCTCTGTTGTTGCAGGAGTTGGATTTGAAATATGGACTGCACTCACAGACTGATGCCTTCTGTTACGATCAGGTTGGCCATAAACAACATTGGATTCTTTCTTCCCAGTGGGAGGCTTCTTTGCAGCACCTGATGAAGAAGTACCCACTTGGATCTTACCATTCTTTATACCATTTTCTACTCGCTCTCCTGTCATTATCAACTCAGTGAAGCCAGATGATGAGCTTCCAATGAGATGACTGTAAAAAGGACTATTCAGCGTACACATGAACATATCAACCAATTCCCGGTCAGTTACAGGGGGTTGAACTCTTCCAGCTAAATCTCTCCACTTCTGAGCATACTCCTTGAAACTTTCTTTGGCACCCATAGACATGCTCTGAAGCTGCATGCGAGTGGGGGCTAAGTCAGCATTATATTGATACTGCTTATAGAAAGCCTCAGCAAGATCATTCCAATCCCTGATGTTGACACTCTCCAATTGATAATACCACTATAATTGAGCTCCAGATAAGCTCTCTTGGAAAAAGTGGATCCACAACTTCTTATCAGTAGTGTGGGGTTGAATTCTTCTGACATAAGACCTCAGATGCAGCTTGGGACAAGAGACCCCATCATAAACAACAAAGGTAGGAACCTTGAAACCAATGGGTTTGACTACCCCAGATATCAAACTCAAATCTTCAAAATCCAGCCCAGATGACTTCTGCAACTCCATAGCATCCATTCTATCCACCAGCATCTTGAATTTGTCTTCATTAGGCTCATGATAGTAATTAGCCTCAGAATCAGAGTCCCCCATAGTGTTGTGGAGACTGACTCCCTCTTTTTCAGATTCTTCAGATTCATAGTCTTCAACTGGTTCTTTGGTCTTAGCAAGACCTTTGAACCTTCTTCCCATGTTGATCAGGCCACCTGACCTTCTAGTCTTCTTAGTCTTCTTGGCCAGCAGTGCCTTCAATTCATCCTGCCCCTTGGACAGGTTCAAGATCAGCTCTTGGAACTGTGCATTTTGTGCCTGGAGATCCTTAACTGATTGTTCAAGAGCCATTGCTGAAATAAACAGTGAGAAGATGAGAAACCTGTGCACAATTATAAACCTGTGATGCAATGAAATGATATGTGAATGCATATGCAATGTTTTCAAGGACCGCAGGATTTAAATTTGCTTAAACAATCAAGAAAGTAAACTTTTATTAGTAACAAATTTGTTTTGCCTCTTGGGCTTACAGAAATGAAATGAAATAAGTACAAAAGATGGGGTTTTAAGTCTCCCATGGACGTTTCCTCTTTGTGTTGAGGTATGAGTTGAGATTCCGTTCCTCGTGAAGTTGCTTTGTTAGTTCTAGGACTCTTTCTTGGCTTGCTTTGTAATGAGCCTCGAAAGTATCCCTTTGCTCCTTCAGTTGGATCCATGATCTCTGCAAGTCTTCCATATTAGTAGGCATGTCTGGGTGAAGGATGGTATAAGCTGTGTCTCCTTCAGCAACAGGTTCCATGGTAACTGGAAGGACAGCAGGATATGGCATCATGAGAGTCTGAGCACGAGATCGCACCCATCTGAGATAAGCTTCCATAGGAATAGTGTACTTAGGCTCCAGTGTCTTGCTGTCAACCCTATTTACTTTTCCCCATGCTCGTATGAATCTCTGACGGTAACCTTGAAGATCGTTGTCGTAATCAAACACAATGCCCTGAATCAACATGTCATGTGGACCATCACTCCGAGCGTAACCAAACTGTCGTAAAGCTAGAGAGGGGTTATAGGTGATGCCTCCTCTTATGCCTAGAAGTGTCACATTAGGAAACTCCCCGCAACGGTCAATGATGGTGACATTCTCCATAGATCTGGAGCACCAATGGATATCTGAGTGAGAAAGTGACATGATCCTCTTGGACCATCTGAACCCTTGCTCATTCTTCATTACTGAGCGAGGAAGGTGAGAAATAAACCACCTAGAAAGCAAAGGTATGCAGCACATCAAAGTTCCTCTTGCCCTTGTAGTACGGGTGTGAAGAGAATGCAGGATGTCTCCAAGTAAGGTAGGCACTGGATTGTGACTCAGGAATATATTGATGGCATGAACGTCTATGAACTGATCTGGATTGGGGAACAATACTAAGCCATATATCAGCAAGGCTAAGATCTCCTCAAAAGCATCATAGCTCATGGCCTTCAAGAATACTTGAGCTTTATCCATTAATACCTTAGCAAGAATACCCTTGACTCCGCTTCTCGTTTCTAGAACAATGTCAGACTTCTTCAGATGTAGAGCCGCAGCAATAACCTCTGGTTTAAGCTCCTTCTCCAAGCCTGTGAAGGGTCTTTGATCAAGAACAGGTATGCCTAGAAGTTTAGAGAACTCCTCCATGGTTGGAACCAGCTGATAGTCAGGGAATGTAAAGCAATGGTGCTTAGGGTCAAAGAACTGAAACAGAACACTCATCATGTCTTCATTGAACCCTGAAGTGACTAGATCCAATAGGTGACCATGTCTCTTGATGAACTGGGAATGATCAGACACTTGAGAAACCAACTCTTTAAGTTTAGCAGGTATCCCTACAAAGTTGATCCTGATAGTGTTTCTACGAGCAGAAGCCATAACCTGCAACCAAAGAACAAAGATAAATCCTTTGGTCCTTGAAATAGTTAGTGAAAATGCTATGCTTATGATGCATGATGATGTCATGATGTTATGTTCAATCACAAACATGTGGCACACACAAACAAGTCACACAATAGCCCTAGGTTTAAAGGCTTGCATGAGGTTCAAAGGTAAGTACCCTCCCCTGAAGTTAGATGGTTCATCCTGTCCTACAAAAGTAACCAGGTTCTAAGGGATCTCAATATCATTGATCCTTCACAAGGGTGGTTGTTCAGAAGGCAACTTACTTTCCAACCAAAACCCTCCAAGTTTAGAATCTCAATGAGCGTAGTATCGAGTGTCAACCAACTTCAGTCTGCACCAAAGTCGGTTACCTCACTACTTTCTAAAGGCCAAGATGGGATAACTAGGGTTCTAGAAGTTAGTTAGTGCATTGACAACATATGGCAGCCTCATATTATCCTCAACTTGACTTAAGGAACATAAGCACCAACCAAGAAGTCACACTAACTATGGCCACCAGATCAACCATATCGATATACGTCGTACAGTTTCCTTGGTCTATTGCCATTTACCTAAGGTACACTAGATCCAGGTTAGGATCTTTCACACATAAGAGCACCCAACAAGTAAAGTAAAGCAAACAAAGCAAACAAATTTAAAGTGATCTAATTCCTAAGGGTACCCCTCTTTTATTAAGTCCCCAGCAGAGTCGCCAGTTCTGTAACACGGTGGGAGAACTGACTTTAGTTATGTTGCGGATAGCAAGAGTCGCCACCGACTTTTATTTTATCCAAAGGAAAGGCATAAAAGAACAGGAAAGACCTTTTAAAAGATTTTTGGGTCCGGGGGGTAGGTTATGTAAAGGGAAGGTGTTAGCACCCTTTACATCCATGGTTATCCATGGGCTCTTAGTTACTTAGCTCACTTTAAAATGTTTTTGAAATGTGAAGTGTGTGAATAAAAATTTTCTTAAGTATTTTATAATGATCCATGTACGGATGCGTATAAAACCTTTGTTTTGAAAATTGTTTGAAATTTGTGAAGTATTTGAGAAATTTTGAATAGTGAGCAAGTAACTATGAGGAACCTACCCTAAAGTTTAAGTCTTTCTGTTCTTTATCCTTTAAATGGTAAGACTATCCCTATTATCAAGGAATAGGTAGTCATTACCTTGGATGTAAGGGACATGTGAAAGGGACATCTGTTTAATGAAGGCAACTATAGGGTGTATTAAGCATTTTGGAGGGACTGTCATCATTATTCGAAAGGGACAAGATCTTTATGAAGGCAACCATTTAAGGGACTTGATCTGTGATTATGAAGGGACTAGATGACTATTCTTTTAAGGGACTTTTGCTTTATACACCCTACTTGACCTTTTTGAATAGGCAACAATGAGAGGTAACCCTAGAAAGTGAGATGGCGATCAAAGATCGACTTACGTGTGTGAGTGTTCAATTTTAAATTTTTATCTTGTAATTTAAATGATCTAAATTCAATTTTAAATACAAATAGTCTTC
Organism: Lathyrus aphaca; assembly: GCA_963966055.1. Classification (NCBI taxonomy): domain Eukaryota; kingdom Viridiplantae; phylum Streptophyta; class Magnoliopsida; order Fabales; family Fabaceae; genus Lathyrus; species Lathyrus aphaca. The sequence goes on along the minus strand of OZ014520.1, from coordinate 148,746,566 downwards.
ACTCCCTATTTTTTACTAACCATAGCATAAAATTAAATAATTTAAACATTATAAAAAATTACATCCAGGAGCAGTTACAAAATAATAATAAAGCAATTTAGAATAATAAGCAAAATAATAAATAAGCAAGAATAAATAAATAATTATAATAGGGGTTAGTGAAAATAATAATAATAATCACAATTTAAAAAAATAAAAGGGGGTTAGTAAAAAAAATATCACAAGAACATAATTAAAAATAATAAGCAAAAAATAATATAATAATTAAAAGATTAGATTTTAATATAAACAATTATTTAAATTTAAATAAAAAAGATGAACAATTAAATAATTATTATAAATTATAAAAATTAAATTAATTTTAAACATGTTATAAAATTATAATTATAAAATTATTTTAACAATTTTAATTATTCCTAAGCATACATTAACAATTATTTAAATGCAAAATTAAGAACATAAACAATTTAGATCATATTTACATATTATACAAAATAAATTAAGAGTTTTAATTTTTAAGTATAGTTATGTACAAAATTCTAAATTATAAACAATTAAGGCATTTAATAAAAATTAGATTAATAATAATATTAAACAAAAAATAGAAGAAAAAGAAATTAGGGTTTTTTTAATTGTTTAGAAAAAAATAAATTAGGTTTTATAATATAATTAGGGTTTTGTATATATTTTTTTAGAATAATACAATAATTACATATATAATTTAATAGTAATATTAATAAATAAATAAAAAGAATAAATGAGTTTTCTTATAACATAAAAAAAAATGAGCTTAAAAATAATATGAATATACCATTTATTATTTGAATTTATTTAAGATAGAATATTAATTAAATTAAAAAATAAGGAAAAGAATGAGAAAATAAAAACCTGCTGGGGCTGGGATTTGAACCCAGTCCCTAAGCTTGCAGACTCCAAGACCTGCCCTCCATCCACTGGGCCATGCGCGCGCTGGCAGTAAAAACAAGGGACTAATCCCTTTTGTTCTCAACCTGAAACAAATCACAGCAAAAATAAAAATAACACAAAAGGGCCTGGGGAGATTCGAACCCAGGTCCCTTACAATACACACAAACATCCTTTCCATCCAGCCGGGAGGGCGCTTCTGGCAATGTAATGGCTATAATTGATTATATATTAAAACCAATGAATATCATGAAAAATAACAAAAAAGATGGTGAAACCAGGACTCGAACACAGGTCCTCAAGCAATACATGTGCACCTCCTTCCACTGGGACAAGCATCAGGCTTGTGAAATAAAATAGAAACTATATCATAATATTTTAAAAACATTTTTTAAATTTGAATTTTGGCACCAGCATAACTTCATCTTCTTTCTTGAATTCGCAGGTTTTCCAGCGAAACTATCTGGGAAAATACCTGCGAATTTTCCTGCACCCTAAACCTGCGAATTTCAAACCACCATCAAACAACACCATTTTATCAAATTAGAGACATCTTTGAATCCCTTGCAACCTGTACAATCCAATTATGCCAATAAAATTCATTTATATTGTGTGAATCGAATAACCCTATTTTAGAGCTTTAAACCCTAAACATGGCATGTTCACGATTCGGCCATAACTCTTCACCAAACGATCCAGAATTCATCTATAGCTAATAACAAACATCAATATATCATCAAAATTCATTATCAATAAGTAAATATGATGATTCGGAAAAAAATGTATGAAGGACATGTATGATTCGGTTCATGCATTATGGAGTGTATTGGCTGCAAATAAGAGTTGGGATCCACTCAATGATGTCCAAGGATCATTGCTGTGTCTTTAGTTTACCTTCAAATGCCTTGTTTGATTGAAACCGAATGTGAGTTTTTGAGAGGTTTGTTTGTTTGTGCAACTTACTCTTAGGAGGCAGCCAATTCGTGTCTTGCATTAGGTTTGTGTCAAGTACTTATAGGATGATGTATTAGGTCAGAAAAATTGATCATTTGTGTGGAAGATTTGATCTAAAAAGATTCAAAAAGATGGCCTTTGAAAATCAAATTTATTTTCATAAACACTTGCTATTTTGGTATGATTCTCATTACTCTTGTATCAATCAAGTCTAAATATAATTTAAGACCTTCTAGAAACCAAATCAAATTTAATTTTCATTATTTTATATTTTATTTGAATTTAAAATGATTTTTTAATATAAAAATCATAATAAATAAAACAAAATGAATAAAATTATGAATAAATCAATTTAATTTCGTGCAAGATGTTTTGATGTGGATTGGGTCATTATTTGGCAAGCCCATTTGGAAAAAATTGGTTTTAGACCTCCATTTTCTTCATGAACCAACCCAAAATTTCCCAACTTTGCAAGGGCACACATCCTTCAATTTTAATGCTATGAGGGTGTTCTTGGACATTTTGGAAAGCTTGAAGAGTACTCTAACCAACCCCACTAGTTTCATGTACATATCATTTACCAATCTCAAGTTATGCCCTTTTGAAGTTGTTGACTTTTTGTTGACTTTTAAAAGGACCTATAATGTCTTAGCTCATACCTTCCAAATGAAGCATTTTTGGGCTTGGCTTGTGAGACACAAAGTTGTAGAGAATTCAATTTCCTTAAAAATGAGCTTTGTATGGAGACTTGGTGATGAAGCATGTGAAAGTTATGGCTGGTCAAAGTTCAGTTGACTTTTACTAAGAAAACCCTAATTTAGAAACTCCTGATTCTTGATGATCTGAAATCTCCTTGATGAATCATGATCAACCCTTGATAAAATGATGAATTTTACTTCATATACTTGATGTTGGCAAAAAATCATGAAGTTTGACTTTGGTTTGACCACAGTTGACCTCAGTTTGACTTTTTAACTACTTTGACTGATTTTGACTTATCTGATCATTTGACTGAGCAAACTTTTGAGAAAAGTCTTGAAACTTGTCATGGGGGTTCTTAAACACATATAAGATGTTATGAAGCTCACTTGAAGTCTTGGAAGTCCACTTAGCCTGATTAAAGTCAAAACCCTAGTTTTGGATGCACTGCTTAGGAGGTGCATTGTCTGAGGGAATTGTCAACTCTTCTGACCAATTGTGAACTTTGTGAACCTTGTGAACCATCATAAAATGTCTTGTGAACCTTGTGAACCTCATGGGAGGTCTTGTGAACCTTGTGAACCTCATAAAGTGACTTGTAGACTTCATGGACCTCAATGCAAGGTTTTGTAAGCATTGTGAATCTTGTGAACCTTGTGAACCTCATAAAGTGACTTGTAGACTTCATGAACCTCATGAAAGGTCTTGTAGGCATTGTGGATCTTGTGAACCTTGTGAACCTTCTTAGCACACAAAGTCTTGTATTGTGAGGGCAAATTTTGGGGTGCAACACTCTCGCCGACCGTTCGCGTCTGTACCCTATTTGACCCGGCTTCATTTAGTGGGAGCGACAGCTTGGCGACTCTGCTGGGGAACCTTATACTGCAACCAGGGCTTCTGGTTCTTTTTGTGGGTTCCTCCTAGCGCTTGTTTGATTTGTGTTTACTGGGGTGTTATGTGCTATTTTTGTTTGTATATTTATTTATTTTTGCTTTATGTACAGTTGTTTTACTGCTTTCTTTATAGCTTTACATATATCATACTGTCATACTGTGCTGACTGGATCTGTTTTGTTGCTTTGGTGGGTGGGTGTTCTATTGAGAGTTGAGGTCCTATACCTGGGACCTGAGTGACACCTAGGCTAGAGTGGTTCATGTTCTTTCCCATTCTATTTCGGTCTGGTGCGGGAATATGAAACACGGTTCAGATATGGGTTTCTTCTTGAGAACTCTGTGCTACAGATTTCCTGTAGTGCTAGGGCTATCTGGGAAGCCTGCTAAGTCTGGATGACCTTTATTATGACCTTCAGAAACTGAGGTGAATTAGAGGAGGATCTGTTATGGTTATTGTAAACACTGTACCTCCGGGTTAGAAGTGTTTACACTTCTCATAACTGATCCGAGTCTGAGGATCCTTGTTTTAGAACATCACCTGTGAGGGGGTTGGGCTGTTTACAGGTTTGCAGGTACCCTTGACCTCAGCATACCCTGTTACTTTGTTTGATTAAGAGTACTCCATTTTGGAACAGTTCTTGTGATTTTTAACCCTGGACATGTGACTCTTTATTTGAGTCCCCCACCTTGGTTACTGGACTTATGAACCTCCATCTGGATTTCTTGAACATACATGGACTTATATCAAGGCAGTTAATCAGATCCAGCTTGATCACAAACCCTTGCATATCATTTGCTTACATCATCATTGCATCATTTAACATTTGCTTATTTGTTTTTCAGGGTATCCATACTATATTTTGGCTTGGTTTTGACCCCTTCATCTGCATAGACCTACCTGCTTCAGCTACTGTTATCACCAGTATCTGCCTGTCAGTGGCCCATCTTCAGTATCATTCTCAACATCTGTCTCAGCTCTTCTTCAGCAACATGGCACCCAAGAAGAGCAATATCTCCTACCATTTCTTTGAGCCTGAGTTAGCTGGCATCAGGAAGATCCAGGCCTTGATTACTCCAGACCATATACCACTATTCAGAGAACATTATGGAGGCATCCTTGATGTGGTATTGGATTTGGACCCTTCCCAGAGGAGCTTGATTCATACTTTCCTGCAGTTCTATGATCCCCCTCTGAGGTGCTTCACCTTCCAGGATTTTCAGTTGGGGCCTTTATTAGAGGAGTATTCATCATTGGTTGGTGTACCTGTCAGGGGTGGTGTCCCTTTCAACCCTGAGATGGCTTTTCCCAGTAATGAAGAAGTGGCAAAGGCATTATATCTAGAACCTTGTCTGATTGGGCAGAACATGACTACCAAGGCTGGAATCTCTGGTCTACATTTGGATTTCTTGACCTCTCAGGCTATTCTGAAGGCTTCCTTGGGGGAGTGGAAGGCAGTCTGTGCATTATTAGCCCTTAGCATATATGGGGTTATTTTATTTGCAGATGAGCCTAAGTTTGTTAGCAAGAATTCAATCCATCTTTTCATCCTGAGGAACCCAGTGCCCACCCGACTGGGAGATTTCTACTACTCTGTTCACCAAAGGAATGAAAAGCAAAGAGGAAGATTGGTGAGATGCTGTGCTCCCCTATTCCATACCTGGCTGCTCAAACACTTGCCTAAGACTGATGCATTCTTGAATCCTCACCAGCCAAATAATTGGGCTAGAAGACTCATTGCTTTGACCTCAGCTGACATCAGGTGGTGCACTCAGAGCACCAAGGGCAAGGACATCATTACTAGTTGTGGACAGTTCCCCAATGTACCCCTGATAGGAGTGAAGGGTTGCATCAACTACAACCCCCTGTTATTCAAAAGACAATTGGGCTATGCATTGGTCCACACTCCTAGAGCACAAGATTTGGCTGAGACCCTTTATTGTGAGGTTAAGCCTAATCTGGCCATTGTCAGGCAAGCATCCTAGGCTTGGGACAATGTCCAGACCAAAGGAATAACCATTCTTGGGAGGTGCAACAATGTGGCCTCAGCTCAGTACTATGAGTGGTATCATGCCAGGGCTCAAATTTCTGGGATGCCCTTTACCATTGAGGATGCACCTGGGCCATCCACAGCACCACCTCCAGCTACTGTCAGCCTGGAAGAGTTTGAGAAGCTGAAGGAGAGGAATGAGAATCTGACTCAGGCTCTACAGAAGACCCTCTGGGAGAGGAGTGATGGTCGGCTGGACATCGAAAGGTTAGAAAAGCTAAAGGTGGAGCATTTAGCCAGGATTGAGAAGTCAGAAGACTACATCAAGAAGTCAAGGGCTGGAGAACAGATCTTGAAGAATGCCTGCAAGGAGGCTCAGTTCCAGAAGGCCAGGACTGATTTGTATCTGAAAGAGAGTCAAGCTAGGTGGGTCAGGATCACCGAAGCTCGTACTCAGGAAGATAAAAGGACTCAGGATAAGATTGAGCAGTTGGAGGCTAGTGCAAAGGAGCAACAGGAAGCCCTGCTAGCAGCCCAGAGAGAGATCTCAGAATTGAAGATTAAAGCTGGTGTGAAGAGGTCGAAGGACCAGAGTCGACACAAGAAGCTAACTGCAGCTGTTGCTACCAGGAATCTTCTCATCAGGAACCTTACAGAGCGTCCAGCTGATCCTGTGACTGAGGCACTCCTAAAGGAAGTTCAGGAGGATGAGTTTGGTCTTGGTGTCTGACTTTTGTTTGTTGTTGCTTTCATTTTTATTGTACTTTTCCTTTTTTGTGTTGTATTTTGACCCCTCAGAGGGCATGTATTTTAAAAAAAAAACTATGTATCATTTACTTTTTGTAATATATGTGTTGGTTTGTTTTATATGAGTTCTTCAAGCAACATCAAAAGCATCTTCCTCAGGGGTCTGGAAAGGTCAAAACCAAGTGCCAAGCCGGATACCTTGGAAACAAATAAGCATAACTGCATTGCATACTAACATTTTACCTTGTTTTGTAGGTTTTGTTTGTTTTTGTTACTAACTCTGTTGTGGTTCAGGAACTATTGCTCGACGTCGGGTATTCCCACTCAACCGTCCACACAGATATCCCACCCGCAACAACCTTCCGGGTATACAGATGGACCAGGTACAACAGGATCTTACAGAGGTCAGGAACCAAATGGCCAACGAGAGGTTGGAAATGAGGAATTAGATGACACAATTTATGGAGGTGATGAATGGCTTAACTCAGAGCCAAGAGAGATTAAGAGCCTTGGTAGAGAGGCAGACTCAGGAAGACCCCCATCTAGGGACTGGTGGGACAAGCAACAATGAGAGGGTGCAGCCTCATATCAACCCACCTGTATTTGGACCCCACCTTCACCCAGAGATCAACATCCCTGCTAATGTACAAGGGAATGCTACTACAGGCAGAGTACTGCAAGAAGACCCCCAGGAAGATCAGTTCACAGTGATGGGAGCTGGGGATGAGGCCTATGACAGAAGGCTAGATGAAATTGCTGAAAAATTAAGGTCCTAAAAGTCTCAGAACTCTTTGGGTTTTGATGTAATGGACATGGTGTCGCTCCCGATAAATGGGAATGGCCCAAATAAAGGTACAGACGCGAACGGTCGGCGAGAGGAGGTGCGAGAACACACAACAGTGAACTCACAGGGGATGAAAAGAGTCGCCAGCTAGGCATTTTTATCCCGGAGGAAAGGCAATGCTGCATAGACCTAGAAAAAGATGGATAAGACGGTTGCGAACCAGAGAGACTGAGAAAGGGGGTTGGTTACAACCTGGGAAGGTATTAGCACCCAGATTGTCCTCCGTACTCGACGGGATCCACGCTTAAAAGATTTGTGTTTTAAAGGGGTAGTGTCAGTGCAATCTGTGTATAAAATAGCTGGAAAAGGATATACAAGTGTCAGTGTAAAGGAAGTGAAAGTGTATAAATGATGTGTCAGTGTAGGAATGAGAATGAATTGCTCAAGATCATGAGGCTAAGAGAATGATGCTGGAAAAGAGGGGGAATATACAAAGACTTTTGTTCGATAACTGTTAAGTTATGCCTATGTATCCTCTCGTGCAATGAGGAAGTCAGAACACCGTAGTTCGACCCAAAGAGACTGAAAGATGAATTGACTTATGAACTGCTTACTAGTCTTATGCTCAAGTGTATGACCTGTCTGGATCAGGTGCAAACTGTCTTGCATTAGACGGAAGAAGCAAGTTCTCGTTTGTGAGTGAGTGAGATGAGAAAAGAATCCCGAAGGAGACGATTATTGTTTGTTTTTGAGTTTTCAGTCTTTTATTGCTTTTGGATGTTTGTCATAAGTTAATGAGCTTAAGCCTAAACCAATGGGTTAGTAAACTCATCACATCTTCCCTCTGATTAGGGGTAATGAGAATACCTTAAGTGTGAAGTCAGCTTCTCACACTTAATCACCTTTGGTGTAGGGTTAAGATCATTAACCTACTTGTGATTATTTAGATGTTTTTTTGGTGTTTTTGTTTAGTGTTGAGTAATGAGGTTAAGCCATAATCAAGGATTAAACAGACTCATTACACCATCCTAATAGAAGGATAATAGATGAGAATGTTTAAGCTGAGGAAAGCTCCTCAACTTAATCCATGATTAGAGATTAAACTCATGACAAAACAAACCTTTATTAGATGGATTTTATTTAATGATATGATGATGAAGTGATTTTTAGGGTTTGTAAGACAACTTGAGGGGGACTTGTCCATTAACACTAGGGTTAGTCTTTCTTAACCAATTAAGGAAGAATTAGAACCCTAATGCAAGGCCCAAGTTACAAGTGTGATGTCTTGATGATTATTAAGTGAATTGATTAAGAGATTTAAACACATTAAGGGTTTAACACTTAGGATTAAAGTTATATACTCCATCCTAATAGAAGGATGCAGGCATAAGCTTAATCACAAAGCCTTAAAGCCTTTAGGGTTTAGTCCCTGATCATGAGATGAGGAGAGAAGACTCAAAGATGACACAAAGGTAAAAACTAAGTGGGGAGACTAATCAAAACCCTAATAATTGTCATGCTTGATTGTTCCTAAGGTTTGTGAGGTTTGCAAGAAAGATCTTCAGAGGAACCACCAGGAAGCAGATGAAAGGATCAGGAGAAGCAAAGTAACTTGCTTCATTTAAGAAGTCAAGTCACTTGAGGAAAGAAAGTGAGAAGAAGAAGAATGAGCAAGCTCAATCTCAAACACATAACAAAATGCAGCAAGGATGCATGAAAGAGATGAAAAGAAATTGTGAGAAGTGAAGGCAAATTCACTTCTCAAAGTTGCTTACCACCTGAAAAGTTAGTGAAAGAAATGCAATGCAATGCAAAATGAGATGAAATGGAATGATGCAAACCAAAACCAGAAGCATACATGAGATGACAATGATGCTATGAGATGCTACAAACATGAAACATGGTATGGAGATGATCACATGAACAAATGGATGCAAATGGAGCAAGTTAAGAAACATGAACATACATGAAAAGTCATGAAGTGCAAATGGCATACAACATGGCAAAGGCAACATGCAATGATCAAACATGCTTTCAATATGTCTTAAGATGTTCAATGAATCAAAGGAATGCATAGAATTCTATGGCAAGTCATGTTATGCAAGCAAATGCAAGATGGATGCATATGGAAGCCCAAATTAGGGTTTATGATCAAAGCATCAAACAAAAACCAAAATCAGAAGCAAACATCAAGATAAAAAATTGAAAATGTATTCAAAGGATCCCTAAACCTATACTAACCCACTGCCCAAAGGAAAAGTTCCAACTCTCAACCTAATTCAAGTTATGATTTTCCTAAAATTTCTAGGGTTTTAGGGTTCCTTAACAAGAAAAATGCCAAACAAATGGAAAATGCAAGATCAATTCATGCCAATTTAATCTCACAAACTACATGATATGCTAAACACAATGCAAAAAGAATCAAAGTCCAACTCTCAATGGTTAGGCAGAAGTGATTTTTGGAAGTTTGGATCAAAATAATGCCTTGAAAATGAATTAATTCCATGGAAAATTCTCAAAATGCATCAAGATCAAAAACGAAATTTGGTTTGAGGGTTGGACAATGTTTCTAAATGTTTTTAAATGTTTCATGAATTTTTTGGTGATTTTTAAATACCTAAAAGTATTTTTAATTAGTTAATTCTCATTAATTAATTAAAAATAAACTTTTAAATATTTAAAAATATTTTTTAAATGCAAAAATTAAAAATAAAAATATTTTTGGTTTCTGAAATTAAATAAAAGTTTGTATAAAAAATTTCAGAATTTTTGAATAAGTTTTGCTATTTTTAATAAATTGTACAAATTAAATGAAATAATATGAAAAAATAAAATGAAATAAACTGAAAAATGGAAAAGTATGCAAGATCAAGGGCCAGAATTTAAACATACACGCGCGGGAATTGACCTGGCGCCATATCCAAGGGATGAAATTCAAACTTCCCTAATTAATGTAATTAACCCTAATCCATCCCTAATTACTTTCAGATGACCGGAACAGTGGTTCCGGTCATCTTCTCCGGCGAGTCCAAATGCTAAATCACTCTACACGCCATGAAAATGAAAACTAACTATCCAGAAATAATCCTCATCCAAAAACGAATCAAACCCCTCACTCAAACATCATTTATCATTCATAAACAGAGAGAATCGAATCAAACAATTTCTAGGGCAAAAATTTCAGACACTGCGTACATCCTCATTTTTCACTCATTTTCAAAAACAATCACATATTCATGATCAGGGAAGCATGTAGATTTGATTTAGAACTTAAAATCATGCTTCTGGAAAAAAGTTCATGAAGCTACCTGAGTTTGAAGCTTTTCAGTCTGGAACTTTCTGACCCTTTCTCTTGTGCAAAACCACTCCTATGACTTCCCTTATGCTTCTGAAAGGCTTGGAACAAATTTATTTGGGCTGGTTTGAGAGTTTACAGAAGTTCTGTTCAAGCTTAGGTGAGGATCTTATTTCTGATTCTTGGAGTTTCAGGCTGCTTTGAAGGTTGGTTTGGGGTTCAGTGAAGCATGGTGAGAAGGTTTGTGAAGTTTGTTTATGAGTTTATGGCCTGTGTTGAGAGTTTCGAAAGCTCTTGCAAGTGAGGGTGAAAATGTGTATGTTGTGCTATGGCTGGTTCCAGGCTTGTGTAATGTATGCTTTGTCTTGCTTTTGATTCACATAAACAATTCTCATTGGTCAGATGACATGACATGCCCTTTTGTGATAGGTATGGGTGCTTTTGCAAAATGTCAACTTTTGTGTAAGAAGGGCATGGGCAACTTGCTAGCCTAGTACAACAAGGGGGTGCTGCGCAGCATGATGTGAGGAAGGGGCTAGGATGGTTCAGCAACCTAGGCAGCAAGTGGATGAGATGTTATGATGGATTTTGCAACTTGGTTCACTTTGGTTCTTTATGAAAAATCTTGTTCCACAAACCCTAAAAATGTGAAACTCTTGGGTCAATTCTGAACTTTAGGTGTTACATGATCATGTTATGTGGATTAGAAGTGCATTTGATAGCTCTAGAACACTTGATCAAGTCATTTTGCAAAATACCTCTTTGGTAGAAACTTTGAAATTTTGTGATTTTAGCCAACTTTGACAAGCCATAACTTTTGATCAAAAATGAATTAGGTCATGTTCTTGTACTTTTTGAAAAGGGAATGATCTAATCTACAACTTTCATGACCAAAGTTTTTCCATTTGAAGCTTTCTTGGATCAAAAAGTAAGGGTTGAAAAAGTTGCCTAAAATGACATTTTCATTAAAAGTCAACCTTGTCCAAAAAGTCAACTTTGCAAAAAACTTGAAATTCTTGAATTTTGTGAACTTCCAACCTATTCTTTGATCAAATAAAGGTCATATACATTCAAAATGATGAAGAACACCCTTTGGTTGGGTCATTGGGGGCCTCAGATGCCCTGATTTTGCACTGACTTGCTTGAAAAGTCAACTCTTGATCAGATGACTTCCCCATGGAATTTCTTCATGAAAATTGATATGCATACTCCCTATACCATATAGAGACTAATAGAAACAAGAATGACCAAAAATTTTGGAGTTATGGCCTTTGAAACCAAAACCCTAATTTTAGGTCATCTATGCAGTCAAGCCTGGCTCTGCTTCCATACCATTCTCAGTTCTTGTGATTTTTTGACATTCTTGACTTTGAGAGGATATAATATGATACTTGAACACACACAAACCTCTTTGCAGTGATTGTTGACCTTGGGAGTGGATCAAGAAGTTCTTAGATTGCTTAGATCACAAACCCTAGATGCAGATGACTTTGAATCTATGCAGTGAATAAAAAAATGTGACATGAGATGTTATGATTGTGTTTATGTGTATGAAATGATCACAAGCCATGGTGAAATGGGTGAGGGCAAATTTGGGGTGTTTACAGCTGCCCCTATTCAAACATGAGTTATCTGCGCAGGCTGTAAGCAACGGCTTATCAGGCGAACAAGATAACTTGTGGTTGAATACCAAAGACAGTCCAAAATTTGCACTCACAGAATGAAGAAAAAAAGGGATATAGATTGTGAAAGGAAATAAAGTATATTGTAAAGTGTGGGCGATGGAGGACGACCATCGAGCAGAGGACGACTGCTGGGTAAAGAGCAATGACGGGGACGGCCGACATGCTGGAAAGGTGCGGGAAATAAAGCGATGACGGGGACGACCGACATGCTGGGGATAAAAGGTCTTAGGATGGGGACGGCCATCAAGTAAAGCTGTAAGATTCTCTGGGGATTAATGAAACATGACGGGGACGGCCATCAAGTTCATAAAGTAAAGTAACCAACGATGGGGACGGCCATCGGGCTAAACTGATGAAGGACGATCATCAGGAAAAGGAAAAGGGACCACGACGGGGACAGCCATCGGGTTAAAGAATAAATAAAATGAACAGATGATGAGGTACGGTCATCAAAGGTGAAGGACGATCACCTAGCAGGGGACGGCTGCTCTGTTGGGTTAAGATGAGGGACGATCATCTAAGGTGGAGGACGACCACCTGGCAGGGTACGGCTGCCGAAAATATCGCGACATAGGACGAATGCCGGATAAAAGGTCAACGATGGGGACGGCCATCGGATGAGCATGATGGAGGACGACCACCTAGCAGGGGACGGCTGCTCTCAAGGTTTATCATGACATAGGACGAATGCCAGATAACCAAAATCAACAATGGGGACGGCCATTAGATAAAATGATGAAGGACGATCATCAAGAGGTGGAGGACGACCACCTAGCAGGGGACGGCTGCTAAATATCACGACATAGGACGAATGTCGGATAGAAAATCAACGATGGGGATGGCCATCGGATGAGCATGATGGAGGACGACCATCAAGAGGTGGAGGACGACCACCTAGCAGGGTACGGCTGCTCTCAGGGTTTATCATGACACAGGACGAATGTCAGATAAAAAGGAAAATTTACTCTGGTAGCGATCTACTGGGGAATAGTAACACGGACGAGTGTTTATATCCAAGAAACAAAAGGTATAAGTGTTTAGATGTATGTGTATGGATTAAAGATGCGGACGAGCATCCTTAAGACTACGATACGGACGAGTACCGGGTAGAAACAAATACTGACACGGGTTCAGAGATGATGATACGGACGAGTATCAACGGGTTAACAGAGAACACGGACGAGTGTTGAATCTGAAGGGATTCTTCCGGGGAATGATAGACACAGACGAGTGTCTAAATTCAAGAAGACAGAAGTGTTTGACACGGTGTATGGATTAAAGATGCGGACGAGCATCCTTAAGACTATGATACGGACGAGTATCAGGTAAAAACAAACGCTTGACGCATGTTCTGAGATGATGGTACGGACGAGTACCAACTGGTTAACAAAGAACACGGACGAGTGTCAAATCTGTGGGGATATACATGGTGTATACAAGATACGGACGAGCACCTGTATAAGTGTGAGTGGTGTATAGATGAGTGTTTATCTGCTGGGGAGAGTGACACAGACGAGTGTCAAGAAGAGAAGAGTATAGTATAAACGAGTATCTGATACACAAGGTGTTTAGGTTACTGTATTGGGGAGAATGACACGGACGGATGTCAAGGAGATTATATATAAGTGTATGTGAGTGCAAAGGGGATGTCTTTGGCTTTCTGCTGGGGACATGACACAAACGGGCGTCAAAAAGTATCTGTAATACGAGTGGTACTGTTTGCACAGAGTGTTCAGGCGACTTTACTGGGGAATATTGACACGGACGGGTGCCAAAGAGGGCATATACTGGTATTTGTGAATGTGAGGCAACTGTATTTGCTGGGGAATCTCCGCTGGGGATTTTCTGTATGTCGATGGATTGTCAATATTCACAAGTGTTTGATTCAGGACATGGCTTATGATTATGCTATATGTTTGATTTTTGCCATAATGCTCCGTACTAGACGGAATGCTACGCTTTGTGGGTGAATATGATGCGAATGCTATGATTATGCGAGGATACCAATCCGGGACTCAGATCCTGTTGCTGTGAAGATCTCTGGTCGATCTGTTTGAAAGGGACATCCCAGCCGGGTGAGATCATTGGTAGATCTTATGAGATAATATCTGCTTGGGGGAATAGGTCACTGACAGACCCATCCCGATAATGAGGGACCCAGTTGGGGTTTGTAGAAGCTTTCGTCACTCTGTTGTGATTCTTTCGTGCGCTGCTCTTCTGGATAGAGGCTGAAAGCTCTGTGGGGAGACGGCTCCCTAGCTCTTGTACTCGGCTGAGGAGGAAGAACGATTGACACCTCGGCTGGGGAATAGTAACAAATGGCAACTCAGCTGGGGAGAAAACACCTCGGGTGCTGAGATTGAGTGTTGATAGGCCAGCTTGCTGGGATAAAGCTTACATGCCCCCTGTTGTGCTTTAGATACCTGCAATCCTGAAAAGATAGAGAAACGCACAAGTAATCCCAAGGTATCCCTTACCGGATTCCGTCATAGGAGTTAGACACTCTCTAGAGTAAATATATTCCCTGCAAGCATGTATTTTTATTTTTGAAAATAAGCATCTGCATTTATGAAATCAGTTTTTCTTAAAACATCAGACATTTTTGCAAATAAAAATGTACAAGACAAAACATGACTGAAAATCTGATTTTATTAATTCAAATGCCCTGAATTAGCAAGATACAGTCAAGGAAACATATCTCCTAAAATGAGGAGATTGTTACAAATTGAGGAACAAAATGCTGGCAATGTTGACGACGCTTTAAGGAGCTTCCCTTTGCTATGACTCGTATGACTTTTGACGTTCTTCTCGTCTTGCTTTCTGAAGAAGGCTGATTCTGAAAGAAGCTTGATCCATCCGAAGCTTACCAAGTTGTAAGTGATACAGACGAATTCAGAGTGCAGTTGTTCGCTTATTCCCTTATTTTGCATGGATCGCCCTTTCGGGTTTTCAATCCATCGGGATACCCATTTTTGCCTGAGCTGTCCAATGCGGCTTTTCAACTCAGCGGGTGTACGTTTTTTATTCATTTTCCCTTATTTTTGCCCGAGTCTTTTATTCTGTTTCTGACTCGCCGGGATGCCCTATTTTTGCCTGGACTTACATTTTGTTTTTATGTCCAGCGGGTCCTTTTATGAGAAGTATTTTTTAACTGCATCTGAATTCACAGGGGACGGGAAATCTTCACCATCCATAGTGCTGAGCATCAGTGCTCCACCAGAGAAAACTTTCTTTACTACAAATGGTCCTTCATAGTTTGGGGTCCACTCGCCCCTGTGGTCTGTATGAGGAGGGAGGATTCTTTTCAGCACAAGATCTCCTACTTGGTACTCCCGATGCCTGACTTTCTGATCGAAGGCATTCTTCATTCTCTTCTGATATAACTGCCCATGACAGATTGCAGCCAATCTTTTCTCTTCGATCAGACTCAGTTGTTCGTATCGGGCCCGAACCCATTATGCTTCACTCAGTTTAACATCCATCAGTATCCGTAGAGAGGGTAATTCAACTTCAACCGGTAAGACTGCTTCCATACCATACACAAGTTGATACGGTGTTGCCCCGGTGGATGTTCTGATTGACGTGCGGTACCTATGCAAGGCAAACGGTAGCATTTCATGCCAATCTTTATAGGTGACTACCATCTTCTGCACAATCTTCTTGATATTTTTATTTGCTGCCTCAACAGCGCCATTCATCTTTGGCCTGTAAGGAGAAGAATTGTGATGTTGAATTTTGAAGTCCCGGCATAGTTCTGCCATCATCTTATTGTTTAAGTTAGAACCATTATCAGTAATGATTCTCTCGGGAACTCCGTATCGACAGATGATATCTCTCTTCAGAAATCTGGCTACCACTTGCCTTGTAACGTTTGCATAGGAAGCTGCTTCAACCCACTTAGTGAAATAGTCAATGGCAACCAGGATGAATCTGTGGCCATTCGAAGCAGTCGGTTCAATCTTGCCAATCATGTGAATGCCCCACATAGCAAAGGGCCAAGGTGAAGACATCACATTCAAAGGATTGGGAGGCACATGCACTTTATCCGCATAAATCTGGCATTTATGGCATTTCCTGGCATAGGCACAACAGTCAGCATCCATTGTGATCCAATAATAGCCTGATCTTAGCAACTTTTTAGCCATGGCATGCCCTCCAGCATGGGTACCAAAGGATCCTTCGTGCACTTCATGCATTAACAAGTCTGCCTCTGTTCTATCAACGCATTTGAGAAGTACCATATCAAAGTTTCTCTTGTATAGAGAGCCATCAGTGTTCAGAAAGAAACTACCAGCAAGCCTTCTCAGAGTCTTCTTATCATTGGAAGATGCCCCAGGTGGGTATGTTTGATCCTCCAAGAAGCACTTAATGTCATGGAACCAAGGCCTATCATCTTTGACAATGTCTGCGGCAAATACATATGCTGGTCTGTCAAGTCTGGACACTGAAATTTGGGGTACAAAGTTGGCAGCTTGAACTTTGATCATGGATGAAATGGTAGCCAGAGCATCTGCAAACTGATTCTCGTCCCGAGGGATATACTCAAGCTTGACTGTTGTGAAGAAAGTCAATAACCTCCTTGTATAATCCCTGTAAGGTATCAGATGATCCTGGTGGGTGTACCATTTGTCGTTGGTTTGATTGATTACCAGAGCTGAATCTCCGAATACAGTCAACGTCTTGATTCTGAGGTCAATGGCTTCCTCAAGACCCATAATGCAAGCTTCGTATTCAGCTTCGTTGTTAGTGCAGTTGAAAGTGAGTTTTGCCGAGAAAGGCATGTGAACTCCCTTAGGCGTAATGAGTACTGCACCAACACCACGACCATTCATGTTAACAGCCCCATCAAACATCATAGTCCATTCTTCTTCCGGGTCAGGCCCTTCAGTGTGAATAGGCTCTTCATGATATTTTGCTTTTATGAACATGATGTCTTCATCAGGGAAGTCAAATCTCATAGGCTGGTAATCATCAATAGGTTGCTCAGCAAGATATTCAGACAATACACTGCCCTTGATGGCTTTCTGAGATGTGTATTGAATGTCATTGTCTGTGAGGATCATTTTCCATCTTGCAACCCGTCCGGTAAGTGCTGGCTTCTCAAATATGTACTTAACTGGGTCCATTTTAGAGATCAATAAAGTAGTGTGGGTCAACATATACTGTCTCAGTCGGCGAGCAGCCCACGCTAAAGCACAACAAGTTTTCTCGAGCAGTGAATAACGTTGTTCACAGTCGGTAAACTTTTTGCTTAGGTAGTATATTGCATACTCTTTTCGACCGGACTCATCATGCTGGCCCAGCACACACCCCATTGACTCTTCTAATACTGTCAAGTACATTATTAGAGGTCTTCCTTCAACTGGAGGCATAAGGATTGGAGGTTCTTGTAAGTACTCCTTGATCTTGTCAAAAGCCTTCTGGCAGTCTTCGTTCCACCTGACCGTCTGTTCTTTTCTTAACAATTTGAACAAAGGTTCGCAGGTTGCTGTAAGGTGAGATATGAACCGTGAAATGTAGTTCAATCGACCTAAGAACCCTCGAACTTCTTTTTCAGACTTCGGTGCAGGCATTTCTTGAATGGCTTTGACTTTATCAGGGTCAACTTCAATCCCTTTCTCGCTCACAATAAATCCCAACAGCTTACCGGATCGCACCCCGAATGTGCATTTATTGGGGTTCAGCTTCAGTTGGTACTTCCTCAGATGCTTGAATAGCTTTAGCAGATTTACCAGGTGGTCTTCTTCAGTGAGGGATTTGGCAATCATGTCATCCACATAACATTCGATTTCCTTATGTATCATATCATGGAATAATGTCACCATAGCCCGTTGATATGTTGCACCAGCGTTCTTCAATCCGAACGGCATCACCTTATAACAGAACGTGCCCCAGGGTGTGATGAAGGTTGTCTTCTCCATGTCTTCAGGTGACATCTTAATCTGATTGTATCCTAAAAATCCGTCCATGAAAGAGAATACCGAGAACTGAGCTGTGTTATCCACCAATACATCAATGTGAGGTAATGGGAAATCATCTTTTGGGCTAGCTCTGTTCAGGTCCCGGTAGTCAACACACATCCTTACTTTGCCGTCTTTCTTAGGCACAGGCACAATATTAGCAACCCACGGCGGATAGCTAGTCACAGCAAGGAACCCGGCGTCCCATTGCTTCTGTACCTCTTCTTTGATTTTCATTGCCATGTCTGGGCGAGTACGGCGCAGTTTCTGTTTAACCGGCGGGCATTCCTCTCTTAAAGGCAGCTTGTGCACAACAATGTCGGTGTCCAACCCTGGCATATCTTGATAAGACCAAGCAAACACGTCCACATATTCTTGAAGCAGGTCAATCAGTTGTCTCTTCACTGAGTCTTGTAAGCAGGCCCCGATTTTAACTTCCTTTACGTCTTCATCTGTACCAAGATTAATTGTCTCCACCTCCTCCTGATGAGGAGTGATAACCCTTTCCTCTTGTCTCAACAACCTGGATAGCTCTTCAGGAAGCTCGTAATCTTCTTCAACCCCTTCATCAGCTTGATTGATTGGATTGTCAAAGTCATACGAAGTCATAGCCGTGCTGTTGTCGGTGCAGTCTGGAAGGCATTCTCTGCAAGGGTTCAGTTTGTTCATTTTAGTGATTTGATTTTAATTTTGTTTAGAAAAGTGAAATAAAATTGTCATTTTGAAAACATTGCCATTTATTTTTTGTACAAAAAGAAACATGGAAAAACAGTGAGCGGAAAAGAAAAAGACTCATTTGCAAAAGATGTCTGATATTTCATTGATTAATCTTGTTGCACAAAAATTACAGATGGCCCGATTACAAAATGAGTCTTGTCATCTTGGGCAAGACGCAAGACTTGATGCATGCTTAAAATATACAGGAAATAATAATTACTCTGCAGGAGTAACTCTTATAATTTCCTGGGAAGACCAGTTTGAGATACTGCTCCCCGGGATCTTTGGACGGATCCAACTCTCCAGGTTGCGGTCGCCTTCATCCTCGTCTTCCAAATTGTTGACAGCATCGGGGGTGAGCATCCCCCCACTAACAAAGTTGGGATCCTTAGCAGCCTCTGCTTGATCTTGTTGAGTTGGTTTGTAACCCAACCCAAATCTATCCTCTTTCTTCTCCACAGGTAGCAATTTGCCCCAGCCTTGGGCAGTTCCTTCCTCAACAACCTTCCGGGCTTGTTGGTATGATGTCATTGAGGTTCCAGGTACAGCAAATGTCTCATTTATATTTAGGGCCTCAAACCCTTGACTCATTGTTTCGTGGATCTCTCCATCCATCTCAATATATTTGTAAGTAGCCAGGTGGCTAACAAAAATATCCTCCTCTCCACAGATAGTAACGACTTGGCCCTCCCACTCGAATTTTAACTTCTGGTGAAGGGTTGAGGTCACGGCGCCAGCGGCGTGAATCCATGGCCTACCCAATAGACAGCTGTAGGCAGGCTGTATATCCATCACGTAGAAGTTCGTTTTGAAAGTTTGTGGGCCAATCGTTATAGGCAACCCAATCTCTCCCAGAACTGCTCTCTTAGAACCGTCAAAGGCTCTTACCACTAAGTTACTGGGGCGTAATGCCAATCCGTCATACTCTAGCTTCACAAGGGCTTTTTTAGGTAAGACATTGAGGGATGACCCTGTGTCTACCAGCACATGGGAAAGAACTGCACCTTTACATTCCATGGTAATGTGCAAAGCCTTGTTATGATTGCGGCCTTCCGTAGTCAAGTCAGTGTTGGTGAACCCTAGTCCATGACTAGCATTAACATTTCCAACCACAGCTTCCAACTGATTGACGGTGATCTCTTCTGGCACAAAAGCTGCGTGCAAGACTTTTAGTAGTGCGTTCCGATGAGCCTCGGAGCACATAAGTAATGATAGAATAGAGATCTTGGAAGGCGTCTGGTGAAGCTGGTCCACTATTTTGTAATCACTTTTCTTGATGATTCTCATGAATTCATCAACTTCTTGATCAAAAGGTGTTTTCAAAGCTTCTTTAACAATATGCTCTTCCTGCACCAAGCTTTTCCCTTTTGCCTTGGCAGCAGCTTCTGCTTCGGCAGTGGGTCTTTGAATTTGTGGAGCGAAGAGACGTCCGCTTCGAGTGAAGCCTCCGCCTCCTCCCACATTATCTATTTGTGGTGCAGGGGTTGATGATTCAAGAGTGATTTTCTGTCCTTTGCAGTATAGATCAGAGCCGTAATGCCAGGGGATGGCATTACTGCTTTCATAAGGTACTGGTCCAGGAACTGTAATAGTGACTGGACTGATGGCAGCTGCAGAAGGGACTGTGATAGTTTGTGGATCATAGTATATTGTGACTGGTGCTCTGATGGGAGTGGCATTTTGTGAGTTGTAGGCAGAATCATTTTCAGGATCATAATAAATTGTAACCGTTGAGACATTTGCTGCTGAAGTTGTAGGAGACGTTGTTGGAAGGATGGGTGTTGTTGTTGTAGGAGATTCTGAATGAAGGGGTGCTGAAGTTGTAGAAGGGATATTTGCTGATATTTGGTCCGTTGAAGTAACAGATGAAGCATTTGCTGATGAAGCTGAGGAGTTGTTCGGAACAATGGTTGTTGCAGTTTTAGAAGACATGGGAATTGTTGTTGACGAGATTGCTGGATTGGTAGGAATTGATGTTGTGATTTGAAGCAGGCCACTCTGGATGAGACCATTTATGCCATCTCTCAAGTTATCACAACCATTCACTGAAATGTTGCAATAAGCACACCCTAGCTCACATCCCGGGAACATTTGACATTCGAGGAGTTGAGCTTTAATCTCTACCAGCGGTATCCGAATCTGACCCACACTGGTTATCAAGTAAGACGACTTGTCTTCTTCAATATCATTGATTTTGGGACCCCCGTGGTTTGGCATAGGGTTCTTGTTAACATTTGGTGGTGGTGCAAAATTCAGAGCCTTAGAATCTACCAAGTCCTGTACCTTCATGTGCAAGGCTCTGCACTTCTCCGTACTATGGCCAGGTGCATTCGAATGGAAAGCACATCTGGCGTTGGAGTCATAATTTCTGGGTAGACTGGTGGGATCTGGAGGTGCCAACGTCCTTAGCTCAACCAGGTTGAGTTTCAGGAGTTGTGGCAATAATGTGGCATATGGCATAGGGATCAGATCGATCACCCTATTGGCCTGAGAAGGTCTCGGTTGGAACGGTCTTTGCTGATTGTTGTTGTTGGTATTGTTGTAGTTTCTTTGAGGAGGATACTGAGTTTGTTGCTGATAATTTTGTTGTTGTGGTTGATAAGCTGGTTGTGGATGAATTGGAGCGGGAATGGTGACTGCTGCCACAGACCTATGAACATATTGGGGTCTGCCTCTGTTAGTATGGATTGCATTGGTTTCACCAGTTCTTCTTGGGCCCACAAAAGGCTTCCTTGTGTTGCCGGATGAGCTGGCACCGTTGTCAGAAATTTTGCCCATCTTCAACAGGCTCTCAATTCTCTCTCCAGCTATAACGACATCTGCAAAGCTGGTAGAAGAGAAAGCAGCCAGCCTGTCAATGTATATTCCTTGGAGGGTGTTCATAAACATATCTGCCATCTCCCTCTCTGACATAGGTGGCTGGACAGCAGCAGCCAGCTGTCTCCATCTCTGGGCGTACTCGCGGAAGCTTTCCCTGGATGACTGTGACATCCCCATCAGGAGGGTCCTGTTGGGTGCCATATCCAAATTATACTGGTATTGTCGGATAAAGGCCTCAGCCAGGTCTTTCCAACATCTGATGGTGGCTCTAGTCAGATGAGAATACCATTCCCTTGAAGCTCCCGTTAAGCTATCCTCAAAATAAAACATCCATAGCTTCTCGTCCATGGTGTATGCCTTCAACCTTCCCAGAAAGGACTGTAAGTGGGTCCGTGGGCAGGAAGTCCCATTGTACTTTTCAAAACAAGGAGGCTTAAACTTATGGGGAATCCTGACCCCGTCCACTAAGCCCATGTCCATAACATCAAAGCCCAAAGAGTTTTGAGACTCCAAGGACCTTAATTTTTCAGCAATTTCATCCAGCCTTCTGTCATAGGCCTCATCCCCAGCACCCATCACTGTGAACTGATCCTCCTGGGGGTCTTCTTGCAGCACTCTGCTTGTAGTGGCAGTCCCTTGAACATTAGCAGGGATGTTGATCTCTGGATGAAGGTGGGGTCCAAATACAGGGGGATTGATATGAGGTTGGACCCTCTCATTGTTGCTTGTCCCAGTAGTCCCTAGATGGGGATCTTCTTGATTCTGCCTCTCTACCATTGCTCTTAATCTCTCCTGGCTCTGAGCCATATTGTTCATCACCTCCATAAATTGTGTCATCTGAGCCCTCATTTCCAATCTTTCGTTGGCCATTTGGTTCCTGACCTCTGTAAGGTCCTGCTGTACCTGGTCCATCTGTATGCCCGGAAGATTGTTGCGGGTTGGATATCTGTGTGGACGGTTGAGTGGGAACACCCGTCGGCGAGCAATAGTTCCTGAAATCACAACAGAGTTAGCAACAAACAAAACAAACCTACAAAACAAACAAAGGTTAGTATGCAATGCAGTATGCTTATTTGTTTCCAAGGTATCCGGCTTGGCACTTGGTTTTGACCCTTCCAGACCCTTGAAGATGTTGTGGATGTTGCTTGAAGAAATCAGATGGAACAAACTGACACATATATTGCAAAAGTAACTGATACATAGTTTGTTTTTTACAATACATGCCCTCTGAAGGGTCAAAATACAACACAAAAAATGAAAAGTACAATGAAATGAAAGCAACAACAAGCAAAAGTCAGACACCAAGACCAAACTCGTCCTCCCGAACTTCCTTGAGAAGTGCTTCAGTCACAGGATCAGCTGGACGCTCTGTGAGATTCCTGATAAGGAGATTTCTGGTAGTAACAGCTGCAGTTAGCTTCTTGTGTTGACTCTGGTCCTTTGACCTCTTCACTCCAGCTCTAATTCTCAACTCTGAGATCTCTCTCTGGGCTGCTGCCAGGGCTTCCTGTTGCTCTTTTGCACTAGCTTCCAGCTGCTCAATCTTGTCCTGAGTCCTCTTATCTTCTAGAGTACGAGCTTCGGTGATTCTGACCCACCTAGCTTGACTCTCCTTCAGATACAAATCAGTCCTGGCTTTCTGGAACTGGGCTTCCTTGCAGGCATTCTTCAAGATCTGCTCTCCAGCCCTAGACTTCTTGATGTAATCCTCAAACTTCTCAATTCTAGCTAGATGCTCCACTTTCAACTTTTCCAACCTTTAAATATCCAACCTACCATCACTCCTCTCCCAGAGGGTCTTCTGTAGAGCCTGAGTCAACTTCTCATTTCTCTCTTTCAATTTCTCAAACTCCTCTAAACTGATAGTGACAGGAGGTGGTGCTGAGGATGGCCCAGGCATATCCTCCATGGTGAAGGGCATCCCAGAAAATTGAGCCCTGGCATGGGACCACTCATAATATTGTGCTGATGCTACATTGTTGCACTTCCCCAGAATGGTTACTCCTTTAGTCTGAACATTGTCCCAGGCCCAGGCTGCTTGCCTGACAATAGCCAGATTAGGCTTGCTCTCACAGTAAAGAGTCTCAGCCAAATCTTGTGCCTTAGGAGTGTGGACCAATGCATAGCCCAGTTGTCTTTTGAATAGCAGAGGGTTGTAGTTGATGCAACCCTTAACTCCTATCAGGGGTACATTGGGAAACTGCCCACAACTGGTAATGATATCCCTGCCTTTTGTGCTTTGAGTACACCATCTGATATCAGCTGAGGTCAAAGCAGTGAGTCTTCTAGCCCAGTTTCTTTGCTGGTGAGGGTTCAAGAATGCATCAGTCTTTGGCAAATGCTTGAGAAGCCAAGTATGGAACAAAGGAGCACAACACCTCACCAATCTTCCCCTCTGCTTTTCATTCCTCTGGTGAACTGAGTAGTAGAAATCTCCCAGTAAGGTGGGCACTGGGTTTCTCAGGATGAAAAGATGGATTGCATTCTTACTAACAAATTTAGGCTCATCTGCAAATAAAATAATCCCATATATGCTCAGGGACAATAAAGCACAGACTGCTTTCCACTCTCCCAAAGAAGCCTTCAGGGTAGCTTGAGATATCAAGAAATCCAAATGTAGACCAGAGATTCCAGCCTTGGTAGTCATATTTTGCCCAATCAAGACTGGTTCCAGATGCAATGCCCTTGCCACTTCTTCATTACTTGGAAAAGCCATCTCAGGGTTGAAAGGGACTCCACCCCTGATAGGTATATCAACCAACGATGAATACTCCTCTAATAAAGGGCCTAACTGAAAATCCTGAAAAGTGAAACACCTTAGAGGGGGATCATAGAACTGCAGGCAAGTATGAATCAGGCTCCTCTGTGAAGGGTCCAAATCCATAACCACATCAAGTATGCCTCCGTAGTGTTCTCTAAATAGTGGTACATGGTCTGGAGTAATCAGGGTTTGAATCTTCCTGATATCAGCTAGCTCAAGCTGAAAGAAGTGGTAGGAGATATTACTCTTCTTAGGGGCCATGTTGTTGAAGAAGAGTTGAGACAGGTGCTGATGATGGAGAATGATACTGATGATGGGCCACTGACAGGCTGAGACTGGTGGCTGAAACAGGTAGCTGACATCTGAAGTAGATGCTGATGAAGATAGGTCTATGCTGATGATGGGGTCAAAACCAAGCCAAAAATAAAGTATGGATACCCT
Source organism: Lathyrus aphaca (assembly GCA_963966055.1). Taxonomy (NCBI): domain Eukaryota; kingdom Viridiplantae; phylum Streptophyta; class Magnoliopsida; order Fabales; family Fabaceae; genus Lathyrus; species Lathyrus aphaca. The sequence goes on along the minus strand of OZ014520.1, from coordinate 148,721,898 downwards.
GAAAAACAAATAAGCAAATGTTAAAATGATGCGATGATGATGTATGCAAATGATATGCAAGGGTTTGTGACTGAGCTGGATCTGATCAAGTTCTCTGATATAAGTCCAGGTATGTTCAAGAAATCCAGATGGAGGTCTATAAGTCCAGTAACCAAGGTGGGGGACTCAAATAAAGAGTCACATGTCCAGGGTTTAGAATCACAAGAACTGTTCCAACATGGAGTTTTCTTAATCAAATCAAAGTAACAGGGTATGCTGAGGTCAAGGGTACCTGCAAACCTGTAAACAACCCAAACCTCCTCACAGGTGGTGTTCTAAAACAAGGATCCTTAGACTTGGATCAGTTATGAGAAGTGTAAACACTTCTAACCCGGAGGTACAGTGTTTACAATAACCATAAAAGTTCCTCCTCCAATTCACCCCAGTTTCTGAAGGTCAATACTAAAGGTCATCCAGACTTAGCAGGCTTCCCAGATAGCCCTAGTATTGCAGGAAATCTGCAACACAGAGTTCTCAAGAAGAAACCCATATCTGAACCGTGTTTCATATTCCCGCACCAGACCGAGATGGAATGGGAAAGAATATGAACCACTCTAGCCTAGGTGTCACTCAGGTCCCAGGTATAGGACCTCAACTCTCAATAGAACACCCACCCACCAAAACAACAAAACAGATCCAGCCAGCACAATATGACAGTATGATGTATATAAAGCAATAAAAAGCAATAAAACAACTGTACATAAAGCAGTAAACAAGATAAATATACAGACACAGATAGCACATAACACCCCAGTAAACACAAATCAAACAAGCGCTAGGAGGAACCCACAAAAAGAACCAGAAGCCCTGGTTGCAGTATAAGGGTCCCCAGCAGAGTCGCCAAGCTGTCGCTCCCGATAAATGGGAATGGCCCAAATAAAGGTACAGACGCGAACGGTCGGCGAGAGGAGGTGCGAGAATACACAGCAGTGAACTCACAGGGGATGAAAAGAGTCTCCAGCTAGGCATTTTTATCCCGGAGGAAAGGCAATGCTGCATAGACCTAGAAAAAGATGGATAAGACGGTTGCGAACCAGAGAGACTGAGAAAGGGGGTTGGTTACAACCTGGGAAGGTATTAGCACCCAGATTGTCCGCCGTACTCGACGGGATCCACGCTTAAAAGATATTAGTGTCACTGTAAAGGAAGTGAAAGTGTATAAATGATGTGTCAGTGTAGGAATGAGAATGAATTGCTCAAGATCATGAGGCTAAGAGAATGATGCTGGAAAAGAGGGGGAATATACAGAGACTTTTGTTCGATAACTGTTAAGTTATGCCAACGTATCCTCTCGTGCAATGAGGAAGTCAGAACACCGTAGTTCGACCCAAAGAGACTGAAAGATGAATTGACTTGTGAACTTCTTACTAGTCTTATGCTCAAGTGTATGACCTGTCTGGCTCAGGTGCAAACTGTCTTGCATTAGACGGAAGAAGCAAGTTCTCGTTTGTGAGTGAGTGAGATGAGAAAAGAATCCCGAAGGAGACGATTATTGTTTGTTTTTGAGTTTTCAGTCTTTTATTGCTTTTGGATGTTTGTCATAAGTTAATGAGCTTAAGCCTAAACCAATGGGTTAGTAAACTCATCACATCTTCCCTCTGATTAGGGGTAATGAGAATACCTTAAGTGTGAAGTCAGCTTCTCACACTTAATCACCTTTGGTGTAGGGTTAAGATCATTAACCTACTTGTGATTATTTAGATGTTTTTTTGGTGTTTTTGTTTAGTGTTGAGTAATGAGGTTAAGCCATAATCAAGGATTAAACAGACTCATTACACCATCCTAATAGAAGGATAATAGATGAGAATGTTTAAGCTAAGGAAAGCTCCTCAACTTAATCCATGATTAGGGATTAAACTCATGACAAAACAAAACTTTATTAGATGGATTTTATTTAATGATATGATGATGAAGTGATTTTTAGGGTTTGTAAGACAACTTGAGGGGGACTTGTCCATTAACACTAGGGTTAGTCTTTCTTAACCAATTAAGGAAGAATTAGAACCCTAATGCAAGGCCCAAGTTACAAGTGTGATGTCTTGATGATTATTAAGTGAATTGATTAAGAGATTTAAACACATTAAGGGTTTAACACTTAGGATTAAAGTTATACACTCCATCCTAATAGAAGGATGCAGGCATAAGCTTAATCACAAAGCCTTAAAGCCTTTAGGGTTTAGTCCCTGATCATGAGATGAGGAGAGAAGACTCAAAGATGACACAAAGGTAAAAACTAAGTGGGGAGACTAATCAAAACCCTAATCATTGTCATGCTTGATTGTTCCTAAGGTTTGTGAGGTTTGCAAGAAAGATCTTCAGAGGAACCACCAGGAAGCAGATGAAAGGATCAGGAGAAGCAAAGTAACTTGCTTCATTTAAGAAGTCAAGTCACTTGAGGAAAGAAAGTGAGAAGAAGAAGAATGAGCAAGCTCAATCTCAAACACATAACAAAATGCAGCAAGGATGCATGAAAGAGATGAAAAGAAATTGTGAGAAGTGAAGGAAAATTCACTTCTCAAAGTTGCTTACCACCTGAAAAGTTAGTGAAAGAAATGCAATGCAATGCAAAATGAGATGAAATGGCATGATGCAAACCAAAACCAGAAGCATACATGAGATGACAATGATGCTATGAGATGCTACAAACATGAAACATGTTATGGAGATGATCACATGAACAAATGGATGCAAATGGAGCAAGTTAAGAAACATGAACATACATGAAAAGTCATGAAGTGCAAATGGCATACAACATGGAAAATGCAACATGCAATGATCAAACATGCTTTCAATATGTCTTAAGATGTTCAATGAATCAAAGGAATGCATAGAATGCTATGGCAAGTCATGTTATGCAAGCAAATGCAAGATGGATGCATATGGAAGCCCAAATTAGGGTTTATGATCAAAGCATCAAACAAAAACCAAAATCAGAAGCAAACATCAAGATAAAAAATTGAAAATGCATTCAAAGGATCCCTAAACCTATACTAACCCACTGCCCAAAGGAAAAGTTCCAACTCTCAACCTAATTCAAGTTATGATTTTCCTAAAATTTCTAGGGTTTTAGGGTTCCTTAACAAGAAAAATGCCAAACAAATGGAAAATGCAATATCAATTCATGCCAATTTAATCTCACAAACTACATGATATGCTAAACACAATGCAAAAAGAATCAAAGTCCAACTCTCAATGGTTAGGCAGAAATGATTTTTGGAAGTTTGGATCAAAATAATGCCTTGAAAATGAATTAATTCCATGGAAAATTCTCAAAATGCATCAAGATCAAAAAAGAAATTTGGTTTTAGGGTTGGACAATGTATCTAAATGTTTTTAAATGTTTCATGAATTTTTTGGTGATTTTTAAATACCTAAAAGTATTTTTAATTAGTTAATTCTCATTAATTAATTAAAAATAAACTTTTAAATATTTAAAAATATTTTTTAAATGCAAAAATTAAAAATAAAAATATTTTTGGTTTCTGAAATTAAATAAAAGTTTGTATAAAAAATTTCAGAATTTTTGAATAAGTTTTGCTATTTTTAATAAATTGTACAAATTAAATGAAATAATATGAAAAAATAAAATGAAATAAACTGAAAAATGGAAAAGTATGCAAGATCAAGGGCCAGAATTTAAACATACACGCGCGCGAATTGACCTGGCGCCATATCCAAGGGATGAAATTCAAACTTCCCTAATTAATGTAATTAACCCTAATCCTGCCCTAATTACTTTCAGATGACCGGAACAGTGGTTCCGGTCATCTTCTCCGGCGAGTCCAAATGCTAAATCACTCTACACGCCATGAAAATGAAAACTAACTATCCAGAAATAATCCCCATCCAAAAACGAATCAAACCCCTCACTCAAACATCATTTATCATTCATAAACAGAGAGAATCGAATTAAACAATTTCTAGGGCAAAAATTTCAGACACTGCGTACATCCTCATTTTTCACTCATTTTCAAAAACAATCACATATTCATGATCACGGAAGCATGTAGATTTGATTTAGAACTTAAAATCATGCTTCTGGAAAAAAGTTCATGAAGCTACCTGAGTTTGAAGCTTTTCAGTCTGGAACTTTCTGACCCTTTCTCTTGTGCAAAACCACTCCTATGACTTCCCTTATGCTTCTGAAAGGCTTGGAACAAATTTATTTGGGCTGGTTTGAGAGTTTACAGAAGTTCTGTTCAAGCTCAGGTGAGGATCGTATTTCTGATTCTTGGAGTTTCAGGCTGCTTTGAAGGTTGGTTTGGGGTTCAGTGAAGCATGGTGAGAAGGTTTGTGAAGTTTGTTTATGAGTTTATGGCCTGTGTTGAGAGTTTCGAAAGCTCTTGCAAGTGAGGGTGAAAATGTGTATGTTGTGCTATGGCTGGTTCCAGGCTTGTGTAATGTATGCTTTGTCTTGCTTTTGATTCACATAAACAATTCTCATTGGTCAGATGACATGACATGCCCTTTTGTGATAGGTATGGGTGCTTTTGCAACAAGGGGGTGCTGCGCAGCATGATGTGAGGAAGGGGCTAGGATGGTTCAGCAACCTAGGCAGCAAGTGGATGAGATGTTATGATGGATTTTGCAACTTGGTTCACTTTGGTTCTTTATGAAAAATCTTGTTCCACAAACCCTAAAAATGTGCAACTCTTGGGTCCATTCTGAACTTTAGGTGTTACATGATCATTTTATGTGGATTAGAAGTGCATTTGATAGCTCTAGAACACTTGATCAAGTCATTTTGCAAAATACCTCTTTGGTAGAAACTTTGAAATTTTGTGATTTTAGCCAACTTTGACAAGCCATAACTTTTGATCAAAAATGAATTAGGTCATGTTCTTGTACTTTTTGAAAAGGGAATGATCTAATCTACAAATTTCATGACCAAAGTTTTTCCATTTGAAGCTTTCTTGGATCAAAAAGTAAGGGTTGAAAAAGTTGCCTAAAATGACATTTTCATTAAAAGTCAACCTTGCCCAAAAAGTCAACTTTGCAAAAAACTTGAAATTCTTGAATTTTGTGAACTTCCAACCTCTTCTTTGATCAAATAAAGGTCATATACATTCAAAATGATGAAGAACACCCTTTGGTTGGGTCATTGGGGGCCTCAGATGCCCTGATTTTGCACTGACTTGCTTGAAAAGTCAACTCTTGATCAGATGACTTCCCCATGGAATTTCTTCATGAAAATTGATATGCATACTCCCTATACCATATAGAGACTAATAGAAACAAGAATGACCAAAAATTTTGGAGTTATGGCCTTTGAAACCAAAACCCTAATTTTAGGTCATCTGTGCAGTCAAGCCTGGCTCTGCTTCCATACCATTCTCAGTTCTTGTGATTTTTTGACATTCTTGACTTTGAGAGGATATAATATGATACTTTAACACACACAAACCTCTTTGCAGTGATTGTTGACCTTGGGAGTGGCTCAAGAAGTTCTTAGATTGCTCAGATCACAAACCCTAGATGCAGATGACTTTGAATCTATGCAGTGAATCAAATAATGTGACATGAGATGTTATGATTGTGTTTATGTGTATGAAATGATCACAAGCCATGGTGAAATGGGTGAGGGCAAATTTGGGGTGTTTACACATGGTCTTAGTGGACGGGGTCAGGATTCCCCACAAATTTAAACCACCGTGCTTTGAGAAGTACAACGGGACTTCCTGTCCACGGACCCACTTGCAGTCCTTTCTGGGGAGGTTGAAGGCATACACCATGGATGAAAATATATGGATGTTTTATTTTGAGGATAGCTTAACAGGAGCTTCAAGGGAATGGTACTCTCATTTGACCAGAGCAACCATCAGATGTTGGAAGGACTTGGCTGAGGCCTTTATTAGACAATACCAGTATAACCTGGATATGGCTCCCAACAGGACCCTCCTGATGGGAATGTCACAATCATCCAGAGAGAGCTTCCGGGAGTACGCCCAGAGGTGGAGACAGCTTGCTGCTGCTGTCCAGCCACCCATGTCGGAGAGGGAGATGGCCAACATGTTTATGAACACCCTCCAAGGGACATACATTGACAGGCTAGCTTCCTTTTCTTCTACCAGCTTTGCGGATGTGTTTATAGCTGGAGAAAGAATTGAGAGCCTATTAAAGATGGGCAAAATTTCTGACAACGGCGCAAGCTCATCCAGCAACACAAGAAAGCCTTTTGTGGGCCCAAGAAGAACTGGTGAGACCAATGCTATCCATACCAGCAGGGGCAGACCCCAATATGTTCATAGGTCTGTGGCAGCAGTCACCATTCCCGCCCCAATTCATCCATAACCAGCTTATCAACCACAGCAACAAAACTACCAGCAACAAGCTCAATATCCACCTCAGAGAAATTATAACAACAACAACACCAGCAACAACAATCAGCAAAGACCGTATCAACAGAGACCATCTCAGGCCAATAGGGTGATCGATCCGATCCCTATGCCTTATGCCACATTATTGCCACAACTCCTGAAACTCAACCTGGTTGAGCTAAGGACATTGGCACCTCCAGATCCTGCCAGTCTACCCAGAAATTATGACGCCAGCGCCAAATGTGCTTTTCACTCAAATGCACCTGGCCACAGTACAGAGAAGTGCAGAGCTCTGCACATGAAAGTACATGACTTGGTAGATTCTAAAGCTCTAACTTTTGCACCACCACCAAATGTTAACAAGAACCCTATGCCAAACCACGGAGGACCCAGAATCAATGCTATTGAGGAAGATAAGCAGTCTTACTTGATAACCAGTGTGGGTCAGATTCGGACACCCTTGGTGGAGATTAAAGCTCAACTCCTTGAATGTCAAATGTTCCCTGGATGTGAGCTAGGATATGCTTATTGCAACATTTCAGTGAATGGATGTGATAACTTGAGAGATGGCATAGATGGTCTCATCCAGAGTGGCCTGCTTCAAATCACAACATCAATACCTACCAATCCAGCAATCCCCTTAACAACAATTCCCGAGTCTTCTACAACTGCAACAACCATTGTTCCAAATAACTCTTCAATCTCATCAACAAATGCTTCATCTATCACTTCAACGGACCAGATATCAACAAACATCCCTTCTACAACCTCAGCACCCCTTCATTCAGAACCTACTACAACAGCAACACCCATCCAGTCTACAGTGTCTCCTACAACATCAACAGCAAACAATGAAAACGTCTCAACAGTTACAATTTATTATGATCCTGCAAATGATTCTGCCTACAACTCACAAAATGCCACTCCTATCAGAGCACCAGTCACAATATACTATGATCCACAGACTATCACGGTCCCTTCTGCAGCTGCTATCAGTCCAGTCACTATCACAGTGCCTGGGCCAGTACCTTATGAAAGCAATAATGCCATCCCTTGGCATTACGGCTCCGATCTCTACTGCGAAGGAAAGAAAATCACTTTGGAATCATCAACTTCTTCACCACAAATAGACAATGTGGGGGGAGGCGGAGGCTTCACTCGAAGCGGACGTCTCTTTGCCCCGCAAATTCCAAGACCCAGTGCCGAAGCAGAAGCTGCTGCCAAGGCAAAAGGGAAAAGCATGGTGCAAGAAGAGCAAGATGCTAAGGAAGCTTTGAAAACCCCTTTCGATCAAGAGGTTGATGAATTCATGAGAATCATCAAGAAAAGTGATTACAAGATAGTGGACCAGCTTCACCAAACACCTTCCAAGATCTCCATTTTATCACTGCTAATGTGCTCTGAGGCTCATCGGAACGCACTACTAAAAGTCTTGCACGCAGCTTATGTGCCGGAAGAGATCACAGTCAATCAGTTGGAAGCTGTAGTTGGAAATGTTAATGCTAGTAAAGGAATAGGATTTACCAACACTGATTTGACTACGGAAGGCCGCAATCACAACAAGGCTTTGCACATCACCATGGAATGTAAGGGTGCAGTTCTTTCCCATGTACTGGTAGACACAGGATCATCCCTCAATGTCTTACCTAAAAAAGCCCTTGTGAAGCTGGAGTATGAAGGATTGGCATTACTCCCCAGTAACCTGGTAGTGAGAGCCTTGACGGTTCAAAGAGATCAGTTCTGGGGGAAATTGAGTTGCCTATAACGATTGGCCCACAAACTTTCAAAACGACCTTCTACGTGATAGACATTCAGCCTGCCTACAGCTGTTTGTTGGGTAGACCTTGGATTCATGCCGCTGGCGCAATTACGTCTACCCTTCACCAGAAGTTAAAATTCGAGTGGGAGGGCCAAGTCGTTACTATTTGTGGAGAGGAATATATCTTTGTTAGCCATTTGGCTACATACAAATACATTGAGATGGATGGGGAGATCCACGAAACAATGAGTCAAGGGTTCGAGGCATTGAACATAAATGAAACATCTGCTATACCTGGAACCTCGATGACATCTTATCAACAAGCCCGGAAGGTTGTTGAAGAAGGGACTGCCCAAGGCTGGGGCAAGTTGCTTCCCGTAGAGAAGAAGGAGGATAGATTTGGGTTGGGTTACAAACCAACCCAACAAGATCAAGTAGAGGCTGCTAAGGAGCCCAATTTTGTCAGTGGGGGGATGCTCACCCCCGATGCTGTGAACAACTTGGAAGACGAGGATGAAAGCGACCGCAACCTGGAGAGTTGGATCCGTCCAAAGATCCCGGGGAGCAGTATCTCAAACTGGTCTTCCCAGGAAATTATAAGAGTTACTCCTGCAGAGTAATTATTATTTCCTGTATTTTAAGCATGCATCAAGTCTTGCATCTTGCCCAAGATGACAAGACTCATTTTGTAATCGGGCCATCTGTAATTTTGTGCAACAAGATTAATCAATGAAATATCAGACATCTTTTGCAAATGAGTCTTTTTCTTTTCCGCTCACTGTTTTTCCATTTTTCTTTTTGTACAAAAAATAAATGGCAATGTTTTCAAAATGACGACTTTATTTCACTTTTCTAAAACAAGATTAAAATCAATCACTAAAATGAACAAATTGAACCCTTGCAGAGAGTGCCTTCCAGACCGCACCGACAACAGCACGACTATGACTTCGTATGACTTTGACAATCCAATCAATCAAGCTGATGAAGGGTTTGAAGAAGAGTATGAGCTTCCTGTAGAGCTAGCCAGGTTGTTGAGACAAGAGGAGAAGGTTATCACTCCTCATCAGGAGGAGGTCGAAACGATTAATCTTGGTACAGATGAAGATGTGAAAGAAGTTAAAATCAGGGCCTGCTTACGAGACTCGGTGAAGAGACAACTGATTGACCTGCTTCGTGAATATGTGGATGTGTTTGCTTGGTCTTATCAAGATATGCCAGGGTTGGACACCGACATTGTTGTGCACAAACTGCCTTTGAAAGAAGATTGCCCGCCGATTAAACAGAAACTGCGCCGTACTCGCCCAGACATGGCAATGAAAATCAAAGAAGAGGTACAAAAGCAGTGGGACGCCGGGTTCCTTGCTGTGACTAGCTATCTGCCGTGGGTTGCTAATATTGTACCTGTGCCTAAGAAAGACGGCAAAGTAAGAATGTGCGTTGACTACCGGGATCTGAACAGAGCTAGCCCGAAAGATGACTTCCCTTTACCTCACATCGATGTGTTGGTGGATAATACGGCTCAGTTCTCGGTATTCTCCTTCATGGATGGATTTTCAGGATACAATCAGATCAAGATGTCACCTGAAGACATGGAGAAGACAACCTTCATCACACCCTGGGGCACGTTCTGTTACAAGGTGATGCCATTCGGACTAAAGAATGCTGGTGCAACATATCAACGGGCTATGGTAACATTATTCCACGATATGATCCATAAAGAAATTGAATGTTATGTGGATGACATGATTGCCAAGTCCCTCACTGAAGAAGACCACCTGGTAAATCTGTTGAAGTTGTTCAAGCGTCTGAGGAAGTACCAACTGAAGTTAAACCCCAACAAATGCACATTTGGGGTGCGATCTGGTAAGCTGCTGGGATTTATTGTAAGCGAGAAAGGGATTGAAGTTGACCCTGATAAAGTCAAAGTCATTCAAGAAATGCCTGCACCAAAGTCAGAAAAAGAAGTTCGAGGGTTCTTAGGTCGATTGAACTACATTTCACGGTTCATATCTCACCTTACAGCATCTTGTGAACCTTTGTTTAAGCTGTTGAGAAAAGAACAAACGGTCAGGTGGAACGAAGACTGCCAGAGGGCTTTTGACAAAATCAAGGAATACTTGCAAGAACCTCCAATCCTTATGCCTCCAGTTGAAGGAAGACCTCTAATCATGTACTTGACAGTATTAGAAGAGTCAATGGGGTGTGTGTTGGGCCAGCATGACGAGTCTGGTCGAAAAGAGTATGCAATTTACTACCTAAGCAAAAAGTTTACCGACTGTGAACAACGTTATTCACTGCTCGAGAAAACTTGCTGTGCTTTAGCGTGGGCTGCTCGCCGACTAAGATAGTATATGTTGACCCACACTACTTTGTTGATCTCAAAGATGGACCCGGTTAAGTACATATTTGAGAAGCCAGCACTTACCGGACGGGTTGCAAGATGGCAAATGATCCTCACAGAATATGACATCCAGTACACTTCTCAGAAAGCCATCAAGGGCAGTTATTGTCTGAATATCTTGCTGAGCAACCCATTGACGATTACCAGCCTATGAGATTTGACTTCCCTGATGAAGACATCATGTTCATAAAAGCAAAAGATCATGAAGAGCCTGTTCACACTGAAGGGCCTGACCCAGAAGAAGAATGGATTATGATGTTTGATGGGGCTGTTAATATGAATGGTTGTGGTATTGGTGCAGTACTCATTACACCTAAGGGAGTTCACATGCCTTTCTCGGCAAAACTCACCTTTAACTGCACTAACAACGAAGCTGAATACGAAGCTTGCATTATGGGTCTTGAGGAAGCCATTGACCTCAGGATCAAGACATTGACCGTGTTCGGAGATTCAGCTCTGGTAATCAATCAAACCAACGGTAAATGGTACACCCACCAGGATCATCTGATACCTTACAGGGATTATACAAGGAGGTTATTGACTTTCTTTACAACGGTCAAGCTTGAGTATATCCCTCGGGACGAAAATCAGTTTGCAGATGTTCTGGCTACCATTTCATCCATGATCAAAGTTCAAGCTGCCAACTTTGTACCTCAAATCTCAGTGCCCAGACTTGACAGACCAGCATATGTGTTCGCAGCAGATGTTGTTAAAGATGATAAGCCTTGGTTCCATGACATTAAGTGCTTCTTGGAGGATCAGACATACCCACCTAGGGCATCTTCCAATGATAAGAAGACATTAAGAAGGCTTGCTGGTAGCTTCTTCCTGAACACTGATGGTTCTCTATACAAAAGGAACTTTGACATGGTACTCCTCAGATGCGTTGACAGAATAGAGGTAGACTTGTTGATGCACGAGGTGCACGAGGGATCCTTTGGTACCCATGCTGGAGGACATGCAATGGCCAAGAAGTTGCTAAGATGGGGTTATTACTGGATCACAATGGATGCCGACTGTTGTGACTACGCCAAAAAATGCCATAAATGCCAGATTTACGCGGATAAGGTGCATGTGCCTCCCAATCCTTTGAATGTGATGTCTTCACCTTGGCCCTTTGCTATGTGGGGCATTGACATGATTGGCAAGATTGAGCCAACTTCTTCGAATGGCCACAGATTCATCCTGGTTGCCATTGACTATTTCACCAAGTGGGTCGAAGCAGCTTCCTATGCAAATGTTACAAGGCAAGTGGTAGCCCGATTTCTGAAGAGAGATATCATCTGTCGATACGGAGTTCCCGAGCGAATCATTACTGACAATGGTTCCAACCTAAACAACAAAATGATGGCAGAGCTATGCTGGGACTTCAAGATCCAACACCACAATTCTTCTCCTTACAGGCCAAAAATGAATGGCGCTGTTGAGGTAGCTAATAAGAACATCAAGAAGATTGTGCAGAAAATGGTAGTCACATACAAAGACTGGCATGAAATGCTACCATTTGCCTTGCATGGGTACCGCACGTCAATCAGAACATCCACTGGGGCAACACCGTATCAGCTTGTGTATGGTATGGAAGCGGTCCTGCCAGTTGAAGTTGAATTACCCTCCCTACGGGTACTGATGGATGTTAAACTAAACGAAGCAGAATGGGTCCGGTCCCGATACGAACAACTGAGTCTGATTGAGGAGAAAAGATTGGCTGCAGTCTGTCATGGGCAGTTGTATCAGAAAAGAATGAAGAGAGCCTTCGATCAGAAAGTCAGGCACCGAGAGTACCAAGTAGGAGATCTTGTGCTGAAGAGAATCCTCCCTCCGCATACAGACCACAGGGGCAAGTGGACTCCGAATTATGAAGGACCATTTGTAGTAAAGAAAGTTTTCTCGGGTGGAGCACTCATGCTCAGTACTATGGATGGTGAAGACTTCCCGTCCCCTGTGAATTCAGATGCAGTTAAAAAATACTTCGCATAAAAATGACCCGCTGGACATAAAAACAAAATGTAAGTCCAGGCAAAAATGGGGCATCCTGGCGAGTCAAAAACAGAATAAAAGACTCGGGCAAAAATAAGGGAAAATAAACAAAAAATGTACACCCGCTGAGTTGAAAAGCCGCATTGGACAACTCAGGCAAAAATGGGTATCCCAATGGATTGAAAACCCGAAAGGGCGATCAATGCAAAATGAGGGAATAAGCAAACAACTGCATGCTGAATTCGTCTGTATCACCTACAACTTGGTAAGCCTCGAAAGGGTCAAGCTTCTGTCAGAATCAGCCTTCTTCAGAAAGCAAGACGAGAAGAACGTCAAATGTCATACGAGTCATAGCAGAAGGGAAGCTCTTTGAAGCGTCGTCAACATTGCCAGCGTTTTGTTTCTCAATTTGTAATAATCTCCTCATTTTAGGAAGATTTGTTTCTTTGACTGTATCTTGCCAATTCAGGGAACATGAATTAATGAAAGCAGGTTTTCAGTCATGTTTCGTCTTGTACATTTTCATTTGCAAAAAATGTCCGATGTCTTTAAAATACTGATTGCATAAATACAGATGCTTTTCTTCTAAAAAATACGTGCTTGCAGGGAATATACTTACTCTCAGAAGTGTCCAACTCCTATGACGGAATCCAGTAAAGGATACCTCGGGATCACTTGTGCGTCCCTCTGTCTTTGCAGGATTGCAGGTACTCAAAAGCGCGACATGGGGCATATAAGCTTCATCTCAGCAAGCTGGCAAGTCAGCACTCACTCAGTCTTAGCACTCAAAGTGTTTTCTCCTCAGCTAAGTTGCCACTTGTTGCTTCTCCCAGCCGAGGTGCCAATCATTCTTCCTCAGCCAAGTACGGAAGCCAGGGAACCATCTCCCCACAGAGTTTCAGCCTCTATCCAGAAGAGCAACGCATGAAGGAATCACAACAGAGTGACGAAAGCTTCTACAAACCCCAGCTGGGTCTCTCATTTATTGTAATAGGTCTATCATTGACCCATTCCCCCAAGCAGATACATCTCATTAGATCTACCAATGACCTCATCCCCAGCTGGGATGCTCACTTCAAGCAGATTAACCAGAGATCTTCACAGCAACGGGATTCGAATCCCAGATGGTTGTCTTTGCATAATCATAGCATTCGCATCATATTCACCCCACAAAGCGTAGCATTCCGTCTAATATGGAGCATTACGGCAAAAATCCAACATATTGCATAATTATAAGCCATGTTCTGAATCAAACACTTGTTAATATTGACAATCCGTCAACAATATACAGAATGCTCCCCCCAGAATCCCCAGTGGAGAACTAAAGCTAAAACAGTTGCCTTGCATTCACAAACACCGGTATATACTCCTTGTGGCACTCGTCCGTGTCATATCCCCAGCAGAAAGCCAAAGCGTCCCCTTTGCACTCTCAGATACTTATATATACAATTCCTTGACATCCGTCCATGTCATTTTCCCCAGCACAGTAACATAAGCATTTTGTATATCAGATATTTGTTCATACTATACTTTTCTCCTTTCGACACTCGTCCGTGCCACTCTCCCCAACAGTTAAATGCTCAACTATACACCACTCATACTTATACAGATACTCGTCCGTATCTTGTATACACCATTTATATCCCCGCAGATTCAGCACTAGTCCTTGTTCTTTGTTAACCAGTTGGTACTCGTCCGTACCATCATCTCAGAACATGTGTCAAACGTTCGTTTCTACTTGATACTCGTCCGTATCATAGTCTTAAGGATGCTCGTCCGCATCTTTAATCCATACACCGTGTCAAACACTCTTGTCTTCTTGAATATAGACACTCATCCGTGTCTACTATTCCCCAGAGGAGTCCCCTCAGATTCAACACTCATCCGTGTTCTCTGTTAACCAGTTGATACTCGCCCGTATCATCATCTCGGAACACGTGTCAGTATTTGTTTCTACTCGATACTCTTCCGTATCGTAGTCTTAAGGATGCACGTCTGCATCTTTAATCTATACACAAACATCTAGACACTTATACCTTTTATTTCCTGGATATAAGCATTCGTCCGTGTTTACTATTCCCCAATGAAGCAAATTTTCTCTTTTATCTGACATTCGTCCTATGTCATGATAAACCTTGAGAGCAGCCGTCCCCTGCTAGGTGATCGTCCTTCACCTCTTAATGATCGTCCTTCATCATGCTCGTCCGATGGTCGTCCCCCATCGTTGACCTTTTATATCCGACATTCGTCCTATGTCGTGATTCTGAGCAGCCGTCCCCTGCTAGGTGATCGTCCTTCACCTTTTGATGATCGTCCTTCATCATTTTATCCAATGGCCGTCCCCATTGTTGATTTTGGTTATCTGACATTCGTCCTATGTCACGATAAACCTCGAGAGCAGCCGTCCCCTGCTAGGTGATCGTCCTTCACCTCTTGATGATCGTCCTTCATCATGCTCATCCGATGGCCGTCCCCATCGTTGACCTTTTATCCGGTATTCGCCCTATGTCGCGATATTTTTGGCAGCCGTACCCTGCCAGGTGATCGTCCTTCACCTTAGATTACCATCCCTCATCTTATCCCCAACTGAGCAGCCGTCCCCTGCTAGGTGATCGTCCTTCACCTTTGATGACCGTCCCTCATCAATATTTCATTTATTCTTTAACCCGATGGCCGTCCCCGTCGTGTTCCCTTTTCCCTTTCCTGATGATCGTCCTTCATCAGTTTATCCCGATGGCCGTCCCCATCGTGGCATACTTTACTTTAGGAACTTGATGGCCGTCCCCGTCATTTTTCATTAATCCCCAGAGAATATTATAACTTTACTTGATGGTCATCCCCATCATGATCCCTTTTTATCCCCAGCATGTCGGCCGTCCCCGTCACTGCTTTATCTTCCGCACTTTTCCAGCATGTCGGCCGTTCCTGTCATTGCTCTTTACCCAACAGTCGTCCTCTGCTCGACGGTCGTCCTCCGTCGCCCACACTTTACAATATACTTTATTTTCTTTTACAATCTATATCCCTTTTCTTCTTCATTCTGTGAGTGCAAATTTTGGACTGTCTTTGGTATTCAACCACAAGTTATCTTGTTTGCCTGTTAAGTCGTTGCTTACATCCTGCACAGCTAACTCATGTTTGAATAGGGGCAGCTGTAAACACCCCAAATTTGCCCTCACCCATTCACACCATGGCTTGTGATTATTTCATATGCATAATGTTGCACCCCAAAATTTGCCCTCACAATACAAGACTTTGTGTTCTAAGAAGGTTCACAAGGTTCACAAGATTCACAACACTTACAAGACCTTTCATGAGGTTCATGAAGTCTACAAGTTACTTTATGAGGTTCACAAGGTTCACAAGATTCACAATGCTTACAAGACCTTTCATGAGGTTCATGAAGTCTACAAGATACTTTATGAGGTTCACAAGGTTCACAAGGTTCACAATATCTCCCATGAGGTTCACAAGACATTTTATGATGGTTCACAAGGTTCACAAAGTTCACAATTGGTCAGAAGAGTTGACAATTCCCTCAGACAATGCACCTCCTAAGCAGTGCATCCAAAACTAGGGTTTTGACTTTAATCAGGCTAAATGGACTTCCAAGACTTCAATTGAGCTTCATAAAATCTTATATGTGTTTAAGAACCCCCATGACAAGTTTCAAGACTTTTCTCAAAAGTTTGCTCAGTCAAATGGTCAGATAAGTCAAAATCAGTCAAAGCAGTTAAAAAGTCAAACTGAGGTCAACTGTGGTCAAACCAAAGTCAAACTTCATGATTTTTTTCCAACATCAAGTATATGAAGTAAAATTCATCATTTGATCAAGGGTTGATCATGATTCATCAAGGAGATTTCAGATCATCAAGAATCAGGGGTTTCTAAATTAGGGTTTTCTCAGTAAAAGTCAACTGAACTTTGACCAGCCATAACTTTCACATGCTTCATCACCAAGTCTCCATCCAAAGCTCATTTTGAATGAAATTTAATTCTCTACAACTTTGTGTCTCACAAGCCAAGCCCAAAAATGCTTCATTTGGAAGGTATGAGCTAAGACATTATAGGTCCTTTTGAAAGTCAACAAAAAGTCAACAACTTCAAAAGGGCATAACTTGAGATTGGTAAATGATATGAACATGAAACCAGTGGGGTTGTTTATAGGACTCTTAAAGCTTTTCAAAATGTCCAAGAACACCCTCATAGCATTAAAATTGAAGGATGTGTGCCCTTGCAAATTTGGGAAATTTTGGGTTGGTTTATGAAGAAAATGGAGGTCTAAAACCAATTTTTTCCAAATGGGCTTACCAAATAATAACCCAATCCACATCAAAACATCTTGCACGAAATTAAATTGATTTATTCATAATTTTATTTATTTTGTTTTTATTTATTATGATTTTTATATTAAAAAATCATTTTAAATTCAAATAAAATATAAAATAATGAAAATTAAATTTGATTTAGTTTCTAGAAGGTCTTAAATTATATTTAGACTTGATTGATACAAGAGTAATGAGAATCATACCAAAATAGCAAGTGTTTATGCAAAAAA
The DNA here is from genome assembly GCA_963966055.1 of Lathyrus aphaca. Classification (NCBI taxonomy): domain Eukaryota; kingdom Viridiplantae; phylum Streptophyta; class Magnoliopsida; order Fabales; family Fabaceae; genus Lathyrus; species Lathyrus aphaca. Next base: position 148,704,847 of record OZ014520.1, on the reverse strand, counting down.
AATTGATTTTCAAAGGCCATCTTTTTTAATCTTTTTGGATCAAATCTTCTACACAACTATCCAACTTTTTGACCTAAATTGATCATCCTATAAGTACTTAACACAAACCTAATGACAAGCACGATTTCCAGCCTCCCCAAGAGTAAGTTTGCAAACCAAAAAATCCCTCACAAACTCAAATTCGGTTTCAAGCTTCTAGGGCATTTAAAGGTAATTTGAGAACATAGAAACATTCCTTGAACATCCCAGAAGCGATCCCAACTCTTATTTGCATCAAAAGCACCATGAAGCACTCGAACCGAATTCAAACATTGAGACATTTATCTTTTTTTCGTTTTCATACATACATGTAATATAAATTGATTGTGATGCTGGATTCATGTTTGTATTGAGCTTGTGAATGTTTCTGGACAAAATAATGTGATTTTTGATGCAGGATTGGAGTTTTACCATAGTTAGGGTTTGCGGCTTCATTTAGGGTTCCATTATTTAGCCCAAATAAACGAATTCTAAAGACATAGAGTGACTGGAAATCTCATTAGGAATTCAATGGTGTAATCAATTTCATAAAATTTTGCTGTTTTGTCAGTGTTTGAATTTTGTAGGTGTTGCTGCAATTTAAAAATCGCAGGTAAATTCGCATGTGAAATCGCAGGAAAAGTTGCAGGGCCAGAGGTAGAAGATGACCCCTGCGCGCGTTTCTGGAAATTTGAATTTTATTTCAAATATTTTATGTTTTATTGTCTGTTTAATATCACAAGCGCACAGCTTGTCCCAGTGGTAAAGCCAGCGTGAGTGTTGCTTGAGGGCACTGGTTCGAAACCTGGCTGCGGTGGTTTTGTTATTTTTCATATTTTAATCATTGTACTTAATATATTATATATTGTTATGGACATGTTACCAGTAGCGCCCTCCCGGCTGGATGGAAAGGATGTTTGTGTGCATTATAAGGAACCTGGGTTCGAATCTCCCCAGGCCCTTTTTGCGTTGTTTTATTTTTGCTATGTTTTTTTCCAGATTGAGAACAAAAGGGATTAATCCCTTGCTTTTGCTGCCAAACGTGCACCTGGCCCAGTGGATGGAGACAGAACTTGGGAGTAAAAGGACCAGGGTTCAAACCCTACCCTCATCAGTTTGGTATTTTTGCAATTTTTCATTTATTTTCATTTATTTTATTATATTAATTCAATTTTGTTTAATTTAGTAAAATATAGATTATATTTTTTAAATATCATTAAAACACTTTTCTTCATATTTCTTTAAAACAAAATATCATAACTTTTTTTTATTTATATTTATTTCATATGCATATATGTATTTATTTAGTTAATAAATTATTATTGAACCCTAATATTTTTGTATATAAATTAAACCCTAATTATTTTCACAAAACCCTAAATTTCTTTTATTTTAAAACTTAATCATATTTTATAATTTGTTTAAATCTTATTTTTAAAATTTTGTAAATATAATCATAATTAATCCTATTTTTTTTTATAATATGTAAATATGACCTAAAATTGCTTATATTCTTAATTTTGCATTTAAATAATTGTTAATGTATGCTTAAGAATAATTAAAATTGTTAAAATAATTTTATAATTGTAATTTTATTTTCATAATATGTTTAAAATTAATTTAATTTTTATAATTTGTATATAATTCAAAAGTTTATAATAATTACTTAATTGTTCATATTTCTTTTTTTTTTTAAACTTTAAATAATTGTTTATATTAAAATTTAATCTTTTAATTATTATATTATTTTTTGCTTATTATTATGTTCTTGTGATATTTTTTTACTAACCCCCTTTATTTTAAATTGTGATTATTATTATTATTTCACTAACCCAATTTTTATTATTATTATATATTTTTGCTTTATTTATTTAAATTGTTTATTTATCATTGTTGTAATTGTTCCTGGATGTAAATTTTAAATTATTTATTTTTTATGTCATGGTTAGTAAAAATAGGGAGTGAAAACATGTATTTGTATTTAAAATTGAATTTAGATCATTTAAATTATAAGATAAAAATCTAAAATTGAACACTCACACACGTAAGTCGATCTTTGATCGCCATCCCACTTTCTAGGGTTACCTCTCAATGTTGTCTAATTAAAAGGTCAAGTAGGGTGTATAAAGCAAAAGTCCCTTAAAAGAAAAGTCATCTAGTCCCTTCATAATCAAAGATCAAGTCCCTTTCGAATGTTGCCTTCGTAATGATCTTGTCCCTTTCGAATAAAGATGATAGTCCCTCCAAAATTGCTTATACACCCCACAGTTGCCTAAATAACAGATGACCCTTCAATTGTCCCTTACATCCAAGGTAATGACTACCTATTCCTTAATAATAGGGATAGTCTTACCACTTAAAGGATTCAAGAACAGAAAAGACTTAAACTTAGGGTAGGTTCCTCTTAGATACTTGCTCACTCTTCAAAACTTTTCAAACACTTCACAAATTTCAAAAAAATTTCAAACACAAGTTTTTTACGCATCCGTACATGGATCATTATCAAACTCTTATGAAAATTTCTATTCACACACTTCACATTTTCAAAAAAACATTTTAAAGTGAGCTAAGTGACTAAGAGCCCATGGATAACCATGGATGTAAAGGGTGCTAACACCTTCCCTTTACATAACCTACCCCCCGGACCCAAAAATCTTTTAAAAGGTCTTTCCTGTTCTTTTATGCCTTTCCTTTGGATAAAATAAAAGTCGGTGGTGACTGTTGCTATCCGCAACATAACTAAAGTCAGTTCTCCCACCGTGTTACAGAACTGGCGACTCTGCTGGGGATTTGTAAAAGAGGGGTACCCTTAGGAATTAGATCACTTTAAACTTGTTTGCTTTGTTTGCTTTACTTTACTTGTTGGGTGCTCTTATGTGTGAAAGATCCTAACCCGGATCTAGTGTACCTTAGGTAAATGGCAATAGACCAAGGAAACTGTACGGCGTATACCGATATGGTTGATCTGGTGGCCATAGTTAGTGTGACTTTTTGGTTGGTGCTTATGTTCCTTAAGTCAAGTTGAGGATAATATGAGGCTGCCATATGTTGTCAATGCACTAACTAACTTTTAGAACCCTAGTTATCTCATCTTGGCCTTTAGAAAGTAGTGAGATAACCGACTTTGGTGCAGACTGAAGTTGGTTGATACTCGATACTACGCTCATTGAGATTCTAAACTTGGAGGGTTTTGGTTGGCAAGTAAGTTGCCTACTGAACAACCACCCTTGTGAAGGATCAATGATATTGAGATCCCTTAGAACCTGGTTACTTTGTAGGACAGGATGAACCATCTAACTTCAGGGGAGGGTACTTACCTTTAAACCTCATGCAAGCCTTTAAACCTAGGGCTATGGTGTGACTTGTTTGTGTGTGCCACATGTTTGTGATTGAACATAACATCATGACATCATCATGCATCATAAGCATAGCATTTTCACTAACCATTTCAAGGACCAAAGGATTTATCTTTGTTCTTTGTTGCAGGTCATGGCTTCTGCTCGTAGAAACACCATCAGGATCAATTTTGTGGGCATACCTACTAAGCTTAAAGAGTTGGTTTCTCAAGTGTCTGATCATTCTCAGTTCATCAAGAGACATGGTCACCTATTGGATATAGTCACTTCAGGGTTCAATGAAGACATGATGAGTGTTCTGTTTCAGTTCTTTGACCCTAAGCACCATTGCTTTACATTCCCTGACTATCAGCTGGTTCCTACAATGGAGGAGTTCTCTAAACTTCTGGGTATACCTGTTCTTGATCAAAGACCCTTCACAGGCTTGGAGAAGGAGCTTAAACCAGAGGTTATTGTTGCAGTTCTACATCTGAAGAAGTATGACATTGTTCTAGAAACGAGAAGCGGAGTCAAGGGTATTCTTGCTAAGGTATTAATGGATAAAGCTCAAGTGTTCTTGAAGGCCATGAGTTATGATGCTTTTGAGGAGATCTTAGCCTTGCTGATTTATGGCTTAGTATTGTTCCCCAATCCAGATCAGTTCATAGACGTTCATGCCATCAATATATTCCTAAGTCACAATCCAGTGCCTACATTGCTTGGAGACATCCTGCATTCTCTTCATACCCGTACTACAAGGGCAAGAGGAACTTTGATGTGTTGCATACCTTTGCTTTCTAGGTGTGTTTATTTCTCACCTTCCTCGCTCAGTAATGAAGAATGAGCAAGGGTTCAGGTGGTCCAAAAGAATTATGTCACTCTCGCATTCAGATATCCATTGGTGCTCCAGATCTATGGAGAATGTTACTATCATTGACCGTTGTGGGGAGTTTCCTAATGTGCCACTTCTAGGCATAAGAGGAGGCATCACCTACAACCCCTCTCTAGCTTTACGACAGTTTGGTTATGCTCGGAGTGATGGTCCACATGATATGTTAATTCAAGGCATTGTGTTTGACTACGACAATGATCCTCAAGGTTGCCGTCAGAGATTCATAAGAGCCTGGGGAAAAGTAAACAGGGTTGACAGCAAGACACTGGAGCCTAAGTACACTATTCCTATGGAAGCTTATCTCAGATGGGTACGATCTCGTGCTCAGACTCTCATAATGCCATACCCTGCTGTCCTGCCAGTTACCATGGAACCTGTTGCTGAAGGAGACACTGCTTATACCATCCTTCACCCAGACATGCCTACTGATATGGAAGACTTGCAGAGATCATGGATCCAGTTGAAGGAGCATAGGGATACTTTCGAGGCTCATTACAAAGCAAGCCAAGAAAGAATCCTGGAACTAACAAAGCAACTTCACGAAGAACGGAATCTCAACTCATACCTCAACACAAAGAGGAAACATCCATGGGAGACTTAAAACCCCATCTTTTGTACTTTTTTTTCATTTCATTTTTTGTAAGCCCAAGGGGCAAACAAAGTTGTTACTAATAAAAATTTACCTTCTTGTTTGTTTAAGAAAATTTAAATCTTGCGGTCCTTGAAAACATTGCATATGCATTCACATATCATTTCATTGCATCACAGGTTTATAATTGTGCACAGGTTTCTCATTTTCTCGCTGTTTATTTCAGCAATGGCTCTTGAACAATCAGTTAAGGATCTCCAGGCACAAAATGCACAGTTCCAAGAGCTGATCTTGAACCTGTCCAAGGGGCAGGATGAATTGAAGGCACTGCTGGCCAAGAAGACTAAGAAGACTAGAAGGTCAGGTGGCCTGATCAACATGGGAAGAAGGTTCAAAGGTCTTGCCAAGACCAAAGAACCAGTTGAAGACTATGAATCTGAAGAATCTGAAAATGAGGGAGGCAGTCTCCACAACACTATGGGGGACTCTGATTCTGAGGCTAATTACTACCATGAGCCTAATGAAGACAAATTCAAGATGCTGGTGGATAGGATGGATGCCATGGAGTTGCAGAAGTCATCTGGGCTGGATTTTGAGGATTTGAGTTTGATATCTGGGGTAGTCATACCCATTGGTTTCAAGGTTCCTACCTTTGTTGTTTATGATGGGGTCTCTTGTCCCAAGCTGCATCTAAGGTCTTATGTCAGAAGAATTCAACCTCACACTGCTGATAAGAAATTGTGGATCCATTTTTTTCAAGAGAGCTTATCTGGAGCTCAGTTGGAGTGGTATTATCAGTTGGAGAGTGTCAACATCAGGGATTGGAATGATCTTGCTGAAGCTTTCTATAAGCAGTATCAATATAATGCTGACTTAGCCCCCACTCGCATGCAGCTTCAGAGCATGTCTATGGGTGTCAAAGAAAGTTTTAAGGAGTATGCTCAGAAGTGGAGAGATTTAGCTGGAAGAGTTCAACCCCCTTTAACTGACAGGGAATTGGTTGATATGTTCATGTGTACGCTGAATGGTCCTTTTTACAGTCATCTCATTGGAAGCTCATCATCTGGCTTCACTGAGTTGATAATGACAGGAGAGCGCGTTGAAAATGGCATAAAGAATGGTAAGATCCAAGTGGGTACTTCCTCATCAGGTGCTGCAAAGAAGCCTCCCACTAGGAAGAAAGAATCCAATGCTGTTTATGGTCAGCCTGATCGTAACAGAAGGCATCAGTCTGTTAGTGCAGTTCATATTTCAAATCCAACTCCTGCAACAACAGAGCAGCCACAGGGCAACCAACAGAGGGCTAGAAGGCAGTTCACTAAGATCAACATGTCAATGGCTCAGGCATTGCAACACTTGTTGAAGGCTGAACTTATTACTTTGAAAGAGGCTCCTCAGAATCCTAATGTTACCTCTCCCAGGTACAATCCCAATGCACGGTGTTCATACCATTCAAACTGTCAGGGACATGATACTAATAACTGCTGGGTCTTGAAGAACAAAATTCAAGATATGATTGATGCTGGAGAGATTGAGTTTGATCCTCCGGGTACTCCAAATGTGATTACTGCTCCAATGCCAAATCACGAGAAGACTGTCAATGCCATTGATGAAGATTTACATATCCATTCAGTTGCGGAATTGACCACACCATTGTCTGTCATCAGAAAGAAGTTAGTACAAGCTAGGTTCTTTCCGGGTTGTCGTGAAGATTGTGTTTATTGTGAGTATAATCCAGATAAGTGTTGGAGGTTGAAGGACGGAATTCAACGTCTCATGAATAATTACACCATAGTGTTTGAAAGGAGACCACCTTCCGTGGAAAGTATGGTAGATCATATTACGCAAGGTAAGAAGACTGAAGAGGTTGACATGGTTGATAAAGTACCGGTAAGTATCACTTCAAAGGGACCTATTAAAATCACCCATCAGGGTCCAATCAAAATTACTGCTGAAGGTCCTGTGAGAGTTGTTGCTGAAGCCAGAGTGGCTCCTATGGTCATTACCACTCCTGGTCCTATTCCGTATACGTCTGATAAAGCTGTGCCTTGGCATTATGGATCTGATGTTTATATCCATGGTGTTAAACAAGAACCCTTAGCTGATGTGCCTGTTGATGTTGACAATATTGCTGGATCTAGTAAGATCACACGTAGTGGAAGAGTCTTCTCACCTCCAGTTACTTCCAAGAATGCAGCTACTCCTGCTGCTACTTCCACCACTGATGCTCGGGGCAAAGGTCCTGTTATTGAACCTGTATCTACTGATGTGCCAGCTATTGTTGATCTTGCTAAGCAGATGGAAGAAGTATTGAAAATCATTCGCAAGAGTGATTATGACATTGTTGATCAGTTAGGGCATACTCCCTCAAAGATTTCTATGTTGTCCTTGTTGTTATGTTCTGAGGCTCATGCCAAAGCCTTGATCAAGTTTCTGAAGACTGCTCATGTACCCAATGCAATTTCTGTTGACCAATTTGAGAATTGTGTTGCCCACCTAACCTATGATAATGGGTTAGGATTTTCTGATGCTGATTTGACCCCTGCCAAGAGGGATCATAACAAGGCTCTGCATATCTCAATTGAGTGCAGGGGCACTACCCTGTCACATGTATTGATAGACAATGGTTCCTCTCCGAATGTGTTGCCCAAGGAAGTCCTGAATAAGCTGAGTCCTGAAGATGCTGTGCTGAAGCCCAGTAGTATTGTGGTGAAGGCTTTTGATGGTTCTAGAAGAGTGGTGCATGGGGAAATTGATCTCCCAATCAAAGTTGGGTCTCAGGTTTTTAATGCTACATTTTTTGTGATGGATATTCGTCCTTCGTACTCTTGTTTGCTTGGTCGTCCCTGGATCCATGGGGCAGGTGCTGTAACTTCTACATTACATCAGAAGCTAAGATATCCGGTGGAAGGAAAGGTTGTTACTGTCTATGGAGAAGAAGCATATTTTGTCAGCCATGTAAACACTTTCAAGTATCTGGAAATGGAAGGTGAATACATTGAAACTCCGTGTCAGACATTTGAAGTGGTTCCCTGGATTGTCAATGATTATGTAGCTCCTCCGGTTGCCAAGAAAGTTCCTGTAGTCACTAGAGTACCTCCAACAATGGCAATGGCCTCCCTCAACGATGCTAGAGCTGTGGTGGATGAAGGTGGTTGTACTATTTGGGGTCAGCTTCCTGATATCCCATACAAGTCTGACAAATTTGGTTTGGGTTTCACTACAGAGTCCCAGAAGGCTGTTCGTCGTGCTCGTGCTGTTCGTATCACCAATCAAGGGGTTATGAAAGATCAGATCAATGCTGTGGGAGACTATGATGAAGACTACAATCTGGATGCTTGGATTTTTCCTACTGTGGGTGCTGGACTCAATAATTGGAAAGCTGAAGATGTTATCCCTATCTCCTTTAGTCAGGAGTAAATACTATTACTGTGTTGTCGCTTTTAAGTTTGTAATTTTTTGAACAATTGAACTCTTTAAGCGTTGTGCCTTACCCGGGGCACAATGGTGTGCTTGTTACGGGATGTCATTTCATTTGCATACTTCATTCAATAAAAATCAGTGGACGTTTCGTTTTCGTAAATATTGTGTTCCTTGTCTTTCTTTCTTTTTATTTTTGCTTTATCAGCTATGTGTTCTTACACACACCCACATCACTAAAATGCAGATCCTCATCCACTCTGGATCCTGTTGATAACAGTTCTACTATTGCCAATTATAATTTCGAGAATCCGATCTATCAAACTGAAGACGGAAATGAGGACGATTGTGAAGTACCTGTAGAGCTTGCTAGGTTGTTACAACAAGAAGAGAAAGCTATACAGCCACATGAAGAGCCAGTCGAAGTTGTGAATCTGGGAACTGAAGAAAACAGGAAAGAAGTCAAGATAGGGGCTGATTTAGAAGATAGTGTCAAAAGCAGGTTGATTCAGATGTTATGTGACTATGTGGAGATCTTTGCCTGGTCCTATGAAGATATGCCAGGGTTGGATACAGACATTGTGGTTCACCGTTTACCAGTGAAAGAAGATTGTCATCCAAAGAAGCAGAAGGTTCGTCGTATGCGTCCTGAAATGTCAAAAAAGATCAAGGCAGAGGTAATGAAACAGTTCAATGCAGGGTTCTTAGCAGTGACTTCTTATCCTCAGTGGATTGCAAATGTGGTACCGGTTCCTAAGAAAGATGGTAAGGTACGTATGTGTGTAGACTACAGGGATTTGAACAAGGCTAGCCCCAAATATGATTTTCCACTTCCTCATATTGATGTTCTGGTAGACAACACTGCTCAGCATAAGGTATTCTCTTTTATGGATGGTTTCTCTGGTTACAATCAAATCAAGATGGCACCTGAGGATATGGAGAAGACAACATTTGTTACACAGTGGGGCACCTTTTGCTATAAGGTGATGCCATTTGATTTGAAGAATGCAGGGGCAACATATCAGCGTGCTATGGTGGCTTTGTTTCATGATATGATTCATCATGAGATAGAGGTATATGTGGATGATATGATAGCCCGATCTCAGAATGAAGAACAACATCTTGATCATTTACATAAATTGTTTGAGAGGTTGAAGAAATACAAGTTGAGATTAAATCCAAACAAGTGTACTTTTGGAGTTAGATCTGGTAAACTCCTGGGTTTCATAGTCAGTGGAAAAGGTATTGAAGTGGATCCTACAAAAGTGAAAGCTATACGAGAGATGCCAGCTCCCCGTACTGAGAAGGAGGTTAGAGGTTTCTTGGGACGATTGAACTACATTGCAAGATTTATTTCCCAATTAACTGCCATCTGTGATCCAATCTTCAAGTTGTTGAAGAAAGATCAGGTGATGGAATGGAATGATGAGTGCCAGACTGCCTTTGATGAAATCAAGAGATATCTGCTAGAACCTCCAATTTTGATGCCACCAGTTGATGGAAGACCCTTGATTATGTACTTAATAGTGTTAGACAACTCAATGGGGTGTGTGTTGGGGCAACATGACGAGTCTGGTCGAAAAGAGCAAGCAATATACTACCTTAGCAAAAAGTTTACTGACTGTGAAACAAGATACTCACTGCTCGAGAAAACTTGCTGCGCTTTGGCATGGGCTGCTCGCCGACTAAGACAGTATATGTTGACCCATACTACCTTATTGATTTCGAAGATGGATCCAATCAAGTACATATTTGAGAAACCTGCTCTCTCCGGAAGAATTACAAGATGGCAAATGATCTTGACAGAATATGACATACAGTACACTACTCAGAAGGCCATTAAAGGAAGTGTTGTTGCTGATCATTTGGCTCATCAAGCAGTGGATGATTACCAGTCAATGAGTTTTGAGTTCCCTGATGAAGACATTATGATTATTACCAAAGAACCTGGACAATATGACGGACCTGAACAAGGATCCCGATGGACTATGGTTTTTGATGGTGCCTCTAATGCACTTGGTAATGGTGTTGGTGTTGTGATCAGTTCCCCTGAAGGTTGTCATACCCCGATTACTGCAAGATTGTGTTTCTATTGTACCAACAACATGGCTGAATATGAGGCATGTATCCTGGGTATTAAAGCTGCCATTAATATGAAGATACAGTTCCTTGATGTGTATGGAGATTCAGCCCTGGTAGTAAGTCAGATTAAAGGAGATTGGGATACCAAGCATGATAATCTCATTCCTTATAGAGAGTATGTTTTGTCTTTAATCCCACATTTCAAAGAGATTACTTTTGGACATATTCCCCGAAGAGAGAATCAGTTGGCAGATGCATTAGCCACCATGGCATCCATGTTTGAGATCAGTTGGGATGATGAAGCTCCTAAGATTACTATTGATAGATTTGAAAAGCCTGCATACTGCAATGAGATTGACACAGAAGGGGTAGAGGAGAAGCCTTGGTTCTATGAAGTAAAAAGATATCTTGAAGCTCAGGAGTTCCCTGAAGGGGAATCTGTCAAAGATAGGAAATTTATGAGAAGGTTTTCTGCTAAATTCTTGTTGAGTAATGGGATTTTGTACAAGCGCAATCATGATTCAACTTTGCTTCGTTGTGTGGATAAGAAGGAAGCAACAGAGATTATGGAAGATATGCATGATGGGATCTTTGGCACTCATTCTAGTGGTCATACTACGACAAAGAAGATCTTGAGAGCAGGTTACTATTGGTCTACCATGGAAGCTGATTGTTATCAACACTCCAGAACATGTCACAAGTGTCAAGTCTATGCTGATAAAGTACATATACCTCCATCACCATTGAATGTGTTGACTGCTCCTTGGCCTTTTGCCATGTGGGGCATTGATATGATTGGTGAAATCAAGCCTACTGCTTCTAATGGGCATCGTTTCATCCTGGTTGCTATTGATTACTTCACTAAGTGGGTGGAGGCAGCTTCATTTGCATCTGTTACTAAGAATGTTGTGGCTCGATTCATTAAGAATAACCTTATATGTAGGTATGGCATCCCTGAAAGGATTATCACTGACAATGGCTCTAATCTGAACAACACTATGATTACTGATCTCTGCACGCAGTTCAAGATTAAGCATCACAACTCTTCTCCGTATCGTCCGAAGATGAATGGGGCAGTTGAAGCTGCTAATAAGAACATTAAGAAGATTGTACAGAAGATGATTGTTACTTACAAAGATTGGCATGAGATGTTACCATTTGCTCTTCATGGTTATCATACTACAATACGTACTTCAACAGGGGAAACCCCATTTTCCTTAGTATATGGTATGGAAGCAGTTCTTCCCATTGAAGTTCAAATTCCCTCCTTAAGAATTATGAAGGATGCAGGCTTGGATGAAGATGAGTGGATTCAGACTCAACATGACCAGATAAACCTGATTGATGAGAAGAGGCTAGCAGCAGTTTGTCATGACTAGATGTACCAGAAACGAATGATCAAAGCTTTTAACAAGAAGGTTAAGCCAAAGGTATATCAGGCTGGTGACTTGGTAATCAAGCGTATCATATTACCACAGGGTGATCCTAGGGGCAAATGGACTCCTACATATGAAGGACCATTTGTAGTCAAGACAGTATTTTCAGGAGGTGCCGTCATACTCACTACTATGGATGGTGAAGATTTCCCGCAGCCTGTAAACGCAAACATAGTTAAAAAATACTACGCATGAAAAGAGACCCGCTAGGTTGACAGGCCTAGGCAAAAATAAGGGCATCCCGGCAAACCAAAAGGGTTTGGGCAAAAATTAGGGATATATATAAAAAGATGTACACTCGGCAAGTCGAAAACCTGAAAAGGCGGCTTGGGCAAAAAAAGGGTATCCCGGTGGATTGAAAACCTGAAAGGGCAATCCAGGCAAAAGTTAGGGATTAAAAAGCGTATGACTATGTCTCGTTTGGATCACTCATGAAACTGCAACCAGTTGTATTACTTACTCAAGCTCAAACAGATAAAGCTCAATCCAATCATTTCCGTCTCAACAGCAGAAGATGAGATACTTGAAGATAATGGCAATAGTAGAATTGAAACTCAATAGGATTATTTCCCACATAGCTGATTCTTTTTGTTTTGTAAAATTTTATGACAAAATCCTCCTACTAGGGTTTACTTTTACCCTATTTACATAAGCAAAACGTCCATTGGTTGTATTTGAATGTATGTATGTTTTTTGAATATGATTGATGTTTACCAAAAATGCATGAATGCTTAATATGATTGATGTTTACCAGAAATGCATGAAAATGCAGTAATAGTATTTACTAAGGACGAATAAGGGAAAGATTTCAACGAAGCTTCGCCGGTTCATCTTTACAAGACAGTTACAAACCCTCAGTAGGACAAATCCATCTTCATAAAGTCACATCTCCCCTGGAATTTATATCCATCTCTTTTATCCTCATACGGATATACGGGAATTTACTTTCCAATAAGGGTACGACGAACGAAGGCGGGAGGTTATATCTACCCTACTATCAAACGAAGACGAAGGTTATGTATACTTTACTATCCCTAGCAGACGGGAGGTTATGTATACTTTACTATCCCTAGCAGATGGGAGGTTATCTATACCTTACTATCCCTAGCAGATGGGAGGTTATCTATACCTTGCTATCCCCAGCATACGGGAGGTTATCTATACCTTGCTATCCCCAGCAGACGGAAGGTTATGTATAATATATTATCAAACAAGACGGGAACGAGTTCCTCATATTCTTCAACAACGAATCGGGATTTACTTTCCCTGGCCAGCAGTTGTTATACGAAGATATCCGGACGCTTCCGGCAGTGTCATATCATACATACATCATACCATAGTATACATATCCATGAATACATAATACATTACTCAGGTGCATCATATCATACATGCATACATAATGCATAAACTAATATTGTTATACAGAATGCTACCTTGTTTTCAGGTTAATTCTCCAGCAAACAGACTTGTGATTATCAGGACTGCTTTATCCTCCTGAAAGTTATCTTCCCTCAGGATTGCTTTATCCTCCTGAAGGCTTCTTGTCCCTCAGGATTGCTTCATCCTCCTGAAAGCATATCATCCATCAGGACTGCTTCATCCTCCTGAAAACTTCTGCTACATCAGGACTGCTTCATCCTCCTGAAAGCTTATTATCTCATCAGGATTGCTTTATCCTCCTGAAAGCATACTATTACCTCAGGACTGCTTTATCCTCCTGATAGCTCATCACTACCTCAGGATTGCTTCATCCTCCTGAAAGATTATTATTACCTCAGGACTGCTTTATCCTCCTGATAGCTCATCACTACCTCAGGATTGCTTCATCCTCCTAAAAGATTATTATTACCTCAGGACTTTTATCCTCCTGATAGCTTATTGTACCTCAGGACTGCTTTATCCTCCTGACAGCTTATTGTACTTCAAGATTGCTTTATCCTCCTGAAATCATATTATTACCTCAGGGCTGCTTTATCTTCCTGAAAGCCTATTATTGTCTCAGGACTGCTTTATCTTCCTGAAAACTATCATTATACCTTCATATTCTGGACTGCTTTATCCCCCAAGAAATGTATCTGAAGAACTTTTCTCCAAGTGGCATCTTTAAAGCCCACTCAAGCATATTCAACTAGTCATCAGTATCTCTCTACGCACCGGTGAGTGCAAATTTTTGGGCTTTTGTGTTCAATCCCCTTCAACCTTCCAGGTCACGACTGGCAAACATGCCAATCTAACCCCTCAGGTTTCAGAAAATTGAACAGGGGCAGCTGTTGCACCCCAAAATTTGCCCTCACAATACAAGACTTTGTGTTCTAAGAAGGTTCACAAGGTTCACAAGATTCACAACACTTACAAGACCTTTCATGAGGTTCATGAAGTCTACAAGTTACTTTATGAGGTTCACAAGGTTCACAAGATTCACAATGCTTACAAGACCTTTCATGAGGTTCATGAAGTCTACAAGATACTTTATGAGGTTCACAAGGTTCACAAGGTTCACAATATCTCCCATGAGGTTCACAAGACATTTTATGATGGTTCACAAGGTTCACAAAGTTCACAATTGGTCAGAAGAGTTGACAATTCCCTCAGACAATGCACCTCCTAAGCAGTGCATCCAAAACTAGGGTTTTGACTTTAATCAGGCTAAATGGACTTCCAAGACTTCAAGTGAGCTTCATAACATCTTATATGTGTTTAAGAACCCCCATGACAAGTTTCAAGACTTTTCTCAAAAGTTTGCTCAGTCAAATGATCAGATAAGTCAAAATCCGTCAAAGAAGTTAAAAAGTCAAACTGAGGTCAACTGTGGTCAAACTAAAGTCAAACTTCATGATTTTTTGCCAACATCAAGTATATGAAGTAAAATTCATCATTTGATCAAGGGTTGATCATTATTCATCAAGGAGATTTCAGATCATCAAGAATCAGGAGTTTCTAAATTAGGGTTTTCTTAGTAAAAGTCAACTGAACTTTGACCAGCCATAACTTTCACATGCTTCATCACCAAGTCTCCATCCAAAGCTCATTTTG